>JASVER010000025.1:4780845-5408593 GCA_030449065.1 Oceanodroma leucorhoa | reverse complement strand
ATTTCATCCAAATATATCCATCAAATATTTAAATTTGTAATCAAAGATAGGAGTCCTATCCAGCTGGAGTCAAARAAGAGAGACTGTTCTACCAAATGATAAATTATCCCATCCTAAGCTAAGACAGATGGGTTGAATCACCATCTGAAGATACCCAGATTTCTCCATTTACTGGACAGAAAGCCTAGATGCTCTAAAATTAAGTGATATGTATCTGAATATAACAAGACCTCTATCAAGGCAACATTGATGATGAAAAATTGATAGAAATATTTATACCTGCTTTAAGTTAAAAAGGAGTTTTATTGCTCTTTATCTTATCTGTCTACACCACGCTTACATTATATTGATCTTGGGCATCAYAGTTTTTGCTGATCACCTCCAGGAAAGAGAAATATTGCCCTCCCCTCCTCAACACATCATCTGGCTCTGTTTTGTGCTCTTTTGTTCTCTCCAAGGCACTGGAGGTTGGAGATTCAGCAGCAACTGTATGAGATGTGAACTTGCATGAAGCTCATTAGCACTTCCGGACCTTGCTAACACCATGTCAGTGAATCAGTAGTTGTTATTACACATAATGCAGTGTTTGCTGGTTGGCATAGAGATTATCCATGAAAAAACTCCAGCTTGTTCTTCCACCCACACRCCAAGCAGAAAAGCATATAATGCAACTGTTGGAAGAGACAGACTGATGACACATTACTCTTGCCTTGATGTACTTAGAATCCAAAAAAAGAAAAAGTTCCCAACAGGMAAGAGCAATAAACTAAAAGCAGGAAGGAAAAAGAACAAAGGCAATGAGTGACAAGATTATGTTCTTGTTTCTGCCAGCTATATAACAGATTGCTCTGGACAGTGTGAAAAAAAATGGTTCACTGAAAAGAGAACCAATAAATTTGCAAGCTGACCTTCAAGACAGCTGTTTTAGTCAGGAGAATCACACCTGCTTACCCCAGCAGTGAATCTCTCCTGAAAATTTGGGGTAATTGGTCGAAGTAAAGCCACAATCTTTTTGAGGGTCTTTCATGGGGCTATTCAGAAGGTTACAATTCCCCTGGAAAATTTCAGACAGAACATGGGAATGGTTTTTTATGTTTTGTCCATATGAAAAGTTTTTTTCCACTGTTTATTTTTTTTTTTTCAGAGCCAATCTGCATGTTGGAACAAGGAGGACTTGCCAACCATGACATGAAAAAATAAGATGGGTCCAAACCAAAACCACAGACCCTGAACACCCCCAAAATTGGTCTGATGATTTGATCTTGTGGCTCAGATCATATCTACTTGAAAAGTTTCTTACAAAATGTTTGATCCAAGACTGAATCTGCCAGATGTCTGGGGAAGTCTTAAACCATCAGCCAAATCTGGTAGCTCGATTTCCTTGTACATCACCACAGCTAAGAAGCAAACAGGGATATGGGAGGAATTTGCCAGAAGTCCATCTACCAAGGAAACCTCCCAGATGATGTTAGATGAAAATACACTGTTTTTAAATGCAAACTCAGTCCCTGCTTACATTAGTCCCAGCTTGATTTTCAATGAGTAAGGTAGACTACTATAAGCAATGCAGAAGCATTCCCGGCCTTTTTTATTGCCATCCTCCACGATGAGCATATTAAGCCAAATTAAAGAGCAATGTTTGCTGGCAAATCTTTAGAAAATGTTGGAACCAAAAGTTATTCTAATGTATAAATCCCAAGGCAACAAATGTCATAAAGTTGCTTACACTGGACCACAAGTGAAGGGGAATTATTTTTATTTATTTAATCTACTTAATAASTGAAAGAAAGAGAGAAAAAAATCCCAACAAAACCCTCTTTCTGCACTTTTGATTAGGCAGCGTTCATCCATCCATCAAGAGCTCATGATATTTGGTGAGCAGTTCTTGTTTAGAGAGTGTGGAGAATGATACTAGCAGTGAAAACTAAAAGTTTCTGTTTATCCACTATTCAGGTATCATGAGGGCAGTTTCAGCACATGGCTTTCCTGGCCAGGAGCACAGCGGTGACACAAAGAAGCCAGTCTCTGTAGAATAAGATAACAACCCCTGGATTTTAGAGCTTAAATACTGGGCCTCTTCCACAGGC
This sequence comes from Oceanodroma leucorhoa, assembly GCA_030449065.1. NCBI lineage: Eukaryota > Metazoa > Chordata > Aves > Procellariiformes > Oceanodroma > Oceanodroma leucorhoa. Next base: position 5,406,506 of record JASVER010000025.1, on the reverse strand, counting down.
ACCTAGGGTATGTGTGGAGACTGGGAAGAGAGCATCGGCTGAAGAAACGTCAGTCTTGTGCAGAGAGTTGGGAACGTAAATTTGAAAATCTGATTTTGCTGTTGTTGGCAGGTGCCAACAATTCTGACCCAGCAGCAACATTTCGCAGTGACTCGATTAGCGTTGGACATCACACAGCGGGTACGTCAGCAAACACGAACGAGCTGATCATCAGCGGCTGGTTGGAGAAACRTCGGCATCGTCTCCAAGATGGGAACACAGAAGTTAAACAGTGATTCCACATGACACAGAAACAGAGAGAAACTTCATTTATGAAATTAAGTAGACACTTGGAGTCTGCTCACTATCTCAGATCCCTCTCCTCTGTTCTTCAAAGCAGGAGGCACCAGCTTGGGCAGGATGAGACCGCTTGCAAGGTGAGCATCCAGGCTGCTGAGACATCCAGCCCCAACTCCAGCAAAGCTCCCACAATCCCATCCCCAATCCTGCACAGGGCAGATAAAATTATATGCTACCTCAAGTTTTTGTCTATAAGCAGACTAACAGCCATAGGAAACGTGGGAAATATCTCATTTGAGAAGGAAATACCAGGAAAACAGCTGAGAGAAACATAATGATGAAACTAAAAAGACAAAGGGAGGAGAGGAAGAGTAGGAGGAAAGGGAAGTGTACAAAATGAATAAAGCTCTCTGAACTTCATTTCCTTTTCCATAAGTGCTGCTTTGATTCTGAATCAAATCTTATGCCCAGACTCAAGTTATTTATGATTCAATGAAATCTTTTTGTTGATCCCCATTCAGAGCTTTTCTGCTATCACGTTTTAAGTACATTTTTTATTCCTTCTTGAACTGCAAACAGGAAATAGATATGGAAAATAAAACTAAAATCAGCCTTAAACCCCAATCTTATGAATCAACTATGCAGTTTTGACTTTATGATAAAACATTAAAAATTAAAATAAAATTGTAGTAGAAAGTTGTAGAAACATCATACTTCTTGCTGCAAGTCCATACACCTGAAGAGGTCACTACATGAGGGTCAAATCACAGGTGATTTTTAAAATGCCATTCCTGGGGCATTTTGGGCAACTGTCTGGGTTTTCTAAAGACAGAAGAGCAATATTCCTTGAGGTATTTTAAAAACACCAGCCACTTTAGGCATTTCTACTGATTATCTGTCTTTCAACTTCATACAGGACAGTAAGCAGTTACTCGGGATTTTTAATATGTGTTTTAAAACTTGCAGTATGTGGTTGTTTCTGGACTGGATGTTTCCTCAGATCTTACTGGACTAACTATGGATTATGTGACTGTTTCAGACTGCAGGGGATTACAGACTTGCTGACTCATCTGATGTCCTCCAATCCAACGACCCTAGATTCCTAAAAACCAGAGGATCCTTTTAATTTTTTTAAACATATAAAAGTTTCTATGTGAAATGTAAGGAACGCATTCCCCTTCCCAAAATGTTCTTCAGGAGAATGTAAATGCATACAAATTAATCATAATAATCCACATCCATTTGGATGAGGCAGTAGAATATATACACCCACGTGGTATTTTAGTTGAAAACAATCCCATAGAATGGGAAGCAAAAAGGAAGGTGGGCGACTTGGTTGGACTTTTAAATATTTTTTTATATTAAGTGAATTTAGCTGAGCACACATTTTGAAGGGCTGTTCTGAGGCTGATGCTAATGGCTTTGCCAAACCCCCAAAATAACTTACAAACGTAATGGTCTGAGGGATGGTTGAGCAGCATTTGCTGAATGCTAAATTCAGTTCATTGGAAAGAGGTATTTTGGCCTTACGAAAACAACCCATTTAATATGGAYACATGAGCAGAATCGAATAGACTAAAAACTTGAAGATTATTTCAACAGCAGCTGGGCTGGTATTTATGGAAACACAGTGATGTGTACAAAACAATAAGGACATTCTTGTGGCTGTGATGGTTTCGCTTTTTGTTGTTCATACTTGTTGTTCTGGGTAAAAAAAAGGTAGGAATAACAGGGGCTTTTTTTAGGACAGATCTATTTTAGAAACAGTGGTTTTTTGCTTCCAACCTGGCTGAAGAATGAGGAGCTCCTGAGGGTTGCCAATTTGACGTATGGATCGTGTTTTCCATCTTGCCTTATGAGTTAAAAGAGAAAAACACAAAATTATGTCTGCTATCCTTCTCTCAAAGTATTTGGGTGACTGCTTGTTTTTGTCTCTCTCATTAAACATGCTAGGTAACTGTGTAAAGATACCTGCAAGTCTTCTGATTCAGCAGGAAGCRGGGTTATTTCATATGGGAGTGCAGCACATTAATCTAGAAGTATATGGCAACATATACTCATACAAATCATATAGTCAGGCTCGACGTGGAGAGACTACAGAGCACGGCTACCCTTTGCAAACTTGTCTTGACTCTCATGATCAAAGCTCTAATCAATCACCTAAGCCCAGGCAGCCGCCCAAGCTGGGAGACGCCGCGCTAGACCCAGATCGGCCTAATGGAGTCGTGTCTTTAAACCAGCAAGAACCTGGCAAACGAACAAACAAAACGCGATTGTATCTTACGCAGAGCCGAGGGGAGCCTCTGCCCGCGGAACGGGGGTGAGGTTAGATGGAGTGCGAGGTCATTGCCAGGTTTTCTTTGAGGACCAGAATGTCTAGGTGGCTCAACCCACCAGTGACGGCATTTGTTTTTTTTCTGAAGAAAAAAAAAAGCATGGTATTGCTGTTGTGGAGGTTATCAGGACTCCTGTGAGTATCCGCAGGAGAGGAAACAGAAACTGGAAATGGAAATTCCTCRCGTGAATGGACAGGGTTCAGATCTAGGCGATAACACCTAGACAGTATCTGTCTCCAAAGGAAGACTTCGACTGTCCTGAACAAAAGCTTTGTTCCTCTTGCTAAAAAGCTGTGGGGCAAGAGGGTTTCCATGTTAGTCGTCTTTGTGTTTGGAAACCAAACTGGATTGGCCACTTCCCCAGGCCTTCTACTGATGTCTGAATAGCATTGTGCATATCTGTACATTTTTTGAGAGATTACTCACAATAAAAATAAACTACTGGTTTGTGTAACAAATCTAAGACGACCGCATGTGGAAACCAAAGCAAGTAAATAAGGCTTCTCCTTGTAACTTGACAATTATTGCTTACATTTGAAAGAAAAAATATGGGAAAAGTCTTAAAYGAATGTGGGTTTCCATGTTGCCTTAGTACTTGAAAACAAGTTTTTGAACTAAACCAAAGAATAAATTTGGAAACCTGCTCCTCCAATCATGATTTTTGATCAGAAAACTTTAAAACTAGAACCACTTCAGGTAAAATTTTGCTGATCCTTTAAGGCAATATATCATAGCAACTACAACCCTTGCCCTCCAGAGCTTCCACAGGCTGAGGAACAAGCTTTCAAGGACAACATAGTGTTTGAAATACAATGATCTCAGCTGTAATGTTATTTCCTTACAAGAAACTGTTTCCCCCCTTATTCCTCATGAAAACAATAAACCTCCACACATGCACTACTTGAAGCTCAATAGATGTATCACCTGCAGCTCCCAAGCTTTTTACTCATATTTATTATTGTGATGAATATAGCAACCAACTGAAATCCCCTTTKTAGGGAACAGTGCACCTAAGGTTAGCTCCAGAGAGACCATACCATGAAGAGTTTACTATCAAAACTCAAGCACACAAATGGTCTGCGTTTTACAGGTGGACGCCTGAGGCGGAGAGAGATTTAGGGTGGATTTGTTTCCCTTCACTTTGGCCATCTAAAAATTAGGCATCTAGTCCAAACTAGCTACCTAGACTCTCTGTAATTCATGGAGACAGACATATCCAGAAAACAATTCAACCCACTCATCTCGGACAGCTATCTAACAGAGGGATGATTCATCCTCCCGTCTACATAACTCGCATGACCATGGTTAGGTCAGATGAATCCCATCTCACCCGTTTGCCCACTGTCGTGTAACGCCCCGCGGTGCAGGTAGGAAACCACCCCGGATTGACTACCTTTCAGTGCCGTAGTGTTCCTTCTGCAAGAGTTTGAYCCAAACCCCACTCAGACGTGAAGTCCCCTTTTGAACGCAGTGCCAACTTGGCAGTGCTCAGGCTCCTTGTCCTCTCTCTGCCCTGGGGCAATCACTGCTTTGAACTGAGCTCAGGAAATACATAAAGTCTGAGAACAATTCACACGGGCTTTTATTTTCTTGGAAAGATGTCAGCACATCACTTTAAAGTACCACAAAAAAGATGCCACTTGGGAAAGAGATTTTGACAGGGCTAGCTGTCAAACACAATAAGAAAAATCACCTAATGTGAGGGTCTATAGAAATTAATAATTAATCTCTTAATACCAGGCAGCTGCACATACAGCTCTCCAGTGCCAGCCAAGGAGTGGCATAATCCGGGCAGATTTGTCCCACTATTAAAGCAGAAGGGTGGGGCAGTGTCCTTATCACTATCTAAAGTTACTGAACACATTTAATTTGTATTATTCATGGTGTTATAGCTGTCTGTAACATGACAACGGCAGATACGTTGTGCTAGGCATTTCCTGGGGGAAAGGAGCACCCAAGGTTTCTGCTTCACGAAGGGAAGACAGACGTTGAGAAACAAAAAGCTCCATCATTCAGTCTGTKATACAAATAGGCAACCAGACCTTCTCTCCTTGCTTCTTTGCCAAGCTGCACGCTCGTGGAGCTCACCGTGAGGGCTGCAGAGCTGAGTGCGTTCAGCAGACGGCAGGGACTGCAGAATTGCCTGCCGTGCTCCAGGTACCCCAGCACCGACTGGCACCAGACACCTTGCAGCAGCCAGRTACGGGATAACCTAACACTAAGAGAGATTTCTTTCTATATTCGGCGAGTCGGAGTTTGGACTGAGTCCTGAAGAGCAAGAACATATAGCTAAATTAGTCTGTAACACTTCCAAGTGCGGCGCTGCGTATTCTCAACCATTAGTGACTTAAGTCCTTGGAAGCCCTCATCTCTCCGGACAGCACACAGATGCTCTGAAAAGGTTACCTCACRTCACTCCAACTTTAGGAAACGCACGCTGAGATAGCTTTCAGTCTCTGCCACCCACACCCCTACACTGATACCGTGATAATTCACAGCTATTCCTGTGGAACACATCCAACAGCACAAAAAGCCCTCACATTAAAACAAACAAAAMCAACTAAAACCACAGCGAGCTTTAAGGGAGGAATGGATTAGAGCAACGCATGACTCTATTTTCCCCAACACTTCTCCCACTCACAGATACTGAATGAGATCCCAGTCTCTTATTTAACTCTGCTTACTGTCAAGACTTCGGAAAAAGGGCTACTGCAGCTTACATTTTGCAGACTTCATTGCCATGCCAGCTCACACCTTCTAAATCCCAACTCTATTTACATGAGGGTGGGGCATGTAARTCCACGGAGGAATTATTCTAACAAAGCAACCTACTGCCACCATTTGATCAGAACAAGCTTTGCAGGACAAAGTACTGAGCTTGCTTGCAAGGGCCATTCGTCTTAATCGGAGAAGTGGAAAATATTTCATTGTATGCAAGCCTGCAGTACGCTGTGAAGAAAGAAGCGTTATGCTACTGCTTAAATGCACTGTGAATATAAATTTGGACYTGTGTCCATCTTGGGGGCTCAAGGAAGGAAGAATAAGCAAAYACGGCCAGACTGTAAATGCAGTCCCTAAAATATCCCATATACATGACACCTAACGTGCATGTGCTGACCAGACATCTCCATTATTTTAATGAGCTTTTTTTTCTATTCTGATGATTGCCGACAGTTACGCACGAGGACGAACACAGCACAAATCGCTACAAGAAAAATTGCAAACAGAAAACCACAGAGGCTGTGCTACAAGGTGGAAAGCATTGAAAGGAGTGGGCAACTGACAGTTTCTTTCATTTTATCTTTTTAGTGTTTTCAATGCTGGAACCATCCAATGAGCAAGCTATGGAAACATCACCACCTCAGGAAATAAGAGCGCAACCTCCCGGTCATTGCATTTCCAGTAACGGATGCCTAGAGGTAGGCACAGTGTGCGTACATACCTGGGAATCTGAAAAAGCTTTTTTGGCACTTAAAGCCTGTACGAGCTGATACAAGAGTACCAAGAGTGTGAAGCCTGTGGGAGCTTTGTCACTGAATTCAAATCAGATTGGTACACAGCGAACACACCATCTGTTATCCTTTCTTTTACCTTTAGCATAATAGATCAAAGACAGCAAACTTCACAGGCTTAGGGGCCACCTAAAGTCCCAGCCAAGCATTGGGGTACGGTGCYAAGGAGTCGTGTTTGTCCTGTGCTGACTAACGGGGCTTTGCCTTCCCCCCAGACACACTCAGACCAACTCTGCCCGTCTGGGATCCAGCTGCCCTGGAACAAGATGCACCATGTCCATTCAGTCGCTGGTGCCCTCCGGTACCAATCGTGCACTCTTTAGCCATCCTTTGGACAGCTTCTCGTGTCACCATGGGCATGGGCAGCAAGAGGAGCACTGGTGATCATCTCACAGTCCTGTCGCTGCCTCTGTGCTGGCTTTGCAGGCACTACCTCTGCTCTGAAGCACATTTCTGTTTCTATAGCTCTCCGTGTGGCTTTGAATCTTAGACAGCCCTCGTAAGACGATGATCTAAACTGACCTAAATTCCAGGTCAAGCAAAATTTAGGTTAATTTCACTGATGTCATTTTTAAATTTTAATTGGCATAAACCCTCTGGGGCGGGGACTTTTTCCAGGGAGTGCGTGTAGAAGCTGAATCCACTGATGGAGTCTCACACAGTCTCCGAAACCCCTGATTTCCAAACTTTTTTGTATTTACCCTTTACGCATTCGTATCAGGGTGTTTGCTTCCTACCACCTCAGGAAAAAAAGAGGCGCACACACACACGCTCAAAAGAGGGGACAAAGGGACCGATGCTAACAAAGTCCTGCCAGAAGCGGCCATTTCTGCAGATTGAAAGATCGGGAAAATATAAATGCAAACAGAGAGCCCATTAAACACTCGWGGAAAAATGGAAGCCCTGGAAAGTCTCCAATATAACTAAAAAGCAGTCCAGGACTGGAATGATTCTGTGTTTGTTTTCTGTCCATTTTTCATGGTTTGCTCATTGTCACTTCGAACCCTCCCAATATCGCTATTAGAGCTGACCAATGTTATTTCTAAGAAAAATATCTTCGTTAAAAAAAGACATTTTCCTGAAAATAACTTTTCTGAACGTGATGATATATTGTTGAAATACTCCTTTTTCTATAAACAACTGACTTTTTTAAAGCCATGTTTGTTGAAAATTTTACTTGAAATATTACCAAATCTTTGTCAATTAATCACATATATAGCATTTTTACAAAACATGTTGTAAAGTAGTGTAAAATAGGGCCATCTGTAATATGATGAAATGCAAGCAATGTTGCTTGCGGGAGCACAATAGTCCATGTTTTAAAGTTTTGAGTGGTTCTAACAATCATCCCAAAAATTCACGCTATTTACAATATTGCGACTCAARAATGTGCTGATGAGGAGGGGAAGGCTGCTCAGCAAAGCTTTATTTCAAATGGGCATCTCTGAACTCCTGTTCTGCCATCCTTGCTACCCTCCTTGGAGGCGTTGGGCAGATGGACTCTTCTTTCGCATTCCACCAAAATAATGAATCACATGTTTTCCTCACTTTCCCATTTCCAACACAGATTGGTATTGAATATGCCAAAATTTCCCTGTTTTCACCCTTTTTCTATCATGCTATTATCTTATGGAATGCTCAACTCCACCTACGGACTAATTAAATTCATAAAACTATCTTCAAGTTAATCTCATGGGAAGGTTAAGGAGATAACATGAGACACACCGACATTGAGACACATGGGGATGGATAGTCTGGGAAGAGCTCAGTGCTTCCAAGACCCCAGAAACCTGGTCCAAGTGATGGGGAACAAACTGGTGYCCCCCAGGGCAATGCAGGGACTTGGCTTTCCAGCTGGGCCACAGCCACCCTGGGGCAGAAGCATCCCACCCCCGGGCAGAGCGAGGTAGGACTACCCCAGGTAATACAGGGATTAGGTGTGGCAAGGGAATAAAAAATTTAGGAGTAGCCAGAAAATGCCATACAGGGGATGAATTGTGACTAGTTTAGGGCGAAAGGAGGTTCCTCAGCTACGTATTAAAGAAATACCTTAATCACAGTAATAACTTAACTTTGTGTGTAATTACAACTCTGCTCTTCCCTCACTCCCCCACCCTGTTACTGGTTAATTTTGCACACACTGCGTGCACATTAAATATCACCTTGCCATATACATGGGGTACTTATTGACACAGATGCAGTGCACTTTAAAACGGGAGGAGGGGGAAGGGAATGGGGAAGCACTGGAGCCAGGACATAGGGCCCAGCCCCACTGCAATGGTAATTTGTGGTTTTTCCTCCAACGTTTAGTAGCCACAAAGAAGTCTTAGAAATTTCTGGTCAGAACCAGGACTCCCCTGTTCCTCTGCAGACGAAACACTGAGCCCTTACACTCCAACCCAATAAATATTTCATCTGGTTTGGAGGGCGAAGGGGTGGAGTCCAACAGAAATTGTGTTTCACAAATGCAAATGACAGCTCAGACCCTCTAAAAGCCAAATCCTACCTTGCCTCTCCCCTCTGCGCGTGTGTGCGTGAGCAGACGGCATCTGCAGACGCTGGGGCRTACGGGGTGCTGAGCAGGCGACGTCGGCGCTGATGGGCAGTCACAGCGGCTGAGCACGTCCACAGGGCTCCCCACAGAAAACTACAATAAACGGGAGAACCCATACTGAAAACATTGCACACAGAGAGGAAACTCAGAATCAAAGCAAGTCTGCAAAGGTTTAAAATACATTAAGAGATAGAAATATAAGTTTTAAACACTCAGCTTCTACTCTGCCCTGCAGAGATGCTAATCAATAACCAATATTATGATGCCAGTTTAGAGGACAGACTTCTGAAAAGGTATTTATTTCACCTTCTCCCGTTTTACTCTTTAAGTGTTAGTTTGGTCGGATTTTGGTGCCAAGCTGGAGCATTACCCTTAAGTTTGATCACCCCTCCTTGCCTTCCTGAAGGCACTTGCTCTGGTTCCAGTAGACCTTGTGATCAACGACTCCTTGACCAAAGAGATGTAGGACAAAGTTCCAAAGTGTCTGTATACCATTTAGTGCTGCCTGCCTTTGGGTGGTCCTTGGCATGCAAACCACAGCACCAGTATTCAATCCAGTAGGAAACAATTTAATTTAAACATTAAAAGAAATGAAATTAAAGGGTCAGAATAAAAGTTAACAAATAAAGAGCAAAATGACTATCTAAAAGGATTATACCAGCATTCTCGACAGAAGGGAGATTCAACAAAATATATTGCAAAGAAGGATTTCAAACCACTGGGTAGATGTTGTACACGTGAGCAGGAAGGTTTTCTGCAAACAAGCGCRTAGGTGACAAACCAGTCTCATGCATAAGTAATCAGTCACAGCTATGTCCTGAAGAATACCTTATCCTTATTTCCGGTGTTAAACACTTACATCCCTAAATAGATTTGTGTGTTTAACTGTAGGGGTGTGAATCTCCTCGTGTTTCTTCACGGGTCTGATCCCTCCTTTGACTGAGGCACTGCCACTTATCCCAGTGTGGTATGTTGCTAAATTTTCAAGAGGCAAATGACTCTCTAGGAAGCTTTAACTTCTAATAATAAAATCTTGAAAGACTCTCGTTAAAAAAAAATAAAAAATAGCTGAGAAGTCAGCATCACGAAGACTCATCTTATGAACTGCTGCAGCTCTCCAAAGAAAATAAAACATAAAAGGCATGATGCCCTCCAGTGTGACAACGAGGAAGAGAAACCTATGTCTGTACTCTTGATAACAAGAGAATAATTTCATTTTATATATTAACATAGCAACTTTCAAAAATTCRTGTTGGCCTACCACCAAAGTAAATCATCTATCCAACCATTCCGGACAAATAAGCTGTGATAAAGAAAGGTTTGAAATCAATACGCAAATTTAAGTAAAAAACTCCATAAGTTGTTGAACTGGAAGAGAGAAGACAATCCAGATCTGCATTTCCAAAGTCAGCTGAAGAGAGTTGGACATGGGAATTTGCAGGAGGATTGTTTTCCCATAGCCCATAACCACTACAAGGAATAAATCAGGGGCAGAAATTATTTAGGGCAGGACTTTAATCTAACGCTAAGTGCTTTTAACACTAAGGGGAATGCCTACATCGCTCTCCTGTCGTTGCTGTCTGAGGGATTTATATTCAGTTTTTAATAGATGTTACTGAGAGGAAGATTTAATTCCTGCCCCAGCTCATCCCAGCCCTCTATGACTGATAAAATTCAGGGTCTGCTGAAAGTTTGGAGTATATAGGAGACAGTCCCATAATTCTGGAGAAATCCATCTGTGCTGCTCTCCCCGAGCCCATCCCAGCCTGATGGGGCGATGCTGTAACGCAGCAATGCCACTCTCTTATCTCCACAAACAACTTCCACGCAACAGGCAAATCACAAAATCCATGAAATCAAGTCAAAGACAAATATGCAGGAATAGAAACCAATGCAAGCTGCAGTCAGAGGAGTCTCTCAGTAAATGACATAGTTAATAGCCCCTGAAGATTTAATGTTTTATCCTTTATTTAAACTCTGACTGGCCCCKTGTATCACTTCGGGACTAAAAGCCRCAGGTTACTGTATTATCTCGTTTTGCTCCATTAATTCTTGGGCTGTCAGGCTCCTCCTGAAATGCTGAGACGTGGGTAAGTTAGCTGCCCTTCCTGGGTTTCAGAGCAGATGAACGGTGTCAGGATCAGGTCGTATACAAGCTACGTGCCCAAATTAATATTAACAACAACAACAAAATCAGTGCCACAGATGCTCAGGTCAGCACGCGAGAGCGTGAATCGCTGATCCCCTTCTGCAAGTGCAGCAACGTCAACCTCAAGGGAGCTGGGCAAAGGGTTTGAGCATCAGTTTATCGGTGCATTTCTGCGGACCAAAAGGTCAGAGGTCTGGGGACTGCTCTGACTGACCAACCCTTTGTTTATTTTCAGACTGAACCGATTAGTGTAAAATAGCAAACAGCCTCTCAGTAACCTGCTAGCAAAACTTGTCTTGGTGTTAGCTTGAATTTTGTGAGCCATGTTGGGGATTTTCTGGGCCAAGCCATTAAGTTCAGATGTCACTTCATTACGACTAGCCTGATCAAAAGAAAAGCCAACACATTTTCTAAATGGACTTGTGGGAATTTCTCTTCTTTAGTAGCCTTTGGGTGAACATGCCTTTGGTGAATATCTATGTATGTTCTTCTACCCCCCGTACAAAAAAGGAGGAGTTCTTTATGCAGCGTTTAGGGCTGGAATTTGTTATTTGCATAGAAAATAGCCCCACATCAGTCAAAGAAGTTRGTATAAAATGTAAAATGACCATATACTTTTGGTTTGATTGATAACATAAAGACRGATTAAAAAAAGTTTGTATTTGATTTGGTTAGATGTCGATACCATTTCTAATTTGGTAACTTATCAATTATTATTAACGGGAACAAATTATACTAGATTTGTACTATCTACAAAAAAAAAGTGTAAGTGATTGTGAAAAGACCACCTAGTTTCATTACCTGAACTTACAAAAAAGTAGCAACAACGAAAAGGGTTCTGAAACCTGAATAAAACTGAACRGCTCAGTTCAATGATTTTTTAACTGCCTTTGAAAAAAAAAAATAATCTTCAGATTGACAAGGTGATAAGAAAAAACAAATCTTTCCCATATTCCCTCAGTTTGAGTAAGTTAAGATATATCTAATGATGCAGGGAAAGTAATTATTATATTTTAAATACTGTTTTTAATACTGATGGTGTCTCAAGTTAAATGAAAAGAAAGGCTGAAATTGGAAATAGACATTATCTTGTAAATTCATGAAAAACTGCAAATATCATACTGTTTAAAATGACAATAAATCAGCCTAGATCCTGAAGCGTATTTATTATGCTTGGAATTAGCAATAATAAAACCAAAGCTTCTGCAATATTCACAGTGGAATTTAATGGAAATAAAATGAACCTCCACAGTTTGATTTTGCGCTTAATGCATTGTCATATTTTTGGACCCAAGGCACTTCTAAAATTACATTACTTGAAAAGTCGTAATAAGTGCATTCAAGTGTAAATCGACGTATTTTTATCCGGGTTTTGGTGGTCTCCCTTTGCTCCCCGGCCGTGGCAGGCCCGCCGGGGCGCGGGACCGTGCCTCCCCTGGCACCTCACCGACAGAGCCAGATGTGTCCAGCGTGCCCCGAAAGGGAGGTCACGCCGATGCCTCCTTGGCTTTGCATTTTTCAAAGCCAGAGTGGTTTCAGGAACAGGATCTGTGAATAACTCTCAGATGAAATGAAGCTGTATGTAGGTTCCAAAAATAAAACAGCATTTCCATATGCTGATTTTTGCTAAGTTTATCAACCTCTTTCTTGGTTTTTCTTTGGAACCTATTTTGCAACATATTTTTTTTTTAAATGAACTTTTTTCCTCAGTCCTTTTACCTCCAGAAATCCAATAGTCTGGTTCTGCAAACCTTCTCACATATCCACTTTCTATTAAAAACAAAGGAAAAGATTTAAACATAACTCCACGAGGGAGTCTCTCACCAGGATAGCCTCAAACAGGGCTATCACTACCACCTCTAGGACAAAAAAGAAAAAAGTATTTCTGAGGAGACTCACATCCAATCCCTTTGAAGTAACATTAGCTGAGAGAAAATTGGACATGATTTAAACCTACATTTTAATGTTTACCACTTGGCTGTAGCAATCTCCATTGCGCCATAAACAGATGATTCTGACATCATCTGAGAAAGAAAATGTATTAATAGGAGCAACTCTGAAGAAAGAAAGATCATGTTTTTTCAAGTACCTCAAAGAGTTTAAACATATGTGGTTAGTGGAACATAAACAAATAAACAAAATGAAAAAAATTAAATTATTTCCTATATGAATATTTTCCACGCTAAAGGGAGCGGCATTTTAGAAAACATTCTGTAAACAGGAACTTGCAGAAACATACCCAAAAAATGGATTTTTTCTTTTTTCTTCTCCACTACATGCTTGGTGAAATGCTGATACAGAAATGCATGTAACAACTYCCATGCACATGAACTTCCCCCCCCRCCCCCCATTTCTATTGCAGCTATGCGCTGATTTTTTCCCCAACGCACATCATCCCGAGCTCGACTTGGAAAAGACTCACTGGGGTTCACATTCAACCCAGGCTGGACAAGGCTTCGTGTGAATTTTGTCTAACTTACGGTGGAAAACATGCACACAAAATATGGTTTTGATGAAAGTAAGCCACTTCAGCTCAAGGTTTGCATTAAGGTTTTCATTAGTTCGAACCTGAAATGCGGAGCTGAACACTGGCTTACACACACACACTCATGTGAGTATGAATAACACAGACCTCGTTTACGGACCTCCRAGTGCCACATTCCGTTTAGCTTCACTCTCCCACACTTTCATGTGGCTTTAATTGTAACTTATTAAGCCTATCAAGACATGATCCTTGATCAAGAATTTTTTTTTTTTTTAAACTATAACGCATAACGTTAGCTGCGTTCATATTCGTTATTACCAGTAAGGGTAAAATAAAAGGAGCTTTTTGAAAACGGGGAGCAACCTATTGATCTCTGGCCTGAACCTGCTATCAGGCTGCCAGCTAACTACACAGTAGCTCGTGATAGGGACGAAACGCTGAAATAAAGCACTTGCTTCTCCCGGGATATAAAGAGAGAGGAATGAAAGGAAAAACAAAGAGTCTGGGAAGAGGGGTGCTGGCAGCGGCGGCAGCGCTGGATGTGACGAGCTGCCCTTCCCGTGCCTGCCAGTCAAATCCCCCAGCCTGTGCACCCGCTCCTCTGGGATCTCCTTCAGCTCCTTCTCCAAGTCTTTGTGCACAGTAATTAAGCAGAACGTGCACTCATTTGCTTCCTTTGCCCATCGCTATTAACCTGTTTCAATGCAAAATGCACCCTGGATCAATGCAAAGCGTTCGCATCTTCAATGTTTCTAGGTCTACCTGCAGCTGACCCGCTTTGACATTCCTCCACTGCCCTCTTCAGATTTACACCGGTTTAACCTAGCGCAGGATCCGGCCTTTGTTTAGAGGAAGCCTTAAACAACAGATAGATTAAAATCACTACAAATATCACACAGAGTGGTACACGTATCTAATAAGTAAAAACACTGAGGTTTTCGAGTAATTCCTGCCTGCAGTTGGGCTGATAAATAAGCCTTGCAATTTTGCTCTCAAATCTCAGATACAAACTTTACCCATGGTTGAAGATTTACTGAAAGAAAAAAAAATAAATGTGATGGTAGAGGCAGCAGTGGGATGTCTGTGCTGCCAGCTCTATTGACTTCATCCCCAGTTTAATGACATTTTGTAGGTGGGTCTCAACTTYCCATTAAAAGGAAAAGCAATTTTTTAGTCTGTATAGAGAAGCAAGCCATGAAAACACAGACTTTAAAAAAATGCGAGTGTTTCACAATTTTGAACATGATTCTCAAATTTCAGCTGACTTGCGAAGCCAACACCATCCTCAGAGGGAGCCTGCTCCGATTCTTGTTCCTTGCTGTATTAGGAAGGCACTTTTCACGAACAGGCATGGGAAACCTCCAAATCCAACATCCACCTCATGTATTCTACATGTTTTAAAACCATTATGTAAAATAAAAAAAAAAAACCAAACCACTTGTAGTGGCAATTAGCCTCAAAATGACAAACTGCATTACAGATACGCAGATTACCCCTGCTCTAGCTGAGAAGGGGACATTCAAAAAAGAGCTAACTGGGTGGAAATAATAAACATTTGGCTCATAACTTCATTTTCATTCCTTCTTCTGTTTCATGGACGAGTGGTTTCCATGGGCCTGGGAGAGGAGACCCCTCCCGCGCTGGCAGTGTCACCGAGCGGTGCTCACACCTCCCCACGACGCCCGTGCCAACCCCGTAACCACCCAAATGCCCCCTGAAGAAGGTAACCACTGCAAGCCAAACTCTCCGATCCCTGCAAAAGGTCCAGCCACCCTCTTCTGCTGCTGTTTAGAAGAAAAATCTCCTCCTGGTTCAGGATGGTGGTGGGATCTTTACTGGGTATTCTGGCCGCGAGCCAGTAAAGCGCTGCTTACTTTTGCCTTCCTGTGAAGCAAGAGAGCTGGCACCCCCACGTCGAAAGCTTCCCAAATTACCTTCTTCAACATCTGTACAGGTCTGGCTTGCTGAATGCTCCCTCGCTCCTGCTTGGGCAGGGCTGGTTTATGGTTACCTCCCATCCCCGCACACTCTCCGTGCCATTCCCTGCTGCTAGTGGGTGCTGATGCCCCCAGACCCATCCGATGGCAGCACCTGGGTGGGATGGGAATGTTTCTTTCCAAACAGTTCCTCCTCTCAGATAGGCTCTGCGCATACATGTCTGGCGAGGAGCTTAGCCATTTATTTTTCCTCTCGGTAGGCATGTTTGGAGCTGTGGGTGGCCTCTCCTGTTTAAAATAAAGAAGCCAGGAGGAAGCTTTGTTCTTTGCAGACTGAAAAACAGAGCATCTGTCCTGTATATGCAGGATAAAAAAGAAGCAGAGCTTGGTCTGCTAGACAGTTCCCCACCTTAATTTTTTTTTTTTTTTTTTTTTTTTTTTAAGGTGGGAAAACTTCCTTTTGGTTGGTAGCTCCAGGATCAGAGCTCTCACCTGGGAACTGGAGAGACTTGGGGTATGAAGGAACAGGAATGCAAGGCAAAAAGAAGGAGAAAACAGCCTTGTAGAAGGACAAGCTCAATTGCTCCATTTGAAGAAAACACTGTGATTCTGGATAGTCAACATACAGGAACTCCTGTTTCTACAGATGATCATGAGTTCAAMATATCTGGTACCAGCTCACAGCTACTGAATGGTTTTGAGCCATGTTTTATTGTACCAAGATTCCCAGAGCTATCAGCCCAGTTAGGTTATAGAGACATATCTGCAGGGCCATGTAAGGCAGAATATGCTTCATCCTTTAGTCACTTTATATTAAAGGAGATTTCTTTAGAGCTTTGCTCACAGTTTGCCKCCACTTTTACCTATTTGAGGCATGAAATAGTCCCTTTAATCATGGCTTCTAGCCTCATTACAAAGGCATGCAAAAGAAGCAGAGCTAGAACAGGATTTTTCAATTTTATTATTTTTTTTTTTTAAATTCAGGGCCTCCTAACATATTGCAAAACCATCTTGGCAAACTTGAAGACACCAAATTCTCTGAAAAATTACTCTAAGCAGCCCAGCCCAGTCTATTAGTCGTGGGCGTACATACAAGGACGTTACAACACAAAGCACGAAGGACTAAGTCACCTCATCGATCCTCCCAGCACAGGACAGGTTGGTTTTCTGCCTTCCCTTTCACCATTCTATACCTTTTAATCTCATAATAAATATTCCCCTTCTGCCATGGAAATTTGTCCACTGTAGGGACATTTATGACTTGTCATCGGATGTTGGACCAACGTAAACACAACATGAGCAAGCACGCGCATCTCAACCTTTTCACTCACAATTGTTTCTGACATAAAGAATGACTCCTGGATGTTTCTGGTCCTGCGTGCCACATCCTGACAACATAAGAAACAGGGTGTAGTGCCACTAGCCCTTGATTTACATAGTGTTCATTATATCACTGCTTAACTCAGCTCTGTGCATCCAGTGTAAACCCCATTTTTCTGTCTGAAACTTGGCTAAGGAATGGTAGGAGATGCTTCATTATTGCATGTCTTTAAGTGGAAGAAGAACCTATTTTTAAACTGGTATTTTGCAGGTCATTAATCCACAACCCGGATGTAAGCCTTTAGCTGTTGACCTCCCCAGTGACCAAGTTATTTACTGTGTATGACAAATGGCTATTTTTCATAGCTTTTTTTTTCAAAAGACATTGCACATTTTAGAGACATTATGGAGCATTGTAGCAGCCTTCCTGATAGGCAGTGGTGGCTTGTATCCTTAATCCACCCTGAAAGGTATAACGGGCACTTTAACAGTGACTCACGCCAGTGTAATAGAATGATTATGTAATGTCCTTAACATGTGATGCATATTATTCTTATTATTTCTTGGATACTTCAGTCTAATAACTCCGCATGGTATTAATATTGAGCAATTATCCAAGAGTATTTGAACTGCATAACATCCACAGAAAATCTGCAGAAGTCTTATTGATACAGCTCCCATACGAAGTCCACGTCCATGATTAGCACTAGCAACCRGGCAGAACTGAGCTTTCTGGACCAACTTGAAAATTAGAGATAAGAGAAAGCATTTATTGCACATGTAAGTATATCCTGCAACAAATGGAAATGGTTTCATTAAATCAAATTTTAAAAGTGACTTTCTGGCAGTACTGATAATTGATACCAAGAGATAAAAGAGGGTGAATGCTGATCTGTACAGACATTGAAATGACTGTGTAGGGTCAGCGCAGGGATCCCACCAGCCCCGTACCTGGTCCCTCAGAGCAGGCATTTCAGAGGGAGGGGGGAAGCTGGAAGCAGGGAGATAAGGAATAACACCAGCCCAAGATTAAATTTCCAGTGAAAGGAGGAAATTTACGCACACAAATGTTASCCCCAAGATCAATTCTCCCTCATTTTTCACGTATCTTCAATTATGCCTCCTACATGTCCATGTCCGTAGGTATTACATAGACCCAGGACAGCTTTACCAGTGTTGCAATAAACCACCGTACTACACAAATGGCACTTCACCGCCTGTCTCGAGACAGRGTGAATTAAAGAGGACGTGATGGTGAACAGAAGGTCCCCCAAAATGATACTCTCAGCCTAAGTTTCCATGGCTTAATCTGTGTTTTGGTTTAACAGGGAAGAACTCCATGGTGGCGTGTTGTTTTAGTGGTTGGAGTATGACATAAAGTAAAACCCATAAGTTCAAAGTGTCTAGCTGTTTACGGGAATCCCACCACCCGAGAACTGGCAGGAGCGTCCCGGATTACTCATCTGCATTAACTCTTTGGATAAACATTTTCCTGTTGAGTATAAGGTCGAGCTGCACATTCCCTGACAAAAACCCATGTTCAAAAATAAACACAACGTATGTCTGAATGACGGGCTTATTTCATACAAAAAAAGATATATTTACACAAGGGTAGCTCATCATGACACATTCGTTTTCCAAACTAGCAAGTTCTCCTCCTGTGAAGGGATCTGGCAGAAATAATTACTACGGAACAGAGATCTAAATATTAATGAGTGACAGCCCTTCAAGTAGCAAGAAGAGCGTTAAGCCATGCCAGCTACACGAGATGCGAGTCTGAGGATGGCTTTGTGAGTCCTGCTCCGCAGCGAGCTTGGAAGGCAAAGGAGCTGGCAGACCTGCCGGGCTGGCCGCAGCGCTGCTTCGGAGAGCTGAGCTGGGAAAGCCATCTAATGCTCTAATGACAGAAACACCTACGTCTCCCACATAGACCATAATAAATTATTGGCATCAATTGAATTTCCATGATGTCAAATAAGTGTGAAGGAAAATAGACTGCAGCTAAATGGAGGAAGGGAGCATGGAGGAAAAACACAGGAAGGCATGGTTGGCCTTTTTTTTTTTTTTTTTTTTTTTTGCTTTCCCCAAAGAAGGAGGCGGCACATTTAAAAGTAAGAATTGAAACAGAAACCTAATTCACAATGAYGACTGTYCAGAGGTTCTATTTAAGAGCAGCCCTGCAAGCCCACCACGTTTTATAACATAACGGTACACATCTAGCATTGAAGGTTAAAGCAAGGTAAGGGTGCATTTATAGTAAATAATAATTAAGGCAAAATAAATTTGTATTTTTAAGTCTGGAGATACCTCTGTCTTACAAACTGCATTTAAAGACAACTCATCAATAATAATTTCTATAGAAAATTAGAAGTCTGAAAGATCAGAGGATTATGCTTGCAATGCAGCACACATTAAGTTGTTTCATACCTCTACTTCTTTGTTTTACAGTTAAGCAGCAACGTGACATCATTTCCATTTTCCCTATTTGACTTTCCCCACAAGTTTTCTAACTTTTTTTTTTAAACTGCAAAAAGGATGGACTTCTAGTAAAGCTCAGARCCTATACATTGCTGTTTAGCATTAGTGAAACAATAATGTTTATAATCCAGTGCTGCATGATGTTATTCACTGGAAAAAAACCCCAACTGGTTCTGTGCTCTGAGAATATAAACAAGCCATCACCTCTAAAAGGGGAGGGTTTCCCAAATAATCTAATCCTGGGAATCTTCTGGGTCCTRCTAATCCCAGACCAAGTTATCTGGTCACTACAAAGAAACCAAGAGACCAGACACCCAGAAACCATCCATACCAGCAGGGCCAGCTCCGAGGTTGTGTGCGAACGGATTACTTCCCCCAGCTGCCGCCTCCTCCCCTGCCAACAGYTACCATTTTCTGTCAAAAAAGCTGCTCATAGCAATATATACCCTTCTTTCACTGACACTTTCGGGGCATTTTTGCCGGAAGAGGCAGGGGAATGCTCACACAAGCAGTTGTGCCGGGGATGGTGAGGGCCAGCCTGCAGGCAGTGCCCAGGAGCATCTTCATCCGCGCACTCGTGCCTGGAAGAGGCCAGTCCCTGGCCAGAGAGGACTCCCCCTCCCCGGGGCTCAGTTTCCACATCTGTACGAAATGAACCTGGCAACGTGCGTCCCCCTCCGTCCGCCCGCGTGGTTTACACGGACCGCCTGAACCCCAGCAGACAGCCAAGAGTTTCTGAAGTAGTAACTGATCTGTGGGGTGCGACCTGAGACACCTTAAAGACAACTGATACTTAAGGGGTGGGTATTCTCAAAAATTTGGCAAGATATCATTAAACTTTTTGCCTTTGGCAACCTGCTGAAAACGATTAGCGTCTCAAATGCTGGTCACACCATCTTCTTCCGGGCACAGCAGAATTAAAATAAATTCAAATACAACTGGAAAAATAGTCTACCTTACTGTTGCAGCTAATAAGTATTATGTCTAACCTTCAGCTAGAAACAAGATGACAGGTAGGCCAGCAAGGCCAACTAAGATTTTTTTGTATTGATTTAAAGCAGAGAAGCCACATTTGGTAGTTTATCAATTCCAGTGGAAACCAAGGATCATGGAACTAAAGGATATTAATCACTGTGGATTACAGAACCCAAGGCTTCTATTAATTTCCCTGTCCAGTTTCGTTATCTTCTCAGATTTTCCTGTCATTTMTTTAAAACTTTCCCTGTAAATTTTGCATTTAAAGCTGTAAGAAGGCCATTAGAAGATGGCAGGAGTCCTGTACTTTTCTCGTAATGAATTCTCAAGTTACACCGGGTTTTCCTATGCCAAACAAACTGAAGCCACACACAATTATACTTCAGCTGCACTGAATAGACATTCTTCAGTAGGATCTTCTATTTTTAATTCAGCTACTGCAATAAACTGGCTCAGGATTCCGGGCTTTACAGCCCCTTGTTATTTTGTATAAAAATAAAGCATTAGGAACAACTGCAGTGTAAACACACGCATGTACATTATTCATGCAAATAATAACTTTGGTTTTGTTCTAATTGGGAATATAAGAGTGAGGGCACTCTGGAAGTGCTTGCTCTCCATCGATCCAGCCTGGGCAGCTTTTGCTGGTGTTGCTCACACCACAGCTTCCCCCGAGGAAGCCCCGATCACCTGGGGTTCTTAAATGCATGGCAAGCAAAGGTGGTGGAGTTTGGCACAGGGAGAAGACTGTCTTTTTATTTCCCTCTCATGCAGAATAAAAAAATAACTTGTCAGCCTAAGAAATCTAATCTGGGAAGCTGARTTTCTTCCCTCTTATTTGCAGGGCAAATGGGGGCGGTTCTTCCCTTCTGCCCAGGCAGCTGCTGCTCCAGCAAAAACTGAGGAGCTGTAGTGGCTGAAGGAGAAGTTACCGTTCATTACCCCCATCCAAAGATGACTTCAGTGAATTAGAAGAATTAGTTTTACAAGTTTCTAAAGAGRATAGCATTTCTTAGACTTTTCTTACAGGGTCCCCATAGTCATGCAAGCGTGAGATGAGCCACATCTTTTAGGCTCAGTACGTGTCCTGAGCAGTCTCATGGCAGATGCTCTAGTGAACATCAATTCAAACCTTAAGCATCCATCTACCTACCAGTGGACGGGTAGGACGATTCAGCTCCAGGTGGAGACAGAAATCTTCCATTACCACACCAAACCCCCTAAACAGACCATTTATTTCAGTTAAAACCCCTGGGATTTTCTATCATAACAATATGAATTTTCCCCTCCCACCCACCCCCTTATTAACTGAGTCAACTCAGGTCATATTTTCAAGCTTCTTTCTACAACCATCAGAACTAAAACTGAGCTTCCCATCTCAATAAACGCTTGAATATAGTCCATTCATGTCAAGAGCTGGGCCTTGGKCTGGCCAGCAACATTCCCCTGGGTCTAAAGGTTTTAACTCACATTGACTTCAACTCCATACCATTCAATTTAATGCAAATACTGGTTTCACAATGTTGCACGTACTGGTTAGGCAGCCCTCGAAATTGAGAAAATGCTCTATACAAAATAGGAATTATTGTTAGTGATGTTATTACATTTAACCTTTCATACCGTTCCATTTGCAGGTTGTACTGAGTAAGGCAAAATCAACACATTTTGTTATTTTTTTTGTTATTTTTACTGTAGTTTCGTAATTCAGCAGCTTATAATAAATAGTGGCTTGAGGGAGCCTCTGTTTGCAGGACAGAGTTCCTTATTCATCTAGTCAGGC
Organism: Oceanodroma leucorhoa; assembly: GCA_030449065.1. Lineage (NCBI taxonomy): Eukaryota > Metazoa > Chordata > Aves > Procellariiformes > Oceanodroma > Oceanodroma leucorhoa. The sequence goes on along the minus strand of JASVER010000025.1, from coordinate 5,384,701 downwards.
RATAGACAACTTTTTATCTTTGTTCTATTCTCCTATAGCCAGGAACATAATCCACTAAYGATGTTCAGACTGGTGCCTACACTTATTTTTCTGGAGAAGTAAAGAGGGATCCAAAACTAGTCACCAACTTATGTATGAGGGAGGAAGAGAAGAAAGGAGGAGATGCAGGAAGCATTTCTTTGATTTTATGTGAGAAGTTTGCACTTTTTAGCAAGAAGCTACTTACTACTACTGCACTGCAGTATGCCAAAATTATTCAGGAAAAGCTTATCTTTGGATTCCCTATGTCCTATTTTAAWTTTTTTAAACACATCCACACTGTCATTTGTTTCATTCAGTGCTGAATAAGCTCCCCATTTATATACCTTTCCCCCCCCTATCCACAAAGTGAGCATATAATAYATTACAGGTTGATTTCCTTTGATATACCCACCACTTACCCAGCTCTCTTTGTAAACCCTTTTACCCTGCTCCCAAACCATCTATTAAAGAGCTCCCAGGCAGACCATGGAGCTGGGCAGCAGGATATCTCTGCAATAAGTCTTAAATTGAAAGCTCTGCTGCGTCTCCCCACTGTGAGGGCCTGCTGAGATAGGCTTCTTTTAATATTGCCTTAATAGGCTCTTCAAACTCAGTTAATTAAGTTCAGTATATCTAGACAGATTTTCATTGCCTGCRGAGACCACGTGTCTTGGCAAATGGGAGCCTATTCCTGCAACAGTTATTATCAATAGAGGTTTAGAGAAAGTGATTATAGCACTCGTGAGAAAATGTAGTCACCTTCTATGATTTTGCTGGCTCTGCACATTGCTGATGAAGATCGTGTACGGCCTCATCGGAGAAAGAGCCCAACCTGGAGCCACGGTCCATGATCCTGCTGGGGCTGGTGGAGCTGGAAAAATGCATCTTCAGAGGCTCGGACCCGGGACCTGCAGGGAAACCCTGCCCATGCTCCTCACGTACCCTTAAAGACATCAGCTGCTGGGGCTGTTAATCACTCAATTAGGCCCTAATTGTCAACACCCGCTGCATCAAAAGGCCTCCCATGGCCAGGGAAAGGTTGCAGCCATTCACTTTGACAGGTGATCCCCGTGCCCAATGGCCACAAAGGGCTTGGTGGAGCTGCTGGGGGCTCGGGGGTCTGGGGGCTGCCCGAGGGCTCCCGGGGGACGATCAAAGCCAGGGAAACAGCTGATGGCAGGCTGGCTGCACCATGCTTCCTCTGTCCCAGCGAGACCTAGCACGGGTTTATGGATTRTTCACCCAGCACTGGGGCTAAAATGAAAGTCCTGGCCTCAGGGAATAGGGCAGGAGGGATGCAGAGTCTGCTCCTTACACCGACGAGGCGAAGGCGGGCTGAGATTTTCGTGAGCTGGGTCGAATACCCCAGATGTAAAAACAGCTGGCAGAATTCACAGCCTCCAAAGTGACCTCTGCAGGTCAGATTCCTCTCTAATTATAATAATGTCTCTAATATTGAAAATACTGGCATTGAGGCGAGACTTTTCCAGCAGCTTGGGATGTACTGAATATAACTCTATTACTAGGAAGAAGCTTTGCTGAAGGCTGCTGTATCTCTTCTAGGATAAGCATGTAYACAGAGCAGTAGAAACAAAGACAAAAGGAAATTCTGGGCCAGAATTCCCTACTTTGAACAAGATACAAATATAAATACCATCCCTTCAAACACTGCAAGTTAAGGCTGACAGCTGGGAATCCACGCCTTTTCTTTCCTTCACATGTAAATATACGGAAAATAACTGCTCGTTCCTTAGTGTTAGATAAATTTTTTTGCACATATTTTGGAATTTTTTCTCCCTCCTTCAAGTTCTTCAATGTAAAGATCACATTTACGAGCTCCTACATTTCCTGACAGGGATAAAAGGTCTTATTATCCATTGCTTTGTATGAAATAACAAATAATTTAATAACACCCAGTCTGTAATGATGGACTGATTTTTAATCCATTTCTGATTTTTAGCACATGCAGCTTAAATTGAATTAATTATTTCATGAAAGCAGTGCTTTCGTAGAGTAATGAAGCTCTTGGAGGGAAACATCAAAGCATCACAAGAATAAATGTTGATYGGGTTGGGACAAGAATGTTCCAACGTTTACAAGGGTGTAAATAGGCAGTGGAAAACTGAGTCCAATAATCTGGCATTATAGGATGCTACAATAATACAATAATTCTCTCAGCCTTTCCAGTCCCAGTCTCATTTCCTGGGTTTTAACATTACTTTGGGTTATATAGGCATGCAGTGAGTCAGCCTGTATCAATTTTCCTAATCCTCACAAAATGTTGATAATTTGTTCAGCTGTTCTTTTTTAACAGAGTGACAGAACAAATGCGTAAGTAGATTTTTAGGTTAGGTTTTTTTCTAACAGTTTCAAATTGGCATCCAGTTGAAAGTTTGTGACGAGGGATTTTAATTCCAGTACCCATAGTAAAGGCATTTGATGGCATACTTTTTACCCTCACTAACATGATAAAGGTCGAGATGGAGAAGAAAGGATACCGTAGTTAGGGTTCCCTGAATTTGAATTCCTAAACTCCTGCCTGGCCTCAGTCCTCCGTCTGTGTAATAGGAATTAGTCGGCACGGACTAGTGCGTGCTGTTTCACACTCCTGACACTCATTTCCAAGGAGGTGAAATGTGGCAGGTTAGAGGCATGACAGGACTCCAGCGTTCCCAGGGCGGTGTTCAGGAATCCCCACTTCAACAAACGCTACCAAAAGTACAGGGGAATAAAAATCCTTAATGGTTATGAAGGAACAACCCAGCGAGAGAAGAAATGCACTCTCCAGCTCTAAATCCTCAGCTTCTGTACCTTTTTTCACCTGCATAATCTTGCTGTCATACGCTAGCTGAAGATATCCCATGCAATCCCTTTTATCCTTTTAGGATTTCTTTTCTAGGTCTGCAAGCAAACATTTTGTAAAAGTGACAGGGTATTTAAAAGAGTACATAAGAGGTACTGTATATATTTGTAAGTCATATTTATAAGTCTAATTTGTAATAGATTCCTACAGAGAAGACTCCTAAACTGGAAATCCTGAATTATTCTTGCAAAGCCTGAGAATAGTGCCAGCATATCTTACAGATGCGTCATCCCTCCTTTCACCACCTAGGATTAACTCTAATCGAAAGTGACGTTCAAGACAATCCTCGTAGCCAGTTATTTGTTTTCTTAATGTAGGCCAGAAGATTTTACCTGCTGATTCCTTATTGCAGTTTTGCAAAATATTACAAAAAAGTACCTTATGTTCTTCCAGGAGTCCTAGCATTCTGTGTTTCTGTGAAAGAGTAATGAGTGGAGAAGTATTGGAGGAGTTCAAGGGTGAAGAGGTTTAATAWATTCACTTTTTCCTCTAAAGATGTATGTTAGAAATTTTTGGAGCACGAATAAAATAAATTTACAAAGGTGGCAAAACTGTGTCAAAGGGGAAGAAGATCCAGTCAAAACTGCTGGTTGTCATTCAGATCTAATCAACCCTCAACTTTTGTCATCTATGCACAAAAGTTGTGCCAGTGCTTCTAACAGCTCTGTTCACCCTCAGTACTTCTGACAGCCTCAGCTCTACTCACTCCCTAACTTTAAGAAATACCCCCCCACACACTTTAAGAAATAAAAAAACCTCCACATGCATCTATCTGGAAAAGTACAGAGGATGGCTCTTAAAAAAAATGTATTTTGCATAGATTTACATCACTTGAGCAACTGATGCACTTTTGTAGTCTCAGACTAAAAGAACCGATATCCAGTTGTGAATTCAGGGAATTTGATTTTCGGAAGACCTCTTACAGACAAAAAGTACAACTTTCACCATGGCATTCTTGAAATCCTGGGCCCCTATAAGTGGAGCACAGAAATCCTGCCAACTTCAGAGAAGCTAAGATATCTTCCTTAATGACCATAATTTCACGTGCAATCATGGCAATTGTGTGCAGGTGACCAGCTACATTTTCACGCCTAATTGTAGATGTTACACAAATCTACCAGCCTGCAGTCATAGTGATAGTTGCCTTGAGGTGTAAAATCAAAGCCRGACAATATTTGATTGTCCAAGCTTCTACGTATTTAATGGAGTCCCCTACACCTTTAATGGAGTCCTCTACACATTTAATGGAGTAAAAATGGCTCCAAATCTCCCCTTTCATAGCTCAGTACATCACAGAAAGCGATCCTGCAGAAAGTTCTGTGACTRAGCTTCTCGTTAACCAGCTCCAGGAACCTCGGCTCCCTACTGCACAGGGCAGCAGAGCTATAAAAAGTCCTTGTGAACACACGTTACAYACACTGTTTTGAAAACAGGTCCCCRGGAGCTGTGGGTAGAAAGTTCTCCAGCTCCTTGCCGTGATGGCGTCCAGTGAAAGGGCCACTCCGCCGTTTGTTTAGCAGGCTTTTTGCGTCCCATTCATAACTGAGCTTTTAAGGAAAAAGCAGGGAATTTAATTCTTCTCTAGGTAAAAGCAGAACGAAGCACTTGGATATCAGTAGGATCATCTCGTAGTTAAGGAAAAGAAATATTTGGCCTGGAGCGAGGACAGGTTTTGATCTATGCAAAAAGCTGCTTTCAAACAAAAGTATTTTATGGAACTCAGAGAAGAGTCACAGCAAATTTCAGGACATAAAGAATAGGCTCGGAATTAAGGATATTGCGCATATTTCTGCAGTGATGTCTTACAAATGGTATAAACCATAATGCAAAGATGAAGTACTAAGACCACAGGGAGAGGAGCAGTGAACCTGCTGTCATCTGCCTGACCACGGCTAGCAATCTGCCTCGCTCCTGCTGCATCTCGCCATACGCTCCTCAACTTGTGTCTTGCATTTGGAATGAAATTTTTTGGGGAACAAAGACTGTTGTGTTTTCTTTCTCTGTTTTTAGAGCATAAAGAATTAACAGGTTCTTGTTCATCACATGGACTGTAGCTGTTTCTGGAATAAAATAAATTGCAGCAGGACAGTATGTTAAAGCAAATTCTGCCCATGATTGACTCGGGTGATGGAACCTTCGCTTTGCATCAGTCCAAAAAATCTGGAGTGCTCATGTCCCTCAACGCTCCGTGCTGAACAGTGGCTTTCCTTCAACTTCCCAACTGCACCTTGATTATAATTTACCATCTAAAGTTTGCAGTGGAGCTTTTGAATGTGTTCATAAAGACTAAAGCGACCCACTCCTCCATCCTAGTTAAGACTGCTCCGAAGATGCAATATGCTTCTGTAGACATATGTACTACGTAAGTAACCGAAAGCACAAGAGGAGGACGCGTGGGGTGAGCAATGGGCCAGGAAATACCTGGGAGCAAGAGAGGGGCTCTCCTACAGATGGGACGTAAGGGCCGAGGAACAGCTTGTGACACAGATATAGCAAAGGCGACTTGGATTCAAACACAAACTCTTGACTCACAGACCAAGCAAGGGAAAAAGTAGTACGTGATTAGAGAATGACTAACTCTGGTCTCCGCTGAGCTCTGTGGCTTGGACACTTTGCTGAAGATTTTGTTGTAAGCTGACATTTTTCGCTCTGATTAATCCTTTCCAGTCCCTGGTCTCAGCTGACTCGGCTGAGCCCATTGGAAGCCATTGTTCGGCTCTCTGAACTTTATCTCTTTTCAGTGCTTAAATAGAAGACCCCCTTCTCCCCCCACCTCATCCTTCTTGCTAAAAGCCTGTTTGTAAGAGCCATAATGAAACTCCAGGTGGCCTGGTGATTTCGAAGTAATCCCCTCAGGGATTTGAAGCACTTGGTTATGCCTCATGCATTGTAACAACCCATGGATGTGATTTTCCTCTCTTTCTTTCCGCTGTGCTGCGTGATTTAATAAGTGCAGGGCATTAGACGCTAAAGGAGTACTGAAAAAAAAAACCAAAACAAAACCAAAACAATCCCTTGAAACACAACAAACTCTGCAGTGTGTGCATATGGACAGTATATCCAGTGGTTCCCCACTGAACATTATATTATCTCCTGAGCCAACCTCCGCTGAAGAGAACAGCAGATAGCTCTAGAGCAAAGTCCTAATCCTCGCTCCAATACCCAGGCACCCTATCAGGGGCTACATCTGGTCCCAATTGTTCTTCCCCTCTGTCATGTACTGAAACATCGCCCTGGCTGCGCTGCCAAGTCCGAGTACCTTCGAGCTTGGGAAACAGCGAGAGTCGGGTCTGAAACATTTCACCTGGGCCCCCTCTCTAAAGAAAACAGCAGAAGARGAACAGAGTGAAAAGAGTTTTCAAGGCTGAAAAAAAAAGGGGTTTCAGCGTATTTGATGAGTTTCCAGAGGTCTGTTTGCCACATGTGTAAAAGGCCAAGTCAAGCACAATAGATGGGAAAAGCTTGGAATGGCAACTGCAAGATTATGGGGCTCGGGATGCCACCAGGCTGCCACTGCTACCTGGGCACTTCCAGTAACTCATTTCCTAACCGATGCTCTGGCACCAGAACCTCTTCAGCTTTCGAGTAAAGGTGAGAAAGGGGACGGAGCCTTTTGCTAAAGACTCCCGAGATCAGTCATTACATTAGCTGAGAGCTTACCCCAGTTTATTAAGTTATTTTGGATATTTCCATGGATTAATGAGAATTGTTAATATCGTTAACAGAACAAAAATATGAGAACTAAAACCAGGGTGCAACTAAAGGGGAGCTTCACTATTAACTCTTAATTAGTAATAGCAAAATAGCACCTACATTGCCCTACACCCTACAAYGCGCTGTCGTGATCTGTCTCCCCTTAAACATCTGGTGCCGGTCACTGTCAGGCCTGGGCTATCAGTCTGAAGGAATTACACATCTAATTCATTACAGTCATCCTCATCTTCCTCGCGGCGCKTTCCTGGGGTGCAGAGCATTGTGCTTGATTGGTTCCACCAGAAAGGAATTTTCATGGGAGAGCCAGAATGAATAAATTACCAGCAAATTGCTATTGGTGGGGTGAGATTGGAAACAAGGAGGAGAGATGGACCYGGAGAAAAGGAAGGAAAGAGAGAAAGGAAGAAAGCATCTTTGGTGCGCATTGAATTGCTTGCCTAATTTTTGTTTGAGACTCCCAATCTGGGGCAGCAGCTGCTCCGATGATGTATTACAAATGACTTATTGCTGTAATGCATCATGAAGCTCCATTGCCCTGATGACATGTTACCGTAATACATCATCAGAGCATTGCCCAGCAGGAACAGGAGTCCTGGAAACCAAACAGCTCCATAAATTTTAGTACAGTCCCCCCCAAAATTGTTGTGAATTTCTTTTCTGCTCTGTTAAAGTTTTAAGCTTTGAAAAGTGYGGGCCAGAGCAGGCACTCATTAAACAGGCTCCGATGGTTTCATAAGTCCCCTAAGTCATTTAAGGTTTTAATATAAAAGATTAACTATTGCTATTGTTGCTCGGCAAGAATAAATTATCTTTAAATACTTTTTTATGCCTCCTGGTAGTGAGTCAGGAACTCCAGCTTGCATGCGAGGAGGACCCTGGCTGTGGTGCTGGAGAGAAGCATGGTTCACCCTCGTCAAAATAAAGTACGCAGCTTAGAGCAGTGAGGCTGCGTTGCGGTGACTCTGCTCCTCCGAGCTCCATCGCACGCCCCAGAGATCAGGGGAGCTGGTGCTAGGGCCACATTTACAGATGATTGTGTGGCTTCAGTCTAAGGTAAGAAGGAACCACGGACGCTCAGCCTTTCTGAAGTTAAGCCCTAGAAGCCCACAGGCTGTACTGCACAGAATAATGAAAACATTTTGGGGTGGATTCAGTGAAGGGTTTAGCAGCTCAGAGAGGACCTCTGTGGACTAAATCCAGAGTTGCAACCCACGAAGTACTGTGTTTGGGTCTGACTAACCCTAAYATCTGACAATCTCAGAGGCTCCTCCAACCGCCAGGTGCCTGCTGGGGATGACGGACGCCAAGGCAACACGACCACCTCRAGCCAAGGGCATGGAGAGCACCTTGTCCAGGAAGGCGGTGGAGAAGGGAAGCTGCACTCCATGCACTTTTCTCTTCCCACCGCTGAGACCCAAGCGAGCTGCTCCAGGAGCGATGGGGATGTGCCCGCTATCGCCGCAGGGAAACCACAGCCTTGGAAATGTAACACCTTGAAGGACAGCTTAGTAATTAGATATCACGGGAGGGCAGGTGCAAAGGGAAGGGACACGCTGAAAATCAGGGCTTTAATTTTCCCAGCGCAGCAACCAGATCATGTTAAGGCACATGAAGGTTTGTGAGACAGACGTTCTGCAAGACATTGGTGTTAAAATTTGATATCGTTTCTCCTTCTACTTATTATGTTAGAGAGACAYACAGACAGCGGAACACACTGATTCAGAAACAAGAATTAATAAAAAAGAAAAAGAAAAAAAGGAAAAGGAAAGAAAAGGGAAAAATACTAAAAGAGCRGAGCAATTTTACCTGTATTTAGGTTATATGGCAAACATGAATGCACCCTTTCCACAAACTAACTGGAAAGTTCTCCGTGGCACCCTGGGGTGACTTTGGGGAGAGGTACCCGTCTGCTTTCGTTGAGAAGTGCCTTTCGCAGGCAGCGCTGGAAACTCAAAGAGGGAATTGCCAGCGATTTCTTAGAAGCACATTTCATGGTACAGTATCAGCAAGTTGAATTTGCTTTGGAAATGCCACCGCCGCTGGGGCTGGGTGGTGCTGCCTGCTATTTTGTAGTTATTTTTGATCGAAGATTAAGTGTCTTTTTATTTTGTTGAAACGGATTTTAATTGAATGCGCTGCTCTGCTCGAGGTGCACCAAACTAACGCGGTTTGGTGTTTTTCTTTCCCAAATCCTAAGGGAACGTGCCCCTAGACCAACATTAGACTGTTTTGTTTTGGGGTTTTTTTTCCCCTTGGTCAAAAGATCCAGTGTGTGCTAATTCTGTCGTACTCTCTCTCACTCAATCACTCATATTCAGTGCCCCCTAAAGAAACATTGCAGAAGCCAGAAGGCTAAGAAATTACCCAAATGAACTGCCTGTGCTTTGCCCTCACATATCACATACTGAATTGTTGCCACCTTGCTGGTAAAATTAGCCACGTGTTTCACAGCGTTACCTTTACTTACCAAATAACAGAGAAGGTGCTGTGCTACGCTGTGGCAGGTCAAAAGMCTACCCAAAATTGGTACCGACCGGCGCTTGATGACTTAAGAGAGGGAAAGGTATCTTATAGAATTTTATTAACTAATCTTTTAAATCAAATTTTCAGAGGTCTGTGCTGAGATGTGGTGGGTATGCTTTCCCCATACGGAAAGGCATCTGAATACGTGCTTAATTTAAAGATAAAAAGTAGTTCTAAGTTARAAAGAAACCCAATGGCTTTATAGCTTTGCCAACTCAGGTCTTTACTCAATTGTCCCRAAGCTTTAATGCTGAAATGGGTTCAAGAAATAGTTTATTTGATTGAAAAATGCAGTTTTGCAGTGARCTTTCTTTAATAGAATGATTTTTTAAAAGAAAGCATCTTGATTTTTCATTGTTAAAAAACTCTGTTTCAAAATTTGCCTACATTTTAAAACACCAGCAGTGAAAAGAAAGGTTAAATCAGAGAAAAAGAAAGAATTTTTTTCTGACTCCTATTTCTATTTTCTATCTCACTAAGGAATCCAAAGGCATTCGCTTCAGTTCGATCCAAGTCATAATAATAACAAAAAAAAATTAGTTCAGCCATTGAGCTGAAAAATCAAATTTTCATACAACTTTATGTGTAAAAAACATTTCTTCTGCCACAGTTAATGAAAGCTGATGATCGTCGCATCTATTACCTAGGGGTAAATTCTTTTCAACCTAAAAYCAGCAGAAGGCAAACGAGAAGCCAGCAGCAGTCTGGCCGGAGGGAACGGTAGAGGAGGATGTTTGCTGTCCACTGGCTTCCCGCGGTACTGGGGCAAGCACCAAACCCAGTTTGCCTCCGGCTGCAGCTGGGTCATCATCCTTTGGAATGTGATGGCAACAGAAATTCTGCTTGGGAACAGGTCTCTTAGAGTCAGATCCAAATTTTGTTTTCCTTAGGCTACCTAAATTACAAAGCACCATCACCAGCAAACACAATTCATGCATATAACCCGAAAGTTTTCGACAATAACAAAACCAGAATAATGAACTGAAAAAAACTTAACGAAACTCTACATTTCAGGAATAACACAGGTGATGCAAAGTATGGTAACATCAGGACAGCCTTGTCTCTCGCCTTCGCCTCTAATCGTCTGAAACCTGCTCTCTTTCCCACCAAAATTCACCTGCCTCTGATGTGCCTTGTTGTACCCCGCCTCATCTTCTGGTTTTGCGTAAATTATCCGAGGATGTAAGATTACCGGAGTCTCAGTTTGAAGCTTCTGTATTTTGRAAGTTGCATGAGTTATCTGAGACTCAGATTGTACAGGAGAAAATATGATACACCGAGGCTGCATTTGCAGCCCTGTCCCGTGCAGAGCAGCCCTTAGCTTCGAATAGAGCAGCAAAAGCTGCAGCATCCCGTCGAGGCACCGACCCKGCCATTCTGCTCTTACAGAGGAGCAGCACCTTTGTACTCAGTTCTGGAAATACACGGAACAGCTTTTAGTATTTTGCCAAATCTAGTTTCTTTTATTAGAATTTGATCTGTATCACGGTATTTTGGACCCTAAACTACAAGGAAAACAAAACTAAGCGAGGTGATGAAGACAGGACACAAATAAGGAGAGTGAAAGCTGACAAGATACGCARGGGGAGGATTTGAGGCACAGCAAGTGCAACAACTTGCCGATCCTCAGGCAGGTGATGCAGCAGCAGAGCCAAAAATCGTGGGTTTGAGGTCTCCTGAGTTTTCACTCACTGTCCAACCCCTGTCTTTGAGAGTCTCCTCAACAGCTTCTTCGCCGGAGCGTGCGAGCCCGCAGCCAAAGCCTGTTACGTCACCAGAGCACGAAAAAAACCAACCCTTTCAGTTCCCCAGCCTTCTGCAGCCCAATTTATGTCCAATTTGCAGACTTTCAACATAGCAGCCTCACAGTTCATAAAATCAAACTCAGCCAGGGCTAAGTCTCTGGGTAATGGATTTAGGATCACTCGAGGTGTTACCGGCAGTTCATGATGGGTAACTTTCTTGTTAACTAAAGTCCCTTTTGCTAAATGAGTTCCAGGTTTAACTCCCCCYACCCTYCACTCTCCTTTTTTTCCCYTTTTTTTTTTTCCTTTTTGGCAGCACTGTTCTGGATGGGAAGGGAGGGGGAGAGGAGGTGGCACAGGACTTTTTATTAGCCTGCGCGTGGAGGGCTTTTCATTGCGAGGGCTACGGGGAGCAGAGACAGAGGGAGAGAGAGGGGGGGAAAAAAAAGGTGGGATAAGTTAGTCTTTGTGTAAGGGGAAGGTGCTGAAAGGAAGGCTGTGTGCTGGGGCCGGGGGATCAGCCCTCTGGCTCCGCTTGTCTACACAGGGACTATGGAGACAGCCGCCTGCGTAGACCGGTGCTTTTCGGTTTCCGCAGGTAACTGCAAGCACTGTGGGGAACATGGCCAAGGAGAGAAAACCACAGATTGCGCATGGGGAGGAAAACTCAGCCCCTCCCTGGGCTGGGGTCCTTGGGGCTGGCAGCGCTGCCAACGACCCTGTCCTCGGAGCGGGGAAAGGGATGGCTCCCGTCAGCCATCGGCCACTGAACGTAGCTTCCATATATATCATCTGTGTATTTCTCTTCCTTTACTGTTGGATTTTCCAGCTGAGGAGCCACGCTATTTATCTGGCAGAGATTAGCTGCTGATCATGTTGCAGGAAGGGGATGCATCATTTCCAAGTGCTACCGAGCTTGGGGGACAACCCTCCCAGCATCCAAAGCAAGCAGTTGGGGATATTTCTGTTGCTTTCAATTGCCCTCTCCATCTAACCGCTTTGCAGACTTTGAGTAAACATTATCAAAAAGCTGAGGGTAAATTTGCTTTTTTCTCCCTTCTCTCCTGTCTTGCTCCCCACTCCATCCAAGAGAAGGATGAAGCTGCACTGCGTGTGCTCCTATGCTCCCTGTTCCCCATCCAAAGGGTCAGATCCGAAATCTCTTAAGATGAATGGAGGGATTTTTGTTGAGTGTCAGTGAACATCGCACCAGGGCTATGCACATTCACATGGATGAATGTACACTGGTGGGCWGGAACTTCTTTGGGGAAAGAATAGTAAAACACATGGTAGGTAGGGTCAATAACAAATTTTCAGCCCTTCCCGTAGGGTGAAAGCTGAAGGGAAGGCTGCTTTCASCACCTCCTGGTCCTTGTCTTGGGCCATGGTGAGGGAGAATAATGTGGCYCTCAGCAGCCAGGACACAGTCTGAGGTGGTCCAGTTTATGGTCTGAGGTGGCCCTCTATGGACACGGGGAAGGATAAAATACAGCATTCAGAAGGAGATGCCCCAGCTCCCAATTCCTCACCCCTGTTACCAGCACACCCCGGATCCACCGTCCCAGGGAACCGGGAGCCCAGCAGAGCTCATGCTGGGCTCTCTGCACACCTCCATCCGCCATCACCCCTTTTCTTCTTTGCTTTTTTCCAGTTCCTCAGACACAACCACGGAGTTTTAGAGGCTTCATGGCGCACTTCCAGTGCCCGCAGGAGCCGAGTCAGGGACCGGACGCTGCAGGTGGAGCAGATCCGGGGCTGCACCGACGCACCCAGGCACGTGAGGATGGGGCTGTCCCGCCACAAACCGGCACACAGCATTTGGGTCGGGCTCTAGCATGACAGAAATCAGTCTGAGCCAGTCCTGTGAACTGCTGCTAAGGATATTTCCATGGGATTTTAGTCAAGCATGTCTGACAAAAAAGCTTTTATATACAGAGGCAGGAAGAGAGCACATTAAGGCAGCTCTTCATGACAGAGTGGCCTTCCTACTCATTTATTATCATCTATCCTCAGATGATTTCTTGTCCTTCATTTTCTCCTTGCCTTTGATTTCTATTTTCTTTTGCTTCCACACAATTCACTTCTCCCCCTTGGACAGCATTTCTGACAAAAATAAAAAATGTGGCAGTTGCGTTTTGTTTTGTTTTTAACCAAAGCAACCACTTTGTCATTTCTCTTCAGATGACTACTGCTTTCAAACATTTACCTTTCGAGTGTTTTCTTTTGTTGAAAAAATAATCACCCCGGGAGCTCTGTGCCTCCTCGCACCATCCTGCCCAGTGGCCCAGAGGACAGGGCTTGGCAGCGCGGCGGCTCGCCGCGGCTCCCTCCAAAGGCTTCTCCCCAAGGCAGAATAGGTCAAAACTAACGAGGACAGTGAAAAGAAAGTGTTTCTCGATGGGAAAATACCATTTTACTGAGGTCCAACCTATTTGCAGGACTTTTGTTTGCAGCGAGGTTCCTCATTCAAAATATGTCTGAGGCGAAGCAGTATTTCAAAAGTGTCAAAATGCCCCATTTCATCATCTTAATATTAAAAATGGTCCTATTTTCTGGTCTAAAGCAGCAYTTTGTTTTGAATCCGAACCAATGTCAAACACTATCATTGACTGAAGGGCCCCCAAAAGGTCATCACAAGCACGGACCCGGTGGTGTAAGGTGCTGTACAGAAAAGTGAGTTTGCAGTCTAAGTTTAGCACACCCTACAACCCTGCTAATGGGTGTATTTTACATTCTGACTGCAATAAAATTAGCCCAGTAGTGATTTATTATTGATATCAAATAAAAATCCACTTGATAATCTAGATTCTTTACCTCCAGGAGAATATTTTCTTTCCTTTTTGTAGATGGCAGCCAACATTTTATAATCACAGTCTATGAGAAGCCTGAAACTATAAATGGAACATTATAGTAATTCAAGTGGAGAACTCTCTTCCACTCCATTTCATCGCTATTTGTTTTGAGTAACTTATATTGTCATCTGAGCCTTTTTTCCTCTTGGAAGGGTGCAGCTCCGCTCATTGTGGTTATGCCAGCTGCCTGCATTAGCTCACTGAGCGTGCTCCCTGTAGCCCAGCCGGGTATTGTCTTTCAAACTAAACAAATAATTTTATTTTAAAAAAAAAGAGAGAGAGAGAAGAAGAAAATGTCAGCCTGCCGCCCCAACTCCCCGTCGTTCTGTTTTCTCTGGCTGTTGKGACAAACGTGGCAGTGGTTATGCGCTCTGTACACGCAACTGCCCGAGCTTGTTTTCTGGCAATAACGATGGATCGTCTCTTACTAAAATGCTACGTTTTTAAAAAGTAAAGTGATTTTTTTTTTAAACGCACTCATGAATATTAATTTCAATCTGTCTTATTTCTGGGGAACCATAATAAACAGGCTTCTACGAACTATATTGCAAAGGTGACTTAATTGGAACTRATTCTGATGAAGACGATATAAATTCCCAGACTGGATCAGAACAASGTCCACCTTCCCAGTGTCGTGTCTCGGCAGGGGCCAGCAGTCCATGAGAAAGCACAGGATGCCAGAGAGAAAGCAAGTGTGGAGACCATGGCAACAACATCATCCAGATCCTTCCAAGTCAGAGACAGATACTGCAGACTATGAGAGTTTAAGTCCTCGAATGCAAATATATGTGTATGTGCATATGCACGTGAGAATATATGTGGTTGTGTTGAGAAATCATTGTTCACAAGAACAAAAATGATACTGATGACAGTTGATTATTGGTTCTGGTTTTACCACTTCATACTTGATTGCAGTGAAATTCCAAGTATATAAAGCTAATCTCCAAATTCAGATAGGATTTCAATTTTGACTCTTTCTCTCTCACTTTTAAAAACTGCAAATAACTAATTTGAGCCAGGATAGAGACCTTTTGAATGCCAAAGCAATATTAAAATGAAAACATAGCTGCATGTTATGCAAGTATCAGTATCCATTGATTAAGGTCTGATCTTTCAAAAAATAACACGTTATAGTTATTCCCTTTAAATGTTAACTACTGTTAACTGGTAGGCATGTTGGCTGCTTTTTAAATAACTTAATTGCTTTTCAAAACATTTGTGGTGAGAAGGAAACTCCAAATGCATGGGACAAAGCTCTATTCATATTAATAGCAGGCAGCAGTGTCACAGACCACAGTACAACGCGATGCAGCGTGGACTGGGGGATTTATTGGAGAATTAAAAGTTGTGGAGTTTTAATCCTGCATCCTTCTTTGCYTTTTTATCCTAATCTCGTCCTCTTTGTTTCTCACTTTCTCCAGCTATAAAGCATGGATAATAAAACTGACAAACCAGCCTAATTCTTAAAAAACAGGGTTGTGCTTTTTCAGATTGTCCAGAATTTTTCAGTTGTGTGTTCTTGTTCACACAGTGAACGTTTTAACTGATTAGATGATTTCTACAATCGATACCAGAAAATGACATACAATTTCCAGAAAAATAATTGTCCTTACGTCAAACAGAGCAGTTGCAAGTTCTGAAGCTCTAGTAAATGACCAGGAACTGCATTAATTTTCACTGCGTATCTGAATATAATATTTATAGATGGAAATGCGTAGGGGTTTTGAGTCTCTATAAATGCGTTTCAAAGAATATAAATCTTTCAATTAAAAGCCTCCGAACTGACAATGTGCCTGCTGTGAGTAATTTAAGCTGCAAGTGTATCTAGAAGTGGCATGGGCACTAAAAATAGATAAACACATTCTTAATAGCAGAATCAGGAAAAACTTCCTTTCTCCCAACTTCTGTAAGTGGAATGAGGAAGTATTTCCAGCCCCGCGGAGGGCTGTGCGGGTGCAGGGCRGGAGCTAACGCGACGGCCCCGTCCATCAGCCAGCTCTGCGCGGGGCGAAGCCCATCGCCGTGGGCTGAGCCGGGTGCCCGGCCGGGGGCTGCCCCCCGCTCCGGGCCCGCTGCTGCTCCACTCCCGGGAGAAATATTTTTCCTCTGTATCTCGGACACTACAGCAACCTTTGCTTTTCTCTATTTTTCGCTTTATGATATCCGTGCAGCCCCATTTGCCAGGTACACCGTCACACTTTCCGTTCTCTTCAGAGGAAGAAGGAAGGAGAAGGGATGCTACTTGTAAACTCTGTTTCCCTCTTTCTTGCTTTGTGTCACTTTATTTTAGCACGCCGTTAAAACTCCACCACATAACCAACTTTTAATTTAGACCAGCTGACAAATACAGCCTAATAATAGTCTCACAACAAATAACTTCAGAAAGGACASCCTGTCTTGATATTAAAGAATTTAAAATAACTCCTTTCCCTCTAATTATAAAAAGAAAAGCAACTGAAAACAARGTGAAGGTGTGGCACATCCATTAGCAACTAGCCGAAATTTCCATGCGTAGCCTCCCAGGATTTGGCTAGGGTACAAGTAAAATACAAAGTGCCCGACCTTTTGTTTTATAAGGCAAGTAAGCTAACCAAAGTTTTACAAAACCAAAACCATCTCGCAGCTCTTCTGAGTTTGAATGCCAAAGAGGAGGCCTGGACATACACGGGGAAGGTCACCTGCAGCCACCTAAAAAACACCTAAAAAAATACTCATTTATTCTAAGCTGGTGCTGAAGAAAGGCTGATGGGTAAAGGATGGGCTGGGTGACTTCTGAAGGTGTTTTTCTCTGTCTTCGCTGGCCATAACGGGAACCCGGGTGTCAAATGGGGACAGTGGGTAAAACTGCTATTGTACCTTGTCCCAGCGAAATATCAGAAATGATACATGCTGTACCCAGAACTTGAGTTTCCAATTCTCTTGCAAACCCAAYGTTAAGAAGGAGAGAGAGAATGGACCTGACTGGCAAATAATYATTCAGCAACAAATATGTTCAGGTGAAATGAAACTTCTTCTTTGGTTTGGAACTTTTTAGTGTTCAAAGGTATTTGCAATAAAATTGCAGGAAATTTCCAGTGAAACTTCTCCCATAGCATAAATTGTTAGGGTTTCCCCTTATAATGTCAGCATTAAATGTTTTCACTTTTGAGGGAAATAATTTTCTTTTTGTTTTTTGTTTTTTTTTCCCTGACCAAAATATTTTGCCAAAAACCAAAGTGGAGCTGCAAGATATTTCAAGGATCTGCTTGGGTGTCTTAATCTCCATCTTTTACAGAAAAAAAAAGTTGTTTTTTTACTCCCAAATTGTTGGTTTTTTCCTTTGACAATATTTGAACCATTTATCTACCTGTGAGTCAGCCAGGGTGGTCACGACTTGTGCAACTTCGGGCCAAATCACAATGTGCTTATAGGGAGAGACCATCTGAAACCTCGGGAAGATCCTGGGAAATCAGGGGACTTTTGGGGCATGCCCCTTTCTTCCAGTGAAAGCCCCCAGATAATCTTTACACGTGTCCATACCCCAGCCCTGAGGAGCTCCCGGACGTACTTTTCCATATGAACCCCCTAATCCCACGGCCAGGGCCAGGGCAGGTGGGATGGGGACTGACGCCCAGGCGACGGTCTCAGAAAACACGTTCATTTTCAGCAACTCCAACAGTCAGGAAAGAATCTTGACAAAACAAATGGCTCCCCATAAACATGTCTGAGGAAATTAAGATGCTACAACTGATCTGCTTTAATAAAATTACGCAGTCGGCTCGGTTTCCAAAGTTAGTCACTGTATTTTCTGCATCACGCCATGCAATTAATCCTTCCTAAAATAAACGGACTGATTAAAATTCCATTATCCTGACGGTTCACAATAAACCATGGGACCAATGATCCCCTTTCTTTTTAACCATTTAAGCCATTATAATTAATTCTGGATTTATGTCATTTGCTGGTAAATGTTACGATCACCTTACTAACTACTTAAACAATTTCAAACAGTTGCACTCCTTCTCAAACATGTAAGCAATGGACAATAATTGAACTATTTAACCTGATTCACATTTCATGAAGTTTCCTTTATACACAAAGCTCAGTATTGAGTTGCTGGGGTCTCGTTTGTTTGCCTTTTTTTTTTTCAGTATCTAATTAAATGCTCAGGAAAAAAAAAAAGAATTAACACTTTGGAAAAAGACAGGGAAGTGTCTGAATTTGCCTTCATGATTATTTTGGTCTCATATTCAATTTGTGAGTGAAAAGAGACCTCCTGAAGAACATTCTTTCATATTATTATTTCAAACATACTAAAAAAATGCCAATATTTTTCTTACCAAATTTTCTGCAATTCACTTTTGCCCAAAGTCAACCTTCCTTAGCATGCCCTGTGTTTTAGGATGACAACCACCACACTCATAAAAACACACGAAATTATAACCATTTCTCTCAGTGGAATCACTTTTTGCTCAAATGGCTCTAGTTTTTACAGCAAACACACCATGGAAACGAAACCAATCCTACAATCGAGCTTATTCCRGCTAAAAGTATTTGAGATTTCCCTCAGCCTCTTTCTGCCATGCCTCCTGGCAGCTCCCCACCACACTGCCAGACACGGCCATGGCACTGGGGAGAAGGTGCTCACCCAAGTGCTGGAAGGTTCTGCCTGAACAAGCCCCAGAAGTTGGGCTGCACATACAAACATTCCTCCATTATCTTTTTTTAAGAWTGTCTCATCTCTTCTATGCTTGTTTTCTCTTTTACGGTTCTACTTTTGGGGGTCTACATTATCAGCTGTTATGATACACCCTCCTGGCTTGTTGGGATTGGGACTTGGCCATCACTTCGCTCATGCACCTCTTCTCCAGCTCCTGGTAACCTCCTGGATCTCACAGCAATGGTGTCACACCGAGCACAAGGCTTGGCCACGCTGTCAGCCCTTCCTAGCCTGGCTGCTGCATTCAGGCAAGACTGCCTGAACCAACCAAGCACAGGGTTGAGGGGCTGCAAGGTCCTCCCTGTCCCAATCTGTGGCCAAAACTACGAGAGATGCAGTTCTTCTGTATACTACAGCAATCATGCAAAATATGGAGAGATCAGCTGGCTTGGAGGAGGTGGATTTACTAAATCAACCACTCCCTCGCCTGTATTTTGTGGCTACTTTTTCTTCTCTATATTAAAATTTACAGAAAAATCCAAATAAAAAATGAGGTGATAGAATGCTAATAAAATTGCCGCTTAAATCGATTTGTCTTGGGTTTGGAAGAGTATCAAAATTTTAGCTTTTCAAAAACTGTGATTACAAACAGAGATATAATCTCCAAATGTTTTAGAAGGTGGAAAATCCATTTTCTAACCAGCCCTACTTACGACTGGGTAGATGGGTTACTTATCCAAACTAACACTGACCTTCAAAAATGTTTGGGTTGATGTCAGTGTTTGGGCTGAGGTTTGGTTTGGCCAGTTCTTATTTTTCCATAGCAATTTACCCATCCCTAGAAGAGATGCAGCTCTGAAATGGAATAAAAAGAAGAATGCTAAGCACACRTAGCCAAACTGAGCTACTATTTAATAGAAATAATAAAAAAACCCTTTACCTCATCTTTATCTGACCGACTGCACACAGCGCTTATTAACRTAGCAGCTGATCACGTTATGAAAGCCATCAGCCATAATAGCAACGCCTGATGAAAAGGAGGAAAGAAAACAGATTTATTAAACAGCTAAACTTTGTTTACATTGATAAATGAGCCTTTCTCGAGATCCCAAAGTTAATTTAAAAACCCTTTTTTAGCAGCTCTTTAGCTAGCCAGCTGCAGAAGCCTCCGGGGATCTCCCCAGTGTCATTCGCAGAAACCTGCCTTCTAAGTTTCTCCCCAGGTCTCCCGAGTTGCGCCCAGGTGTTGAGATTTAAGGATGTGCTATTCCTCACATCAGCTGCACAGGATGGACTCTCGCCCATACTGTCAGCACCCCGCGAACAAGAGAAGGCCTTCTTTGTGCGCTCTCTCAAGGCCCTGCACTGTGGCTATCTCATTCTGTTTCGAATTAACATTGGTGGCGATTTCCGCTGGCTTCGCTTTGTAGAAAGACCTCTATGTTCTGCGGCCGCTCTCCGATTGCAGGGCGCCATGGGAGGCTGCAGGCAGATGCAAATAGCGTTGTCTCGGTTTTGCTCCCGTGGATTTGCTTTCCTAGGAGGCTGGGAAGCCCAGAGACGGGGGTTTGGCCGTTAGCAGCCAAGGCGGGCAGAGAGAACAGAAAATCGGGTTTTAGCATAAAGCGCAAGATTGGCACGCCGTGCTTCGTGCTGAAGACCGTAAYGTCGACTGCAGAAATTCTGTCTTCCCCCCACTGGCCTCCAGAACATGATGAAATGGTTGAGCTTATTCATCAGCATAACCCAGAAATCAGAAAGCGTGAGGCTAAAATACATCAGTTAGTGTTACAAAATATGCAGGACAGGATACGAAATCCTGTTAGCATCCAGAGAGAGAGCTGCAACGAGTATTAGATCACAACCTAGATGTGATATAAATTTTAATCCAATAGAGAGTGTTTAGAAAAATAGTTCCCCGGTGGCTGCTCTGATCTCGGCGGTCCCACGTACTCCAACGACCGGGGARCGCGCAGACCGAGTGGCAGCGGCCGGCAATGAATGCCGACTTTCTTCGGCTGCGTTTGCCTACACTCATAACAAGATCACAGACAATATATATAGGACTGTGCAAACATACAAGGATGATTAATACTTGCTTGTGATTAATTGCATGTTTACTCCAACGAATGACTCAATAATTACATGAATGTTTTTCCGATCCTTTGCTAGATTTTATTACTTTACAGCACGCTGCGCCGCAGATACATCATGAGATATGGAACAAAGCCAAGGTCAAAGCTGCGCTCCCGATGCCGTGCCCTGGTCCTGCCCGCAGAAATCCTCTCCCCTGGATCAGGCCCACGGGCTGTGAACCACCTCGCGGTGGCTGAACTGACAGTACTGAAAGGACAAAAGTTGGTAGGAAACCAGTTTCAA
Organism: Oceanodroma leucorhoa; assembly: GCA_030449065.1. Classification (NCBI taxonomy): domain Eukaryota; kingdom Metazoa; phylum Chordata; class Aves; order Procellariiformes; genus Oceanodroma; species Oceanodroma leucorhoa. The sequence goes on along the minus strand of JASVER010000025.1, from coordinate 5,363,965 downwards.
AAAGGGAAGGCTATTGTACTCAAATTGTGCCCGCAGTCCCAGAATAGATGGGTGTTTTTGCAAAAGCAGACAGGAGAGCTAACTTGTTGACGCTATACTTTAAACAGTAGGATTCAAAGTCAACAGAAGGGTGGTGAAAATATCTCTTCAGATGTATTTATTTATTTGCATGAAACAAAACTTGCCCTTTCTTCCCAATAACCCAACAAACAAACCCAAAATGGGGTCGAGCTGCCAACATGTTCCAGTTTAGCCTTGCGGATTTAATCCTGTCCTCTCAACATGGTTGTGTGACTAAATATCAGAGGCAAACTTTGCATGGCACCTATTTTTCAGGCTTGTATCCGACAGCTCGGTGGAATAAGCATGAAGCCCAGGCAGTATTCCTCATTGCTCCCAGGAGCACTGTGGAACAAGCAATGCTTGAGACTTGAAACGGAGAACAGCCCAAGCGGCTCTGCAATGGCATGATACGTGCAGAGGTGCACGCACATGCGCTCACATCCACACCCTTGCAAGGTTTTCCTCCTTCCTTTTCCTTTCTCCTCTCCTCTTCAGCACTGCATTCTGCAAGGCGGTGTTTTTTGCAAAATACCTCTTGCAAGCAAATAATTTTTGCAAAATACAATCGTTACAGATAATAATGCATTTTCASGTAGATTGCAATATATGGGGAATGTGGAGACAGAGCAGGAAATCTATTTTAATTTATGCTTTGTGTATACTCATTTATTAATGAAACCTTAAAAAGCAAAAGGAACATTAAAAATTTTGCTATTTATGTGACTTGCTAGACCTTTTTCTGCTTTCCACTCTTTGGCCATTGAAAAGAGCTTGCTCAGTGTCACTTTTTTCTCCCAGACAGTAGTACCGTATCCAGTTTTGTGCACTAACACGTCCCATGCCCATTTCAGATTGGCAGCACAACACTGACAGATAATGACACCCATGATACAGAAAGAAGTTTCTGAAAAGACAGTTTTCCAAACCCTTTTCATTCCATAGGTTTCCAAATCGTGTGACTTTTTATTTATTGCAAAATGTTAACAGAGAATTTTATTATTTAATTCTAGTTCTTTTACTTTCTGCATTATGATGACTGAAGATTGTCTAGAAATACCTTAAGGAATGTGACGTGAAGGAGGTTCATTCTTTCTGTCCCCRTTTTTGGCAGGGCAGACTGTGGGTGCCGCACTGCTCTCTGCACTTCGGGGACACGGGCTGCGTGCAGGTCAGGTACATACTGTCCTGTGCTTATACTAGAAAAAATAAAGTTGGGAAAATATGTGTTGCACTGGACCAGAAGGTAGTTTTTGGGTCCGGTGGGATTCATTCTGCCCAGCACACAGAGGTGGAGAGATAAGCTGTGGAGTCTAGTGCCAAGCTAGCGGGATTTGTGCTAGCTAGCCAGAAGGATGGGTGCTCACATCTCCCCTTTTAGAACAAAACTGCACAAAACACACCACACGGGCCCCAGCCTGAAATACAAAGTTAAAGTAAGAAAGTGTGGAAGACGTACATGGCATTTTGCTGACCTGACAGCCAGGCAGCAATGCCAGTGACTCAGTGGAATGGTAGATAAGCACTCAGCAGGGAAAACTTCAGCTTCTGGGCATTATGTGGGTGTATCAGAGAGAAAATAGGTTAGCTTTCTAAATGTAAGTATTTTTTTAATATTAAAATATACCACTATATTATTGTTCAGTGGAAATTTGTAGAAATTAACAGACAATATCTCAATTATATATATATGAAATTATGTTTTAAAGCAAAACTTTCTTCCATAGGATCTTATTCTAATGGCTAATAATCTAACATATACAGTGATCTGGGTGATCAATATGCTTGCTTTATGTAAAGGAAATGTAGGTTTCAAAATATATGTGCTACATTCAATTGTTTTACAGATACAGTTTTTGCTGTAATGGTCTATTTTCTTAATGACTGTCTAGAGGAAAAACAAATCATTGAAATGATGGATTAAACATGCCTTATAATATTAATTCAAAAGCTCATTCATCTCTTCTGGACTCCGTGGTGAATTGCAATAGGCAGGCCAGACTTTAGAACCATTAGGAAAACCCAGGACTTCAGCAGGAAAAGCTTGGGGAAGGAGATACCGAGAGTGAAGGGAAATGTAAAAAATATAGAAGTTTATTACTATTTTTTTCACAATAGGTTATCTGTTTTACTGTTATGGGAAGAGCCATCCAAGAGCTCAGTGCTCTTCGACCCTCATACGAATAAAGTCGACAGAGTTTTATCATGACTATAATGGTGCTGGGGTTCGTATCTACAACTTAATCCACACCAATGTATCTGTCTACTTTGAGCAGTAGGGAAAAAATCCTGGAGTGGTTTTGTTTTCTTTGCGTGAGTGAGAATTTACAGTGTGAAATTCACAGTCATCTTTCCTTTAAATTTGTCTTGCTGCATTCTTGAGCCCTTCAAAATACCATGAACCATTTCCTTTAAATTGTGAAGGCTGTCACTGTTGTGCCTATAATTATTATTTTCCCCTTTTGGCTTTTCTTCTTTCCTCTCTTTTTTTTTAAACAGGACTCCCTTCTTTTGTTTGATTTTTGGTTTTGAAGTTTGAAGAAGCTGGTATCTTCTTATGGGTTTTATCATGCTGCATTTCTTTTTATGTGGCTCTACCTCGCCCCCAATCCACTGGCAGGGGGTAGATGACACATAGAAGTAAAAACAACTGGCTCCTTCTCTGTGTTTCACAGTAAATTGGCAGATACATTCAGGTACAGCCTGTAAAGCTTCGCAGAAAACAGGAGCAAGACCACGGCGCGGTTTGGTGAGGGCACCCTCACCCTGGTCCGGGACGTGCGCCCCGGGGAGATTTTCCACCACCCAGCCCTGAAGGATGATGCCCACTTTAAAGAATCCCACAAGGATACATCACCAGACTAATCCATAAATAATTTTATCGTCCTTATAACACACGTAATTCTCCCCAGTCCCTTCCAATGACAAAAACTATTTCCAGTTTATGTCTGAGAAATGTTTAGGAATCTTACAGGATATTTGGGAATATTCTGAATTCAGGCTTGTTTTTTTTAAGGTTCTCTGGTGCAAAGACGATTGGATTTATATTTAGTCTGTGTTTCTGTCCCTATTTTATAAACACAGGAGTTCAGAGACAAAATAATAATAGTGTGAAAATGGACCAACCGCAGTGATAGCAAATATATGGATAGACTTTTTAGTTTATAGTTACACAGAAAATGTTTTGCTGAAGTGGTGGTCCCTAATGTAAGATTCACTCTTAATTACCCACTACATTCATATCTGAGTAAAAAAAATAAAAAGATAATAGAGATAGAGAGAAGGATATGAACTTCAGTGGTCATGAAATCATTGACTGGAAAACSTAAATGATGTATTTCATTAATTTAACCAGGGCTGTATAGCCATAGCTTTTCATTGCCAGTGTAGTAATTTTGGAGTTTAAGCTTTTATCTTTCCACAGACTATTTCATGCCCCTAAAGCTGTGTGGTTTATTTATCTAACTCTGTAAATTTCTAACTGCAGTAGCAAATACTATTTACCATTTTTAAAAGGGTTGCCAAAATTACTAGATATCAGATGAGTGTAATGAATATAGGAAATACAAAATATTTTCTTTTCCACGTCCAGTAAATAATAAATATTTTAGATTTCATCCTTTAACTGTGCATTTGACTTTCCAGTTGGAAGCATTACCACTGTATTAGTAAAGAGTCACTACAGGAAAAGACTAGATGTTAAATTACATTTTCAGCTATCTTGACATGCCATATTTGGCACGGCTTTCTCACTGAACAAGCTAGTCTATATATTGCTGAGAAATTAAAACCATATGGCAACACCTTAAAAAAAAAGTCCTTCTCTGGAAGCATCCTTGGAGTTTTCAAAATGTATATGAATTAAATATAGTCATATTTATTTAGAAAGGATCTRTTCGGATTAGACATTTCTGCTCCAAGAATTAAACTGCCAATATGCTACTGCTCTAAGTCACAACGGGAGATAACTTAATAATTGCATTTCTATTAATAGCCTCTTTGTCTCTAAGCTGAATAAAGTATTTAATTTTGGCTAAACTCAGCTTTTGTGAAGACTATTAAATTAGGGCATCGATGAGAGGATGAGAGCTTTCCTCTGCCAAGCCAGATAATTGGTACGATAATATTGTCCCTGGAAGGAGATTCCACTCCTCACTGTCATTTGAAGGACTTCGGAAGACTTTATATGAAGTTAAAAATTTCTGACAGATATTAGCTAGTGCTCTGCAAATCAGTACTGAAACTGGCTTTGAGCTTCCCTCTGCATGCGGGCCTTAGGAGAGCCGCATGACCAGGAGGCAGGAGACCTCAAAGCCCTGGAGGCACAAAGCTCCTTGCAAAAAATCACATTTGGGACACAGGACCAGGGAGATGGAGCACGAGTGGGCTCATGGACCTCGSCAACGCACGCAGATGTCCCTTCTGGCCAGATGCTATCTTGTTCCTTAATAAGTTCATCAGGGACTGTTTAATATTAATATTTAGCGAGTGTATAATTTCTCCAAGGCAGTGAGGAGGAGCTGGGTCACAGTGCCGCCTTCTCCTCACGCGCCCGAGCTGGAAAAAGGTGCTGGAAAAAGGTGCCTCTCTTCGTGGATCATCTGGTGACATTACAAGCTTTGACAAGAAGAGAAAACTCCTCCAACTCCTACCCAGCCCAATATGTGGTCAAATATATGACTTAAGCGGAAAGCATTTGATTAGATGAATGTAGGTATATAAAACCATTCAATTTGGTATAGATATTTTTATATAGGAAACATATTTTCAATTTTGTATTTTATGTCAGTGAGGAAGCATGTAAAAACTTTTCAGCAACATAATACCCTAAAAACTAAAGCCCTCAATTTTCCCCTGCCTCTGTTCCTATATACTTCTTGTATATTTGCACATTTGGATATGATGACAATTAGTTCTGTGCTACGGGACTGGATTGATTTCGCTTTCTGGGTCTCGTCCAGCTAAAACGTTACAGGTTCAAATACAGAAGCCTCTGGTTAATGAACTCCAGAAAGTGTAAAATACTGAGGCCCTGCAGTTACACGATCACYCTTCCGAACAGAAGCACTAATATCTAACAAGGCGAGCTACTGTTCTACCCTTTAGAAGAAGCTCATAAAAAGTAGGTTTAATTTGTCTGGGAAAAATAGACTTTAAAAAAGTGGTATAAGTTCCCTGGTGGAAAAACATGCTTCTATTATGAAGCCTTCCCACCAAATGTCTTGGAAATTAGGCAAAGTTAACATGTCCAGTTGGAGCCGAGCCAGGAAATGAACAGTGGATGTTCTCTTGTAAAAATCCTGAAAGCTGCAAGTAACCCATAAACAGTTTGCAGAGTGAGTCAAAATGGACCATTTTATGTTCCCTAATGGAAATACAGCTTATTTGTACATGGATTCAAAGTAACAATGTGATGTCATCAAATGATTTAAGGTCAGAAGCATAGCAAGAGTCAATATACAGTGGTGGATGGAAACATCCTATTCTTACTGAAGTATTTTGGAGGAACCACCAACACGAGGGTTTGTCTTGGCCCTTTGGAGCTGGTACAGGAAAACCTCAGCAGCTCTATTCCTGGAATTGCAAGGTGGGAAGTTTACTGTTACCATCAGTCTAAGGAGGGCTTTCAGGAATATTAGTAAAATTTGCATTCGGTTCGGAAAACAGAGACATTTCCTATAGAAAAACGCACCTCTGACCGGTGTGGCCAAATAAACGATCTGTGTTCAGTATTATCTCCAGAATTAACACYGAGGTTTGCAGATCAGATTCAAAGCACAAACGGCTTTGAATCAGGTATTCCAAYTCACAGATTTGTTGCAGAAAAAGTGCACACCTGAAAAAGTGTCCCTTGAGGACCAAGCTTCCTCCAAAGTAAGGGGAGCCGGGATGTCCCTCAACCTTTGACTTACAGCCAGGGGCCCTTTCCTTGCATTCTGAAATGTGAGATTTGATCCCTTCTTTTCACAATATGATTTTAATTTGTAAAGTGGTTTTGAGCCTGTGGCAGAAAAAACAGAAGGTTGAAGTGTTATCCAGCACTGATACACAGTTTTTCCAAAGCTTTAGAACCAGATGAGCTAGGAACAGTCCTTCCATTTTTCTTTCAAAGGCAGAATAGAGCAGTGGAAGGTTCAAATGAGGTGCTTGCAAACGGGCAAAGAAGAAAATTTTTGCCCAGGTAATCTAACTCCCATAAATCATTGAGAGCAGCAAAAGCTTGTTCATCAGCAGTTATCTGAAAACAGGCTAACAATCCTCGAAGCTTAAGTTTCACTAAATGACACTTTTTTTTCCCTGAAACTATCTYAATGAAAGAATGCTTCCTTCTTAGCTTCTTGAGGCAAAGTTTGACAGTGACTCTTGAGTCATTTCTGTTATTTATCTCACATCATTTTGTTCATTACTGTTGTCCTTACTACTACTACGGTAAGAAAACATAGACATCATTTTGATGAGGGATGACTTGCTTCGCACTCAGTTCTAAGCGTTACCATTCATTTAGAAACTTAATAAAAACTGGTCTAACTCAATTGCTAACAGAAATAACCAATTCAGAATTAATCTCTAATTAAGGATGAGTTTTGCAACCTAAACTGGTATTTGAACTGCATGTCCTGGTCTCAGTAGGAATATTAAAAGCCTCATCAGAAACAGCCTAGCTGACAAGAGGGGATAAATGGAGAATATAATTAATTAATATAAAAGACTCTAATTAAATAACAAAACTCATACATACACGGAGCACAGAGCTCACTCAGGTATCTCTCCAGGACATTGCATTGCTCTGTACAGACCCAGCTGGATTTCCTTTACAGATGTTTTCCTACATGGTTTGTGGAAGTGAGTAGGATGATCATGATTTTTACAGACATACGCAGGCACAGCAAAATGACATGAGATTGCTGAGGTCAGCTGGAGGTAAACAGCAGAATATAGTAGATTTCTATTCCCTGACTTCCAACTCATAGGTCTTTTCTTATTCCATGGATTGTGTGGTCCATTTTCTCTAAGAAAATTTCTGAAGTGAGATGAGAGCTTACTCTCTGAAAAACRTAGGAAAACTTCAGCCATTTATTGAGAAATTGTTGGGAAACATTTAACATTTATTGTTAAAAATTAAACCTATGATTTTCAGGGGTTTATTCATTTTGAAGGAAACTTCCAAATCAGTTCTGCTTATTGACATTTGCAAGCRCTCATTTGTCTTCAATTTTGGCAGTAGGTTAGCTGCAGATTCAGTGGAACAAGTCACTATTTAATCACCTTTCTGTATTTCATGGCAGCTGCCAATTAGAAGGTGGGAGAGAGGCATGGATAGGCTAGAACCGTATGGTGTACTCTAACAAGTAGATAATTTAGGAATGACATTTATTTGTATAAAAAACAGTGCCTTCTCTTACCTACCTGTTAGGCATGGCCCTTTCATGAATCTTGCCCACAGTTGCAAGAAAAGCAAATTGGAATAAAATGAGATGCCAAGAACAGCACTTGCTGGTTGGGAACATTACTGTTTTATTATAGGAAAATACCTGTATCACACTCATAAAGAAACTATTAAAAATGTAGGTAGGCTACCCTTCCTACCTCCTTCCACATACCCACACCTACGCACAAAACCTCCCTTTCTTCTACGCCCCAATTTCAGCCAATTTCTTTACGAGGGTTGTGTCTAACCGAGCATCAGGAAAGTCACAGACAAAGAAGGGTATGAGCGGGAGGAATCTTTCTGTTTCCGTTAGGGTTCCATAAAATTTCAGTCCAAAGGGTGTAGCCTGGGATGCAGCGAGGAGTTCACACACACAAMGTCTGACAGGAGATGGAGTTCCTACAGACCCACGTACACCCAGCAGCACGGGTGGACTTGCATCCTTTSTACTTGCCCTGCAACAAGTAGATGTGATCCTGAAAGATTTAATTAGATACACACTCGAATGGTGCTGAGAAAGAGAAATTCAAGYGGAGGATTAATAAACTGCCTTCCGCTTCAGCCTTTCTGTTTTGCTGCGTGGAGCCGGAGTTGAGCAGAAGCCACTAAATAAAGCAAGGAATTTAAATGTTGTTTTCTTGCAAGTTGACTGAAACCAAATATACTTGATAACAGGGCTAAGTCCTTGTGGGAGCTGAGCCGAGTCTTTCACACATTTCCTCAGGTAGGAAACCGCTGTGCAACATTTCAAAGCAACGTCCCTCCCATTTTTCTTAAAAGAGCTCTTTAGTGACTCCCTAGGTTGTGGTTTCCCAGTCCCACAGGCTGGACACGCCGCCGGTTCCTTATAGGACATGGCGTATGGGAGTCTCTCAGGAACGCCTTTTCCCTCGTTTACAGATCCATACCCCCACCCTGTGGCACGACCTGGCCTGAAAAGCCGAGAGCAGAGAGTTCCCTCGCCCCAGCCAGGCTCATAGCCCTGCTCCTGGGACACCCTCCCGCCTCCGAGCTTAGAAAAAAAGGAACAGGGTGGGTCAGAGGAACTACATGGAGGAAAGAGGACACGATTCAAAACTGCTTCAGAGTAGCCCTGAGGACAGCAAAACACAGAGCGTGAGTCCTCTCCATGCACAGTAAAACTGGAAATCAAATTCACTGTATCGAGAAAGATCCTCTGGACTTCCATCAGAAGGGACAGAGGAATTCAACACCTGGAATTCAGCCAAAGGCTGAAAGATCTTAGAACTTTAATGTCTGCACTGGACTATTTCATTTCACTACAACATTTTCATTTCCAATTAGAATATACATGCACTCAAATCACTGTGCATATAACTCTCCTACAGCAGCCTCTCACAGAGGCTTAGCACAGCTATTCTTGAGAACTATTATGTCTTCAGCCGACCATGGGTTCTCCACATCCAGATTCCCAATTTTTGTTATGCCATTGTAAATCTAGAGAAACTCCAGTGATTTCACTGAACTTGGGCTAGCGGAAAGCCAAAGTAAATACAATGAGTTGTCAAAGGAGTTATATCACATTGGCACTAGTGTAACTGAAAGCATAATTTGCACTATTTTTTAATAATATGGTGTCTTAGATCATTAGGAATGAGGTCCTGCAAACACATGCGTGAGTAACTTTCTTCATGTGAGTAGCTCCTGTGCTGCCTATTTATGTCAAGACCGCTAATATGCTAGATGCTGGGACTTCAGCAGGAACCATCTTGACTTACACCTGGTTTACTATGGTCATACAGAAAAATGTCCGCKGGATTGGGCCCTCCTGATAATCTCCCCCGCAGCTGATAAAAATAATRGCTGAGAAGCCTTGAAAATGGTTTCTAGTGAAATCTGTTGAGTGGAAAAGTTTCAGACTTAGAGGTGGGGTGATGGGGCTGGTGAAAGATTTAAAAATCTGACCGGCTTTGCGTGACAGTCTGAGAGTCAGATGAGAGATGAAACCTTTGGCTCCTCTGAACTATTTGGCATTAAATTTGTATGAAAGTTTGGAAGGAAGTTACAATTCAGAAAGAAACCCTTCATGTTCAGATAATCTTCACCCTCCTTGTGAACCAACAATAAGGACAACTCCTGTCACAGCCACTGGGAATGCACGAGCAAAAAAGGAGCAACTGAAAGGAGGAACTGAAAGGTGAGATCCTGGTCCCACTGAATTCAGTGGCAACTCTGTCACTGACTTCTAAGTTGTTAYGGTTTTGCCCCAAATTAGGTTCCAGTGACAAAATTTTCCACGGAGGMGTGGTATGATTGAGGTAAAGCATTGCATTCACCTCCTTCAATGTAAACTATTTCTGGGGTATAGGAAYGAGGAACGGAGTTTGTTGGGGGGGTTGTTTTCAATGAAAAGGTATTCCAATATACCTTTAAAAAATACGTTCCAGAGAAAACATAAGGAAATTAAGTTTGGGTATGGCTACACAGCCATTTCCCCCCTCCCCCAGCCCAGATTCACTTAGAGACATAAAACAACATCTTGATATTTCATTTTGAAGGGTCCTTTCTTCAGCCTTTTAGAAACAAATTTTACCTTGCATATAGTTGTAAATAAAAAAGCAACAAAATCAATTCATCACGGACTTTTATGAAGTGAAGAGAAAGTTAACACACACCATTGGTTATAAATTGATTTCTGAAGGCATAAGGACCAATAAAGTGCATTTCTTATTCGCCCCTGTCTACTTGCGTGGAGTTTCCTACAGGTCAGAAGGCACACGAGCTCAGGTCAACCCCTAGGGTGTATAATTTGCAACACAGTGCCTTCATTGCAGAGCTTCCCTGCCACAAGGCGCAAAGATGTTTTCCTTGGCCAGAGGAACTGTATGAAATAAATTATTCTGCAGCCAGTCTGACAGAGCTGGGCATGGGGTACAGAGAACTGGACAATTTCCCAGTGGCCTCTTGCCTAGAATTTGTTCTGAATGCATGAAGCTGAGCAGGATTTGCAGAAGACAGATGTGGCCAGCGCGCATTAATTCCCAATTCAAGTTTATCTCTTCACGTCACAAAAGGACAACGAGTTGCTTCAGCAAATCTCACTCAGCAGAACTCAGTGTGACTTCTACCAGAGCTGGGAAATGCAAAAGTATCCATCTTAGCATGTTTAAGGTGGTTGCTCTCAAACCTTGTGTCTTATCACATATTTCACGGTTGTACAGGTTAAATTCATTGCTGGTGTAACTCTATCAAAGCCATGTGTGCAGGTCTCTTGAAAATTATGTGACAGTGTGAACCTTACGGCAATAGCAGTTATCTGATAAAGGGGAAAAATAAGACATACAATGTTTCTTTTGCTATTAAATACATGTTTCCATTTTGACCAGAAAAAAAAATAAAAATCCCCTTAGCTTTTGCTTTTAGACATTAAAGGTCAGATTAAAAAAATATTTTGGCATCTAATACCTACTGAATTCAAGGGCAACCAATGTGAAAAAAATCCCAGCAAGATGAACTTACAATGTTTTGCTTTCAAAAATATGATTGTGTATGATCAGGTAAGTAAATATTATGTTCTCTTCTGTTCTATTTGACAATAGTCATGTACCTGTCCTGCTCTCATTAGGATAGCATTTGATTTTGCTCCCTCATACCTGTGTGTCTCCAAAATCTTTAACGTATTTAACGTTTACAGGCACACCTTTAATAAAAGCAAGGAAGACAGAGCAGGAGCTTTATACTTCTCTCTGTCCTGCAAACATATTCATGTGATTTTACTGAATCCACATTAGTGGCTTTTGAATTGGCCAACACAAGAAAACCTTAATAGTTAGCTGAATTCCTGSAGAATCTGTTGGTTATGAAAGACAGTCTAATTTTTCATTGAGAAAGCAGTCTGAGATCTCTCTCTTTCTCTGAGYTATTCTGCACATTTACTGAAAAGAAAAAAGCTATCATATGGGAAAAATCACATCCAGAAGCTGTTTCTTCACTAGGTCACACAGTAGCTGCTTGGAAGGACAAATTCAAATCAGAGGCAATGCAAGGTGACGGTTTCAGACTGAAATTTTGACTGCATTGCTTATTAAGATTTTTCTCCTGCCTGAAATGCAAACATTTTTAAAACAGCTGAATCCCACATTYTACATAGCAAAGTGGGAAATGTACTCCTTTCAATCTTTAAATTTGCACATCTGAGAACTAATACAGCAAAAGTTTATCAAATGTGATAAGGTAAAACCTACATTATTAGACGTGAAAGGAAGGGAATTCTTTTACAGCGCTGGTGAATATTTGAGTGTTTTTTCAGAACGTCTGACTGTTATTTCATCTTGAACATCCATTCAAAATAATTGGGAAGTCAAAGCACAGCAAATATCTCCTGCCGCTTGTTGGACATATCTGGTACGTTATTGGATAGTTAAGTGGATAATGGTGTGAAATAAGCCTATAAAAACCAACACACTTCATAGTTAATCTTTTTTCAGAGTATAGTTAAGTTACTATGACACATCTGTCATAACTCTTATGGGGAGCTTCATAATGTGTCTGATCTTATATACTCAGAGCTGTAATGTATCTCCTGAACTGCAGTAGACCCATGGAAACTGAATATCCACAGGTCAATGGCAATATACTTTATAGTGTCAATATAGTATACAGTTACAATGGTAGAGTGTAATAACGCCAAGGTCTCGTCTTGTTCTAAAGGATCTTCTTTTCCACCTGTGCACYGGCTTAGAAAGCTTTGCAGTTGGTTTTCCTGGAGGAGACCAGCACCTAGGTGGGATTCTGGCATCATGCTGTGTGCTACCATAGCACGGTGCTCTCAGCCTGACAAAAGTCACGATCCCTGCATGCATCAACCCTGCAAGAAACTCTGAAAACTCCTGGACAAGGACAGGACAACATCAGAGAGTCCTGTGAAGCTGATGAATGCTTGGACTGGACTGTGAGGTAAGAATTTGCAGTCTGAAAGACAGTCCTACTGTTACATTTTAGCTAAAAATGCTCAAACTGAAGGTGGAAAAAATAGCACTAGCGTCTCGTTTTCCACAGCTGAAAAAAAAARRAAAAAAAAAAAATWATCTGTCGTGAACCTGCTCGAAGTCTTAGCCGGGGTGCCGYGTCCCAGCCAGGCAGGCTGTGCTGCCTCGGCRGGGACAACCTCCGAGATGGAAAGCATCGAGCAAAACCTCCCCACAGCCCTGCCTCGTCCTCCCGTCGTGAAGGACACCGATTTCATGTGATGCTGGCCTCCTACAGACAGTTATTACTCAACTCCCTGCCTTACATTAACACAGCATCCCTATGGCAGCTGGGAAGCTGTGCCAGTGGAGAGAGAACGRTGATGAAACCTCCGGCCTCTCTCCAAACCGAAGCACCAAAAGGAGCAGCTGCCGGCTTAGCACGCTGGGAAAAACAGTCTGCTTATTAAAGTTCCCAACTACAGACAGCAGAGCCTGCCRCAAATTGCAATTTTAAAAAATTCTACCTCATTAATCTATTACATTTGTTTTTTAATATTTTATTGAGATGAAAAACACTTAATACTAAAAACCTGCTTTCTAGCTGAAAATAAATTTGCATTATTAAATTTTATTATAAACTAGTGGAGGCTCTAGAAAAAGTTGAAGAAATAGGACGTGTGCATCAATTATAAAATTTATGATACAGCTCATTATTCCAGGATGCTTAAAAAGCTGTTTTTCTGCTGAGTACCTGGGCTGATTTATCTGAGCACCGGTATGATGATAACCTCTGCTGTGTTAAGAAGAATCACTTTCCTCTGCATCACCCATCAGTGGCTTTTTCTAGAGTTCCTCTAAGCAAAACAATAATTTCAGTCCAGTTTTGGAAGTGACAATTTTCTGTCCTCAAGCTGCTGTCCATGCTCTCAAACTAAGAGGAGCAGAGAGGCAAAGTGAGCGATYTGAGTGACGAGCAGGTCCGGTACCTCTGGGCCTCAGACATCTAAAGCTATGGGATTCCCATCCAACGCAGCACAAAGCGTGAAATTTGGAAGTCTTAGTTCTCACTAGCGAACTATGGGTCTGGGCTGGCTTTGCTTTTTTCATCCACATAAAAGGAGAAGAATCTAASGTAGCAGCCAGCTACTGAAATCATTCCTGCATTACAAGCAATGGAGGCTGAGTCTTAAAATGTGTTGGGATTCCTATACACTTCAAGAAGGAGTGGTACTTTATGGGTACCTGTGATTAATTCCTRTAGTTTTAAGTCCAGTTGTCTCACAGACACTAAGCTCTGCTTCATGTTAAGTGTTGACTTCCAGGATTTTGGCTGAGCTCAGCGGGGAGATGRGAATCATTTCCAAGGAACAGACTTAGCTCTAGATTCTGCTTTCAAAGAAACCCGAGGGTGTCCACACTCAGAATACTTCTTCAAACCCAAACCATTCCCCCCGGCTTGGACAAAAAACAAACCCCAATTCCAGTTTGCTCAAACACTTTGCAAGACAGAGGGAAAGAAGCTGAGTTGAATTCCGAGTTCTCAATAATGGCTTTCAGCTTTGAAACATCTACTGGTGTTCCCTTTTAATGGAGACATTTAACACTATCGAATGATTTGAGGGAATACCTAAAACGCGGAGCAGACATCTAATCATATGGCTACGGGGGCAATTCTTCAGCTCTGACATCAGCACCTCTCTCTGCACAAAAGCAGGTAACTCAAGACCTCTCCTTCAGATGACCGGGGTATAAACTTTATATACAGCGCAGAGTTTATAGCTAAAAGGGTTAATGACAGAGTGGATTTCCACCTAGAGGCTCTTCTTTAAAAACRAAATGAAATCTAATGATATCAAATTAAATCAAATAAAATCCTCCTTTCTATCCTTCTGATAGAGTGGTGCTAAAAGGTTAACTTACAAAATGGTATTGCTCTTGGGCCGATCCTGCGGTGGCTCTGTGGTTTCCGCCTATATAAATTTGATAATATTTTACAAATGCAGTATATGAAATATATTCTTAACATGTGTTTAATACATTTACAATCTATTAAAATGAAAAACAGAATACGCTTCAAATACTGCTTGGGTATTTGCTTAATGCAGTATGTCTGGAACATGTTAAACATTATTTTAGAGGTAATTGAAACATTTCACACACATTCACCCGGCGTACTGTATGTGYGTACCGCATGCACTTCGGGGCCAAATCTTGCCCCAAGCACACAGCCTGAATATCCAGGCTGAGGACTGAGAGGTTCTGTCAGCCTGGCATTCCCCTGCCTGCAGAGGTGCTCTGGTCCCCGGGGCTCTCCGAAGGAAGCATAATTCCTCTCCTCCTTCACCCCACCGGGACACAACCAGGGGGTCCTCATGGCGTAGGTCTCTCTGCATCTCTCAGCTTCATTTTTGCTAAATAGCTTAGATCCAAATTTACTCTGGGCAACCGGTTACCAAGTTACAGGGTATTATTTCAGCTCACTTCAGCACATAGCCTGTCAAAGCGGCCATTAAATACTTCTCAAATGAATATTTATGTAAATACACATGGTACGGGAATATTCCTATGTAAGTATTTGCTTAGTTTCACAACATGTTCCTCTCACTCATGCCAATGTTCCCAAAAAGYGAACAAGGTGTATAGAATAATGATGGAGCGAAGTCCTCGTTCTTACTCAAATAAATGGCCACAAAGACTTGATTATAATATTTTCCTCATTATCTCTATATAACCATTTCATGTCCCAGAACAAGCCAGGATGATTAATAAATTATACATACCTATTTCAGGTGATAGAGCGGCTATCATTGCTCCAGAGAAGCAGGACAGTTTACTGGAGAAGAGTGAAAAATGTGCTTATTTCCAACTTGGAAACAAAACCACGATGCGTCCCCAGCATCTGACTCCTSTATGCCATTTCCTTTTCATTATTCAGCTGTGCACGGTATACACTTTTCAGGCTAGGAACCTAAGCTTAACTTGCCATAGAGCTTTATGTTTTCCCATTCTATAAACTTAAATCAACAAATTATGTAATAAATATTGAGGGAGATAGCAGTTACACTTCTAGCTGGCTGTCAGAAAAGCGGTACTTTGTGCTGAGAGATTCGCTGCTTGGAAGAAGGCCATTTGTGTACMATGTAAACTCCTAAAGCTAAAAAGTCAGGGTTTTCTTTGCTTGCATGTGGATGTTTTGCTTAGTACTTGGGATCCAACTTCTTTGGAGTTAGGAAAGCAAATTAATTTTGGAAAAAAACCGTGAGAGATGGAAGGGAGAAGATCTCTCTGCTCATGAAAATGAGATAACAGCAATACTCAGTGGTTTTCTGTCTCACTCTTAGTTGGCAGTCTCATACAATATGGACCTTGATATCTCAACTTCTTTTTCCCAGCGSAGCCTTTATTCCATCTACTGCCTCCTCCTAACTTTTTTAATCTTTCTAAAATCCTTTCCCTTTGCCAAGTAATGTGGGCAGCTATAAATTTGTCCTGGTGGTGGTAGACTAGAAGCTATTTATCATTTCAACTTTGGCTGAGACACACATTTTAGCGGGGAGCCATTAGAAGAAAAAAAAATCATCAAAGCTTAAAATAGACTAAATTAGGTCTCATCAGAGTGGTTTGCAGATGTTTACTAATTTCTGTAYGATCCTTTCTCTATAGCTCCTTCAGTGAGTTATCTTAGTACACACCTTCAGGTAAGATGACCCTTGAAATGAATTCGGAGGAGAAAGTAGATCAATCATTTTCTAAGGACAACTCAAGCCAGAAAGCATAATTTTAATGTATCATATTACTGTCCCTCTTTGCATTTGGGTTATATCTAAGGCAAGCAGCTAATGGAAAGGAGAGACTGCGCTCTATTCCAGCTTCTTCAGAGGAATTAACTTTTTTTGCAACRCAAGGTTGTGCTGTATAATTATTTTTTTAAAATAAGAAYTATTCCACATTATTTATWTATAAATAAATAAACCCCYCTCTCCTTTACAGYTGTATTAATGTGCTCYATTCAYGCAGTCAGRTGCTTCAAGACATTTTGTAGGAAATTCAYCCGGGAGAAGGTTGSAGGCAAGTAGTACATATTATGAAAGGTTCTTGCTAAAAGGAGATTACTAATTTTAGTCATAACTGTCCTATGTACCTCACCAAGACTCGAAAGAGTCTCAATGGCAAGGGCATCACTACCAGATTCTGAACGTCCCCATAAAGCTCTTATTTGAAGATGTCTTTCAYGTTCATGGTAGATCTTAAATGTAAATGTTGCCATCGATACCCATCTGTGATCTGAATAAACCAATAAATAAATAAATCATGCTGAGTTGAAAGAGGCCAACGTGGCAAAAGCCACAGTACTGCATTTCGCTGAGCACAGCGGGGGAAACCACCATTTGTCCAGAGATACCGAAGCAGGGATGGCACATTCGGTGTATCAGAGAAATGGAGCAGCTGCATTGCTCAAATTAACAGGGATTGTTTCTGTACTTTTTACTGACACAAGCCAAAATCTGAAATGGGCTACAGCTGTTTTCTAGAAGGGTTTAGGACTCRTTTCTAGTCCCCTGGATAACACACATTATTAACTCTTTCTCCTTGGTTTACAGACTATTTTTGTAATCTCTGATTCTCTGAAAAGTTTTCCTGAGCATTTTTCAACCTTCTCTGAAGGGCAAAGAAGGGCAAAATCTACCTAATTTAAATTTCTTCTCATTTTAAAATACTGAGTATTCACACTACTGTGAAATGGAGACATGACCAGCAAAGAACTTTAGTTTATGTACCTTACATTTTTGGCAAGTCAGGTTTTATTCCTTGCCTCCTCCCTTTCCTTTCATCTCTTCTTCTCCTCCTTCAACCCACTCCATCCAAACCCAACGTGCCCTTTTCAGCCCAGGAGCCTAAAGGAAAGTTTGTAGATTACAAATTTGAATAAACTTCATTTCAACAGTAAACAAGCAAAAAATGACCACATTGGTGTCAGGTTCCTGATAAATATTAGGCCTGACGTAGGTTGGGGTTTTGCTTTGGACTTCTGCTTGCTGTTTGTGTTCCAGGAATCCATTTTTTATAGTAGGTCTTTTTCTTTTTTTTTTTTTTTCTTTAATGAGTTGAAAACTTGATGTCGTTTTCCAGCCTGCAGCCACAGAGTGCATTGTACTCGCTACTAAATGACACGGTCCGAAGCAAAAACCTGGCTGGTCTGCCTGAAACCATGTCTTGAACATACAAGTCTCTCTATCTCAAGATACTTATTTTTCATAATACAAGAAAGGGTGCTAAACAAGGGTCATAGTGGAAGTCAATTTTACAGAAAAGAATATACCTGGGCATTTTATTATTTTATTTATTTTATTATTTTATTTTATTTTATTTTTTCAACATTTTGTCCTGTTAAGTTCTCAAAAAGTAGACTTTGCGTCTGAATAACAACCAGACATGCATCTACTTTGCAAAGCAATGAAGAAATTTCCACATGAAAAGTAATGAAAGCTGCCAGTGCAGGAATTATGTAGCTCAAGCAGAACTTATTAACCACAAGACATTTCTGAAATATCAACCAGATTCTTTGCCCCATTCTATGCCGAGTTTTAGCTTTGTATATGAATCAGCTCAAGCAATTTTTAAAACAAAGCCTGGCAAAAGAGGGACAAAAGGCAGGAGTCATCATGTGAAAGAAATGGGCAAAGATTGATTTCACATAAGGTACAAAAAGGACAATAAAATAAGAGACTCGGAGAAAATGATAGTTCTTCAAAAAGGGGTGAGATTATGACAAATTGCACTTTCCAGGTCTAAGAAGCCTCAAGTTTTTTTTCAGAGCAGTGTTTCAAATATAGCAGTGGCTGAACCGCAGAGAAATCTGACTGCCCACATTTTCCAGTGAGTGTCTTTTTGAAAACAGGTGACTTTGCTGGCGTGGAATGAGAGGTTTTAAAAATCTRTTCAGTTGCTGAATCTAAAATAAAGCTTAATCAGGACACGGGAGTCCTGAATACCTTTCTCTACTCAAAGGTCCAGCTTCTGAAATCTTTACACAATACAATTAATTTCAGCAGACCCTGAATAAAACTGTTAGCGTAGAATCCAAATAAATTAGGATTTATGAGCCTAATCCTGCACATTCCACTGAAAATGTTTGCTTGGGCCAGTGGTCCCATCTACCATCAGAGAGCTACTGCCTCAAGTGTCTAGTCCAGAGCTCACCGAGGAGTGTACAATATTTTTCTTTAACCTGGGGGGGACAGGACCAGGGCAYAGGTGGATTAAAGCCACTCAGAGGATAAAAGAGCAGCCAGTGAGTTCACCGTATTGTGGGACCAGCTGAAAATAACGGGCAGTGCTGAGCAACCAACCCGGAATTTGAGAGATTTGGCAACGCGTCCCTGAAGAGACTTGCCATATCTTCAGCCCTGACACAGCATCCTTATTACATTTGAACTGCGATTATTTTTAAAGTCCTGGACAATTTCTGCAGAACACGTTTTTGTGAATATTCGATTGATTCTCTCAGATTGAAAAGTATCTGAGGCAGGGTCCACCTTTGATTCTGTCTTTAGCACAGTAGTGTCCTGTCTGAGATCTCCACACASTGGTAAATAGCAATAAAGCTGATGGTGTTGTTTCAATAGCATTTGTATCTTATTCGTGAATATTTCTGAAAACACTGCAGTAGCTGAATTTATGATAATACCTAGTYATGGCAAGGGAGTTCTGAACTGATAAATACCAGAAGATTGAATAAGCATTGCAGTCATRTTGTCAGGCAGCAAGTGCATTCATTTGATCTCTGTGGCCAGCAAAAATAACCAAACAATTCTGAGTGTTAAATCAACTGATCAAAAATAACGTATACTTATTTCAGGATTTACTTCTTGCAATTATTCAGAAATATTTGCCTTAGTTTTTTTTTTTTTTTCTTCACTGCTGTATGTCTCTTCCCAGCATTGCATTATCTTTAAGAAATCTGCAGCTGCTCCACCTAAGGCTGTGGTCTAAGATGGGCTGGGTATGTTTATTTGTACTTAGACTGGAAACCTCCAAAAATAAATTAAAGACCAGGTGTATCGAGAAGTGATGCTAAGTGACTCAAGAGGTGGCATCCAGCCCATTGAGTCAATACTGCATTGATGATTTGGCACTGAGTGAGGACACAATGTCTTCTTGCTGGTACCTTCTGCAAGACAAGGCATAAAACTTCCAGTTGTTCATACATAACATAGCATATCGTTTTCTTTTATTTTTCTTAGGTTCCACTCTGTAAGCTCGCACTTGTGAAAATGAATCTTGGTTTTCCCAGTAACAGAGGAGGCCTGATGGAAGAAGAAAATATGAGTTGCCCTCAACCCTTAGCTACTCAACATCTTGTCAGAGAGCCCAGGAAGATGGTGGTGCTGGAACATCTCAACCTGGGTGTTACCTACTTCCAGGCAGCCTTAAATCTTGAGGACTTGACTGGACTTTTAAGCCTGGATTCGCTCTTCCCTGATGAATAGCAGCAGCAGGAACTGCCTCTGTCAGTCCCAGTAGGATGCATCGCCCTCCCAGCATTACAACCCTTGCTGGCGGAGGAAACAGATGACCAAGATGAGTCACGACGATTGCCGATAGTGTTTGTTGTACAAATATTGCTCAGACAAAATAAACAATATAATCACTTGTTGGCAGTCTCCCTTAGCCACCGCAGAAATGGAAGTGTCATCTATTTTGGTGGTCAAGCTGCGAATGGGCAAATGTGATCTCAGCTTAACCCYGGTATTGACGGTGACACCACACACCACGGCAGCCAGGAGCAGAAACGTCAGGGGGCCGGGCCGACACTGATTTTACATCCAAAACCTAAAGGAAAGTGGATTGCAATACATGCTGTGAGAGCAGCTTTGGCGTTTGCGTTTCCTGAATGAACCAGTCTTTCAAGGTGGTTGTCTCGCCCAAATCGATACGGCGGGGACGCGGTGACAGTCACGCTGTGGCARAATGGGCAGCCACTGGCGTGGCCCAAGGCAAACACCTCCCGCGGTGACAGAGGTGCTTCATGGCAGCCCAGCTACACGACTCTATGAGCGTATTGTTGTTGACTTGCCATTACATAATTTCCACCAGCATAAATCAGCGTGTGTTCAGAGATCGAATCTGCTTGGCAGGGTCCTAGTCCTTTCCAAGTTTCWTGGCCAGTTAGCTCCATATTACTTCCCAAAATGCTCCTATCTTTACACTTTTAGAAAATATCCACTGCTCCTAAAGAAGTTTCCAGTCTYGTTCTAAATGACTTATTCCTTTTTTTTTWAATTTTTTTTCTTCTCTAAGAAAGTAAAATCTGTGTGCTTTCTTATTAAGCCACTTTATTCTTGGCAGGCTTTGAAAAAAGCCCTACTTCAGCAATTTAAGYTTTTCTTCCTGGAGGCACAATACTCAGACACGAGGAAAAGTAAGTCAAGAAGACAAAATAAACATATTTTTCAGGAAGACTCTAAGCCAACTGGAACTTTCAATGAATGATTGAGAGACTAGCTGCTTTTGATATGCGCAAATACGTCCCRGTAATGCATACCCCATGCAGGCACACACCACATCGCTGGATACTGCAGAGTTGTAGAGGCAGAGGGGGAAAACTATAATAGGCATTGTAGTTTGTCCCCCACAATGGCTTTGAAATACAGTTCAGTAAAGGTTGTACAAGTTCATGACTCATGAAATTGAATTTGTATTGCCCAGACAAAAAGGAGGAAGGGAAAGAATCACTGTTTTTCAGTTGTTCATAAAAATGTTCCAGAATAACCTAGGATCTAGAGTGTTTTACAAAATCCTGAAGCTTGTATTTACTTTCTACTCTCCATTTATTTGCTTAAGTAAGAGGAGATAAAGATGACAGGATTTATATTGTGGTTGTATTCACACCAGATTTATTAAAAATTAAGGCAGATTCATAGGCAGTACGAACTGCCATCCTCCAAGAAGGTTAAAGGTGCTGATTGCTGAATACCAACCAGGTCCATGGCTCTTGATGATAATTATGGCTTTATCTGTAAGCTTTAAATTAGTATATTCAKCATCTTTAGTAGTGTATTGCACTCTCCCACCTTCTTTAAACTGAAGCATTTTTATCCAGCAAAGRGAATCCAAATGCCTATTTGGAAGACTGCATCAAAATAAATGGTGGGAAATCAGTGGGAAAGTGATTCACACAGAAAAATACAAAAAATAATACTAACAAAACTTGCCAAAGAGTTCTGGGCATATAAGAAATCACTGCCATAAAATGTCCTCGGGCACCTTGAGCTGAAGACACCCACRTATCTGTCATATGTCTTAGAACTGTTATTCAAATTCACTCATGAATTTGCTCATGGATTTCAAGGCAGCTTCTTGCTCCCGACCACTTCTTTTCTTGACAACAAAAAAGCAAAACCYCCCTCCCACATGGGGGTGGAAAAAAGTGCATTTCATCCATGACACTGTCTGACTGTAGGAGGCTTGTGCATCTAGCACACCTGCAGGACTTCACCCTCGAGGTGACCAGGGAGGACAGTCTGGGTAAGGGGAATTCTGGAACCGCTCCAGGCAAGTTCAGACTAGTTTTGTTCACGGTGATGAAGAAAACCAGGGGATTAAAACCAACTCGAAAATCTTGGGACTCTTCAAAACCAACTCAGTGCCAACAGTCCATTCTCTTATTACCCCTCCAGGCAGCAGTTTAAGTCACAACAGTGGCAGAATCACATAGGGCAAGAAAGCAAACCATGAGAAGATGGAATGGAAACTTGTGCCACCAGTATTAGTTACTCTGATTGCAAATATCACCTTCTGYGTGCTTAATATCCTTGAAATTTATTCCATGATCAGGTAGTAATATGGGAGACAGACTCCCATAGTAATTTGGGAGACAGAAATACAGTTCAAGCCCAGTTCAACATGACCCGTGAAACCTTCCCTATTCAGACGGCCTTATAAACCGACGGAGAAAAAGAAASCCAGCTCTGCATCACTTCTACTCCACTATAACTGAAATTGAATTTGAAGTTCAGGTTATGCAACAACATAGCATTGTCTCATTTTATTAAGGCCACCAGCTTCTGGAGGTCTTCGGCATGTTATTGTTCTCAATTAACACACTTCTCCTCTTTCTCTCTGGAATCTTTCCCGCTGGTTTGCATTGTAATAATACCTCCAACTCATAGTCTCCAAGATAGATTTCAATTTGTGAGGCCAGTTTCACTTCATAACCCACTAAAGACGGTTCACAGTCTCCAGTCTAACATGCTGCATTAATTAGGATGAAATGCGCAGAAACAAACAAACAAACAACAATTTCTTTGCTTTTTCCTTGATAGGTTGCTTTTGTGTGTGGAATAAATCTTTACATTAGAAAAAATAGTCAGCAAATGAAGCCAGACAGTAGCTGTGTCTTTTGGCAATGGGAATAATCTAATAAAACATCACCTTTCAAAGACAAAAAGAAAAAAAAAGAAAAGTTTCTCTGGACACTCAGTAACGTCACCTCGGCACGAAATATATTCCACTCTCGGTTTGTGTTTTTTGGACCAATGCAGCTTAGGATGGTTGTTATCCCAAGACCATGCCACCAGAGTTGGAATTAATAACATAAACGGCGAGCCCAAGCTCTGATTGACAGATCTGATTCTGTTAATACCTTCTAGTTGGTCCTCTACTACGGTCAGAAGTTAAAATTTATTTTGACAAGCTTTCTGCTGGTTATGGAGGCTAGAAGCTTTATACCGGGGTATCCAGTGATTAAATATCTGGCATAGATTATCAAAAACTATAGGGAAAGGCAAGGAAGGCCTCTTGATGACAAACTAGATCCTGCAGCGCATAGAACTTGGTTTTAATTAAGTTATTACCTTCCTTAATAGGAAGTAGCTGTTCCTTTGTTCTTTGGCAAGTCAGCAGACAGTAACTGAGCGTGGAATGTAAGCAACTCAATTAAGGCAAGGCTGCCCTGACGGCCGCTCGCGTGCAGGCGGAGGTCGCCCTGCTCACGTACCTGATAAACTCCGCGAGGGTCAAAATGAGTAATTCAGGATTAAGAAGAGCGCTCCCGGGCTTCATCAGTGGATTCATAGTAATTAAAGGCAGAAAGCTCTGCGAGTCAATCCGTTTATTTCCCAGGGCAGTGGCAGGATTGTCTCTGTAGTTCATTTTCCATAATGCCTCAGTGTACTGGATGAGTATTTCAAAGATGTTTTGTAAAACAAACCTTTTATTATCTTTTTGATCACCTGTACCAATAACATTCAATATCAATAATAGAGAAGGCGAGAAAAGCATATTTTTTCTTTCACTTCCACTCACAGCGGTAGCTTATAAATCTGCAGCCACCACAGCTCGAAATATCATTATACTCAATTCCAATTCAGATTTCAGTGATAGGAATTTCAGCTCACAGAAAGTCATTAACATCAGCATTAAGAGCAGAACCAGACCCATTAGTTTTCACCTTCAATTTTATAAAAATTACTCTAGTTGCACCAGGAAAGACCTGAGGTGCCAAGTCTGCAAGCAGAATTGAAGTCAGTAGAAAAGTACTGCACATCTCACATAAAGATGCCCGAAATAACCCATTTTTTTATCCCTTACCCCTCCGGAACATCTTCCCTGGGAATTAAAATATTCCCTGTGGAGTAAAATGTGATACCAAACTCACTCTGGTCATCTAGTCGCACCTTATAGAGTAATATTATTTGATGTAGGGTAAGATTATAAAAGCCCCAAAGAATACTCTAAAAAAATGCTATGCAGACCATTCTTGTACAAAATCAATCAACAGCAACAAGCATCCCATACCATACCCCGCTGGTGACGGTTTGTATGAAAGTGCAGTCAAGCACAGATGCTACATATGGTCACGAGAAACTCTCGTATAGAGGGAGTAGCCACCCAAAACTAACTTCAGACTATACACTTTACAAAGAGGCAATCCCCGTGAAGGGTTTATTAGGAAAAAAGAGACAGAAAGACTTTAAAAAAAACCCGAGAACAAGGCTATTTTCAAAAGTCTAAACTTTTTTGGTCAGAGGCTACATGTGAAGCTGTCAGTCATTGCTCTCACTCTTTACGGATTACTGAACTTGGGTGCGAAGGCAGGAGAACTGTTGCAATGTTTAAGCAATGGATATTTAATGTCTTTAAATAGTGAGAATGGCAAAACTCCTTTCAATAGCAAAGGAATACTGAAGAAATGCACATTCCTTACTACACTGTCTAATAATCTCAGATCCTCTACTACACTAAAGACTGCTCAGCGTGCCCTGCCCTGCACACGTAGCTAATAGAAGAGGTACTGAACAGACATCTCACTTAAGACAGGGACATGGACTATAAAGATACCATGGTGCCCAACAGATCTCCCTGTCAAAAGTGGGAAAATTACTAGAAGGCCAAGGGGAGGMAAAGTTGCAAGTCTTATTTGCTGAGAGGGAATGGGAATAATTACTACAATAGAAGTGTAATTTTAATATAATGTTATCACAGTTATAATAATGTAATTATTACTACATTCCATTATAACAATACTCATCATTGTAAGAACTGATGTAGACAAGATGAACACCAGCATGTAGTGCATATCTCTTTTCTGCGCCCAAACTGTTCCTGCTGATTAGAAGAAAGATATTCTGAAACCAGTTGATTATACATCTGTACCTGAAGGATGAGGGCTTTTTTTCAGTGAACTTGTAAGAATTTTGGGGACCTCAACTGTTCAGTCCAAAGTATTTTCACTCTGGAATAAAGGACACATTTTATTCAGGAGCAACAACTGATTCATCAGGAGGAAAAGTAACAGAAATTCAGGTCAGAGAGTTGGGGAAGCTCCTGTGGGGTTGGGGTCCCCATTATATAGCTTAGCCAATAAAAGAGCTAGAGCTTGCCTTGAGAAAGCATTCAGAGAAAGCAATAAATGTAGAACAGCTGCTCTTGTGCTAAGCTAGCATGTTCCCAAATTGAGATATGGGAGATAGGATTGCATAAAACATTGGCTGCACGTAAATCTGGAATGCTCCTGTGAGGCAAGCCTCATGTTGACATATCAAGTATCAATGAAGAAAAAGCTAATCTCATGTTGGAGGATGATCTGCTTGAGCAGTCTTCATCATCTTGGATAGCACCAGATATAATGGTGTAAAGGGCAACTGAGATTTAAAATATAAACGTTTGTTCCCTGAGAAGAGACTTAACTAATAGATGGTTCAAGATTGCTCCCAAACTCCTTGTAGCAACAGGCACAAAATGTTTTAGCAGTTTTCGTTTGTTAATGGACACCATCAGATTAAATTGGCATGTAGGGATCGGGAAAAATCCTACCCTGGTGACATATCATGGTTTATTTCATTTCTGCATTATGCCTTTTTGTTTCATCAATGCATTGGGGCCATTTCAAAGGGGCAGCAAATGATGTAGTTCAGGTTTTCAGCACGGAAGACATGCTCTTTCATGAAAATAATTCCCCAAAATTCTTGCGTATTGACCTAGCCAAATACATTCCATTTCAAATTAGTTCAGCATCTTCCCATGGTGCCTTCTGAGAGTTATTGTTCTAGAAACGTCAGTCCCCACCAATTATCCACACAGTTCCTTTTGATGTGCTCCCCAGCCATCCTCTCTGCAATGCAACGTGCAGTTAATCCTGGGAATKGTAAAAGTCCAGGTACATCATGGGAGATGTTGGGGACAGGATGCGTATCCAGCAGGAACGTTCCCAGATGGACTTYCTTGCAGGCTCATATTCATCAAATCGTAGTTTCTCTGCATAGTTTCTTCTGCACACTGCTCTCTGGTTTCTCTTCAGAGAAACAATTTCCACGGAGAGAAACTCATGAGTTTCATCGCTTATTGGTACATAACTCCCAGTACATCTAACATTAAGTGATCTTTTTTTTTTCAGGCACTGTACTTGATATTTTACTTGGAGGTTGGTTAATATCCAGGCACCCTTTAGACAATTATGAAGCTTTTGTATAGGAAATGAACACCTAATCCCTAGATCCCATGAGACTATGCACCCTTATAGAAGGAATATGTTTTTTAAGAAAATCCTTTGCCCTTTGCTTTAAGAAAATCCTTTGCCCTAAGTCTCATAAAACAAAGCAGCTTAGGGATCCTTGCAATAGCAGGGCTGAACTAAACACGCTTAACAAAGTTTCCCTTTGTCAACAGCATTTTGGTGAGGTTCCCTCCTGCAGGATGAGTGTCAGGCTTCAGGCTAATCTCTGTAATTCTTTAACTAGAGATTTGCACATTATTAAGTGGTAGTTTTCTCAGTGGGTGGAAAGCTATCATGCAGTGGAACATTTCTCCTGATGGAAAGCTCAAATGCTCCATTCTTTACTTAAAAGGCCAGTGATGTGTGTCTCAGCTGAAGGACAAAAATGGCAAATGAAATCAGCATAAAATCCCTATTGAAATACTTCTATTCACCACATCTACCCACAGGCTGTGGGCAAGCAGAGATTTCTTAAGTTAGCCCCAGCTTCTTTGCTAACCATGACTTAGTCTCTACAGGTAACTACAGATCTTGAAACGATCACCRATGTGCATGGTCAGCAATCACAGCCTGGACTACATGGGACAAACCAGGAGTTAGCGTGACCCTGTGATAAATTACTGAAGGAGCTAGCAAACCTCGGAGTCTGTCTGCCTTCAGTATCCTCAACAAAGACTCTCTTTTACTGTCATTTCAGCTGAATCCTGATTCTCTTCTACTGGGAGACATGTCACACAGCCTTTAAAATATAGTAAGCTTGTTAGATCAGAGATCTTTTGGGTTTTGGCTAATACTATCCTTTCATAGACAGTGAGAAAAATATASTCAATTTTTGAAATAGGGTACCAAACACTTAAAGGTAAGCTATTTTGTCTGACATACAGTCCCTACTTTTAACAAACCAGGTCCGTGCATGGCACGCCAGCACTGCACCAGTACATCCAGTGGGAAAAGCGAGAAACATGCAGGGAGTGGCACATTAAGCTCTATGAGAATTTGCAAGGTGGGAAATCAGAGGGAAATTCTCCATGGTTCACTGAAGAGTCATTCTGGTGAATAACCTACCCAGCCTTTGGCAAACCAGGGTGACTTCTCTGAAACAATTTATCCCATTGTTATTTATTTCTAAGATTGCTTCCACATCCAACTTTCACCTCCTTCCCTTRACAAACATAGGGCCAAACTCCCCTGAGGTCTTTACAGTGGCTTTGCTGGGTCCCTGTGCAGGCAAACTCCTGTTGGCACCGAGATTTGATCCTCAAGCTTCATCTTGAATTCATTTGCGTGTGGCATTTGCATGCTGATTTCTTTGACGCCCTCATGGTTCAATTTCAAAGCACATCTTTTCCCTTTTATCTCTAGCTGAATGAGATGTCTCAATAAGCGCCAGATAAAGACGGAAGTCTTTTGTCTGAAATCACACAGGCATGGCCAGCTGTGATGAAAACTGGCTGAAGTTTCACAGGCTGCTTGTCTGCCTTCAAACTGGAGCTCCAGCTCCTTTCAGTCTGGAGGAACAGAGCAGGGGGAAAAGGCCTTTCTTGCACACATGGTTGCCAAAACAGCTGAGTGTCTTCCAGTGTTTATTTTTCCTTCCAGAAGTTATTTTTGATAAAGGGGTTGRGGGGAGCAGAAGGGAAGAGATCAAGAGGGAAGAAAGAAAAAAAGAGAGCAGACACAGTAACAGTTAAATCTATGATTTGCATCATCTGGGTTATTAGATGGTAGACCATCTTTATACGGAGAGTAGACATTGCCTTTTGCATTTGAGCCCCTGAGTCAGACATTATTCAGTTGTTTAACAGTGGGATGCCCTTGTGCTATTTCTCTGATTTCAAAAAGACTTGCCTTTGTGCTTTTGGGTTAGTTGACTTGTTGAATACAAACAGCCTGGCACTGAAAAGTAAAGGCTATTTTTTCAGCCAGCTAATAGTCAGCAAAATTTTGTCAGTCTTAAAAAATTGTCAGTAGGCCTACAGGATGGCATAATTACGGAAGGATTATTACAGAATCAAGGATAGCAGTAAGGAGTGCATTTTGAATAATACGTTTAAGGGCTTTAAGAGATCTACCAAATATGAAACCTCCTGCACAGCATTCAACACTGGTTACATACCAATCAGATTTGCTCAGGGTGGTGCATTAGAAATTGGAAAGATCTAATTCTACTGCCGATGCCAAAAAAATCTAGATGGCGAGTTTGTTCCCCAAATGATCTGCCCTGGAGCTAAAGCAAGCTTATGCATTTTTCATGGAGTTATTGAAAACATATTGAGCTTAAGCTCAAGAGGTCCTGACACATGGAGAACAGTTTAAAACCTGCAAGGCCATGATGCTTGTTAGGATTATATATGGTGGAGACTGACTAGCAATTGTTGATTTTGGTCTCATTACAGCCTGTAATGCGGTTTGTGCAGATTGTAGCTTGGCACCAGCCGCTCTCCATAAAACCAAGGAGTGAGAGCCACCGGCGCATCTTTGACCACACTTTGCACAAAGACTTGGGTGTCAACCTGAACTCCAAGAGTCCTGCCAAACCAGCGCCATTTTATTAGGCTTTCAGTAGAATGACAAGGAAACGTAGCTTCCCCATAGGAGCTCCAAGGGGTTAAATTCCCTTGGAGAAAGGAAAGTCAGATGGGCTAGTCTCAAATAAGCCGCCCATCTGGGAAATGTCAAGTTTTCTCACAATGTTTTTAAGGGTTTGTAATGTGGCTGATCGTTTGCATGCATGAAAACAGCATGGGAATGCAATATTTCCTACTATATGTGTGGTGGAGCCCTCCAGTCCAGCTGTATTTTGCTTGTCATGTTCTTGAATTCTGACACCATTTAGAACATGCCAGTTACTACCGTAGAAAATGCATTTTCGTTCTGTTCCCTGGATGAAAAGCACATTAAGGYAGAAGAGAAAAACCAGCAGATTCTGGAGCTATCAGTGAGGTCTCTTTTATTTATTTATTTTTAAATAACATATCATTTCATCAGGGGGTTGAGTGGGTGGGGGTAAAACTCAGTTTGACACCGTCCTAAAAATGAGAATGTGAAAGTCTGGGCTTGATGCCACAGAGGAAGAGAGAGAATGATGACAACATTACTGTCACTATATTACCACACGCTGTAAATTAAAGTTAGTGGTAAGCAGTTTAAGCGCTGTTCCTGTCTGATTCATTAAAAAAATACAGTAGCTATATGGGCACAAAAGTCTGGTTCTTCATGTATCTGATATATGATTGGAAAGTTGCATTATGTCCYGTCTTGAGGAGAGGCGTGTATTTTCAGCGTCCCAAGTGGAACAGCAGATGTGTAGCCATTGCTTCTGCGGACAGGACCCCATGCCTGATGTGTTGGCTATGTCTGAGGAGAATTGTCGCTGAAATATGTGAGCCAGATCCTCCGTAGGTGTAAACTGGCAAATCCCTATTAAAGTTAATGATTTACTGATTTAGTCCAGCTGAGGTCTGGCACTCTGTGTGCGAGTGTCAAGAAGAGGAACTATTTATTCCTAAGTGAACCATTAACTTCAGGTCCTTTATGTTCATCTCTGCAGTTAAAATTCCTACCGCATTTCTTCAAAAGAAAAAGGGGTGATATATACGTGAGTCATATGTCCACATACCATGCACCATGACCAGCAGAAGCTGTAATTAGTACTTCTCAATAGAGCTACATAAGTAACTGGCTTCTCCTTTTACTGCCAAGTCAAGTATAGACTTCTTGGATCAAATCATTACAAAAATATTTTAATGCAAATCRATACATCAAAATGTGTTTCTTGGGGGTAAAACAATGCTCAGCATTTCATTCTGATTCAGGCTTGCTCAGTTATATTTTAAATAGAATTACTGGCAAGTTTGAAAAGCACAGGTCACATCAGGGAGAAAAGTAAAAATATTTAACTGTCAAATATCAAAACTAAGTTTTCTGAATACTCCCTATATAGACATATACACACACGTGTATCAATCCAATGAATAATTCATCCAAATCAAGGTGAGTACATAGTGTGGAGGTATCTCTAAAACTCTGCATTTTTCACCAAAATATGTTTTATCAGAACATTTTCACCCAGCTCCATTACTTCCTGCAGAAAGGTCTAGAAGAAAACATTTACTTTCTAGGATAACATTATCTACACCGGGTGATGTTTGTATTACCTTGTCTGTCTACTGATCCATTCATCTACCCAGGACAGTATTTACAGACAAGRCTAAAGGAGATCGAGGCCTGCACATGATCACAACTGGGACAGTAGGTTCTTTTGTAGTGGAGGTTGGGTCATCCATCCACACAGGTAGTGGAGATGGACGCACTGCTCTCTGCTTCGTTTGCAGACAACCATGATACTGTCTGAGCCCACAGGGTTTGATACCAGCATGTTTTCCTAAATCTAAACCTCCTACGTGTCTGTGTGACTACAACACACAGGACTAATGGAGCCGTTGAAAGGAAAAAAAGAGTAACGAAGCTGAGAGCYGTTGGCTCAGCCTTGTTTCTGTTCCCGTAATTTATGCACTGATGGTTGCTGCTTCATTTTTACCATGTGTGAAGCTAAGAAGATAAAGAAATGGAAAGGAAAGCAAACTATAGAAAACATTGTTATTTTACTTGTTTAATGATAAGAAATCCACTCTATCTGGCGGCCACCTCTACCTGTTGAATATTTCTTGTTCTGCTCAGAGTGGAGGAGAAATCTCGTTTGACAGCAAAGTTTCGCAGTTCAGGTTAGAAAGTACTTGGCCTTTCCCTCCAAGGCAGCAGCAGCAGACCATAACACGCAGAAGCCTGTACCTTACGGCCCGCTTCTGCAGTCAGCTGGGGCTCATACTGGGGCCACAGCAAGCTGCCTTGGCAGGCGTGGGAGAAGCGAGCTCTGCGGAGAGTAGCTCTCCCTGTTTGATGCGTGCTGGCCATACAGAGGTTGCTGGAGAAAGCAGCTTCATTGAACAAAAATGGACAAAACCCAAGGAAACAAACCTCCCCTCTTTAATGTGACCCACATACACTGTCTTCTATTCCTTGTTGCAATAATGAAACAGCAGGTTTGTACCAGATGAGTAGTATGAGAACATAATTTGTCTCACTGCCTTATTTTGTGGTTGAGCTGGGCAATTAAAAAGCCATACATACGCAATACTTAAGTCCCAGACTCACACCTAATAACCGTACTGTACATCATCATGGCTTCAGACAAAACAAATACATGCAAAAGCAGTAAGACAGACCTATTACTAATCCCACCAAAGATTTGCACAATCAGATATTTCCAAGAAATAGGACCATATTTCCTAAGTGTCTTACACTTATCATTGACATGTTACATGAGATTTTCCAAATACACTCCGGCTGGAATATCATTCTCGGTGACTTAAAGTTCTTGATGAGTCACCTCTTAACAATCACTCAAGAACAATGAGATTGTAACTGATCTCAGTGGGCCAAAATTTTAATCTGAGAAGACTTCTTTATTGAAAGAAGACTTCATTGCTGATTCCAGTGACAGAGAAGAAAACTAAAGTTTTTGCTCTCTCTGCCTTTAGTCCTAATGATATAAGAATACCTAGTGGCTTGAGCCAATATTATTACTTAGAACCTTCATCCAAAAGATATCATTTTACATCAGCCAAAACTATTTGCAAATTTGAGTCAATCAGAAAGATAAAAAAATATTAAAAAGCCAAAATTTTTATCTTGATGCTTAAAAATGAAATGACCAAAGGGATGCAAACAATATGAGCTTTAAACTGTTATTTAAAACAGAAAATATTCTTCCCTGCTGTGGATATCGGAACACCTCTTATTTTAGTTTGCTGGTTTGGTTTATTTATTGCTTTGGTGCTCACAGGCAGAGCAGACTGGGTTGGAAAGCAACTTAGGTACAAGCTGTGAAAATTCCCCTCACTTAACGTCCATTTCAACATTTCAAAACTTCAGATAAGCTTCTAGCTACCTGAAAATAAAATGGAGATGGGAGTTATGAAAAAGATTATTTTTTACCTCTGGAAGGTCGCTAACTCTTTGCTATGCTAATGATTAATTTTGTCCAGAGAAAACAAAGCCGCTGTCACTCCATATGAACTTTTCTTCCTTTATCTTTTGTGTGTGTTTATCACTGTGAAGACAACCATACATGTCCATGCACATTGCAAATACGACCGACACACAAACAGTGGCACAGGAYCGAGCAGCAATTTGAAGCAGAACATTCTGGTGAGGCTAAAATTAGAAAATGATTATTCAAAACTTGTGCTAGTTCCAGCTCTTAAAGCTGATTCTTTAAGCTGTAGCAGAACTGCGCTGTTATGAACACTTGGCCAGAATTAATAAATCAGCTATTTTTCTGAGATTTGGTTTCATCAAATGTCATTTGACAAACTCCTATGGAATGTTTAACATGACATTGCTCTTATCTAGCTGCCCAGCGTGGGACCGCTTTTTGGAATCATCTGATCCATTTATTAAAAGCCTTCAGAAGGTCACTTACACTGCAAACTAAGGTCAGCCACAATAACGTCTGTATTTAGATGGATGAACTGCTCCGGGCTCCCCCACCTGCTGAAGGGTCTAATGAGCCAGCTGAGAGTTCCTGTCATAGCAAACATACCCCTTCTCAATTATAACCTGTAGAGCGGGTTGAAAATGCGTGAGCATGTAGAGCTTTAGGAGTAGGCGTTTGATGGCGATGAAAGAAATAAAAACAGGCCCAGAGAGAACACTGACATGCAGCTGGGAAAAAAAAAAAAACGTTCACCTATACTATGGCGAAAGATATAATGCGTTCCACTCTGAACTCTGGGCACGGACCTTATTTATGTCTCTTTTAAACCAGATTGCTAGTGAGTGATACAGTTTGTTTCTACAAGAATCCTGCGGTAATAGTCACAGAGAGTGAAACAGCCTCAGGTGCGGACAGGCCACCGTAAAGCCTTCCACACCGCTCAGCCTCCTCCAAGACCTCGTGTTACCGCGCAGACAGCCCATCCATTACGTCCTGTAAGAGGAGCCGATCGGGATACTGGCCTCGGGGAAGGATTCTGCTTCGTTTCCTGGGGAAAGGAGCCTAAATTCAGTATGGAATACACGCACTGTTGCCCCATCTGTTTCACAGCAACTTGCCTGTCTACCAGAGTAACCTACCGGGGGGCATTTCGGGAAGGATGTTTAGGAGCCAGCACGACTGATCAATGATGGGAGGGCACGGCTGCAGCCAGAAGAGCTGCGTTACCTCCAGAGATCTCGCGTCACAGCGACCAACCTCTTGTTGGCCGTCATATGGCAAAATACAGGCACACGTTATTCGAGAGGCAGAACCGGAGCGAAAGAAAAGAGGTTCGGTGCACGGAGCTGTCGCGGGGCGGCCCAGTGACCTACGGGCTCCCTCGCGGGCCAGCAATGCCGATGCCACAGAGGCGCCTGTGTAAAACCCGAGGCCACCCTCGGGTGGAAGGAGGGAAGGCGCCCGACCAGGCCCCGCMGAGCCCGGCTCGCCCGGCCCCAGCGGCCGCCGAGCCCGCGGTCCCCGCCCGGGCCCAGCGCCAGCAGCCGCCGCAGGGCCGCCCCCCCCGCCCCGCCTCAGGGCGCCGGGGAGCCGCGCTCCCGCTGACCGGCGCGTGGTTCTCTCTCTCCCTCCCTCAGATCGTTGGAAATCGTTCGAAATTAAGCGAAAATATTTATTTATATAAACGTGAGCGCCAGGTACAAAAATCGGGCTTTGCCGCTGAGGCAGAAAACGCCGACGGGCCCGGCCGCGCTCGCAGCAGCGGCCCGCCGCTGCCATCTGCGGGGCTGCGCGGGAACCGCCGCCCGCGGCCTGCCGCAGCGCCCCGCGGGCCGCGCCGGGGACCCGGGGCAGCGGGGGTCGGGACCGGCCGGGCCGGGCAGCGGGGGACCGGGGGGACCGGCCGGGCCGGGCAGTGAGAGGACCGGGGGGACCGGCCGGGCCGGGCAGGCCGCGACAGGCCCGGGCGGGCCAGAGACGGGCAGGGACGGGCCGAGGCCGGGGCTGGCAGGCAAAGGGTGGGGCGGCCGTGCCTGGGCCGTGGAGGAGCAGCCCAAGGCCGCCGTAGAGCAGGCTGTGGCCCCGATGCAGTGCTCCGCTGCCATTACTGCCTTTGAAGCATTTCTGTTCGTTTGAATGGCGGCAGCTGTGGGTGTCTTCTGTGCTCCAGGACATAAGAGAGYCATAGAACACGATAGAATAGTTCAGCTGGAAGGGACCTACAATAATCAACTAGTAACACCTTGTAGTAACAAGACAGGCCAGAGTTAAACCCCGGTGCAATGATAGCATCACACTAAGAAGTTATTTTGATATCTGYGACTTACCCAGCATTGTGCTGAACTTACCAGTGGGAAACTCGGGCACAAACTGGTTTATTCAGGACGGAAAGATAGGGAAATTGTTCAAAAGGCCACAGGTATGGGAGACCCTACCTAGAGATAGGACGCTTTGGTACAACTTTGATCACAAACACATTACTGCCCTTCATCC
The DNA here is from genome assembly GCA_030449065.1 of Oceanodroma leucorhoa. Lineage (NCBI taxonomy): Eukaryota > Metazoa > Chordata > Aves > Procellariiformes > Oceanodroma > Oceanodroma leucorhoa. The sequence continues at coordinate 5,329,058 of JASVER010000025.1, read as the reverse complement.
AGTATGAACAGTCTCAAGCTTCTTTCCTTTTGTGATCTGTTGGGAGTACTTTGATTATCCTTTCCTATGATCAGTCCCATTCACTGCTCTCCRAGGAGGCTTAGCACTGATTTCTGCAGATGACGTGATGATGTGATAGGGCAAAGGTACCTCTGAAGCTCWGACAGTAAAATGCAATCAATTTGCAACCTACTAACTAACCATACGTTAGTGCAGAGAAATGAATGACATAGCAGCTAGTCCTTATTCACAGYGCAGTCAACCCCAGTCATGACAAGTTACAAAAAAAGCAAGGTATGATATTTTATCTTGGTGAAGAGGCAGCTTTTGGTTTCAGGCTTCTGRGTAGTTTTATGAGAAATGTACAGAAATAGTTGAACTTAGAAACAAAGCAGCATAAAGTATGCCTTAAAAGTTAATCATTGTTTGAAGCAGATATATTTTAATTATTCCGCTAGAGCTGTAGTAAACAAAAACTACTTTCTTCTGAAGGTGGACAGCCTATGGGTCAGGTTTAGCACAATAGCTGGGTTTTAGGCAAAGATCTGTACAGCTTTGGTGCCTTGGCTTTGCTATTGTAAACTGTCTGCTTAGCTTCATTTCAAAACACCGGGGTTTGAAATCAATCATAGTTTTCTTTTGGTTGATACTTGTTTGTTCTACTTCTCAGCTTTTAATACTTCACGGCACTGACTCAGAAGTCTGTGCCAAGAACTGCATCACATTGATATGAACAAAACTCTCGCAAATTCAGGCTGGCCCTCAAAATCCATTAGTGCCCTAGGAAATTCGGGAGTTGGAACCATCGCAATAGAAAGGTATAGATTTGGTTTACATATGTTGACATGAGGATCTCAGTTGCACCCGTTATGAGAGTAACCGCACTTGGTGATGAGTGAGTGGGTTCTCCAAGGGGGAATGGAAAAATCAGAAATGGACTCTGTGTGGGAGCAATACGCTAAGGTGCTGACAGCTTAATGAATAACTTGACTGTTATGACAGTAGGACACCTTGCAGTTCCAAGAGCAAATATTTGAAATCATATGCAATGCAGGAAATGTATATATGTATGTAGAGAATACATGGCTTACTCGTATCACTAACAGATGGTCTATGTTTTCACTTCAGAGGTTTTCTTCTGCACAATCATGAGTTACCGGGGGTGAGAGTGAATCCATGGCTTGCAACTGATGACATAAAATGGAACAGTATATTAAAGTCCCCTTTTTATGGTGGCCATATGGCTCAGAGGTTTTGGTAACAGCTAATTAAGATATTTGCCTCTAGGCCCCCCCTATAAACCTACCTCTTCTACTACTGCTCCAAAAGCTCTAGCCCAGCCTATATGGTAAAAAAAGGGGGTGATTAGAGGAAGGTTCTTTAAGAATATAGCTACATTTAAAAAAATAAAATAAAAAAAAATATTCTGATCTTCTGCATTGTCATTTATGTTCTCCTAAAGCTTCAGTGGACTATGGGGACAAAACCTTTTGTCTAAGTGTTTTGCCTAAAGCAAGGGGTGRACATTAAAGACGTGGATTTGTGAGGATCTGGAAATACCAGTTTCTGCCAGGTATCCATTTTGGGGACCTGAAGACTCTCTCTGTCAGATTTACTCATCTTGAGCCTTTCTTACACCATCAGTTCCCTGACACAAGTAAAACCAGGCAGCTCTCTTCTACAGATGTTCTGTACAGTTGATYCCATTACAAATTTTTTTTTATTCTCTCTTGAGAATGAATGGGAATTCTTGAAATCCATGGGGTTTGTGATTTTCCTAGATTATTCATGGGTGATTATTAACTTTGAACACTGCTCAGATTTTGAACACCATTTTTTCCTTAAAAGTAACTTCTTWCTATGTAAAGAAGCTGTTGTGATATTTTCACTGAGAAATTCATGCTCTCTTCAGCATCCTGTTCAAGAAAATTATGTTTATTTTTATTTTAGCAATTTGTACTGTGTATTAGGAGTATGAGATGTTCTCTGTTTTTGGTAAATAGGTCTTTATGAGTGCTTTGTTCATGTTATCTACAAAGAAAGCCCCACCCAACCAATCCAAAGACTTTGGAAGCTGAAGACAGCTGATTATTTAAAGCAGTGGAAAGAACAGGCTGATTGACAGCAGAAAAGTAAAATGATGGAACTCCTACAAAAGTCAAGGTGCTCCTACAGGWCTAGTGGGAAGAAAAGACAGTTGCTGCTTGTAGACATAATACTGAAGGAATTTAGTACTGATGCAACTGAAGTRAATTTTTGGGAATAGATTTTCATTATTAAGCGAGGTTCAGAAAAAAATTTATGCTGACTACTAATAAAGAGAATTAGTGCATGAGGTTTCCTTAAAGGAAGCAGATCTTTCCATGCTCACTACTGTTTTAGCTTTAATTTTCTGATCGTTACACACATCTCACAGTTCATCTTCTGGGAGTCAGCTTTCCAGTCCCCCATACAGGCTTTGGTAAGGCTCGGTCCTTGGGGAAAGAACAGTCCRACACAAGCATTTCATGTGAGCCTGGCAAGGTAATTGTCTCCTGCAGCTGTCAGGACTAATCACTCAATGGAAACCAGGCCCCAGCATTTGTGGTAGCCTGAGGGCAAGCAAAATATCAATTGGGCTACAAATCAAGAGTGCAGCATCCTCTTGCACCATGAATCAGTTAAATGAGACAAGCAATTCAAGTGCTAAGTCAACATGGTCTGTATAAACAGGAGTTTGGAAACTGTATTTCAGTGATTTGCTTCACTTTCTTTATAAAAGGCAGCAAAAAAAAAAGAGAGAGAACATGAATAAACTGCTTGGGTTGGACAAACTGATTTGGATAAAATAACCACAATTCTGACATCTTCACAGAAATTCCAGCTCAATATATAATCTATTTTGGTTGGAAAAAGTTATCAATTTTTTAAAAAATACTCCATACTTCATTCTTTTCGTTTAATTGCAGACATGAAGCAGAAGTATAATATACTAGATGTCATTTGAAATCTATTCTCATTCATCTGCAAGCAAACATTGAGTATACTTGTGATTTGCAGATTGATTTGCAGACTAAAGAAACTGGAATCAGCTTTGCAAAGAAGAACCTTCTAAGTAGGAAAATCCTTATGACAATAAGCTGACAGATGAAACTTGGCACTTTTGCCTGAATTTTTCCCTTCATCCCAAATTCACATTTAAGGATGTGAATCCAAACCAGAAGAAAGTTGCAACATAAATCCTGGTAATTACTAATAGCAGAATGGCGATGATTGTCGTTTTGTACAAAGGCAGCAGTGAAGAATTCCCAACAGGTTCAATGGACTTTACTGGTCATAAAAAGAATAAAAGACAAGGCAAAATGGGCAATACCAAAATGCGCTGCAGCAATCTCCCCTCTGAGTACAAATGTTTCCTAAGGTGTGGTTACACATGCCCTCATCCAGACACTTTGCAGAAAAAAATCAGGCCAAAAATGACGTTATGTGTATAACTGCCTTTCTGCTCAGACTAGGACACCACTGAGCTGGGGATGAAGTATAATGCTGGGCCGATAAGGGCTAGCTCCCGCCTGAGTCTCCTCCCACAGTCTCCATCTGAACCAAATCATTCACGTCTACCGTCTGTCTGCCATCATTGATTTTCTTTCAAGGTAAATATTTTCCCTTACTAACAGGTCCAGTAACGGGAACCCAGCCCATTTGCGCCATCTTAAGTAGGTGATACCCGTGTGTTTCTATAATACACATTTGTAGCACACATCAGTACTCCAAACGCATTCTCCTCTCACTTACACTGCTTCTGCACTGATGTAACTCCAATACCTCTGCTAATCCTTTTTTACACTAAGGGGAGAATAAGAGTCCTAGTGTTTCTAAATATGACGCTACCAACATATTACAGACCCTTGATTGTAAGTGCTGGCTGTGTAGAGCACAGCCTTGGACACCAGTTTGGACTCATCAGATGGGGATTTAAATAATCCCAACATCCACATCTCATTTGCAACCAAAGATGGAAGAGAGTTCAAAATGATGGAATAAATAAATGAGGTTTGGGAGAGTGAGAGGATTGTGCCTACTCAAGATGGAGAACAGGCTCRAAGTTGAGCAGTAATCTAAAATCACAATAAATGAACACTTCTATTTTCAACAGGAATAAAAGAAAATTAAAATACTGTGGCATAGAAATGGATAAAGATATTGACTAATATCACTTTGGAATTGAATCAATCTTTAAAGAGTATAGGGRAGCTTTGTACGTGACGTTTTGTTGTCAGAGTGCCTAGAGCTGGCTAAAACAAAAATATCTTTTAATATGTACTTTTATGGAAAAAAAAAAAAGGGTCATGCTTTTCAATGGGGTTAAAAAAACAATCAAGTTCTTACTTCTCTAATGTTTTTCCTTTCATTTCTCTGGCCTTTGCAGGGAGACAGTCAAATTTACCAGAATTTGTAAGTGTCTGAAATGCCTATATTCCACTTCCAAAAGCAAGGATTTCATGTGGAAGAGAGCATTCTGCYAATGTTTCCTGTGAGGCATGCTTGCATTCACTTCCACTATAAAATATATGGCACCTTGAAGAAAAAAAAAAAGAAGGAAGTTGATCTGTGTGCTTTGCATCATCCACACAAGCAGAAATCCTATATGAAGATCATCTGTCAAGTCTTGAAAATACAAAACCAATGCAAGTATATCAGCCTCCGCTGTCACAGGATGGGATGGAAGAAGATGTGAAGCAAACATCATTTTTATCAGAAGGGAGGGGAACTATGAGGTTATTGCTTGCAACTTGCTCAAAGTTCTGGGAAAGGGGTAAGGCTCATTAGAGCCGGATATCTGTGCCGACTTCCCTCTCCCCCCGACCGCCACTTGATTCTGGACGTGAAGAACAGACAAAAACTTATCACTGCCAGTGTCTTTAAAGATGCCCACGTATGTTCCCTGCAGACCAGCGAGAGGGAAAAAAAGTCCATTTTGTCTGGACAGGTATCAGTTTTAAGCTTGTCTTATCTTCACACACCCACCAACCTCCCCATGTGGGAGCAGGACTATCGCGGTACAGCGTGCAGGGTGAACTCCAGCTCTCCCTTCTGAGAACTGATAAGAAGGGATGCATGAATTGCCCTTTTCAGCCAAGCTCACGGTGTGCAGCCAATCTTTATCTCCAGTCTTAAGGAAGGAAAAGCAGAAACCAGCTAAAAGCCTTTCTTTCCTCTATTCTCTGATATTCTATAAGTCACATTGGGAGATTAATATTGCAACCCGTCCCTCCTCCTCCTCCCCCTACCCCAAAAAATCCCTGTTGCGACTAAGCAGGCTAATAAACTTCAAAATAAAAACAGATGTGGCAGGAAGAATGATTTATGGACTCCCCCACGYACTTCAGTTTCTACAGAATGCCAGGGTTTGGGGCTTTTTTATTTTATTGTCCACCTAGTATTATTCAACCCATTTCTACTTCCAAATTTGGACAGGAAGAGAGGGGGGAACAATAGCCAGACCTAGAAACACCAGCATGAGAAGAGCGAAGCACTACTGCAATGTGATGGAAACTGCCAGACATCCAAACTGATGGCTGGAGTTCACAGATGCAAAAGAGGAGGGCAAAAAAAGTTATATGGAAAGGAAGGAGGAGAAAGGAAGAAACAAATTTCCTCCCTTTCCCTGGCGGAAAGTCAATAAATGAAAAAAAAAGTACAATAAGTAAACTCTTTACTGGTCAATAAGCAGAAAGTGAATGGAACTKGGATAAGTGGAAATGAGAGCGATAAATGTAGTGAAAAAAAATYAAAAATCGGAGATGTGAAGGGAAGATAAGAAATACTCAAAAGCCATCTGAAGAACAGTGAATGCCTCTGAAATGCATTCCAGGATCTTCCAGCTATTCCCAGTCAGAGGTGAAGGAGACAGATGAAGACCTRTATAAATACATGTATTTGGGGAAGCTGGGGGCACAAACTCTGATGGCAAGGAAACGTGTTTCAGTGGCATAGATTCATCTTTACAAYATGTGTTGTTATTAAGAGTGACTGGCAGTCTTGAGATACTTGTAGTTTTGAAAGTTTAGCTTCGGATGCCTTAAGTGGGAGCTGATAATACTAATTACTGATATTTGATCATTAAAATCTCCATTGAATAACTAGGTCAGCAAATGAGGACATACCAATTGTTTGTCTTACTGTTGCATTGCCGCACTCAAGGCCTTATGGCAACAGAGAAATGTGTTGAATTTATTTTTAATTTTTTTTTTTTAATTTCATTTCATATTAAGCATCCCCAAAGACACATGCAAATGTCCCTGTCATTGTGTTGGTCGATCACCAATAAACTATATGTACAAAAATAGRCTTTGCTGGACAACATCCAGGAGAGGAGGTGCTTGAACTTGAGGCAGTTGCTTGGCACGAGGTGCTGGTATCTGCGTGCTGGTTCAGATCACATGCTATCTAGATTTCTTTGCTGGCTTTCTAGCATTTCATGCCTGTTTTCACTCAAGTGTTTATTTCTATAAACAGACCTAACCTTAGAAAACAATATAATGACATCCTTCCTGGGGGAGGAGGGGGAGAGAAGTTTCCTCAAATTACTCAGGAGGGTTTCCGCTGGCTTTTTATTTTCAATAATCCAAGAGGTAAATGGCCGCTTTTGAACTCTGCCCTCTGCCCTTTTTATTTTGCAACTTGGGCAAAGATCAAGCCCAGAGTCAAAAGTGTCAGCAAAAATGGCTGTGATATGCGTGTGCTTTCCTTTATGAAAGTCCTCGTGATTATGTTTACAGAATTCATTATAAACTCGGGGTCCAGATTAAAAGCAAATGTCTAAGTGTCCTGTGGGGAATTGCAGGGCCGAGGATGCAGCTTCTAAGAGATGCGTAGGATCTGTAGGGGGTTATGAGCATTACCAGGGAAAAGGGAGCAGAGTTATGCTAAAGGTGAAATGTGGACATGGGGGTCACCATGAAGACTAGAGCTAAAGGTGGGGAAGAAACAAACAAACAAAAAAGTTAGAAAGACAAAGTACTTCACCACATCTAAACCAAGACAAAACAGTGCAGAACGTATCTGTTCAAAGCAGATACACGGTTCCAGCAATATCCAATCATGGCAGAATCACCGGTGAAGGAAAAAAAAAAATATCTATTCAGACAAAATTGAAACAGTCTAAGACAGAGAGAGTTTACCAGACGATGTTGAAAAGGGTGCTCTATCAAAATCTGGACTGCTAGGCTCCTTCTGAACATGTGCGGGAGGCATTTAATAGCACGAGCTGCAGAGAAAGGCAGGATATGCGAGGGCAAGCCAACTATATGCCTGTTTATTCACTATTCATATTGCTCCAGCCCCAACCAGCGTATGGATGTTGGCATTCCATCTTCTGTTACTTACTGCACCAAGGCCTCTGTGCCACAGACCCAAGGGATAATAAAGCCCTGGGCTGAAATAGATGGTCTAACAGTGACACGTCCTTTTAGATTATCGAATGGCATTTTTCATTTTGAAGAAGGATCTGGGAACACTGGAGAGGCAAATAGACTAAATAGGTCACTTTTCTTCTGAAAGAGCTTCATGGTAATTGCTGCTGACAGGACTCCTCTATAGCGGTGAGGTCTCAGGAAGAACTGGTAACCATCTTAGAGCTGATTAACACGAGGTGCTATCCCTGACCCCTGTCACGGAGAGACCCTCTCGACGTCCAGCATCAGCGATAGGGAAGTAGTGGATATTAGTTGATTTGGGATAGGATTGGGAGGAAGTGGATGAAAAGTAAATTGTTTTAAGTTAGTTCCTGAAATGGCTCTAGATAACTTGTTTGCTTTTTTTGTTGTAACTATTTTGAGGCTGTCAGTGCAACTGTTCAGTCATTCGTGACAGGGCTCRGAGAAGCAAATGTTTTTTAAACTTTTACTGCAGTTAGCAGGAGGTGTCAGTGGGGAAGGTGGGGCTCTCCACAGTGCTTGGAGTCCTCCAGAACATGGCTCCTTTGGGTACCCCTGCCTTCTCTGCACACAGGCAAAYATGAGCCTGACACAGAGAACCTCCCAAAGAATCTCTTGGAATTGCCTTATTTACTAATATATCTAAGAAAAAAAAAATAATGCCACATTACAGCACGTTTACATTCTYCTGCACAACAACCTGTAGGCACTATTAACTGGTGTGGAACTGAAGCACCATCTTGCAACAGATAATCKGGATTTTTCTGTAAATTGTGCTAAAAGTCTCTTCCCACTTTATACAATCTAGCAACTGGAGCATAGCCTACACAGCTTTAAACGTATTTGATTTCGTTTAAGTAAAATGGGCAACTGTATAGCCCCMAGAGTCTCTTTAATGGGTCACTCATCCATCAGGTTAGTGGGCAATGGGCTGCTTGTCCTTTGTGGATTGTTTGTACTCTTACAGCACAGCATCCCTCCAGATCTCCCGAGAGCTGCTTTGAAATGGCCAACATTTACCAAGGATATATTCAGATTTCACTTTATCCTGGCTGTCAAACTCTGTGTATTTTTCCAATGTCAAACAGATTTTAAGATGGAGGGAGGAGATAATGTGATGATAAAAAGACTTGACCAATTTAAAGGTAGCTTTTAAAATATTATATACAGCACAGAACAATTTACTTCTTCCCCAAAATTTCAGCTGAGTGGTAATGGAACATGTATACATAGAGTGGACCAGAAGCAAACTTTCATAAAGAAAATATATGTATGCGTGTCCTTACTCACGCGTGCATGTGCACATGCATGCACACAACCATGTGGTGCTGGATTTCTTTTTTCTCTAAGGCATATTTTTAACTTTCTTTTCTATCAGCTTGTAAAACATTATTTTTATTCTTCCTTTAATGGCCTGGGCTAATTACTCACAGTGACCTTTGACCTTCAAGTGCCTTCATTTATGGTAGCACATTCCTTTCAACAGAAACGTATTGGCTTGGTTTTACAGGGTGCTGATGTCTGGCCTGGCAGCCCAAGCCTCAACAGTCCTACCACCATCTACAGTACAACCTGGTTTCGGGAGCCAAAAGCAGCATCCTTTCACAGGCCAACTTTCTCGTAAACACTGTGAAAATTTCACCTGCGCAGAAATATCAAGATTTGTTTTCGATTTTAAGATCCTGCCACTGGAATTTRTCTCGGGCAAGAGCGCGTAAATCAGCATGCATTTGGAAGAACGTGAAGGCGTGTGCTGATAGCTTCGCTAAATCAGGGAGCGAAGCGAAGTTTAACTGTCCTGGTAGAAATCTCCCCCGGTATAAGGCAGCGAGCTCCTCGGGAGGGCTGAGCCCTGCAGCCCTGTGGGGGGGTGGCTCCCTAAATTCAGCCGCCTAACGCACCTCTAGCAACTCTTGCTGGGGTAGCACGAGAGTAATTCCRCTAATTAACATACCACACGGGAGACTTTTAGTGCTCATCTTTCCCAAGAACAGAAGTCTCCTCAGGGTTTAACAGTAAAATAYGGGCAGCAAAAAAAAATCCACGCATTTCACAAGGTTAATTCCAAAACTGTTGCTAGAATTCAGCAAGAATACTCTGTTGAAAAACATCACAAAGGAGAGTTCTACCAAATACATAGAAGTTACAGAAAATAAAAGATCCAAGATCCTGGCATATCTATTGCCAACCTCAGCAGGATTGCACGCAAGCAAGGAGTTAGGTGTGGTCTCATGGCTGGGGCAATTGGTCMGGTTTTAAAACATACGCCTTCAATATTAACCTCTCCCTGATCTTTGACAAGYTGCTTAAAATTTGAAACTGGAAGTTACTGAACCTTCTGGCCTAAGTTTGGAAAATCGTGAAAGCCTCACATTAACATAAAATTTAAGAGCAATCCCAACTYTATTCAGAAAGATACTTGAGCACATGGCTGAATTCTTGAACAGGGAGGGCGAGCTGAAATGGATTCTCTCTCCCAGCTTTTTGTGTGCAAAAACTCATAACTTGTGATGAGGAGCAGTAGCATTAAATATRTTAAAGCTACTCAAATGCTATTGCAATGATAGGAATACCTAGTTAAACAATATAAGTGGATATTGTGCAGTGCAAAAAAAAGAGATAGTTCTTTGTCAATCACCGTTTACCTAAAGTAGCAAAGCAAGCCAGAAAAAAAAAAAAATGTATAGGAGATGCACTCTATTGAGATAGATTGCTAGAGAAAGAAGAGGAAGAGTCATGCAGAAAATGAATGTCTCCGTAGGTGTTTTGCAGTAGTTACATAGTTTTCATGATAAGCCTTTAAGCTTTTGGGTTATTTTTCTTGGGTCTTTTAGGTTCTTTTTTCTTCCTCGGCCTCCTCTGCACTAATACAGACTCTCAGAGAAAGACCATTTACTTGCTCTGTTGTCAACGCATCTGGACGTCTTGTCAAAACAATATAATTTTACTTTGTAACTTTTTGACACTGGTATTTATTGCACCTGTCTTTAGTCATGATTTATGACTTGTCTGGTGAGTATTACTCTACAGCTCCAAGTTTACAATACCAGATAAGTGAAGCATTTGAAGTCCCGAATGGGCTGCAGATTTATAGATGGATATTTCTCTCCCTTCCTCTAAAAAGGGAAATTAAGATGAGCGTTTTCTCCCATTTTTCTGGGTGGTAGAAATCAAGATAATCTAAAGTTCTTTGGAAAGGGGGAAAAAAAAAAAGAGGAGGAGAATAACGCTATCTGCTGCTGCCTCTATTAGGAGGAAAAACAGTCAAATGATCTTTGTTAGGGGAGTGCTTTGCAGTCAGAGTAGGGGTTTGTTTTAATTAATTGATACCCGGCTATCTGTATGGCATTTTAACACCCAGAACTGTGTGCCAGGGATGGGGACATTAGCACCACGCAAGCTGTCGCATTCGGAAGTATCCATCAGTTTGACATTCTGATTACTCGGTTTGTAACACGCTTTCTCGGATAATACCCACTCCTACTTAACACCGAAACATTAAGGCCAAACATGTAAAAKCTAAACTTTACCTGCCTGAGTAATCTCACTGAACAAAATGGGTTTATTCACACACATAATGTTAACTGAGTCTATGAAAAGCTGTTGTGGAATGCGAGTCTAAATATTTTATAAAAGTAACAATCTTACATTGTAAAAAAGTGAATTTTTCTTTTCTTCTTTCATTTTAGAAAACCTAAATTTGGGGCCTAAATCAACTTGACAGTATCCCTTAAATATATAGTATGCTTGAAAGGTATTTATTATTCTACTGCTGTTAAAGCGGGTCTTTCAAATTTGCCAGACTTTAAAACAAATCCGGGCTTCCTTCCTAGTCAAGGTTCTTTTCAAATCTGATCCGGTATTGCAGATGTAACCCAAGACTGTTGACACAGTYCGGTTGGTGTAACGTAAGTATCCTTCCAGGGTATCGCTCATCTCAGCCAAAGCAACACGTGGATGTGTGAATGTCGGATAAAATTGTTTTGTAAACATATGGCCGCTTTCATTTGTCAAAATTTCATTAAATTATAAAGGTAATTGACGGTTTGCTATTGTAATCCCCTAGGGATGTAGGTATCCGTGAGATTCCCCTTGCTGATCCTTCGATAGAAATTGGGTGGAACAATTTCTGGGGACTGTAAGCTCTGGGGAACTCTAGAAAGAAACCTGAGATTTCTTTTCCAAATATTTTTCAGTGTTCAAGTAAACAACAAAACAAACAAAAAACCCTCTTTCTGAAGGCTAAACAACTGTAAGAGAAGGCAAAGACGACCCTCGCTGACCCAGCTGTTGTCTCAGATACAGACGGTGACTTCCCGTACCAAAGCAACACGGGACCTGGTATCTGGAGGCAGCACGGATTGCCTCTCTTGCCCCAAACTTTGCACATTCTCGAGTGCTTTGATGGACTGCCAATGAAAATATTGGGCAGGCATCAACTGTGCGGTTGCCAGGGAGATCTAGTAAGCCAGGGCAGTGGGAGCACAGATTTCCATCAACAGGACTTTAACAAAAGCCTTGATTCAGTGGCAAGCTCTTAGGTAGATGCTTCTGGGCTTTAGCAGGGTACACAGAAAATGGTGWATTTACTACTGAGCTTGCTAAGCAATTGCAAATCATGATTCCTTCAGGGAAGAAAGCACAGCCCTACTTTTTTTTCCTGATTCAARATTGACCTTTTAAATTCTTCCTTGCCCTTTAAAATGAGAAGTAACGAGGCTGGCTCTGTAACAGTCAAATGCAATTCATTGCCATTTGGAGATATCTATATTATAGATTTTGGAGTCATAGAATCATGCCATCAGTTTTGATACACATTCTCGTCTTGCAGAACTTATTACTTGCTGCTTAGAAAAGGCAGCAAAAATACCTCACATGGTTGTGATAGTGGCTGTCTTGGAGGACAGAAAATCTGCCTGTACATAAGACTGAATAACCTTATATTTGTCACAGATAAAACCATAATGTATTTTTATCATTAGAGAGCCTGTTGGCAATTTGTGCTTGAAAGTGCTGGAATACAGAAGATCTTGACAGAGTAGATAGCAGACCAAAACAGCAAAGTAAGATATTTCCAAAATCTCACTTCAGCTGTTATACACAGAATTGCGCATGGATTTGTATTTGAATTCTGATGTTAATACATTAAAAGCAATATTAAACTCATTGAATGCACTTTCAGKTTTTTTCAGTAACAAACAGCAAGTTTGTGGGACAATTTATTGTATATAACGATGTGAATTCGTACTTACGAGTCAGAAGTAACTGCTTCTAGGTTTAGAAACAGAACTTAGGAATTTTGCGACTGAACTTTCCTTAAAAGTGATGTGCATAGGACTGTTGCATTTAGAAAGAAAAACTAACATTTTATTATCTTATGAAGCCCTAGAGGCAGCATGAAAATAATGTTAAAATAAGAAACTTGATTGTTTACAGATTTCCATCTAACTAGAAATATATTTTCAGGCACTTAGAACAATTAAATTATACATCTTGATAAACAAGCACAAATTAAGTGAAATTTTACACAAAGTTTAAATGAAACTCAGATCTTTTAAAGACAGTCTTAGGAGAATTTGTGAAACACCAAACACTAATGATTTCTTATGTTCTAAAAATTAAAGTGTTGGTGCTCTCTCCTGGAAGTCACAGAGAGATTGGTTTTCAGGTTCAATGGCAGCAAAGATGAGACCTAAAAATACTCAATCTCTATTCGCTGTCATTCAGCTGTTGGGTGGTAGGAGACACCATCTCTGACATTCAGGAAGGAAGAACAATCAGAGGAAACAATCGTTTCAAACACACGTCAAGGTGGTAATAACTAACAGTTGAAAGGGACAGCAAGCTTCATGCTTCAGTCCTTAATACTGTCTCCAGCAGAGATCAGACTGTGAGCTGCTATACGGACAAGTTATTTCACAGTTCTGCACCCTATGGAAGTCCTTAATCCTCCCTTGAAGCAACTGCCAATGGATACTGTCAGTCAAAAACCCCTGGTAGATAAACTTTGGCTCTGGCTTACCACGTTCTTTTACATTATCACTGAGATGGGGAAAGAATTTCAACCCAGAATGCTCATTGCATTTAAATTGTATGGAATTTTGCTGTTATCCTCAGTGTGACTGGACTTAATCCAGCGTATGAGGCCTGATGGAGCTTTCACTGGAATCAAACCAGAGCATCCAGGACACCATCTGGAACTGGCAGTTGCTTCTTACACGTCTGACATGCCTGAAACACACCTAACCAGGCTAGCCAGTTAAAAACAACTGTTTTGTCAAGGACCTGAGAGATCAGGATTAAACCTGTAAGGGAGAACATCGTGAAAGCCAAGACACACTGGTCTGGCTCTAGTTTGTTGATGAGCTGGCTCTAAACAACTTACGCTTCCATTAACACCACCATCCTACAGGTAGGATAAATTATGTAAGTGCACAGTCCTTCCATTTCTTCTACAGATAGTGAGCACAAATTAATTCTTTTGGTAGAAATTAGGAGAAAATTGCATTGCTACTCATGCTTAACCAACTCAACCAGTGAGTTGCCAAGCCTGTGACATCATCACTGGCAACATACAAGCTTCAGATTAGAAGTAGCCTGATGACATCACCCTTCCAGTTTCTATCTAACAGATGGTTTCTGTATATTGTGTAATTTTAGATCATTATTCATGGTTTTGGTCAGTATAATTCAGGAAGTGAAAAAACTGCCAAGAAAAATTGACCTGGAACTAGTTCAAAGGGACTAAATTATTTTATTGATTAGACTCCTTAGCTTTCATTTTCCAGCAGAGCCATCATGAATCATTGATACACAATAATATCTGAGTAATTTCTGCGTGAGCTGAATTAAGTGCTCCAAAACAAGGTAAGCTTTGAAGGATTAGGCCTTCAAGCTGTTTGAAAACAAGATAGCTAAGAAGATTTGCTGGGCAGTCCTGAAAGGGGGCCAGAAGCTATTTACTGAGGCAAGTGGTTTGTTTGAACTGGATTTTTATTTATTTTCATATTATACTTGTTGACTTCATATCCGCCTTCAGCCCAGCTCAAAGGCTCGGGAGAGGCATGTTTTTCACCAACGTGAACATGGGCCAGAAAGGAAGGACCTTCTGAGAGCCCTCATCAGGCACAGCCCCAGCATCGAGATAAAGCACCACAAGCCTGCAGGAGGAAGGGAAAAAAATATAGAGAGAAGGGGGTAAGAAAGGCTGGGGAGTCTTTTTATTACAAAGGTTTACAAGAGAGTGCAGCCATGCGGAAGCCTTCGTGGAAGAAATATGCAGAGGGCAGCGATGAGTGAAACGCTGCCTCATTCGTCTAGTATAAATACATCTGTCGGATGCACGTATGGCACCGAGCGCACAGGTTTACCGTTGGAACATGCCGTGGTAGCACGTTTCCCTTCTGACTGATCCACACCAGGATCTACCCCGAAATCAGCAGTCTTCGCTCAAATCAGAGATAGAGGGGGGAAAAGGGAGAGCACTTTTCTGTCGCGGTACTCCAACACCACTAACTTTCAGGTAACTTCTGCCTCTGAGACAAGTCACGAAAATGGGTGTGGGGATACTGGAACGCAGTTTCCCTGCAGCAGTTCCCGAAACGCGTGTCTCAAAGCCGTTATCAGYGTTAAACAGTACTAAAGCAGGACATGAGGATTTTGGGTGGGAAGAGAGATCAAGTCCAGGTCACAACGGAGTAACTGAAAGCAGCTCAGCCCCTTTCTAGTCATTWGTAAGAGCACAACCAAACCATGAGCAAGCATCTCCCAGCCTTACAGGAGGAGTATGTGAAGTAGTAAAGTCTTGGCAGCYGTTTCCTATTATTAGTGTGCTGTTCCCCTGTTAACTGGGTCTGAAAATGTCATGTGAAGGAGTACTCCAGCATTTACAGAAACCAAATGAGCTTGAAAATGGTCCAGCAGCCTCCAGATGCGCCCCATGGACTGTACTGACCTGCCACCCSCCGTGCAATGGCTTGGCACAGCAGAAGGAAGGCAGTTTAGAGACCTTCTCTTTCAGAACAACAGTAAAATAAGAGACTTTGAGGGTAGCCTGGTCTTTCCCAGTTACTCTGTGGGCTGACTTTGTTCTCTGGCATAGCTTGCACCAAGTATCCYGGTGGCTGCGGAGATGCCAGCTGGGTCTTGGAGAAGGAGCAAAAGAAACAGTTGAAAGAAGCAATCCGAGTTCAGTTTTTAGACCTTGTTCCCCATCGGAAGTGATACCTGAATATTGCCCCTGCACAACTCTGAGGTGCTTTGAAAATGGAAAAAGGATACAATAAATGCCAAGTTTGTCATTTAGTTCCCTAGTATTTTCCTTTTCATAGAACAGAATGGACCGTTGCATTGCAAACAAGGCATCTTAATTGGCCTGTTTTCAAAATGAAGTATTTAAAATCCTTACTATAAGTAGTCAAGCTCTTYGGTAAACTGGATGTATTCTTGCCTTAGATTTATGAACACCACCAAAACACCTTACCCTGGCCAGGTATCTGTTACCTTTACAATAAGTTTTCATATGTCTCTGGTGAGATTGTTTCATCATTTATTCTCCAAGAGAAGAATCTTCAGTTTTATGAGGATTTAACTGAGTGTACCTAATGGAAGAAAACTAGCGAAATCTGGGCTAACAACCGTTCCGTTCTCTGCTGCACATCAGAGAAGCTGTTACACTTTCTTCTACAGGCATTTTTCCTCTCTTTTCCTTTTATGTTTAAATAAAAGAGCATTAAGATTTAATTAGGTAAAATGCCTTTAGCCCAGGCTCAGCAGCCATGCAGCTTTAAGACAATCACTATTTTGAAATATTTCTGTACAGAAAAACTACTTATGGAAAGATGCACAAGTATAACTTTAAGTGTGGTAAGCTCCACATATTGCTGTACATGTTAACTTCACCATGATTTTTAGAAWAAAGTTCTGGAGATTATTAGATGCTATTTTACTAAATGTCCTCTTACCAAAATATTCTGGTTTGCCAATTCTAAATATTTAGGGAAGACATCGTAGTTTAATTAAAGTCTTTATAGGGAAAAAATTCTGGCCTTGCCTTTCCAGTCAGAGAAATAAAATATGGCATTTAAAACCTGTCTCTTTCCATCCCAAAACATATGGTTTGACACCATTCTATTTTGTGAGAATATTTTACAAGTTTGGGATTTGTTCTAATGTAAAATTAAAACAAATTTTAAAGCCTCAGGGTTGGCTGCAAAGTAGGAAGTGTTGTTCAAATGCCAAATTTAACACCTAGTTTTTGTTACTTGAGTTTCAGGTGCTGAGGCTGCAAAAGCTAGGGGAAACTCATTTTTAGAGGATTTTTAAAATTTGAGCCTCTCTTCTGTGCTTAATGCAGACAGCCTAAGCATTTGGCATACTGCAAACAACTTGTCACCATTACTACAGCTGTATATGCGACCTGGTGTCATCTGTCCAATCTGGTTTTGGGGGGAGACATACTGGGATTGTAAGTGGAAGGGTTGCGCACGGAGAATTTTTTTTCAGGTGGGGTGAAAGATTCTGCAATACGTAGACAGAGAACATTATTCTTGACTGCAGGAACACATCTTCCTCCAAAGCAAATACCGACTTAACTACCATCTTTATTTATTCCTTCRTTTTATGCTTGTTTACCAACATAGAAGCCTACTTGTAAGACATTTTTATGGTAGTAACACGTTTTATCAGTCTTTCCAAGCTGATAACAACCTTTTCCTGAAGCTGCTTTACCAGAGATTATCAGCCATGATAAACTGCTTTGCACTCTTATTTCCAACTAACAGCACCCAAAATCTGAATGAAAAGCCAAAATATTCTTTTCCATTTTAGAAAGTCAGAACATCCAAGAAAGCCCAATCACAAAGCTCAGTTGTGTCAGTAATGATAAAATGATTCAAAATGACCTGTCTTAACCTGAGGGATGCTTAAACTATAAAATCTAACTTATTCTTCGGATAATTTTATTATCCAAATTTTCATGAATACTAATCATAACAGCCATAAATACATTCTGAGAAGATACTCCCTCTATATATGTATATCCAATAGGAGAAATATTGTGAAGATTTTCTCTAAAATTATTATTTTTATTAAGAGTTAGTATTTGTTGCTGAGAACCGTTTTTAGCCTTCTGGTTATTTGGGGATTTTGTTTGCCAACTGTTCCCAAATAAGAAAACTCCTTCCCTCCTTCCTGATTTCAGTAGCCAAGTGAAAAATCAGTGTGATGATCAAGATGTAATTCTGTTTTCTTTCAAAACTCATGCATTAAGTACTTTCCTCAAGCATTTCCAGACTGGATAGCATCCCTTTCTGAACATCCTACTTCAGGAAGGGGAAAAAAAAATACTGACATTTTCCTTATCAGTTGTGTGAGGATCAGCTCAGGATTTTTGCAGTATTTAACACACCACATGGAGGAGACAGCATGGATTTGGAAGAGGACGCCTACAGATAAGACATTTCCCTTGGATATGTTTGCCAAACCACGTAACATGCCAGTGACTATTTGCTTTATCCTGTTTCAATATGTTTTGTCTTCATTTTCATGCTCTTAAAGGAGAAAATCATGCTTGGGAAAAAAAAAAAATGGAGAGTATTATATATGCTATATATGTCCACATATTTGCTAATACCCAAGTAATCTAGTGAAATATTGGCCAGCTGGAACGGGGGAGATGATGTTGCGTAGTTCTCCAACAGTGACCCTTGAGGACTGGACCAGAGATGTATTAGTTATAGCCAGAGGGGAGCACTTTGTCTCCTAAATCCCTTGGAGTAAGTTGGTTTTTCTTGCCAGTCTGCAATTGAGTCATCACAGGTCAGTGATGACTGTGGATAAATATTTCCTTTGAAGACGTCAGACTTTAAAAAACAGTACAATAAATTCCCGCACGTTGGCCTGAGTCAAATGAGCAGGACTTCAGCAGCCACAGCTGGTGTGAAAGGAGCATTTGTGGGACCTAAACTGACACCACCATTTGGAGACATATGCAAAGTGCATCAGACTCATGTTGTTTTCAAATGTTGTTCTTCTCCTGAGGCATATGAAATAGTTTTGGGGTTTTTTTGTGTTGTTTTTTTTGTTTGTTTGTTTGTTTGTTTTCCCTGGGCTTTCCCTGTCCCCATCTGTCCTTTCCCAAGGAGTCATACTCCATGCAAACAGGACCTCAATGGCTGAAACATTCAAGATTCAGCTTCATCTGTTGTTCAGGAGGGTCAAGGTGGAGGCCACCAACCTTCTAACTGGACTAAAACAGGTATACAGGGAAGAAAAGAGGGTATTCAAACCTCCCCACAGATCACCTTCAGCAACATCATGATGCCTAATGAAAGGATTTGGCTATATCCTGTCAACTCAACAAGCAGAATATTTTGTGCAGCRTTCTCAGTGAAAGCCTACCGATTTCACTAAAAATATTACAATGACTAGTGAAATGTAGGATCCATTAATGTTGGCTGAGGGAATGTATTCCTATGAAGGGAGTTGTCATTCATAGTTGGGGAGGCAGAAGGTTTGGAAGATGATTCCTCCTTTAATTTCTCTAAATTAACCCCAAAATTCAATATCAAGGCTAGTTATAGAGTAAAAAAAAAAAATTTATGAAATGTTGTTTTTCTAGATCTATTTATTTTTCTTGCTAATGGATTAAAATAGTTCCCAGCTGTGCAAAGTTCTCATTATGTTCATTACTTATAATGCACCTCACAATGAGATGATTAATTCAGCACCCTTGCAGGCCCTTCATTGAATGCTGTTGATTAAGCAATTATGTTAATCCACTTGTGTTTGTTTTCTCACTGCTCTGATGATGGTTGGGACCAATTTCTTTGCTGAATTATTCCATGTTCGTGCTAGAAGTTTTGCTAACATTTGCGGAGGCCAAATCTACCATTCACAAACAATGTGAAGGTGAAAATTGCAGATTATTTGTCTCTAGTGTATTTTGGATTGCTAAGAAAAGTGCTGGACTCTAGTTTGATTCCTTCTGGTTTGGGCCAGCTCCTGAAGAAGAGTAACAGATTTTCTATGTCTGCTTCAACAGTGAAGTGSTAATTTCAGGCCAAGTAGAGATGAATCCTTTCATTTCATTTGTGTGTTCTTGTATTGATTGTATTCAGTAGCTGATTTGATCTTTTATTTCCATGAGACTGGTAACAAAATGGTTTTATAGAAGTGTTGTACAGATGGATATGCAAGTAACCCAAATACGCCATTCAGAGTCAGAAACCTGATGTTTGCAGGAGGAATATGACAACTGCTCAATGTGACCAGCACCATGAGAAATGGGCAATTATTCCCCTTCCTTGTTTTAGATTTAGTCTCTAATTTGATATAAAGCAGGAGATGATTAGGAAAGGGAAGGGTATTCTCCTACTTTTAGGTGAAAGTATTTTTGTCAGTAACAAAAATGAAAAGGGAAATACTGTGGTAGGAGAAATATGTAATAAATTTTAACAGTCTTTGCTCAGCTTAGTTGGATGGGGCAGTGGTTCTTTAAGTATATTTGTCAGGCACCTACAAAGACATGTGATGGAAATATTTTCAAGAAGCCAGAAACGTCCTGCCCCATTCAATATACTCAACTCTCTGGGTGTCCAAGGAACCACCAGCAATCATTTGTAATAGTTGTCGTTTACCGTTCCGCCAGCTTAGCCGGCCACGATGGCCAGCGTCAGTGGGAAGGAAAGGAAAGACGGATCCGAGTTTTACCTCCGTAGACTAAACAGTAACCCCGCAGCAGTGCCCGGCTTCAGGTGGGCTGAATCGTTGGTGGATCTCATGAATAATAGACACATGAAAAATGCTAACAGACTTCCCACCCATCAGAGGAGCCAAAACCAAAATGCAAAACATTAACACAAGCCAAACCTGCACAAAACTAGCTATCCCAAAAAAGCTTTGATAACTTTTGAGCTCCCTTTTTTTTTTTTTTTTTGGGGGGGGGAGATACAGAAGCAGCTTATCGATGTAAAGCAGCAAGATTTAGTGATATCCTCCCCCAAGGCTTTCTATTTTTACCATTCTTTTCCTTAGCTTTTGTATTTCAATGTATATTCATAACAGCTCCACTGATATTTTCTGAATATAGACCATCAATGACCACAGCTTTTATTTCGGGAGGTCCATTTCCGTAGCAACAGCTAATAAAAGATACTAAATAAAGCTTAGATCTTTGCAGCTCGGGTTGATATATTATATATTGGTCACTGCAGTGTGCTGACGGCTTTCCTGCAATGTGGCCTGTGTCTTTTTTATTATGTACATTCTTGGTGAGTGTTGGGGAGATTGATCCCATTCTGGTATCCAGATTTTAAAACAGATGTGTGGGAAAAAAGCTGCAGAGGGTGCAGGAAAGAGGTGCAAAAAAAAAATCCAGAGACGCTGAGAAAAAGCCTTTCAGGGAGACCTGTTTAGGTTTGTCAAAGAGGACTGAGAAGCAGCATGATAACATCAGAAAAAATACCTTCACAAAAGGAAAGCACCAGCTGCTAAATAAGACTAAAGCTAGTAGGGAAAGATTAGTGTGATTAGCAAAGGGAACTACTAAGGAAGAAATAAGTTCTCAAGGTCTTGTCTTCAGGTCAAGAGCAGATACCTCTCTAGTAGTGATGTTCTAGCTAGATAGAGATTATTGGTCTTGTTATGAGGCGACAGAGTGAAATTTAATCTCCTTGATGTCAAACTACACAACCAGGTATTGCCTCCTAGATTTAAATTATAGCCATCTATCAAGAAAGCATCGCTGAGATTGGGGGTTTAATTAACAGCTAGCCTTCTTGCCTTATAAGTGCACTGAGAGGAAGCATTTCTTTTTTCATAAGCATTCCTGTTGGGGATTAAAAAAATCGAATAAAAAAGCCTGTAGGACAGTTGGCAGTCACAGGAAAATCTTTAACATTACTCTAATGAATAATTTTCTTTGTTCTTTCCAATTCCTCCAGAAAACAGCATTATCTGATCTTTTCTAGTAGCATTATAACTTAAAGATAAATCACAGAACAGAATCACTTCTCTGGCATCCAGTACCTTGATTTCTTTCGTCTTTCTCATGCCCCCCGCCCATGAGCTGAGGATTCTGTAATTGTGATTATGTTGGTTTTTTTACAACTGCTTCAAGGAACTGAAGGCACCTAGTACTTTACAAGGCAGTTAAGTACAGTGTGGAATTTGCTCTTAATATTCATCCACATGTTTTATGAATTCCTATATTTGAGTTTAAGCCTGGATTTTAAAGCCAGACTTGTTTTAATTCATTTATGTCTTAAACTCAATACCAGTTTCTATGTTCTCCTATTTTGGGAAACCTGAGTTGAATTGCTTAGCAGAGGAGAAAATGGATCAGAATTCTTTTTTTCTCCCTAAAAAACTGTGCTAAAATTGTGTAGCCAGCTGTTACTCTGAGACCAAACTCCCATCAAGCTCAGCAGAAGAAGGAGCTTGCCATAACGTAACATTAGAAATCATGAAAATCCCAACGGGCGTACGAAGGTGTTGAAGGGGGGTCAGGGAGCACGAGAGACATGAAAAGGCTTTTTTGCAGCTGGTTCCTTTCTCCTATCGACTGTACAAAGGCAGGGGAGGGAGGGCAGCGGAGAAGTGAGGCTGGATTATGAAAGGGACACGCTTTCCATCCATGTTCAGGAAACCGGTGAGACAAAAGGCACGCAGCAGCGGCCACATGGCAAGGGGGCTTCAGAAAACAGGCTGCTTCCTCTGTTGTTTCCTCAGAAGCCCAGGATCCATCGCTCAGTTTGTTTTTCCAAGGAAATAATTAAAGATGTGGATTAAAAAAAAAAAAAAAAAAATTAACAAAAGACTGACCCTTCCTTTTTTTCCTCCTTTCTTTTTTCTGCCTGCCCACTGTAAGGGAAATCATTTTCATACCCCCCTTCCGCTCTCCATACACAATGACAGCCCCGACGCTGGAGCGGAGATTGGTTTACGTCCCAGTAGAAGGGAATACTTAAGGAAACCTTTGGCAGTGTTATGGATTGAAGTGCAAGGAGATGGTTTTATCAGGAGGCTTCAAGGCTATTATTGTCCAAATAAACACTTGCTTCGCCAGACATGATCTACAGCTGCTGCACGGAGACCCTTGAATTTCATCTGAATTTCAATCTCCCTGTCCTTTTTGCCTTTCCGACTTCACTGTTTTCAGACCTGAATAGCCTACTGTACTGGATTACTTCATTTTTTCCATCTTAATAGGCTTCACTAGGCTCTGACTCCTGACTTCCTGCCCACGACTCTAGTCCCCACTTCATCTAGATTTAGGAAGCTTTAACATTTTWTTTTTTTTTTTTTCCCAGTTGCCAGGGCACAGGATGCTCCCCCAGACTTCGCTATCGTGATGCAGCATTTCACTCCAGAGCAGAACGGTGCTATTTCAGCACAGCACAGACCCRTGCCGATACACATCTCCTCGCACCCATTAAAGACAGACAAACGGCTTGAATAAAGTAAGAAGCAGCAGAGCCAAACTTTCCAAGAAAATTGTTAAATCCTTATCATTTTCCACTTTCCTATAGCCATGCTGTTCTCTAGGCTCACAAACAGACCCACAAGGGACAAAGTCCAGGAGGAGGAGATGTTTCTACAGCATCACTAAAGCATCAATTAAAAAAAATGGACTGTAACAATTTCACTAAAAGACCATTTCTGGGCACTTTTAGGGCAGAACTGCAAAAGGACAACAGCAGGAATGAGTGTTTCTAGCTAGATTTGGAGGTGTTTTTTTTTCTCTAGAAAGACTATTTCAGAAAGAAATCATACCAATAAATTGGCTAGCAATATAAAATCCTTCACATAACACCATCAGGAATTATCTTTTGTTTAGTCATTTTTCTTTTTTCTTCTCTGACTGCCTCTTCCTCTCACTCTTGGTTTAGAAGCTTTCTCAGGTTTAAACATCCAAACTACACTCATAGATTCAGGCACTTCAGCATGAAACATCCTCACTACCGCAAGGCCACTGAAAATCTGGACATTTCAATACCCTCATAGTGAATTGAGTCCAGCACTTACCTGAGCACCTCCCGTTCRCACCCGAGTAGCTCCCAGGGACAAACTCCAACTCTTCACCCTGCAGAGGCAAGCGGAGCCCCGGAGGAGGGTTATTTTGGGGGCTTGCTTTGCAGTGGGATTGCTCACACCTGGGTGCTCAGGCCCCCGCGCTCCTCCGGCCGGGAACCAGCTCCAGCTGTGACCAGTCTTTGCACTTACTGGTTACTCTGAGGCCTGCTTGTAGCATTGTTTGACATTCTAATTAATTTCCTTACTTTAATTACACTATTTTTGCCAGATGCATAAACTGTTTTCTCTAATAAACACAGGAAAAGCAGCCTTCCAATAAGGGGAATCTTTCTTTGAACGTCCTAAGAATTAAACTAGTAATAGAACACACACTGATACCTTAAATGCACTATTAATGCTGTTCTAAAGTAATTAATACACTCATAATGATTAGTGATGTAGGAAAAGGTCTGGGAAATTGAGCTTCGAAATTTTAATTCCTATCACAAATTCAGAAATCTTTATTTCTAGTATTTGATCTTGAGAGCTACCAAGCTTGAACTGCAAATGTTGTAGCCATAGTCCAGGACTTCTGGACTTTGTCCCTAAACTCAGTATCTTTTTTTACTCTGGGTACTAATCTGAGTGATTTCCTTCTCCCACCAAGAGGGTTCAGACCTGTGGCCTTGCTAGAGAAATACAAAAAAAGACGAGCTAAACCGCTAGGTTCAAGATATTCCCTGCTTGCTTCAGTTTAGAGAACAGATAACAGATCCACTTCTGCCCAACATGGAAACTCTCAGTGAACCTTGTCCCTGATTCTCACGCACACCTACAAAGACGGGATGTTTTATGTGCTGGTTTTTGCAGGTGACATTTGGGAGCGCAGCAAACAAGCCAAGCTTTAAAGGAGAATTGGATTTTATCCGGTACTTTGGTTTGTTCATGTGCAGCCAAAGAGTTAATAAACTGGGTTTTCTGTTCTTTGCATTTCCAGCTGTTATCATTCTTCCTGAGTTTTGTGAAGGCAGATTTTGTATCCCCACTGCRTGTCTGGGCCAGCAGTGGTTTCCGTAGGTGCCCCGTTAGGACGCAGACAGGGGTTTCGCGTGGGGATGGTGCACGGAGGCATCCTCGGACGATCAGCTCTGGGGTTAYAGTACGGCTCACTGCTGCAGCACGCAGCCAGGCCTGCGCTCTCCGAGTGTGCAGGTTTGGTTTGTTTTTTATACCTGGAAAGCAAGACTGCGTAAGTTTTACCTTTCAAGCCTTAATCTTTAAGTTCCTCGCTTTCCACCACCTACTCAAAAACTGAATGCAACATTTCTAAACCACTTCAACTTGATATACCCCATTTAGCTTGCTAAATCTAAAGAAGCCTTTCACAGTTCTGCTGGTGATGGGCATCAGCACTAAATGTAGCATGTGGGAGCCCCTTGCTTTGAATTTCCTTGGGCATAGACAAGCCATGCTGTTCCTGCACCTTGATGAAATGATGAGACAAGAAGGAACCTTGTCTAACTTAGCCGACTTTGGGTCTGGGCTTCAAAAGCTGCTGTYAGCCAGGAAGGGGTAGATGTTTAGACCATTAAAATTTTCTCCTTGATTGGTCTGGAAAAATAGAGAGCCTTCCTTTCATGCTAGCAAATGCAATATACATATGCAAAATAAATACAAGTTTAGTTTCTTTCTACACTGCACTATACTACAAATAAACAGACCTGTCCTTCATAGACGCACCAGCAGGATTCCTCCAAATGTTGCACGACTTACAGAACTGTAGGACAGTTGTTACAGTCCTTGATTATGTCGTCAGCACATCTCTGTCTGTTTTCCCATGAAATTGGAGTAATTACTGGCTAATGCATGCCTGTAGTTCAACCACGATCCTACAGATATGATAATAAAACTGTCAGGATTTTTTATTTGTGTGTCTGCTTCCATTTAAAAAAAACATATTCCTGAGATTCAACTATGTGCATGACTTCTGTGTCACCTTGTGAGAGGTCAGTTTTCAGTCTTTMTATTAAAAATAATAATGTAGAGCCCTACAAGCAAAGATAAATGCATCTAATCAACTTCCAATCAGAAATGCTATTTATTTATTTTTTTGCAGGTCCCTCTGTTAGGGGGTCATAAGCCATTTGTCTTTGCTTGTTTTTTGGCAAGTACCCACAGTAGGATCCTCCTGATGATATTCATTAATTCCATAAACTATTGGTTTTGAGCAAAATAAGGAAAGATCCTGAAAAGGTTTTCATTCCTAGTATGGTTTCTCAATCTCTTTGAAATAATCTCAGTATAGGGCTGCAGCAGGGTACGGTTTTTCTCTTTTCAACATTATTTAGGTAGGTAGTCTCATCACTACATCTTTTGTTGTATCATCTTGATTCTTTCTCACTCCRTTTTGGGAGCGCTACCATCTTGAAAACATCAGACTTGACCTGAAACCAACAGTAAGCTACATCTGATAACGAGTCTCCATGTACCTGTGTGGTCTGATGTCAGAGAAATAGCTGGAAATGGGAAATCAGATGAAATTACATGATCCTTATCTTTTTCCCCTATAGAGGGCATGAGCTGCTGATTTAGAAGTTGCTTGAAGTGAAGGGAAACTGGAAAAAAAGATTTTTCACTAAGTTTTCAGGACTTGTAGCAGATATTAGCAAGGGGCCCTAACATAGTTATTAGCTATGCAAGACTATTGTTTATTTTTACACAGGAACTAAAGGAGAAAGTATCTATGCTTATTTTTCTTTACTTAGCTAAAGAAATTGTATAGCTTTTTGAAAGGGTTAAATAATTTCCTCCTTTCCTGCACTCCTAAGGCTTTTCTTGCGTGTGTGTGTGTGCGCGCGTGAGGTTCCCCACTAACCACAGCTCTGTTTTCCAAAAGGAAATTAAAATGAAATACATCAGGCATGCTGGGACTTCACACTTCAGAGACTTATAAAGCAATATCGCCTGTTTAAATTGATTGTCACTTTAACTGCCCACAGCTACTCTTCAGGAAGGGAGCTTAAGGTTTTACTGTTCTTAATGGGACAATATCTCTCTTCCAATGACTTAATTTAGGTTGTGCTGAAACTCCTATTTAAAGCAGGACCATTCATATTTCATTAAAAATGCCTATGATGTCAGGAGTAGCAACAGCAAGTTACCTGCCAATCTACAGGAAAACCATCYTCTTCCCCTGGGGATGTGCTAACATCCCGTAGTAGGGTGGGAAAAGGTGCATGAAGAATTGTACGTGCTCCTCAGCGCTGAGTCTCTTTGTCTCTTCAAGGTCTGCAGCTTTTCTTGCTGTTTCATTGCTTGTGCTTGTACAATTATTACTTTCATGACAACAAGCTACAAGTAATGAAAGAGCTGGTAACTCAAGGATCGTAAATATTACAAATGAAAATGTTTGTTGGCCAGAGAGGACATGCGAGCAGGGAATTAAGGCGTGCTCATTTCTACAGTGCTCATTTCTGGATCTCTTGTTCCTCCTGGAATGCAGGAGAACAAAGGGCAGGGAAATGTGAAGACATATAACAAAGAAGCCGTGGTAGCTTTAACAGATAAAGAGCTGTAGTCTTACAGATATACCATAAATCTGAATGTGTATGAACATTTTACAGCACATCTTCAGCCAGTGTAAGCTTTTGTACGTCCCTGATTGCAAACTGGAAGGAGTTATGACATCGTACAGCACGAGAGGCTGCGTTGCCAGAGTTTGTCTTTAAAATCAGGGGACWCTCTGGGGTAAAAGGAGAACTCTTATCATAAGCTTAGCAAATTAAACTATTTGTTTCTCCACCACAAGAAAAAAAAGGAAACAGCAAAAAAAACCCAAATGCATTTTTGATGATCAGGTTCCACAGGGCATGGGGCTCCGGCACCGAAATACCAGGCAGCCAACCTGGCAAACTGCAGACTGCAGCAATAGCAGCAGGAACCTGCACCGAGCTGGGAAGCCAAGGCTCCCGACTCCCATCCAAGTGCCCCAGGAATATTATTTCTTAAAGCTCCCGTGTTATTCATAGCAAAATGAAAAAAAAAAAAATAAAATTGAACTGCAAAAATATCTGTAAATAAATTTTAAAGCGTTCACCAGATGCCCTCGGCAGTCAGAGGGGGGAGGGGGGCAGTGCCGGGACGGGGCCGCGGGCTGGCGGGGGGACGCGGAGCCCCAAGGAGTGCGTTGTCCTGCCCCCGGTGAGGGGTGGGATGCTCCTCGCGCAGGACCGCGGAGCCTGCTGCCGGTAGAGTGAAATACTACTGGTTTGAAATATTTGGTTGAATGTTAGATATTTTAGGGACTGCTGAAACCCTCGGGACCCTAAGTTAGACCCAGCAGTTAGCGTTTTATTATTATGGAAGGATATTTTCCAATTTTGAAGTTGTCAGCATTCATTTGTCTTTGTGGGTTTGACACACACATCATCTTAGGAATTTATTTGACTGACAAATGCTATCCAACCCAAACTAAGCCATGCACATAGATCTCATCTGACTATGAGATTGCGAGTTACTTGCAATGCTGCAGGATAAGAACTGCATATTAAAATGAAATGAGTAAAGTACCTTTCAAAGAAACTTGAAGTGAGCATTCACTGTATTTTAACACAAAATATTTGGTCCCTTGAAACTTGTTTCTACCGTTATTAAGTCTAAGTCTTATTGGGGCCTAAACTTGTGTTCATTACAGTATCAAATATAAATCARTTAAAAAGCTCCCCTTTTCATAGTAATATCGACATTTTTTATTATTAGATATGGCTATTAGTCATCATCAGGCTTGCATTTCCTGAACATCGATATATCAAACCACATCCGAATAAGAACATTGAAAAAAGATATTTTCAAATTTTAGAAGCCAAGGCTTTAAGTGATAATTTGTGGGTTGGATGAGGGGTAATATATTGACAGAGAAAGGCTGCAATATTGCAGGCTTTATTATCCTGAAGTCTCATTTCAAAATTTGGGAACACAGTTCTAGTTTATGAGCACAGGGCAGAGGGTAGCTAGTTATAAAMCAGCATTAATATAAATCACAGTTATTACAGAAATCGAAAGCAGGTTATGTTTAAGGTATTCCTAAGCCTCTAGCTTTAGAGAAATAGGAAATGACATATATATATATACACAGAGATCCCAGAAGAAAAATCCAATGTCCACTTAAGCGTCAAGGAAGAACGCTGGATACATGTTGATATACTGCAAAAGTGAAATTTGTGTGGCAAAGCCATTTGAGAGGAAGCAGAGGCTCTCATGCTACTTAATTTCCCTGGTCGTTCCCCACTTCTCTTCCTGGATAATCCACGAAGAAATCAAACRCCAAGAAGCTGTTACCGGCACGGCGCTGGAGTACAATAGTGTTTATGGCACTTTGCCCTTGCCAGGGACTCCTGCAGTGGAAATCTCAGCGCTCTGGGTATGGCCTGCCAGCAAAATCAGATGAAGATTGACCAGACAAACCTCTTAGAATAATGGGATAAGTGGAAAGGATTTATCCAGCAGGAAGCATTCATTTTCCACTTGTGTGGCTGCTCTTCTTGTCTATCGCTCAGACACTCCAAAGCGTATTTCCCAGCAGTTCTGAAGCTTCCAGCTCTCCTCTGCTCGGTTCCTGCTCTCGGTGTCRTTACTGGACGGCTGCTCTTGTCTCTTTTCCCACCACTCGCCTCGGGAAGGATCTCTAATGTGCCTTCTGGCAAAAGCGTGTTGTGCTGGAGCAGGGAAGGTGGGATTCAGCATGCTTTTTGGGGAATACATCATAAAAATCAGAACTAGACTTCAGTACTTCAACACTTGCAATATTGTGTGTCTGGAGTTGGCAGCATATTTATGTGATTGTGAACAGACGTAGATATACATTATGCTTACAAGTGTATATATAGATGGTTATGTATGTGAGCATATTTCCTTTTCTCCCTGCTGAAATCGGCAAAAATAACATCAGTATTCTCTTTTACCTGAAAGAAAATTTCTAGTTCTTATGGCAGAAAAGGAAACGTCAAAGTTTGGAAGCRTGACAGAAATAGATGAAAACTCAAACCTAGAAGGTGAATCAGAGCTATCCTAGGGTTTTTTTATTTAAACCAAACAGGCAACCAAACAACTTCTGAAGGCAATCTCATAAGTGAGGGGATTCGTCCTTCTGACTTCAGAACATTTTCATAGTCAAATACTGGATTTGAATTTGAAGCTTATGGTAGTCCCCAGTTTCATGGCCCCTTAAGTTTTAGTTCTGGGCAAGCAAGGTGCTGTAATCGGTATGCTTTGCTCAGAGTCTGGTCTGAAAGGCTGCGCCAGCAGTGCTGCAGAGACAACGTTCTCTGAAGTCTTCATCGAATTCTCAGTCTTTGGACTGYGGGGGAATAGCAAAGAACGAAGGGTTGAGAGATACTGGAGAGAAAAGGGATGATTCTCCATAGGGCATCTGCCTTTGCTGTAAACTGTCCTCTGTCTTCCCCTTCAAGAAAGAGACAAAAAGTAGAGTACATCAGTAGCATTAAAAAAAATGCTACTCTCTATTCTACGTTATTGCAGAAAAGTAATTAAAATCCTAGCTGCTGACTCTTTCCCCTGGGATCAAATTTTTACTGGAAACGAAAAGGAAAGGTGGTTGAACTGTGGAAACATTTACCAGCTGCAGGTATAATACTGTGTCTGTTGTCAGAGTGAACATTTCATTGGTTTATTTCTGGAGGATTATTTAGAGGGTTGTGGTCTTACGTCCAGGTCTCAAGAAAAAAAAAATATAGCCTATGAGGTGTGCCTTCTTTCTACAGAATAGTGATTTGTTATGTGTTTGTCTGAGTTAAATATAGCAGCCAGTCATTCTGCACAGTCCGATATTTTATCCTGCTAACTTCTTAAAAAAAAAAAAAAGAAATTCTTGTTTGGATAGATGAAAAAGTCAGCAGAAAAGCCACGGTTCCTAGGTTTGTTTCCAGGCCGGTTCAGGTGCTTAGTGTTGTAAAATGCAATAATCAGTCGATGTGATCAGGCAGTTTCAGCCGTATTTCGATGCTCTCTGTTTTCTTGCCAGTGATGATTCCTGCTCCAGGGAGGTGTCCAGCTTCGGGAGTGACCTGTCTTACTTCTTGGGTTCAGTCACTTGAACATGGGAGAAGTTGTACCGGGGCAGCTGACGGCTCCATTTAGTGTCTGGCAGCGATCAATACCAGATGCCACGGGAAGAACGTAAAAGCAGCACGAGCATATGGTGAAAGTTTGCCAGCACCGTCGTTATCTGCTGCTCTGAGGTGGTTTCTGTGTGTGTGCCTGGTGGGCACCTCAGAGAGGAATTAAATCTTTAAGGGAAAAGAATCGTTGTGTCTCATTGAACCCACCTTGATTTCATGGGTGGGAGGAGAAGAATGCAGATGACCCCCCAGSTAATGTTTACTTGTCCTAAGAGAAGGTCCTGTGTCACACCGCTGSTGCTCGAGGTGGACGGCTGTGGGCGTCCTGCAGATTTCCTGGGTCAGCAGGAAAGAAATAATAGAAGTGTTATACCGCACTGGTAATTGAACAAGTTTTGAGGATGAAGCAACTTAACAAGTCATGTAGGTGGTGCTTTCTTGTTTTTAGCAAAATCTGGGGTATTTCTTTAGATACCTTTTTTCGTTCTTGAACGCAGATTCAGTTTTCTACAGCTACACATAGTCGCTGTGGCTGCAGGAGGCTTCCGTTGTGATTACAAGCTTCACTGGGAAATACCAGCTTAATAGCAGTATCTCTGAATGACATCCAGCAGAGATATTTATTTTTCCTCAACAAGATTTATTTGGCTCCCGTCCAGGGCTCAGCCTTTTCCTTGTACTCCTTGAATTTTCCTGGAGTTGCCCACTTTTCTTGACTGCCTGCATTCACAGCTCTGGCTTGAGCAGCCCGCAGCCAAAGACATCTCTCCGCACAAAGTGGCCTGCCATTCATYTCGTATCATTTTGCTTAAGGACCTAGGTTTTGTATCATTTCATACCCTCACTATGCAATGTATATTGCCATACTGAGGTTTCTTAGATATACTTTCTGCTATCATCCTTTACATTCGTGTTACAGTCTATAATGGGATAAAGACATATATAGAAAAATACTGCCGACTTTGGGCATGAGACTATTTACTTAAGCTAGCTGAGTTACATATTTTGGTTTAATAATTACAACCCTTTTCCCTTGCAACAATTTAGTGAACCCTGCTATTTTCTCCCACCGAAGCCCAAAAAAGTATTTACACAGCTCAGTGCTCCTCAGGCTAAACACTGATGTGATACTSTAGTAATGGGAATCAGTGCAAAGATCATGGATTGATTTTTTTTTTCCCCAATGATCTTTGAATCAAGACTATATAGAGAAGACAGAGAGACATTGTCTGTAGGTTGGAAGGAGCGAGGGAAGGAGAGAGATGTTTCCTGTCTTTAAGAAACGTCCCTCAGCTCAATTCTGTTAAAGGGAAATGATACTGAATGGAGCAATAAGTGAATTTAAAATATTTTCTTGGTCGTGAGTAGAAGCTAGGAATGCATTTGTATCTATATAAAGACGGAATACCATCAAGAGAGCTTCTGGGTGAACTGGCACCYACTGTGGATGGCTGCAGGTGAATGTGCCATTTCCTCTGTTACTTGTCTGGGGAATCACGTCACGCGGAAAGATAAATAGCATTTAGGATAGGAGAGAGGCTATGCTGAACCCAGGAGGATCTCCAGAAACAGCTTCTCTGGAAGCAGATAATCTTAGAGCAAACAGATAGACCTCACCAACATCCCCAAAGCCCTTGGTATTACTRTTAGCTTTGGGGAAGATATAATTTTCTCATAGCTGAGAAAATAATTTGGTTCTATTTATTTGTCGAATTTCACTGGAATAAGGAGGATAAGAGTTTCATGGCATCTGCAATTTTCCATCTGRTTCCAGACAGACATGGCAATGGAAAAGGAACAGGGGGGAAAAAAGAGGTTATCTGAACATGGCCAGTTAGCTGTGAGTTCTACACCAAGAAATCTATTTTTGTTATTTTACACTTTCAGCACCAGTTTTCCTTTCCCTCCTTAGAGCAGATCAAGAAGGGCCACATTATGGGCCTGGTGGTGTTTGTGATGATGGCATTCTGGCTACCTAAGTCAAGTTAGACAGAGTAAGCTTTTCTATCTTTATCGTTTATGATTTAAAGTTGTGCTGGATCTCTTGCTTAATCCAGGGGAAAGTACCATAAGTAGGAACATACTTTGGTTTGCAGTTTATTTTTCTCTGCTTTCCCTTCCCTAATTCAAACAAACCAACATCTTCTTTGAYTGGAGCTACTAAATCGAAGGATGGTATTTCTCCGGAGTCTCCCTGCTACTCCTGGTGGGTTGGATGTGGGTTGTTACAATAAACATAATGAGATGCTGGAAATAGCTGGAGTGATACCAAGTGGTGGCTACTTATTTCTTAATCAGGCTTGTTAAATAAACAAAGCATCAAGGCTGAAAAGTGAAAATTGAATTATCTGTTCATTACTAAAGCTGCTATTGAATCATGAACTGTGAAAATGGAAAGAAAAAATCATRCGATTTAATTTAAAAATGCGGTGTATTAGTTTTGGAAAAAGAATCTACTGATGTGGCTTGAAGGTAGCAGTGTGTGAATCCAGAGATATCCTGGCTTAATGCTCTTCTAAAATCTAGATTCCAAAACATAATTATGGCCACTTTCCTCTTTCACTTGCTAGTAATTTTCCATAGGTTATGTCTTGTTCCATTCGGGAAATGTCTGTGCTGTTGAGGGCAATCCATGACTTGAATTTCACATGATGGACTGCAACTCTGAAGAAGCCGTTACGTACCCATCACTCTGGAAGTCGTGATGGTGCTGAAATGAGAGGATTTAAGCTTTTTGATTACCTGTGCTCATGTTAATAGTCAGGAATTGCTGGTGGTAAAACTGTTAAAAAAACAAATTAGTAGAAGTACCCTACAGAGATAAAACTTTTTTTTTTTCTTTTTAAATTTTACTGAGTCTATAAAGCTGGTGAGGGCATTCCTGTCTCTTAACCAGGGAATAGACACGAATTCACGTGCTGCTCTATGTGCTTATCTGAAATAATAATCCCTTATAAGCATGGTCATCTGATACCAGGTACAATAAAAATAGTGTTTYGCATTAAGTCACTGATATATATTTCTTTATGTGGGTTTTTTCTTTAAATTAGATCATTTATCAATGCAACTTTTAGATGACAACATTAATAAAAACTCTAGAGAAGACTGCAAAATTAATGCCATGTAGCTTTCTTAGAGTGCCAAGTCCAGAGTTAAAGCATGAAACTTGTCAATTAAATMTTTCAGCATAATTTTTCCATTGCCTCTCATTACCACTCAGTCACAAGAGGAGGTCTTTTCAACCCACCTTAAAGAATTTGTCAGAAGCCCACTTCATACTTGGGCAAGGAGGACAGCAAGAAGTTTGCATCTTCGGCTGCTTTTTCTCTGATTCAGTCTTACCGTCACGCCTGACTCCTCCAGACACAGTTGTACTCAACAGTATCTCTCCGAGTTTCTTTGTCAAGTGCTGATTGTTGGGTTGGGTGTCCAGTTTGTGGGTCAAAATTAGTCACTTACTGGCTGTAAAATACAATCTGTGTAATTCGGTTTGACAGAACATCAGTGGGGTGGGTAAACCTCTGCCAGCGGCATCGGTGTCTGTTATTTCCTTTTGCTACAGTGCCATAGTGATCAGAAATATTCATATTTTTTTATTCTTTTCCACAAAAATGGAATGATTTGACAGGGGAGGGGAGAGTGTGTCACATTTAGGATCTTTTTTCCCTTTTCTCTGGTAAGCATTTACATTTATATATATATATAAATGCACACACATATACATAAGCATATATATATATATATATATATATTGTTTTTGCCCAGCTCTTAAAAATGTTCTGCATCTGGTGCACGAAGCCACATTTACCACTAGCTGGAGAAAAAACATATTAATATGAAATCAAATATTTGGCTTGTTGAATGCAAGATGTAATTACATTCACTTGAACGCACTTACACCCGGGAAAGAAACCATCTTAGGGGAAAAAAATAATTTTCAAAGGTGT
Source organism: Oceanodroma leucorhoa (assembly GCA_030449065.1). NCBI lineage: Eukaryota > Metazoa > Chordata > Aves > Procellariiformes > Oceanodroma > Oceanodroma leucorhoa. The sequence continues at coordinate 5,294,543 of JASVER010000025.1, read as the reverse complement.
TTTCATGTCTATCCTGGGAGAGAGAAAAAGTGGGGGYGACTTTGCTCTAAATATAATAATCTGCTTCTTTTTAAAAAAAATGTATCTGAAATTTTTTATGCCACAGCTCAAATCCTATAATTATAAAGTAGCCCTTGCAAAGAAGTTTTTCGCCTGATTAATACATGTTGGGTTCATGGAGCAACTTTTTCACTAAGGATTTAAAAAACTTTATAGAGAAAACATCCAAAAATAGAGGACTGAAGATTTTGGCTGCTCTCTAATCCCTGACAGACCCCACCTCTTGACTTGTATTTGTTCGTAAACAATTTTAACCACTTTCCAGACATGGAAGGTGAACCTTGCTAAGGACAGGGTGGTGGTTCTTTCCTGGGAGAGCCGTAACCGTGCCACGCAGGATGCATGGACAAGTGAGATAGGAGCTGCTACGATGCACAGCCCATGAAATGGGGAGAACAGTCAAAAAGTGTATGGAATAAGTCCAGTCCCAAATGAATTTGGTAAAAAATAGTCATTAATGTTTTTCTGGGAGCCCGGTCTAAAAACTGCATGGGCATATGCTTTAGTATAAGCAGTCTGCTAGTTTGTTTAATATTGATAGAGTTTCCCACTTTCCAAAAACTAAGCACAGACTTAATTACTTTGCTGGACTGAAGCCTGAGATAGGTGAGATGAAATRCGGCAGTGAAAGCAGGTATTTGCCTTTCTAGGTAGATTATTCGCTCCATACTGCTTTCCCTTAGACCTCAATATTTCAGTTTGATTTCTGGCTGTAATAATCTTTGATATCAAACAGAAGCAGGAAAGGTTTTTATTTTCAAACATTTTTGGCCAAATTTTGCCACCTTAAAAGCTACAACTGCATCCCTAGCGTAATCTTGTTCAAAGCAAAGGAGATTTTAATCAGGTCTAAATTTGTCCCTGAAGATTCAGATAAGTTTCAAATAAGCCTTAGAGATGGTGTAACTCAATCTTTTGCAAAATGAAAAATCTATTCCATTTTTTTTTCAGCTGGTTTTCTTCTAGCCTAAATAAATGACTGGACTTCAAGAATTACCCTGTTATTGTTTGCATGTCTGATAAGCCATGGTGGAAAGCTCCAGGGTTCCAATAGAAAAGGAAATAGTGCCTGGAAGTTGTCAGTGATTCTTAACTTCTTTTGTTTGTTTTACAGGCAAACCCACTTAAAACAAGTCCTAAAATTGGATGAGACTGCCTCTCTGTTTGTACACACGTAATTTAAGTGCTGTTTTCTAAGACTGCATAATATTCGGAAATGGAGCAGGACAAAAGTCAGTATTAACTTCACTTGTGGGTGCCACTGATCGGCAATTAGCCAGCTCCGATGCTTGAAACGGTTCCTTGTCTAATTGCAAGAGAGCCAAAGGAACCTCATSTCCGTCGTTCAGTCTCATTACACTGTAGTCCGTATCTTTAGTCACAAAGCAGAGCTTTCCAGACTTCTTTTGGACACGTCCCTTCTCTGATCAGGGCAATTTCTGCAACAGAAAGTAAAATTCAGCCTTACAGTAACATCCTGGATCTGTTTCTTTTGGGGTAGTCTGTTTTTTCTTCCCTGCAAGTTAAACGGGATGTTCAAAGCCTTGGAAGAAGGACTAAAATAATCAGCAATTTATCTGACAGCTGAGAGTACGCTTTTGTAGCTGTCAGTCAACTTCTGGAAAGCCACAGACTATAAGACTGAGGTAATGTGCAAAATGAGACACATGTGTGCAAAAAGCACTGTCCCAAAGTGTTTTCGAAACGACGGCATTGCCAAATACGCGCAGTATTCGGTGTTCGTAAATAAGYTTCAGTTCCTAACTTGTTTTGGGTTTCCTAGCAGCTCGAATAACTCCTGACCGTTTCATAAATGACAGTCACATAGACTTCCATAGCCTTTTTATTTAGGGTTCTCAAAAACATTTGATGCATGYTAATTATCTAAATTTTCAATCACCACTGAGGGCAAGGGACTATTATGCCCATCCAGAGATGGAGATAGTATCTTTATGCCTATTTTCATGGCTCTATCTTTATGACTTCAAGGCCCATCTTTTTTCCAGCATTTCAGGGGGATAAGGGAGATGAAGCCTGGGTAAAGCTGGAAACTGTGACAGCTGGTAGATTTATTTCTTCTCACTTTTGGTTTGTGGAAGTTATTTTCAGGGGTAATTCTGAATTTTGGGGCTAAAAGGGAAATGTTCTATTTTTATGGATTTTATGGATATCAAAACACACTGAAGTTTGGTGCCGTTGCTGTGAACTTTGCTTATTTTAAAGTCGATATCGAAGCGAAGTATTTCAGTATAGCTGAAACAAAGCTCATCCCACCTTGCCTCCTGCCAATCATTCCATTCTCCAAATTAGAAGTTGACAGGGAAAATTTTGAATTCTTCTTTTGAAATCAGCATAAAAATGAGAAGAAATTCTGAAACTTTCCAGTTTCCCTGGAAGTCGGGTCCATCCTCAGAGCGGTCCTGCTCCGGACCCCGATGTCTCAGCTCTGCACCCCGCAGTGCGGCCAGTGCTGGGGTCCCCACTGAGAGGGCATACAGCTGTGAAGGAGCTGGAATAGTCAATGTTTGACTCTGCCCTGAGGATTTCTCTTTGCTGTACCAGCCTGTACCGTAGGATTGCAAGCTCCAAGTCCCCGGCYGTGTCCCCGGGGTGCTCCCGAGCTTGCTGGGTCACTCCGAGGTGTTGCGTTGCTGCCCGGCCGGCGATCCCGCCGTGCCCCGAGGCTCAGCAACCGCATGAGCTGAAGGTTTCTGTTCAWACAAATAAAGCAGCCCAAGTGGGACCTAGAGGAGGACGACTTCAGTCCTGACACGTCATTCACCTGCAGGATCTCGGTGCTAAAATAAGACACAGGCATTTTTTGTTTTTCTCTATTTGTTTTTTTTTGTGTTTGTTTTTATATTTTTTTTTCCTGTTGGCAGTTCGAGCACTGAAGGTGGTTCCCTTCACTTGCCAGTGTTTGCTAAGGTCGGTCCCATCTTGCAATTTCCATTCTTTGTTTTCTTTGCATCCCGTTGCTTTTGATATTGAGCCAAGTTCTCCGCTACAGCAACGCGAGTCTATCCCCCCGGTCCCACCAAGCTGGCTCTGCTGCATCCCTGTGCACAGCCCAGAGACCCAGCCCTTGGTCTCACAGTCTGCCCAGGTTTTATTTTAAAACAGAACTGTCTGAGACAGCATTGGAAAATACCAAAATCCCATGGAGGACTTGTTTAAAAACCCTGCAAAAATAATTGCAGCTTATTGAAAACACTAAAAAGTGGTTTGAAAAGTGCATATGCATGTTTGGAGATTGGACAGTCTGTAATCAAGCAAAGTTTCAATGAAATTTTACCTCAGGCTAATATATTTTGTCAACCTTTTTATTTTTTAAACCGTGTCTGTGGCTATTTCCCGCTGTCCAAAATACCTCGCATCCTCCTTCATCACGGCGATGGTTACTGAAAGGTACATGGCCCAGCCCTGCGGCCACTGCCGCGGCCAGCGCGGAAGCCTGGCCTTTTAGCCTGGTTTTTCTGTGGCGACACATTCCTCGTGATTTGCAGTCGTATTTATTACGTGTTATAGAACATTTCCAGCTTAGACCCAGCGGGTGCGGGAGGAACCCACGGTTGTTGTGTTGGTGTTTGGAGAGGGAATCTCCTCACCTGGATTTTAAGGCCGCAGGATTTCACACACTTGTACCTGTAATGAGGCCAGTAAGTTGTGTTTAGCTAACATCTGTCATCCAAGACGGGGCTTAAATTAGGTCAGAGACTTCAAGAGAGGGAGAATCCACCCATTCCTCAGGTCCTTCCTATAAAAAGTCAATTCTTCTCCYTGCTGAAAAAGGAGGCCTTATTTTTATCCTCATTTTGGCTTTAGTGAGCTGGTTTTATGCCTTTCTTCAGTAGACTGGAAAGCCTCTCTCACTGGATATTTTGCATGATGGCAGCACAAGTGTGCTTACCTGCAGTGGTTTTAATCTCGCTAGTCTGGCTAACAATGATAGAAGAAATCTGCTATTAAATCCAACAACCTTAATGCACAGAAGTGTCCCACATTGACTTTTATAACCTACGTGACAGCTATTGTGATACAATCAAGTCTTGAGCTTCTGTTTGGCAACCTACAGAAATTCAACACCTTAAGTTTTTTGCCAAGAAGTTTTTATTTTCCAAGTTGCAAATCTTCTTACACCTTTCTTTAGTCCCCCTCTAATGTTTCAACTTTTTATAATGCCTTACATCACATAGCTCTGCTTTCAGAACATTAAAGATTTTCAATTAATGCATTCTTTATGYATTTTGGAGATACCTAGTTACAGTAACCATTACTGTGCCCTGTCCTCAAGTTACATATTTTGAAAAAAACTCTCAACAAGAATGTAAAAAACCCTTCCACCCAAATAACTTGTTTTGGCATGATGTTCACCAGTTCCAGATTAGAGATTCAGGAAGGTTTCACGATTCTCCTTTAATTGTACCTTTATTATTTATTAGTTTCCATTTTTCAGCTCTTTGTTATGTTGGGAGAAACTCATCTCTTCATCCAGGAGAGAAAACCTTCTGCATTCTTACTTTGGGACATTGCTATATCATTTAGACAAAAATCATTTGACCTTTAATCTACACAGAGATGGCTAAGATTAAGATAGCTCATGTCTGCAAGCGCTCTCCTTACATTTTCTGTCTTGATTCATTCATAGATAAAATGACTTTAAACACTTGCTAGTTTCACTCCTTCCCCCCCAGTTTTGTAAGGCTTCACTCATTCATTTTTAAAAACATTTATTCATACAATTAAGAGTCTTTCATCACACCATGATCTGGCCTTTTGCACATTTTCTCACTTGGTAATTTTTGCAGTCAAGTCGTAATGTGAAGTATATTATTATAGCAAGATCATTTTATTCTCCAAAGCTCCATCTGTCTTCCTAGRTGCTGCTTCAGATTTTGCTTCTACCCTAAAGATAAAATGATTACTGATTTTATTTCCATGGTCCTGTTCTCTTGTAGCATATCCCTCTCGGATAAAGGTTATTTGCCTTCTTCATTGCTGTATTTCTGACTCCCAATTCACTATCTCCAGAAGGTCTGCAGYTGTGTGACTCTACCTGCTCCTCCCCTTGGGCGTGCTGTCTCTTTGCTAGCCATGTCTTCTGAAATCCTTCCAATAACGCCTGAAGTTCTGTGGGACTTTTATGTGAAATTTTAGACAGGGATTTTCAATTTTTTTTAAACATGTAACAAGTTTTTTTTTAATATATGTATATATATMTCGCTTTAATTTTTTATGTGTCTCAACTTGAGATGTGTGCAGACCCATGAAAAATCTCCACACTGTTCAACTTAAGATTTCTAGAGCTGATAACACTTRCATGCCAAAATTCTTTGCTTGCTTTTTGCCTTTTACTTATTTACCTTCTCTGACTTTTACTTCCATGCTCCCATTAAGATTGCRAAGTATATTGAGTCCAAAATCACTCCAGAACATAAACTTGAGTCTTTGAGTAACCTTCACATCTGCCAAATACCTCACCTGTCACTCAGTTTAAGTCAAASTACAGAGAAAACTCTAAATACAGCAGATCATCGCATCTGTTTACCTTGAATAAGAGCTATTTGGGTGATGCATGCAAAGAAAGATGTGCTCTGCTCCTTGAGTAACTCAGCAGAAGAATACATAACAAAAATTAGAGTAGGAGTACTTATTCCCATCATTGGAGTGCACATTAACACAGGCCCTACCTAAGCCACAGTCTCTTTTGCCACGTTTATAACCTGTTATTGATGGAGGTACTTTATAAGAAAAGCTTTAACTGGGTCACAAAGTTACAGGGACTCCAAATAGTCCAAACTTTTGACTGTATAATCTATATGGAATAGTAATTTACTTGCACAAGTCGGTTCACGTCCTGGATACCAGCAAGGTGGAGAGCAAAGGCAAAGATTTTATGGGCTGAATGAGTCCGATGGGTTTTGCAATATTGGCATAAAATGCAAATTATTTTCCATAGTGAGACACAYATGAGATAGACACTGACAGATATGAGAGGACTTTGGGTGATATCCATCAAAGCTATGAGAATGCCATTCATAAATCTCACTGTAATTTCCTCRAGGGCTGTTGGCTGTTGTTTCATTGGCCTGATGCTCTGCAGTTTACCACTCTTGGCATTTATGCTGTGTATGTAATTTTGAGCTGGATAGTCTTGAAACCATTTAACTTGTGGAAGTAAATTGCTTGGAGCACTATGAAAATATCATTGAGACTGTGTGGTTTTTAAACTCCTTTTCACTGTACTGTGTTACTGAATTATTTCCAGCTGCTTCTAGACACTCCTTGTTGCCTTGCAATAGTAAATCTACATACCCTGTGCCATTCAGGTGATGCTTGTATGTTTGGAGTCAATAAAGGTCCTCCCAAAGCTCTGCTATGAAGTATTATTAGTGGTATTGCTTGACATAGTTATCTTTTTATGTTGGGAAACATATTTACATTTTGTCACACTTGAGGTTTGTTTCGGAAATGCTAAACATTAAAACACAGGTAAACCCTTTTTCCACTTTATCTCCAACAAAGTGTAGATTACCAGTTGACTYGGGTGGTACTTCCATATAACACAGAGAGTTCTGGTAAAACTTCCCATGAAACAAGCAGCTGAATTTAAGGCTGATGCAAACTCCAGAGTTCTCGGAGTCATTAATAATAGACGAAACTGGTGATACTACACCATCTTTAGGAAGCTTTACCCCAAACATTAATTTAGTCGACTGTGGTTAGCCATGTTCTGGCTACTGACAAAACTTCTAGGCTGTTGTCGCTGGGGCATGTCAAATATGGGGCCATGGAAAAGAACAGTACTGTTACCTTTGCTGACAGAGACCTGGTAACAGCTAAAGAAATCCAACCTTGCCTTGGCTTCTATGAGCCAAAACGTAGACAGGATTTAGGTTCTGCTTCAGAGTATTTTGAGCTTAGAACAGACTTTGTTTTGATGTATTTTAATGATAGCCTAAAAAGAAAGACATGATGAGCTAAAGGTGTGAAATAAGCAGGGTTAACTCATTTTGCTGAATGTGGTCTCACCCTTTACACCAGTCTAAAACTTCTACATGTGAAAATATTTCCAGAAAACTCATGTTGGTAAAAGTCTAATGAGAATTCACCAGGTCTCCTTTACTGTTGCTGTATTACTTCCAAAAATAGATTGTTTTTAACTTTTATGAGAGACTTGTTGTAGCTGAATAAAAATAAAATGCCAATGATAATAGGAAAAGAACTGTTAATTGATTTTAAATACTGGTGGTCTTGAGCAGTGCCAAAATTAATGACAATGATAATATATTTATGCAGCCCTTTTTTATCCCAGAGCTCCTTACAAAATGACTTACAAATTATTTAAAGAGAAAAGCAGCCAAATTTTGGGTAAAATATGGCAGTTGTTTTACAGCACACGGCAATGCTATACAGCATTTCAGAATGGTTTTCCAATTGAAACTGCAGGAGGAATATTGGGAGAATGTATTACTGAAGCTGGAATTTGTCCAGATTCCTAGGATTTACACACTTTTAGAATACTTTCTGGGAGATCTTTAAACATCACGAATGCTCAGGATAACCATCTACAGTGCCTGTCTAGTGCTCTTGCTATGTTCCAAATAGAGTGTCAAAAATAGCATGCCCAGGATGATGCTTTTAGTAACCAAAGCTAGCAGAATATTAATAGATGGTAAAAGTCTCCACTCTCACAAAACCACTAAAAGCATGTTTTCAATTGCAAGTGTTTTAAAGTGGTTTGAGTCCTGATGACTTGTTTGTACAATGGGAACTTTTAAAACAGGCCTCCAAGACAGTCTGAACCTATTGGTCATCTCTTCCATTTTCTTAAGAAAGAGAAAAGATGCCAGCGTAGTTATTTGCTGCAGGATTCCTCCATATTTCCTTTCAGACCCGTTACTCAGGGAAATACAAGCTCCTGCGTGTGCAGTGGCTGTGGTGCTTGCAGGGGAAGGACGGCGGTGGCAGGCGGTTGAGTCTCAGCTCCCGTGTTCTTGCTGTTGCTGCTCTGGCCACGGGCCCTGCAGAGCCTGGCAAGCCTGCCGCCGATTTCGCCGGCTTTACTTGCACTACCAGTGGGACTGAAAACTGCGGATTTCCTATCTCCCAGAAGCTGGAGTTGTGCTGATTTCTCCTGATGTAACAGGCGAGAACATTGCTTTTACTTTCCCTTGGTGATGGGGTTAGTGTTCAGCAGCGTGGAGTCAGTTGGCATCCTTGGACCATGGCCTTAAGACATGGCCTTGTTCAACAAGGCCAAGTGCCGSGTCCTGCGCTTCAGTCACAACAACCCCAGGCAACGCTCCAGGCTTGGGSAAGAGTGGCTGGAAAGCTGCCCGGCGGAAAAGGACCTGGGGGTGCTGGTCGACAGCCGGCTGAACATGAGCCGGCGGTGTGCCCAGGTGGCCAAGAAGGCCAACGGCATCCTGGCCTGTGTCAGGAATAGTGTGGCCAGCAGGAGCAGGGAGGTGATCGTGCCCCTGTACTGGGCACTGGTGAGGCCGCACCTCGAACACTGTGTTCAGTTTTGGGCCCCTCACTACAAGAAGGACATTGAGGGGCTGGAGCGTGTCCAGAGAAGGGCGACGAGGCTGGTGAAGGGTCTGGAGCACAGGTCTTATGAGGAGCGGCTGAGGGAGCTGGGGGTGTTTAGCCTGGAGAAAAGGAGGCTGAGGGGAGACCTTATCACTCTCTACAACTACCTGAAAGGAGGCTGTAGAGAGGCGGGKGTTGGTCTCTTCTCCCAAGTAACAAGCAATAGGACGAGAGGAAATGGCCTCAAGTTGCGCCAGGGGAGGTTTAGATTGGATATTAGGAAAATTTTTTTCACTGAAATGGTAGTCAGGCATTGGAACAGGCTGCCCAGGGARGTGGTGGAGTCACCATCCCTGGAGGTGTTCAAAAAACGTGTGGATGTGGTACTTCGGGACATGGTTTAGTGGGCATGGGTACTGGGTTGATGGTTGGACTCGATGATCTTAGAGGTCTTTTCCAACCTTAATGATTCTATGATTCTAAGATGATACCCTGCGTGGGTTTGACCCGGAGAGCCGATGGGATTTTAACCCCCAAGGGTCGCTTCCTCCTGCTCCTGGCTCTTGCAGTGCCGCAGAGCACTSATCCACCAACGGTGCTTTAATTCCAGCCATGCCAGCGCTGAGTCGCTCCAGCTTGCACATACCCTGGGTTTTCTACACATGATGTTTTTTCATTAAATTCTTTGCTTTTACTGAATTAGCCTTGTTGGATGGGAAGAATTCCCAACTATCTCCACTTAATAATACAACACTGGTCTACGTGTTGGTGAAAGGGTGTGTAATACTACCGAAAGGGGTTTTTAACTGATGTAAAAGAGCAGAATTTCCTTGGGTTTTCTGTTCAGACTCCCCAGTTATCAATTTCAACCACACAGTCCCCTCCACTGCTGCCCAAGGATTAAAAAAAAAAAAGAAGTGACAGTGAGCGTAAGGCAGACACAGGGTCTTCCAAACAGTCTAATCCTCCTCCTGCAGTGTGGGTAATTACGTGGCACTTCTGTTTATTTTAACAGACTCTTATCTCCCTGAACAACTCTGTTAGTGACCTCACTCTCCCAGAGGGCAGCTGTGACATCATCGAACGGCGATACTGCTTCCTGATAATTTTAACCCCTGTCATAACCAGTTATAAATTCATAGAGAGACATTGGGTTACTCTGCAAACCTCTGAGATACCCTCATTTTCTCTTTGTAGAAGAACAGCGCATCTGTTTTACCTGACTTGTTAGTGCACGTTGAACAAAGCGTGGCTAGCCAAATAAAATCTGTCTATCCCAGCACCCATTACGAATGTTAAATTCAATGTGCATCAGTAACTGGGAGTTTGCTGAGGRTTTAACATTCCAAATATATTCAAGTTTTTCTTTTTTTTCTTCTGCAGCAAAATTTGGCAGCTTGGGAATGGTGAAATGCGTAGTATCACCTTGACACTGGACATGCTCAGAGCATGACATTGACCCAGTATTATCAGCATATTAGAGCCATAGACTTACCACTGTTTAAGAATGAGGGATCATGACTTGGAAATCTTCCAGTTTCTGGATATGCCACTCCCAGCCTTGATAACTTGGCAGTGATTGCAGTGTTGAAGATATGCATGCAACCTCTGGTAGCAAAGCAATCATTTCTAATAGGAATTATATAGCTTTACATTCCCAGGTTGACTATGAAGAGCTGGTTTGATGGTATTTTGCATAATTCAAATTACAGTCCTGTTAAGCTCATCTTGTACAATGAGCTCATTGGCAGTAACATCTTAAAAATAAATAAATCACACCAGTTAAACTGGAAGGTTTGCATTTCAATTCAGAAATTCCAGCCATGTATTGTTCTAGCAACCTTTATCTTGCTATCATCCCGAAAGGATCTGCGAAATGTAAGTAATGGATTTTTTTTTTCCTTATACACAAAATGTCAAATAATCAGTTTTGAATACAAATAATCAACCTCTGTAGCCTACAGAGAGAATTTTTACACACRGCTACAGCCAGGTAAAGAAGGATACGGTATTTTTAGATGGTTGAGCTGGTAGAGTCGAGGGTGCTTTGCTTTTGCTTATGCTCTGTACTCTTGCAGTAAATGGGCCAGATTCTTATATAATGCATTATCCTAGTGTAGCTATGATTCCACGGATAGATTTTTTTTTTTATTCGAAAAGTGATTCAAAAAAGCATGATTCAAATAGTGATTCAAAGTGGTAAAGCTTTTGAACAATGCTATGCAACTACAGCGCACACTTAGAAGAAAGACAAATCCCCAGAAGAAAATGGGCCAATATGTGTTCTTATAAAGCTTCTTTTATTCATCTGAAAACCATAGATGTTTTGCCCTAGCTTTGTTTAAAATAAGTTGGTTTTGTCCAATTCAACAGGTAGGTWAAATAAAGCAGAATCTATATGAATCACAGAAATCCAAAGCTGAATTGGGATTTGGCTCACATTTACAGCTCTGGTGGTCACAGTCTGATCCCTGCAGTGGTACATAAGAAGGAAGAAGGAGAACACCTACCCAGGAACACTCCAGGAATTAGACATCCTGTAAGAGTATTAGCTCCTCGGTTCTTACAAACACATTGGCTGATTTGATAGTTAAATTTAGTGTTGCTCTCACTTTCCATAAGATTTTGATGTRAACTCAACTCAAGAACAACTTGGTCAGGAATATTGGCTTTTGGTTAGAAACTCTGACCAAGAGTGGATGGTGTTAGTTATCTCTGAGTGTGCAAAAGCAACACAAGATCATTTCAAAGAGCACTTGGCACAGGAATATCAAGTGTTAGTGCAACTTACTCCAGCTGAGAGTCATTATTTCCAGTGGCAGTGGAAAACCATTGAGAGCTCTCATGGGAAATTGTACAAAATGTTATGGCAGGAATAATATTAACCCTTGCCACTGTTTTATGTGAAAATTCCAGTCATGGCCAAACTTTACTAGGAAATGACTCCAAGATTTTAGAAAATGACACTTTTGCCACCCATGATTTTCATAACGTAGGAAAGGAAAATGTTAAACCTGTTGCTCAGTCTGTCCTCCTGCATCCCAGCACAGGGAGCTAAAACAGAAAAGCAGTTTCTGTTAACTTCAGGATTTAACAAGACCGGTAAGGGAAAGGCGAGGAATGGAAAAGGCTCCCTTGTAGGGACGCAGCCCTGGAGTCAGGGAGGGATGGGGGAAAAGGCACACTAAGATATCAGTGCAAAGATCTAATTTAACTATTCAAACTTCTGCTTCTTCTCTAGAAATCAATACAAGATAAGGGATTTCAATGCATTGGGAAACTAGGTCACTTATTTAACTGTTTAAACAAAGAAATGAGACTGTTTTGATTTCAGTTTAATACGAGCTTCGGACTGCAGACCTGAACGAGAAACTCTGGATACATCTGAACTAAATTTGATCAGTGAACCCAGATTATTCCTACCTTTAGGTGCTAATGAATGGTTATAAATCTTCTAGAGAAAAATTCAAATCTTAGGAAGCCCTATCCTTTAAAAACCCCAGTCTTCATCCACATGTGGRCCCTAAAGGATTGCGCTGTTAAATTGGGGGTCCTCAGTGGGAGGGCTGAATCTAGGCACACAGCTCAAGATTTAAGCAGATTCTCTATGTTTCAACTGAGATTCCTCGTGAATTGTAGACAAAAGTCTCCGCTCAAGTAAGACATTATTTTGTGTATGACTTTTATTTAAACAGCTCTCCTGGAAAAAAAACAACAACCCACAACACACAAAAACTAACTACTTAATGAATGCTTTCTGTCAATAAACATTGTGAAGAATGGCCCACATATTGCTCTAATGGCATTAATAGTAACCAGCAAACAGTACCTCACTGATTCCTTTTTGCCAATTCAGCCAAGAAGCAGAAATATTGACTAGAAAATGTAACTTAGCTCAGAGGTAAAAATTAGGCTTGTTAAAAAGTGTGATTGCTGCATTCATATTTTTCAAAGCAGTCTATGGTTACTGTTTAGAAATGCAGACACCCCCCCACCACCACCTTTATAAGCCTGCAGTTTTGCTATCATTAATAAAGCCAAAAGGGAGAGGTGGGGCCACATGTGGTGTCAATACACTTTAATTAAGTGTAATAATTCCCTTTTTCCTGAGGTAGACGTGCTAAGACAGATTTCTCTTCAGAGATTTATGCCTCGCGATGTATTTCTCAGCTTTTCCCTCTGCTTCGTGTGCAGAGCATCAGTGCCCTCTTTGGGAAGACCACGATTCTGCAGGACTTGTCCAGGGCGATAGCTCCGAGTATTTCTACACGTCCGCTCTTTTAAAAAGTGTTTTTACAGAGTGAAACTCACCCCGGAGCAAAGAGCCTTTTCAGTGTGAGCTCCAGCTCRTAAAACGCATAGCAAAGCCTTAGCTGGACTTCAGCTGCTCTCTGGGGAATCTGTTCTCCATAATTTGATCAATAATTTAAATGTGAGAACATCCTGGGGACGTTTTAATACCTGTACAGGCATGGTGCTGTCTCTAGACCTTTCCTCAGGCTGGGACATCCTGGGCTGCAGCAATGTCACAGTCAAACCTTTTATACGAACTCGCTCTTCTCCTGTGTCGCCTGGTCTGAGAAGAGGAAAGAACGGGGTACCCACCAGGACAACACACGGTCATAAGCGCGGTGGTCAGATTTGGGCTGGAAAGCTGAAATAGTCAGATCCTCCCCAATTTAATGGGATACAGATCCTTCAAAAATCCCTGTCTAGATAATCAGGTATTCAATTTGAAGCATGGAATATGCACTGAAATCGCCAACTAAGGTATAGACCTTAGCTATCTAGGTCTTTCAGGGATGTGTGCGGGAGGATTTATCCTTCCTTGAGAAGATGACTTACAAAATTGCAACGTGGAATTGGCAAGCTCAGTACCAAAATGTATAAGGCTAAGAGAGGATCAGTCTGTTGTTTCTTTTTAGTAGGTATTTAGTTTTTGTACGTGACGGCAAAGTTACTGAAAGTTTCTGGTCGGCATGTGTGCAGGTCACAGGGAGAAGCAGGCAGTGACAGAGCTCCTCGGAGCATCTCACGAGGGAGGCCCCGGCAGCCCAGGAGGGAGGCACCGAGGTTTGTTAAGCTGAGCTTTCCGGGGAAAGGGAAGCCTGAGTGGGAGGGAGGGGATTTTAAAAGTGATCAGAAGCCGATAGCGATGCACAAAGCTCTGGATTAAAGGCACTATTGCTCACTGGAGGTCACTTTTCATCCTGAAGGATAATTCTTGCCTGCTGCAGGCTTAAAAACGCCATCTCGCATTCAACATCTGTTTTAGCAATCTCTTCCAAAAACAAAACAATATTCCCCCAGCGATTGTGGTACAACAACACAACCCCCTCTGCTCCCGCCTGATACCGGGAAGTGCCCCACTGCGCTGTAAACCTTGCCCCGTGTTCATGCGCTCTATTACCCCCATACAAGTCAGGGGGCTCTCACTTACACATTAAATACTTGGGAAGGATTCACCTGGGAGCGGGAATGAACAATTCTGCTGAAGCGAGGAAACCTACAGGAAAATACTAAGCAGACACACGGGGGGTTCAGGGAAGAAACAGATCCTGCAGAAGCTTTTGCTTGATGATCAGTATGCATCAGATAAGCAGGAACTCTAACATTAGCCAACTTCRGTTATGCAGCGGTTTGTGAGCAGTGGCAGATCCTGATTAATCCATTGGATGTATAGTTTAACCCAAGTTTAAGTTTGCTGAACCTATGTGCAGCAGAGCTCCTATATAAAATGCTACTTTCAGTCTCAATCTGGGTTGTGCTATCCGTGCAAAATATAGCTAAAGTGCCAAAACCTCTGACTGCAGGAGCAGCTTGTCTCCGTGCACAGGAATTTCATTTCTAATTCCAGTATCACCAGAACCAGAGAAATCTGATAATGGAACTGGCAGTGTTGTTGAGACAGTGGAATAGTGTCAGATGATGAAATGGGGGGGGAAAGAAAAAGGCAACCAACCAAACAGGAATGATTTCTACAATGGTGTTAAAAGAGGAAAGGATTTAATCCAATATCTGTATATCTCACCAGACAAGAATTGTCAAATCTGTGTAGGAGTTGAAAATTTTTGCAGCGGTAGGTGTGGAAGAACKGTGTCAAACCCACCTCATGCACAGCTCTTTGGCATTTAATTTCTCAAGGAGCTGAAGAGGAAAGTTCAAAACAAAAAATCCTGGRGAAAATGGCTTCTCCTCCCAGGGCATTTGCAAGCCAGACTTCCATTACCAAAGTCAGCCCCGGATCCAGTGTGGGAAAACAGCCATTATAATGTGCATACGTGAATTTAGTTCTGCTTCTAACAGTGAAAAGCCTCTTCTTGCGGCTGCCCTGCACACACACACACAGCCCGAATACCTGGACAATGATTTAAAGTCGTAAAACTCAACAATTCACCCAGGCCCCTGCTGAAACCACGTAGCAGCTCACGACTGGGTCGTGACGCATCGTCCGCCAGCCTGTACCCACCTCTCCCGGCCAGGTGAAGCAAAGATGATCAGTGAGACCTTCACGCAACGCTGCTCGTTTTGCCAGGGGCAGCGTGTGCAGTGAAGCCCTGGGCAGGAGAAATTTAGCCCTTCCTGTAAGAGTGCCTGGGAGGATCCGCTGGACATCTTTTTACCAGCCTGGGATGAACTGCAGCTTCTGATGAACTCGATGCTCTTAAAGGTCTTTTCCAACCTAAATGATTCTATGATTCTGTTCTATGATTCATTCCAAAATTCAGAYCATCACTTCTATTTTCAGTCTTACTGTTTAGAAAAACAACGTGTTTGTTCCCCCCCACAATGTATATAGCATGTTACCTAATCAGCTGGATTTGTCTTTTGAAAGACTTYAAAATGCCTAAGCCTTTTTCTACATTACATTGATACAAATATCACATATGCTGCAAAAAATGTTATACCTTATACCTTATAAAAAAAAAATTTATATCAGTTTGTTTGTCGCTTGAAGATTGCATAGTATAACAGACACATCAGGTTTCTTACTTAATTTCTAACACATTAGTTAAGCTATATGCCAATTTAGGACAACCATACCTGCATCCAAATATTACCAGACACGCTTTAGAATTTGCTCTCATATTCAAAAGATTATTTCTGAGTCTAATCCAACCTAATGCATTTGAATCCAAACATCCCAGTTTAGGTGAAATTCAAGCTTTCCTTGGTGGCTAGAAACAGAAGTGACCCGTGCCCTATGAATGTAGAAGAGGTGCTTGCAATTTGCAAATCCATCTACAATTTAAACTCACTAGTCATATGTTTTATATTTTAACCATTACGTGGTGTTTGTAGCCCTTTTCCAAAAAAACCCCGTCTTACTCCATGTCCTGAGTTTCTTCTGACTGCCAGGGGAGGTGGGAGTGCTTGTACCTGAGTGGCCCTGGGAGCCCGGGCCGAGGCTGGGTCGGGTCCGTCCGAGCCCCGCGGCCAGCCCTGCCACAGGTCTGTGCTGTGCTGAACAACTCGCTGCTGGTTTTCTATTTAGACTGTAGTCACCCCCGTGCAAGAACTGGCTCTTGCTAGGAGTTTGCACAGCCTTTGACATCAACCGCCAAAAAACCACCCCTCCACAAGCAGTCAGGGTCCTATGGTAGCACTGCAATGAAAATCATGAAGAATGATATTTCATTGATGCCTTTGAGACTGTTTAAATCATGTGCYGAGGATGTTCTTCAAACACCAGGTTATTACAGGTCTATACGGCAGCTTTGTTTCATTAGAAGAACAGCGTGTTAAAATTGCCTTCATGAAATCACCCTCAAATATCTGGACTCTCAAGGACGGGTCCTTGAAAGAGAAAGCAATAATCAAGAGGAAGCCAGCCAGCTATGGCTCAGATTTTATAATGTTTTCCTGCTGTTATTTTCACCACAGGCTATTTTATATTCCCCACCTCTTTTTTTCTCCATGAAGTTGCATTTTAAGGTCACATCTGTTCGGGGCATGTAATGATTTTTATGACAACTTTCCAAAGAAGTGGAGAACTTGAATGCAGAGGGAAGTGCAGTTAGACAGGTTCATACCAGGGAGGATTTTTCTCCATCTTGAGACGTTTTCTCATGTTGAACTCAGATGATCTATCCCTAACCAAGGGATATGATCGTGGCCTAAGATCTAACCGGGCCCGAACAATGAAAACAACTAAAACCAAAGTGGTAGAGAAACACAGAYGCCAGAGCAATAGTTCATCTGCAAAATGCTGTAGGTTTACCTCTCATTGAAACCCAAGCATTTTGAAAGTAGAAAAGTTGCAAGCAAGAAAATGTAAAAGTATTTTCAAAAAAGTCATAGGTTTTAAACATACGTTTTTAAGGGCTAGAAAGAGCCTTTGAGAAGATCAAGAATTAGCAGGCTCTATGGTGTGTTGCATAGCATCTCCAGCTGTGTGTGTGTGTTTGTAGGAGAAGGGGATTGCTCTTTTYTTTCACAGTATTGGTATTTTTTGGAAACTTCCTCTGCCTTATCAAGACATGTCTGACAAATCAGAAGATCCTTTTCCTTCTTGACTGGCTCCCTCAGCCATCAAATGACATCAYGGCATGAGGTGGGTGGCTTCGTGCCATCATCATGGTACTATGAGGGTGTTGGGCTGGTGGGGACATGGATGCAAGCAACAGCAGAATTATAAAAGCAGAAAAAAGAAACTGGGTTTGTGTGTTGTGAAAGGACCCAAATCTGGTACCGCAAGGAGTGGCTCAGTTCTCCTTTGCTAGTGCTCGATGCATTGCTCTGCKCTGTGTTTAATAGGGTCGTGATATTAGCTGATACACTCTGAGAGCAATTCTTTATCATTGGATTTGTAGAACTTTTTACAGGCCCTTTTTGATCTTGGACRAAGCACACATTTGATTTTCTTCTTTATCAAATAACCCCTAAAACCATTTACAGGCTTCACGGTAAACAGAACCCTTGCTGAGATGAAAGCTCTAAAGTAGAAACATGGAAAATATCAATTGCAATAAAATTGCTGCCTTTCAGTGAGCATGATGATTATATTGTGCATATGGTGTTCGTGTCCCGGCCTGCATTAGTGTTGTCTGTGGAGTGGTGAACATGTTTTAGTGCTGGAGCTCCTGTGATCCATGCTCCGTCTCATCTGTGAGCAGAAGGCAATGCATTGGCATCAGAGCTCGAAGCATCCCCAGTATGATTAATCATTGAATTAATGCTTTAACGTGTCATCTCCTATGCTGACTACAGAAACATCTCTCCTTTTAGGAACCCCTCGTGGGAAACATCGACAGAGCACAAAGATGACAACAAAAAGGTACATGCAAAACTCTGCTGCAGTGGACCTTCCCCCAGTCTCTATCTGTCGTATTTTGGACACGCAGTTGCCTTGGGGCTCTGAATGACGCTCCCCATCAGGTCTGAGCAGAAAGGTGTTACCTGTCTATCCACAAGCTACAGAAAGGGAGTCCAGCTCTGCTTTTCTCTAAGCCTTTTGCTTTTTTTATCCAGTATGATTCCCGAATAAATTGCTACCAAACCAGAAARGTAGCATTTTAAATCCGTCTTGTACCGATGCAGATGACTTCGGAAAGAGCAAAGCAAGAGGTTGCCAGGTTATCCTTCTCGGATGCAATGGGCAGAAGATCATATTGTAGAAGTGCTGCACGAAATTATGGCAACTGACTTCTGGGAGCTATACTGGTAGCTCTATCATTCATGTTTAGCCTCCTGTGGGTGCATTTTTCAATTGATATCCCTTAAATAACCTTAATTATGTGTATGTTAAAGTGCCTCATACAGCAGGGAAAATTGAGGAAGACACTTATTAAAAAGAGGCACCAGCACATGTGGTATTATTTTTACAGTCATCCAGTGTGTTGATATAAAGTATTACATTTGAGTCAAACCTCATTTGCGTGAGTAGTTAAAGTGAAAGCCGATCTGTCTTTGCATTGTGGCTCGAATGGCTGTCCAATTAGCGGAATGATTAGCCCGGCTAATATCAACAGAACCATTCCTGTGTCAATTTGACAGTTACATCACCGCACAGTTTTCAGCCACTTCCTGAGGGTTTCTGAATCAGACCCAAGAAAGCTGCAGCCCTACAAAATATCCCCATGGAGAAGGCATGTTTCGCAAGCATCATTTTAGGAAAAGCCAGAGAACGGTTTTCTTATGGAGGCCAAATATTTGTGTTGACATTTTTTCACAATTTTCCAATGTTTTTTCTAAACATATGATCTGTTGTTTTCAGCTTCTGCTTCTGGAAAGACTGCTGAAAAAATGTTTGTTTTTACTGAGATTTTACTTGACCTTGAATGCAAGTTATTGCTTGAGCTACTGAATAGTGGTTTATGTTGTTGATATGTTCRCCATAAATCATTGCAGAGGAGTCTTGAAGGTGCACAGGAATATTTATTTGTTTTATTTAAAAAAAAAAAGCTGTTTAAATTCCCAGTCATTAGCAGAACACGTTTTTTGCTTACGTGGGAGGTTTACAAATAAATAARTTCTTTTAAGAATCCCCATCCCTGTTTATCATCTGTGGTTTGTTACTTCTCTCCTTTTTGCCTCTCAAGTAATGCCAGGAAACCAAGCACGGCTCTGTCTTTATCTGCCTCTGGACAAGTCAACTTCTTTTCTTCCCCTTTSCTGTAAGCTGATATTAGTTTCTAATATTTTCACCTGTTCCTTCCTACATGCTTTGAACTCTTTTCTGCAGACTCAGTGGCCAGCCTTCCAGTGGGCTTATAAAGCCACGGGGTCTTCATAAGCTCTTTGGTTTAAAAAAAGAAAGAGGAAAGAATCATGATCTTGGAAGTATTTAAACATAGCTAGATAAGTTTGATTTTCAGAAAATTTTGAGCATCTGCTTCTGAAAAAATAGATGTTTTGAAGGGAATTCCAGGTGGATATCTGCAAGTGGGAGCATCAGAATTCCTGTTATATCTTTTATATATATATATTTGAATCTATATATATTAAGTGCTATAAGCACAAAATGGCACTTATACCCATTTAGTTGTTATTATTGCTTATTACAGGCGGCACACATGGAAGATACCATGGAAACATCAGTGTTTTTTGAAGACTGGACACATCTACATCGGATGTGTCTATGTCACTGTTTATAGCTAAAGTCATGAGACCTGTGTGAGGTCAGAGCTCTTCGTTTTGCCTCTCCAGAGCAAGCCAAGCCAAGACATCAGTGGGACGTGCAGGCTGCTGCTAGCCAAGGGGAACCCCAGCAGATGCAGGGGTCAAGGTTTGAAATTTCCCTCATTTCTAGGAATTTAACATGGGAGGARATTGTAGCCTTTGAAAATAGCTGAGCAGCATTCCTAGTGGACAAGCTGCAGATAACTTTCTGCCCAACTAAATGACTTTTGGGATATTCCATTTCATGCAACATGAAATTTAGAATTAAAGCCTCCTGTGAGCTCTTGCTACGTTCACTGGGAAACCTGCAGGACTGATATTAGTAGCACCTAATTATGTTCAGCGCTGGGGATCTCACTCAGAAAGACTAGCGTGCCAAGCCTGAAGCACCGTAGTTCTGAAATCCCTTACTGTGATGCTGGGGTCTTTCTACACGCTTTAAGAAATAATCAACCTCACAGAACACAAACCTGGTGATAGCTTCAGCCTTGCTCGGTCCTGCCTGTTGAAACTTTCTATATATAATTAAAAGCTCACAAATACTGATTTGAACCCAGCAGTCTCATGTTCAAAGGCAACAACCTAGACATCAATGTTTTCTTCAGCGTTCAGTGTTCCTTTTTTCCCTTTATTCTCCTTCATTGCACTAAATGGAACAATTTTAACAGTAATTTGATCAAGTGTTCTCGACAACTTTTTCTGATTGTGTTTACACATTATTTTTAAAAGCAGAGTTCCTTTGCAGAGAAATCGGTAATTGTCCTATCCCAAGAATAAAACCGAAGAGAACTAASCCGGACAGTGCAGGAATGGTTTTCTAATAAGTGATTCTACAGACATTTGAGAAGTTTTTGGTAAAACATTCAGTAGCTCCAGGAAGTACAGTCACTTCCTTATGGATTTCTAAAAAGTGGATGATAGGCATGTCCAAACCAATGATGGCAAAGCACTGACACCGGTGCTAAATTTGGCAGTGGCAAATTTGGGCTGGCACCAATGACAATGAGCTATAAATGTTTTTTAAAATAACTTTGGCACCAGGATTGGGGGATCTGTTCTAGATTACCATTAATGCTGCTATGGATGTCTGGAATTTCTTCCATGTTTTTTCCTTTCCAGGCTCCCTACTAAGATCCATCTTGGAGTCTGTAATTATTAGCTCTAGAAAAAACTTTTTTACAGTATTATGCTGTAACTAATTTTTTTTATTCTCTTCCACAACACAAACCTGGATCCAATCAACTTCCTTTTGTGGTTATTTCATTTGCATTTACCTTTGAGATGTGGAGTGAAGCCAGAAAGACATGGTGAGTTCTTCCTTCATTCAGAAAAGACAGCGAATGAGTGCAGGTACAAATGCAAACCAAATTAATCAGATTTAATCATCTGTAATTTGTACGTATATTACATTTTAGTCAGTGTCCTTTTCATGAGCACACATCTGTTTCAGTCGCAGTGGAATCTTCCCTCTTTCCCCCCCCTCCCAACACATAATCTCTTTTTTAAAATGTATTTGTTTAATAAGAAATTCTTCATTTTATGTAGCCCCACAGGACACCTCTGTGGGTTGTCCTTTGGTAAGACAGGAAGCCAAGAACACAAACTGGATTCATAGTATGGAATGGTAAAAATCACTTCAAATCCACAAAATGATTTTTGTTTAGAAAGTTGCTAAATGTGTTTTATTGTCAGGCATCATGCCCCATTATGCTGGAAATGCCCAGGAGTAGTGTTCTTTCCCCTCCATGCCCTAAGCTGACATTGACTGAAATCCTTCCATTAGGGGAGTTTATAACAAGCAGAATTAGGTTGTTGCTTTTAGTTCAAACACATACCCYTTCATTTCCTCTAATTTTATACAATGTAAATAAATACTCAGTGGGGCTTGGAGGCTACTGGAAAGCACTGAATGCTGATCATGTGTTCTAAATAAGGCACTCCCAAAAAAAGCAATGCCTTTAGGCTGAGGAAGGTAATTGTCAGTTGTCGAGGAGAAAGGTCGAGGGGTGCAAGTGGGCTTTTTCCTGTATTTGTCCGAGAGGATAAACAGCAGGGAAGAAATGCTCTGCTAAAATAAAACAAAGCAAAAGTATGAGGAAAATAGATGACTCCCCTGTTAGATGGCAGGTTTGCCTAAACAGAACTGCTCCATAAAACTGACGGGCTTTGCTTAACAAAAGAGGGTGCTTTTCTCTGATGAAACTCCTGCCTTCTCCTGAAGCCACTGCCCTCCAAGMGCGGAAACACATGGTCTAAAAAGATTTGTTGCCCACACCAACTTTGAAATTGTTGAAAATGGAGCTAGAAACTGCATGCATTTCTGTCTTATAGTATTAAGTCTGTTCCTTTCCCTACTAAATAGTTGTAAAACATCCATACAAACAAGAAAAGGCAGTTTAAAGTGTCTTACTTGCAACCACCTTAATAATGAACTAAAATCAGAATAGCGAAGATATTGTCACCATTCARTCTCAAGTGTTTCAGGTCAGAGCTTCAGACCTGGGAGTCCCCGTTCTCCATATGACTAGTTCGGACACCAAGATTTCAGAGCACGGAATAGATGTCAGTTTTACTCACTATAAACTGGTCTTGCTCCTCCAGCTGAAGAGCAAACTAAGAGTGCTTACCATGCTAGAAATTGTACAGAAGTTATTCATAGGAATATTTCGCCCATCACAAATAATGCTTCCCCCTCATGCACTCAAGCTGGCAAAACCAAGCTCAAAGACACTAAAGAAAAGGTTCAGCCCAACAGAATAGTGTCTCTATTCTATTCCCATTTGTTTTCTAAATTGTTTAATGTAAGGCACAGCCTTCCTTTAATTTTAGTTTTTTTGGCTAGCTTTAAGAATTTTAAAGAGATCGTAATGATCCCTAAATCACAGATAACTGAACCTATAAAACACAAACTCTGGTCTCCTCATAATGTCATCTCTTGCCAGCTCTCTGTCGGGAATGATTTTCAGTCAATTTGATCTTCAATAAATAATAGCCTAGGTAAACAGGTGAACTCACAGTAGGCAGACTAATCCTCTTACCCCTTCCCTAACACAGATGTCTCCCAGGGCCAGCAGGAGGGACAGTTATGAGATCGGCAGGCCGTACAGCTGTGTCCATTGCACTTTTTCAAGGACTTAAATAGCCCTCAAGTGTGATTTTATACTCTAAAACATCCTAAAATATGACCACATCCTAAATGCATTAAAGATTGTTCCAGGGCCCCTGTGGTTAAATGGAAGAACCAATATCCTTGAGTAGCTCTACAAATAGGAAAAGAAAACTACATCAAATGTATAGAAGACTATCATGGTGAATAAAGGGATACGCGTATTTTGCTTGGGTTGAAGGAAAGAATAGGGAATCAAATATYTTGCCAATATTCAGGTTCATTTCTTGCTGTGGTTTGGGACAGAAAAAGGCTAATGAAGACTGATCAAAATGAGCCAGAAACTATCATACAACGCCTTAATTCCTAAGACTGTCTTGAGAAACAAGACGACAGACAGATAAATAGGCAGACTCATGCTTGCCTAAAGGCATGCTGTTTGTCAAATTTACACCAAGATTTTTATCTGACAGGAACTTAAATTGTCCTTAGATTTTCTCTTACTGCAAATTCAACCGTGAGGAACATTCTCTGTGATTTCCTTGGAGTATCACACTAACATAACTCTTATTTTTCCCTAATAGCTTTGCTAACTCRAGATTCATCCTGTAGCACATTATAGTTCCAAAGTATTTCTGGTGGACAGAAAAGATTAACATAAGCAGTTGATCCTTTAAGACAGTTTCAGTTGACTAAAAATCAGGTACAGAAAGCTGGTTTTATAGACTCATTCTTTTCTGTACATATTCTTTTCGTATAAATACATATCACCTAGTTTTCAACTTAATGTCATTGTATTTGACATGACTAGCTGTTTCTAATTTGAATTTTACAAAACTAATCAGCAAAGCCAGGTAAAAYCTCTTCCAAAGAAACAAACTAGCTCTGTCTATCTCTCTGGAAGACTCGATGGACTATATGGACTGTCAAGCSCTATAGGATGTCAATCCCTGCAGAACAGCTGAATGAAAACAGATGTGTGCAGCCCTTGTGCAGCGCTACCTTCAACATGAACGAAGCAGGTGTTTGGCTATTATCAACTAAGCTGAAAAATCTAGGCTGGTTTTTTCCTTATCATAGGTTTTCAAACAACACGCCTGAAGAATAAAATTAAGCTTATTCCCACTCAACACTTGAGAGATTTAGGTCTCACTTTACTTGCCTTTCAACCCTGTATTCCTTTCATGACTTTTCCCCTTTTTGGTCTGAGGCCCAACAATTTGCTGAGCAAGGTATCCAACGCAGTAATGGGACATAATCCAGAGAAGTGGGTGGTTGGAGAGTACWGGGGAGAAATTTGAACTAGCCTAGTTAAAGTAAAATTGCTAAAACCAGTTATAAAGGCTCTTTTTTTTTTTTTTTAATTTTCATGCATTAGAATTTGTTCCATATTTTTGTCAGAAATTCTGAAATTTGCTGTGGTTTCATCAGCCTCTAAGTTTGATTTTGCTGATCCCATGCTGTGAGTTGAAAACTTGATTTATTAAGTTCTTTTTGATCTGTCTCTATAATTGCCATTCCTGAGCTGTGCAGTACATCTGTACTCCCTGGCATTGTTTTGGGGCAGAAAACCAGAATATTTGACGTCCACTGGAAGAAGAAATCCTTAATTTCTTGAGTGTATCCTGGGCTGGAATTGTTCAACAGGAGAAAATCACAAACTAAGTTAGAAAATGTAAAATAATTGTAATGGTAACAGTAATGATTCGTCCRTATATCATGAATTAAGATTTAAACCACAGTCCTTTGAAGGACTTTGTAAAAAATCTAACTGACTTTAACTCTTTCCGTTAGGTTCATACTAGTGCATTACTATGCATAGTATYGTAAGGGGTCTAAAGGAGTAGTTAATGAGGCCTGGGTATAATATGGTGCTGGATATCAAYAAATATATTACAGAAGAGTTATATATATAATTTAATGTGGATTAGAATGGCAGAAATACTGTTACACTTTTGTTACACAGACTTGCTCTTTCAAACCTGAGACAYTGATTTTCCTATCAGTTTCATTGGACCTTCACTTAGAAATGCATGAAGAGGAGATAATTTTCTACTAAGCATTATCAGGCAATTTAGAAAGCTCATGAAAAACTTCCTGACAACTGATAGAAGGTTTTTCCATAAAGAAAGAGTTTGTTTCTGTTGCTACGATTTTACAGTGTGGTGGCTTCTTTTCTGAAGAAACTTGCTTGGATTGTCAGCAAGAAAGAGGGGGAAAAGGAACACTGGCCTTGGAGCAAGTTTCTTCCTATGGTTCACAGAAGAGCATCCTCCCCATCTGCTTTCTCTTTTATTCCCATATTAGTTACACTATTTCCTGGATCCTGCTTTCACAGCTTCCTTTGTTGTTATGTGGTCGGTATAATGTATTATAATGAAGCATAGGTAGAAAGAGGCTGTAAACTTCAATTGGATGAATCTTGCCAGAATTTATCTCCTTGCAAAGTTGATGAGATATCAGGGTGGTCTGGAGCATGGGTAGGTGGCACAGCCCATGTAGTACAATGTTGGCCACTGTAAATAGAAGAAATGCAAAAAACCAAGTCACTTGTCATTGCTTTTATTCATACCTTCTCTGCAGGCTTAAAGAAAGGCATTGTTAGAAGGCAGTCAGCACTGAAACAGATAAGAGAATAATAATTTGTTAACAGATACTCTATCATGTTAAAAATAACTGGGCATTTTTTTTTCCAGTACTACCTTTGCTCCCTGTTGTTCTATAGCCTTGTTCCTTCCAGGAAAGTGAAATACTATCGTCCAATGTTTCTTAATCCCTTGCCATAGCAATGAGCATTGAGTCAGGCCCCTGCTGAGCATTTCAAGAGCACGACGACATTTAGCAGTGTCAGCTTTGCTTTCTGCATAATCGCAACTCAAGAGCCTGGTTTTAGGCTGCATTGATGCAATCTACCAACAATTTAAAAAACAAAACAAAACCAAAACCTGAATAATCGACTAAATATCTCCCCAATTTTCTCAGTGCTCCTTGTCTCTGCAGTTTCCACTGTTTGCAGCATGCCTCTTTTCCTCGTCAGACTGTAGCCCATTTCCTACAGCTTCTCCTCCCTCATTGAACAGTGTGAAGCAAAGGGCTAAGATTTTCCATTTTAAGAAGGAACAAAGAACCACCAGCAGACCAGATTTGGCTGTGCAACTCCTGGGTCACTCTGAGCCAAATCCCCTTTTGTTCCTCCAGATCTGGTTTTGGCAGCCAGCTGGTGCATTGCCCATCCACCACACGCTCTCGGCGTCCTGGCAGAGGAGCGAGGACTGTATGTGGCCGGGGTGCAGGAACCTCCACCTCTGGCATGGGAACAGCTCTTGAGGGACCCTGAAGAGGCAGGTGCATCTCAGTGGAGCAGCTCCAACCACAAGCTGGCCAAGGCAATTCCTCCTGCACCTTACCCTTTGGCTTGCCCTTTGGCATATCTTTGGTTCAGCTCAAGCTCTAGACCTCAGCATGCATCTTATTTTGCATGGAGAACAAAGGCCGTTGGTACGAGCTGTTCATTACCCARCACAAGAGCTTTATGTTCCTTGCAAGGCTCAGGACCCCCCGTTGAGTAAATGGCTGAACTTTCCACACTATGAAACATGGATAAGAAGTGCTGAAAATCATGCTGGAATAATCAAAGACACCTGTCGCTGGTAGAAACTATTTTCTAGTCAAAGCACAGCTTTTGCTAATAGAGATATACGGGATCATCAGAACTGCTCGTAAAACTGAGGCGAGGGTTTCGTTTTTCTCCTTGTGGGCAAAGTGTTCGTATTCGCTTTCCTCTCATTCAAAAATAGTTCAACCACTTTGCTGGAAGTATTGAGGAAAATGTTATTTAAAATGTTAAATAGGCTCCCTCCCCTCTAACATTTGCCAATATTTGCCCCTAAAATGAAAGTTTAGGAGAATTTTGAGGAAATGAAACATTCATGAGATTTAGCCAAAGGTCTACCTTCTTCTAAGTCATAAATCGTATTTGTAGAAGAGTCTCCTAGCCAAATTTGCCTGTTTCTTCATTTGGATTTACTGGATCACACTATTTTTTACTAATTCTTCCAATAGCAGCTAGCATACTCCATGCATCCTGGCGCTCCAACTAAAAGCTGCGTTTTACCCTGTTTTTTATGAGAGACTGCCTGAAAATTCCTTCTTTGCAGATCTTGAGTTTTAACAGCTCTTTGATTTGTTGCTGTGCTGCTCGCTTCTCTCCTTCATATGCTATTGATTTTCTTCCTCTCCACTGCAGTAATCTTCTCATCTGACTGATGTGAGATTTCAAGAGCCCTGCACTGAGGCTTCCTCCTTCCCTTCCAAAAGAGTTCAACAATCTCCTCTCTTTTTTTTTCCTTTTTTTTTCTTTTTTCCTTACATCATCCTCATGGCTCACATCCTTTCTCTGCATTTCCCTCCTGATTCATTATGTAACCATGAATCTCTCTTCAAACACAGAACATCTGGGGAGGGAAGGAGAAGGGTGTAATTACTATAACATGTGGTAAGAACAGCAGATTATTTTGGTATTATCATTGCAACTTCCTTATATTTCTCTTGCTTCCCTTTTGGCATTGCAGATGATAGAAACTAGCTGAGTGAAATGTTTCCTTCCAGCTCTCTCCAGAGGACAGAACGCAGGTTCCGGCCAACGTGCCGGTGGGCAATAGAGAGAGGCCACAACCGAGGTCATCATTTGAAATGCACGTGATATCGAATGATGCCATGGTTATTAGGTGGTGATATCATGGCACTCCCTGCCACGAGAGCTTGCACTGGAATAAGTGTCCCTGTACTCCTTAGAGGTGAGAAAAAGAGAACAGTGTTTCAGTACCATCAGCACAACCACACCTTGGAGCCACCACCATGGAGTGAAGTCTCCCAGGAACAGGTCCATCTTCCCCCCGAGGAGATACCATTTAATAAATGAGAGACTGCTGAGATGAGGAACACCCCTAACCCCACAGTAACTTTTCAGAACTCTTGTAATATTTTGGGGCTGGTTTCTGTCCTGTAAAACAGTCAATAGATATCAGTCATCTCTGCTTTGGAGATGGTATTCTGTTTGAATTCCTCCATGCTAAGCCCATGGTGAAAGACAGTGTGGATCAATCTGATGAAGAAGGCTTTCATTTGGTGTCATAGCAAATAAAATTTACTGTGTAAGGAGTTCTCACTGCTGACAGCCAATATTTTTTCTGCCAGTAGGGTCTCTGAGATACGTCTCCTTAGCCACAGCTGTCAACCCAAAATACACACTAAACCTGCGTGTGAGGCTGGTGTCACACGGCACTGGAGATTACTTGGCAATCAGAGATTACATCAAGCAGTCTATGAGTAGAAAGGAAAATATATATATATTCAGCATTTAAATCCTGGGCTTGCAGGGAATTGTCTGTGCTACAGTGAATGGTATTAGGCATGCTGTAGCGTTATTTACATCCACCAGGGTTGAAAAGGGATGTTTAGCAGATGGACAGGCATGAAATCCTGCCTCTCCACAGCAGTGCCAGAGAGAGTAATACTCTTCAAGATTAATGCTTCAAGATCAGTAAGCTCTTTTGTCCTATTTTCATCTTAGTACATTACCGGTAATCTTGATTGGGGTTTTGCCTGCTGTTGTAATACAAATATGCAAAAGTAGTACGAATGCAAATGCACATAATTTCTTACACTTCTGTTTTCTCATTGGTACCTTTGTTATTTATCATAGGCATTTGCACTAAAACAAGTGGTTACTCTCCCTCAGGGTCCCATCTTCTCCTCCTATCAGGCTTGATCCCACTGCAGGGACAAGTCATATGTTGAATTTATGAGGCTGGAAGAGCCCACAGTGGTGCCGTAAACACAAGTTCCAGCTGAGGGAGAAAAGAGTCTATAAGCRAGCACCTCTCCACAGTCCCCTCATGCTAGCAAGGGAAGAAAGGAGATGATTGATAACTTATGAGTATCACTGGCATCTGTGTCTATATCCTCTTCTGTTAAACCTTGGCAAATAACAACAGGGACTATATGCCATAATACTTAAAGCTCAGTGAATAATTCATACTGAAATTCATGTTAAAGAAGTTGACTGTGTTTCTATTCATGAATTACCCATGAGCAGATGTTGATTTTCTGAATGTGCTCATTATTAGAAAGTATTCATTAGATAATTTCTTCAAATACTCTTTGGCTTTCTCTTTGTTCTGAATTCAGTTTCTTGTTAGCGTCTAACATTAAAAATTGAACTATTTTGACTTCATGCAGAAATCAGCGAGTATGGTCTTCTGATTTCTGTTTGGAAGTTGTTAGTCTCCAGGAAGAATATTTAGTAAGTGTGGATCCAAATTTTCAATTAATATTTGGCATGGTTTATTTGATAACAACTGTTTGGCTGAATTTTTTTGCTGGTTGTCTCATTTGCCAGATTATTCATGTACTCATAGAAAATGGCCATGACAAAACTATCTGCAGAATTGGTACAAATAATTGCCCAAATGCAAATATATAAATATAAATTATAGTAATTTCTTCACTCTTTCCCATAGCCAAGTCCCTGAGTAATATCTGCCCTCTCTCCACATTGTTTTATTCATCTGTCTCAAGGCGTCAAGAAGTACTCTACTAAGTCATCATGTTTTGCTTTCTTATCAGTCTTTAAGGGAAAGATCCACTGTGATTTTTTTCAGCAGCGATGCAGACATATCAATTTAATACTCACACCATGTGGGACTCATTGGCCTGGCTCATGGGCTGCATACTGGGGTTTCTTTGCAGTTATCATAATCGCTTCCGCTTGCTTCTGCATCTCCCCCCTCCCGGCTGCTCCAGCCAAGCTCCCCGATAAAGCCATGGGGCATGAAGGGTTGCACGATGCCCTTCTCCGGTGTCGTTGTTTGATCCACTGAGATACCGTAACAGCCCACCAGCTGAGTGCTGGCAGGTTACCTCAACCTGTAATATTTATGCCTTTAGCCTGTAGTGATAGGACAAGGGGTAATGGTTTTAAACTGAAAGAGGGTAGATTTAGATTAGATATTAGGAAGAAATTCTTTACTATGAGGGTGGTGGGACAGGTTGCCCAGAGAACTTGTGGATGCCCCCTCTCTGGAAGTGTTCAAGAYCAGGTTGGATGSGGCTCTGAGCAACCTGGTCTAGTGGAGGGTTTCCTTGCCCATGGCAGGGGGGTTGGAACTAGATGATCTTTAAGGTCCCTTCCAASCCAAACCATTCTATGATTCTATGATAATGGTTTAGATGTTGACCTAAACTGCTGTTTGCTCTGCAYTGAAATTGAGGAACAAACTTCTGAGAGTCATTTACTGCCTTATSTCTGCTGAGGGAAAGGTATTGAAGAACTAGGAGAAATTAGTGAACTGCTCAGGCATGATACTTAAATCAGCATGTCCGTTTCCGACCGGTCCCAAGCACATGTTCATTCTTCTTATCATCACTACTATGTGAAGCTGCTCAGGGAATTAATCTCTTAGAATAGATACAAGATGAGGAGAGTGAGCTGAAAGGAGAGAAATACACCCAGGCGTGGAAGTATAATGGTCTCTGAGCTGCTTTGCATTCTGTGGAAATCTTTCCATATGGCCTGGGCTGTTTTTTAACAAAATAATGCAGAGCTGCCAAAGATTCAGAATAGATAAATCTAACCTTGTGTGAAACACAGAGGACAGTTCCTTCTCTGGCATAGGTACACTGAAAACCACAGAGAAACGTTGCTTTTCACCAGCTGAGGATCCAGCCTAGAGGATCTGGCTTTAGAGGATGGAAAACCACTACAAAACATAAGCTCTCGGCTTGACACACATCTTGAAGGCCAATGGTGACTGGCGCCTACCAGCTATACATCTCACACAAGCCATAAAGCTGATGAGCAGTGAGAGAGAGAGACACGCTAGATGGGGACGTGACAGCTGGAGTCTGCAGAAGCATAGGAAAAGGGATTTAATTTGATCTTGTCTGTCAAACAACGGAATGTTTCTTATGGTAAGAAACATAAACCAAGTCTGTACTTCTCATCAAAAGCAGAAGAGGATTTGATGACAGGAGTAGTTTGCTTGCTTGCTTGCTTGCTTGTTCTTATTTGATTTGTGGCATGAGATTGATGAGTTTCTCAGGTGCAGTTGAAGGGAATAGCTGTATAATCCTGCACAACACTATTCATTAGATGTATCACAGAAATGTACTTGCAGAGAAGCATCAGTGCAAATGCAATTACTTCCTCTAACTCACAGCTGCAAATATGGAGTGTGCACAAAAGAGCTTTCCCATTCAAATGTAGGTTTTCATTTCAAATTGACTTTGGGGACAACTTGCCCAAGAAATGACACAATCTAATGTCTTTCCTTCATTTTAATTAGATCTCATGTGCTTTAACTATGGCAATGAGATTTCTTGGTGTTACCGCTCTCCTTTAAAAATGTTAGCTTGTTTTAAAAGAATTGTTGCAAGCTACAGATGATGGTGTAAGCAAAAATGAAAACAAAAAACCATATATACTGGTACTTATACATACTGGCCTGTCAAGAGCRTATAATTCGTAAATCTAAAAGACTTTTGAAGCCACAGAGCTTAGTTTCCAAAGGCTGATCTTATTAGAGGATGAAACTAGCCAGTACAATGTGGACTAACACCATTGCTCTGCAGGGGAACGTTTGTAATATTGGGRTATTTAGGCAAAAAAAGAAGGTTCCTTCTACTGCCCAGATTTCTTCATCCTAAAGAACTTTAGACTCACCCATGGGCCAAATTCTTTAGATTCTTCATAAATTCAGCTGGGCGTTTGGCTAGTTCACAGGCCAGAGAATCAAGTTTTTTATATGGGAGAGGATGTAGAAATAGGGTTCTTACTGCCTTGTGTAGACATAACAGAGGAATATGAACCYAGCTGCTAGATTGAGGGTTTGGGGTTTCTTCTTGTTAGTACATACAGGAACACCCATTTCAGACCTGCTACTCTTTCCATCCAAAATTATATTACGGACACAGGCATGTTCTCATAAACCACATGGTAACATATTTCAGCTCTTTGCTTGCTCTACAGACCCGTTTTCTTCTCTGACAGCAGAATGAGACACAGCAATGCTGTACAATGAGTCAACCAAGTGGTTGTCTGCAATAGCACAGAGGTGAGTTCTCTCTGGGTCTCAGATAAAGCTTTATCACAAAAGCTGGCAATGCCTTGCAGATGCTCCTTTCTGCCTCTTCTTTCTTTTGCTGCAACAGCTCAAGTTTGTGTTAAAATACTAGCACAAAATTTGGCTCCTGGAAATAGATAGCTCCAGGTCATTGGGAATTGGCTTGGACGTATTTCAGGGTAAASTGCAGCCACTGAAATGCTGGTCATGACTATAGTTGATACTGTTTAGTTTATCCTTTCAGATCCCTATAGAAAGAGAATTATTTCTTGTCTTATGCCCGGTCTGTGAGGCTCCAGCATGTTACGATGCCCTTCATGAGTCCCATTGCTGATGCACCCCATGCTCCTGTCCCACAGTAGGTCCTACTCTAAATTGCACTAGAGCCGGAGCTATGACTGGAAGTGGCATTCCATTACATGCATTTGAACTAAATGTCAAGGCAGATTAAAACAAAAGCGCCATTATAAATTTCAATCCTATKAAAAAGAATTACATTAAAAAGGCCCAAAATCTATTTAAACAAACTCCCACAGAATGCTCATAAACTCGACAGCTGTGTGGAAACTATGCACATCTTTCAGGTAAGTTCCAGGGCTTGTTCAAGAGAGAAGAGATCTTGCCAGCCTCTATTCTACATAAGGTTTATTGGTCACAGACTTCCTATTAATTAGCAGAAACATCAGTGATCTCGTGGGTTGCCTCTTATTTCTGAGGTGTTGCCTGCTCTCCCTCACTTGCAGAGSCTCCTGATGTTAAAAAGCTGACCTCAGGCTTTGGGGATTCAATAAATCTGTTACCACATTCCTCTGATAAATATTTTCTCAAGCTGTTTAGTAGAACTGAACAGCAAAGGGAACTGCGGGTAGTAAGAGTGGCCAAATAAACATTCACATTAGTGAGTTGATTTTCCAGCAGCATTGGTGCTACTGGGGCCGGCCACCGTGGGACGCAGGCTGCCTCTAGCCACGTGGGTGCTCACTTAGGCCGTTAAAGATGCATCGATGTGAAGGAGATCAAAGGTGACCTGGGAAAACTCATCAGAAAAAGACTTCTGTGAGACCTTCTGTATGAAACCAAGGAATCAAACGGTGCAGGACGCCAAGCAAGGGAATAGCACATTCAGCCTGGCGTCCTGGGGAAATTTTCTCTTAGCCAGGATGGATAGACAGCCGTTTCATGGCAGAAAGGAGGAGTTTGGGTCATTTTCAAAAACTTGGGGGCTTTTGATGTTTATTTTCAGCTTCAGATATTACTCTTCCCTCCCTTATTTCCCAATACATCTCTCAGACTTCTTAAAATCCTCCTCTACCAAGTGCCTCGTTGCCACGAATTCAGCATTCATACTGGGCATCGCACACGCAACTGGGCATCCATGAGAACGGACGATCTTTCCCTGGGCCTGAATGGCCATGGCTTATTTTATGCTGAGTGGAGTTCTGGTTTGGATCAAATTCTTGACAATATRTGGGCTCATTAATTCCTTTTTGTACCATTTGTGCAGAATCCGACCATTGCAGCTATATCAAACAAGTATCTAGCAAATACCTAGAACTCCTTCTTTTTAACTTGGAATYAATGATGAAATTTCAGTTTGACTTGGACTGGACTACTAAATATATGGAAATAAGGAATGATGAGAATTTTTACCAGTTTAACTTAGTATCGTATCTTCTCTGCACTGTTTCCAGTGCAGAAAAAGAAGAAAAGTAGAACAGGAGAAAATAATCTAAATTCAACAACTTTTTTTTTCAGTTAAAAAAATTCTAAAGAAAATGATTTAATTTCTTGATTCCAAATTTTAATTTTTTCAATAGAGCAACGCTTCCTTCATTACGTTGTGTTTCAATGTGCCTGAAACAGCTATAAATGGTTTATGGTTAGGTGGTTAATTATGGGTTAGTAACGATAGGTCTTTTGGCCTGTTTGTTGAGATCGTGGAACTTGACCTATCAGGACTCCTAGTTCCTTGGCCTCGTTCAGTAATTAATTTGCCATATGGCTTAGAAAACAACAAGCAGGGTTGTTCCTCTCCCTGCATAGTGTGGTTTTAGGAGTGTCCGTAAAGTTCTTTCAAGATGAGCAGCTAGACATTGTTAGAAGTGCAGCAAATTGCAGTGCAAAACTATTCCAAAAGTTAAACCTATTCCAAAAGTTAAACCTCAAATTGTCAAAGGCATTCCCTTCCGCTAGCATTGCCTTTCTTGCAAACCCCCATAAATAGGAGCCCAGCAAAGAAAGAAGCTGATAAATTAGACGTAGATCTATGAAGAGCAAGGGAGCCAGAGACCAATACCTACAAGACATATGTCTTTATTTACTCAAACATAAATCAAACAGAACAGGAACTTCTGCAAGTAAATCGGATTCCATTTGTATGTTTTTCCTGACACATAAATCTGGTTGTAGCAGAATGGCATGAATAATAGAGGAACCGAACTCCCACAGTGACTAATCTTTCATTGACGCTGGACTGATAACTTACCCTGATGAGCTGGACTTTGGTGCTGCTGCGGTGAATCTCGGGATCACCAGAGGCAACATGGACGTTKGTTGCTAAAGAGATTCTCTTGCATAAGGCAAAGTGGCTTGGATATAAGCTCCCATCTGCTACTGTAGATCCAACCTTTATTGATGTTATTTGCTAGACAAGGCCTCTCTCTTYTGAGGCCTTGAAGAAAGAGTCTGCAGCTGTTTAGGTAACAAATAGCAAAACACAACGCAGGGGATCTAATGAGAGCAATGCCAACCGGCAGTGAGAAAAAAATAAACCACTTGCAGATGTGTTTGTGCCTGACCTTCCCTATGCTAAAATGTGACAGGAACCCAGCTGTCCTCCAAGATGTGGGGAAGCATCCCTTGGAGTGTGATGGGAGCTGGCTTCAGTCTCTCAAGTCCCCAGTTCCCAGGAGATGTATGCCATCATTTCCCAACACTCAAGCTGATGGAATATGCCCAGAAAGCTGCAAAATGATAAGGCATTGTAACAGTTCTTTGCAAACTGKACAGGGGTCTTCACAGCAGCAGCTACAGCCACGTGGCTCAGATRCATCTCACCTGGCTGACAGTAGTTGTGCTATATCTACGTGAAGTATTAACTACGAAAGGCTTTCGCAGCCAGATTCATGAAGCATTTCCAGGAGAGAAAAATCCCCTCTTTCTTAGCTATGTTTTGCTGTCCAAGCTGCTGAGACTGCAAATTTGACCATCTTATAACTTGAAGAGACCTTAGGTGAATCCAGTCCCACTCTTAGGAATGTTATCTTTTCAATTTTGGCAAACAGAGGATATTTTCATAGAGATTCCTCTTGCTCGCACTCAAATGGAGAAAGATGGAACATGAGAGAGGGTTTTACTCCTTTGGCTGACAAAGTCTGCTTTGAATAAAAAAAATGGATCATGCAAAATATTATTAATGATCAAATCCACAGTTTTTGCTAAGCCAGAACATTACTCAAGGTCATATCCCCTGAAATCCTCCTTTGACTGATGGAGTGGTTTCTTCCAGTTTAAACGCAGTCACAATATTATCCCTAATGTAAACTGGCAACATGGATGTTTTTGCAGTTGGTGTTGGTAAAGCATTCCCAAGAGTGGCAGATTACTTTCCACCATGGAAAAACAAATTCCACCCTCCCTGCCATCAACCCCCAATTCCACTCACCTTTTCCAAACAGTACATTCAGTAGGAAATCCTGATGATGTTAAAGCTACTTCTGCTGAAAACCTGGCTACCTTAATTGGTCCTGTTCACTTGATATATGACATTTTCTAAGTCAAAGTTTTCCTGAGCTGAGCATCCATTAATTATGTCTCCAACGAGGCCTTCCTGGTACTGTATCAACTCCATTAAAACCTATATCTTGCAGGAATGGAAAATGAGTAAGCAGATCCACAAAGAATAACAAAACAAGAAGTTCCTCTGGGGTGTGTTAAAGACTATCTTAATGCAGTGGGGCAGGCTGTCAGGGCTGCGGCAGCAAACCGCGTTAGAGGTTGGGAGCGGAGAATAGACTGACAAGCAACTCTTTGGAGCAGCAGGTTGGCAGAGTTACCTGGAATGATCACATATGTTAAGTCTGTTGATGTTGAGTGTCTCATAAATACYCTGAAATATAGCAGGAGGAGCACAAGAGTGGTCCTGCAGAGCAGGACATCGTGGAGGTGAGGGGGGGATTCGATGCCGGTGCTGGAAAAGGGCTGACCTGGTTAAGGAAAAGARAGGTTGCAGAGACAAGGGGAGGGAAGGAGGAAATGAAGGGAGCCTTATTTAAAAATCACAGTGCAGTTTTAATTCTACCACAAYTGGAGTTAGCGGCTAAGCTCCTCTCAGCTGCAAAGGTCTAGAAGACAGTTGCGAGGTTGGTGGTAGTTTTTTAATGACTTAGCAAAGAAGCCATCTGGAAGGACAAAGTGCTGCATTATTTCTAGRTTTGAATGGCGCTAATGTGTTGTTCTAGCATAACATCCAGCGAGTTATGGTGGGTATACTGGAAAGGGGCCAGGTTGGTTTTTCTACCAACCCCTGGCTGGCAAGTTCAGTAGAACATAGAGAAAAATTTTCARACTACACCACACTGCTCTAAAAGATGAGTTATCTAAAGAGACTTTTTTGGGGGAAAAAACCTCAACAACAACAAGAAACGACCACCAGAACCAAATAACACACAGAACGAGCCCCTTCTGAGGTGACGGGGATATGTTGTATTTCATGACACTGTGCAGGACCTGTGTCCAGGTCTCTTCCCTCTCCTGTCACCCTTGCAGAAGCCAAAGCGGGGACCAAGGGCTCACATTTCCCACTCCCCTGCTGCAGCTCTGGGCACGGGTACAGTCCTGGGGCAATGGCTTGAGAACAAAAACCATCAAAATCTTGCCATCAGAAAGGTCTCTGATGAAAATAGCATGCTGACAGCTTTATTCTCGAGTCCTTGCGTTTTGGGTCTCTGGGCCAAATGTGGATTTCTAGTTTTCAGGATGTGAATCTGGGAAAATAAGAACTACATCAATTAAAACTGTGTCAGTAGTTTTAAGGATGTAAGATATATCTATACAGTATATTTGTGAGTCTGCTTTTAGGTAGATGTAAGCGGGCTGACAAAATGCCACATAGCCATGGTTAGGCTGATTTAACAAGCTTCTCTAAGAGAAAAACTATATCAGATTAAGTTTACACATTCACACAGCCTGTGGATTGGAGTTGAACCAGATCCTGCTTATACTGTGCTGATTAGACACCCTCTACCCTCTGAGAATTGTACAGCTTCTTAAATATCCATCTATTCATCCTAATAGCTGTGCTGTTTGCTTGGGATGGTATCCATCTTCATGGACTTTAGACATTTTAAATTTAGGCATCAGTCATCCTAGGCTCCCTTTATCRTGAGAGGAGAGAAACGGCTCTCTCTGGAGAGAGATTTATCACATGTGAAAATAGGTGTCTGAGAAAGGAGAGATGGATAGCTCTTTGGAAGGGCTTATTTCTCTAGATGCCTAACCAAAGTTATTGCATATGAATCTCAGCTTATCCGTGTCCTAGTATCCAGCTCTCCTCCAGCTTGTACGTGCAGGTATCTGGCTGCACACCCACCCAACCTAATGTTTCCGTTCTTTATAAGGTGTGGGCATCTATCTAGAGATATGTATGAAAAATAATTAAAATTCACCAATGACTACAAAGGACTTTTCATATTTCACTGTCTACTTATCTCTGTTAACTCAGATAAATTAGGTCAACCAAGGAATGTGGCCCATGTGCTAAAATCATCAGTGGATGATGTCATGGTCAAAATGAGTCCTCTTTTAGGAGTTTAAAAGGTAATTGAAAGGTTATTTTTTTTAGAAGTTCACTTCATTTTTTCTAACGGGAAGTAAATGAGGTTCAGGTCATACTCAGGCAAGCTCAGGGTGAAGTCATAGGGTGAAGAGAGGGAAGATGGAGTTGAAGATTAATTTGATTAGGATTTCTTAAGATAATATTTGATTTTATGAGGGGTTTAAAAGCAGTAAGGTCCATTTACTAAGTCTGAGCTGTTCACTCATTTTTTTTCAGGCTATACAGAAAGGTACAGACTCTTGGTTGGAGTTAGATGGWCACAAATGGAGAAAAATTAATACCAGTTACAATAAGAATCTGCAAAGTGTTAGCAGAATAAGTGGATTTGATTAAATGCAGAGCTGAAGATTCTCTGATTTCTCAGGGAGTTTCCTAATTTTTGTAATACTCAAGCTGCAAACTTTTAACTTGGGTGAACATTACAAGCTTTGAATTCTACTACAAACAAGTAAGTTAAAGAATCCACAGGAAGAAAACAATTCCTTGCCATACTTGTGGTTTCCAAAAAAAGTTATTAAAGGTAGGGATCTGTCTCCTGTTGCTCCCAAAGAAACTTAAAACTTTGTAAATAACTAAAATAGGAAATAACATAGATTCAAAGAGTAAAATCCCAACATTAGTAGGCAYGAGATAAATTCCTTCAGTGTTGTATAACATCCAACGTTTGTGGAGCAGGATAAGAATCAGTACACAACACACTGACCGAGGGTGTAGGACAATGGAGATCTGCTGGTGCAAAAAAAAAAGTTCACTCTGAAATACAGCAAGCACTCACCTGGGTTGCAGAGCAGAGAATAATAGTTTTGATTTAGAGGACACTCACAGCAGTTCTGCGGGCTGTCCTAGTTCTGGGCAATCCATTAGTGTCACCAAAATTAAAAGATGTAAAAAAAAGTATCTTTCTGTTTGCAATTTATGAATGCATCCCCAAAGGTGGCAGGGCTATTAAATATCCATCAAGCTCCAGTGTGCCAGTGCATCAACTGAGTTTGTTTTTGCGGGAAGTTTGGAGGGTCACAGTAGCTTTACCAGTGTCTGGCAGAGAGTCCTGGATGCCTGCAGTAAGGATTTTCTGATGCATTTTACTTTAAAGCTGTGACAACCAATAAACAGCTCGGATGAAACCTGCATGAACAAGAACCTGAAAGAATGAAAAAATCTTTACTCCAAGTATACKGTGTGCCTCTTGTAACCTTAAAGTMATTTCTTGAGTCAACAAAACAAGGATTTTTCAAGGGGATAGATATGGAGCGCAAATTTGGAGGAGGAGAAAAGTAAAGAATCTAAGTGAATCTCCAAAAGCTGTTGTGTTTTTTTTTTTTCCCTACAGAGGCCTGAACCAAGGTGATATACTTGCCAAAAAGATTCAGGGGGATTTAAACCTGAAGCTCGTGGTTTGCTCCTTTCTCTATAACCACATATTTATGAATACCCCACAGTGTTGGGCATGCTGACATGTTTGTAATCCACAGTCTAGGGCTTRCCCCCCTGTTTTCTTACAACAAAAACATTTCTGGTGAAAATGCATGTAAGTCTGAAGATCAATGAGCCAGCTTATGCACACTCTTGCTTTCCTCTAGGACTTTGGACAACGGCCCAGTCTAGACGTCATTCTGCGAGTCATACAGACGTTATTTTCCTTCACCTCTTCCAGGAGCTTTCCTTACCCTGCAATCTTATCAAAGACTTAGTATTTAAACAGCTTAAGCTTGATTCAGCTTGTTTTTGATGAATTGGCCACAGACCATTTCTACAGGCAGYTCACCAGTCAGAGCTGGGGAGCAGAAAACTCCAGCTTCAAGGCTGGGACAGGCAGTATGGGCAGGGTGGAGGCTGTGACATCCTCCAGCAGCACTGGGTCCAGAAGAGCTCATGTGTCCACAGCTTATGGACAACCTTTCCCTGTGACCAGGAACACCGGAACACATCTCCAAACTCCTTGGTCTCTTTATCACCCCATCTCCCTAGATAGCTTCTTATGAGTGACTCACACTTCTCCATTTGAGAAGGTCTTTTAACTATTTGGTGGATGTTTAACATCCTGGCTTTTAGCTTTAGCAAACTAAGTCTTCCAGTTTTATGGAGGTAGGATCCTTGAAGCTGACAGCTTGCCCTGTTTTCTTTCTAGTGTGTGCTTAAGACAGTTTATCGCGATTTCTTGGGTTGCTTTCCTGTTTGCTCTTCCCAGAGTCCCATCAAGTTAGACTGATCTGTGCTGTAAGGGGTCTAATAATGTTTATAGCTTTCCACTAACATTACCGCTATTGTCAATTTTTATGCCATTGTCACAGGGCAGTGTACTTAGGTGAGCACACAGCACCTTGAACTCCCCATCTACTACTACTTGCATGTCTCATCACTGTAAATACTAATGCAATTATTAAGGAAATGTTTTTCTGGAGGGGTAAAGGAGGGCAAGTGATATAATCTGCATAAAAGCAGCAACTTGAACCTCCATCTCCAAAACCAGGAGCTGCTCTCCTAATGAAGAACCAACTTCTGTTAATTCTGTCTCACAGAGAGCACTGAGGAGCCTCTGAGCAGGGAGGGAACAGTACTTCTGTCTCAGTAGTGGGGAAGGTAAGAAGACCTAGAAATTAATTTAAAGGATATTTTTCTTCAATCCATGATGGTCCAAGTAGGCTTGGTCCTAATTTCATTTAGGGTTGGGAAGGGAGTTCAGGAAAACAAATGGGTCTCTCCAGATTAAACATGGGTGGAAGTCTGTGTAATGAATTGAATTGGCCCTAGGATCATTTTGCTCATCCTTGCTTTTGTGAAAATATTTGCAATGTGATTTTTGGGCCAACTGAGAACTGCCTCTGTTTGTTAAGAACCGCAAAGAATGTTTAGAGTAGAATTTTGGAAAACGTTTTTGAATAATGTGGATTAGTGGCTGCCTGTGTAATTTAAACTTTGCCATAATTAAATACCAACAGTAATTAGCAAATAACATCCAAAACCTGAACTTATRTAAAAAATATCCTTAGAGAATGACCAACTAACACAAAGACTTACAATATTGGGAAAGCTGCAAATGATCTTGAGGGTTATCATCTCCTCTTCCCCTCTCCCTCCAGAGTACTGGAAAGCTCGATAGGCTCCCTGGAGGGGAAGGATCTTGGATTTCTCCTGCAGCAGCCTGTGGTGGAAAATGGGACTGATCAGTTCTAACCTTCTGCCTGACCAACCTAATTCATCTATTCGGGTGCTCAGGAAGCTCAAAGACTATTTGCTAAAYATTTTGTGACCGTTCCCACTAAGGGGATCCCTGGAGCACCTGCTGCCCRAGGAAGTGGGATGCTAAGGGGCTTTTTTCCACCTGTGTGGGRTTGGCACCCAGGAGCGATACAGAGAGCCCTGAAGGTTTTATTGATGTGGCTGGGGAGTGCTATTCTTTCTGCTGCAGTCTGCATAAAGCCAGGCTATGTTTCTGTGAGCAACAACTCTTTCTTTGAGAACACATACAGAGACACACAGACACGGGAAATAAAACAAAAGAAAAATTTAGGAAGGTGGAATAGAAACGAAAAGAATAATAGGAATCCGTGATTTATGAAACAGCACAATGAATGACAGAAATAAAAGAGCCTGGAGTTTTATAAGATTATCTGAATTCATTTGAGAAGCAATACAAGAAGYGAAGCTTTGTAGCTGTAGAGACGATATTCCCTCAACTTTTTATGTCTATTCAAATGCCTAGTGTGTGGATTTGTCAAGCTTAAAGGACTAGCAGACTTGGCAATCTAATTCTTTTATCTGCAAGCCAGGTAGGGCACAGGCRACTACCCAACTTTCCCGTATTTTCCTGCCAACATTTTCACTTTACACTTGAAGGGACTTGGTGCAGAGGGTACATCGAGATGCAGCCTTTGTGTTTGTTCTGCTCTGTAGCAGAGACATACAAAGATGCCAATGATGTGTGAGGATTACGGGAAAGTCTGACCCTTTGTTTACTTCAAAATGGGCTGGGAAGATCCAAGAAACAGCRTTAAGCAGCATCAGCTGAACCTGGCCTGGGAAACAAGAGTCAAGGAAATAACTGGTAACTGCTTTGGGCRGAGCGGGTGCAGAAGGGCCGTATACTGACTCCTCGCCCAAGACAATCCATCCAGGACACAAACATGTCTGAAACTAAAAATAGAGTGCCTCCCTGGCCTCACGGTGAGGGTACCGGAGCAACTGTCCATCTTCCGTGCTGTCTTCACAGCTGGTTTGGCCAGACACCCTCCAAAGAGGCCCTCACCCAGCCTTTACGTCAGGAGGATGTAAGGAGGATCCTTCTGCTGAGGCGTATCCCTCTCTCCAGGGGAGAGACATGACTGGTGCAGAGACAATATCCTGCTTTTAGCTGGCTAACCTCAGGGAAGACAAATTTTGCCTCTTGTGAGTATAGTCTGTCCACATTAAGGGTACAGACGAGCAGGATCCAGTTTTGTGCCTGTTCCCAGTCAAGTGGATGGAAGACRGCTCTAGGTCAGCAGCTGTGTAACAGTGCTCATGTAATGCTGTGCCTCAACTATTAATCCCAACACTGTGGGTGATAAAGACATATCCCAGCATGCCTGTGATGGAGTAAGGAGCTGAAACTGCATTTCTTTTCTTTTAGGCGAGCATTCCAAGTTATCTAATTCCCATTCGGACTTAAATATGCATTCTTGTTGACTGCAAGCTAAAATTCAATATCTGAAGATATTTTGTATTACAACCATTGAAACCTAAAACTGTTTTTTTTCCTATTAGTTTCTGATGAGACTGATTAAGATATAGTGAAGGCAGATCTAGGATGCAGGGTAACACATTCCAGCTCTGCTCACAATAAGCGTCTCAGATTTACTCCTGGATCCCAAGTGTTCCCCTCTGATACAGGATACTGCCTTCCCACAGAGTTCTTAAATCCCTGCTATGCAGCAGAAGTGTGTGGTCAAGAGTATTTTGCATTGTTGGATAACAGATTTCAGTAATGTTTCTCACATCTTCAATGCAGCAGAGGCTCTAGTTTTTGAGAGCGGAGCCACAGACTCATTCTTTTCTGGGAAATAGCAAAAATCAGACATCAATCAAAGCCACAAAGTCTCCATCTAAAATCGACCTTACCCTCCACCGTTTCAGCGTGTTGCTRCTTGCACATGGACACTAGATCCAGATAAAATGACGGATCTTCTCCAAGAAAAAGGAATGCCTTCAAACATGAAATATTCACTTCATTTATGGCCTGCAAGATTTTTGGAACTCCATGCTGTGCCACAAACCTTTGGCTGCAGCCCTTTCCATCAGCCCATCCAATTCGCCCCTCGCCTCGGGACATGCTGACTCCATAGCAAAAGCTCATGCAATTCATTTTAATACCTGTCCGATCATCTCATTTTCATGGACCAC
This sequence comes from Oceanodroma leucorhoa, assembly GCA_030449065.1. Lineage (NCBI taxonomy): Eukaryota > Metazoa > Chordata > Aves > Procellariiformes > Oceanodroma > Oceanodroma leucorhoa. The sequence goes on along the minus strand of JASVER010000025.1, from coordinate 5,251,381 downwards.
CCAGACCTCACTGAGCTAAAAGCACTCTGGAAGCTAAAAGATAGCCATATTTCCACATTATTTGTTTTTGGTTTTCTGTTGTTGGTTTTTTTTTCCATACAAATAAACTGTGACAGGCTCACATTGGAAGTGATTGAATCAAATTAAACCTGTTTTCATATTACAGTATAATCTGGATGGACTTGTTTACACTAATTGGAAAGTAATTATGTGCCTCTGCCAAACTGGTAGGTTTTGATTGTGGGAGGTTCAGGGACTAAAGCACTTCATGCTTTTCACTTTGGGAGTGCGTTAAAGCTATTTTATATAGAAGGCGCATGAAGCAAAATGGCCAGAAGAGTGAACTGATAAAATYGCAATGAGCTCAAACCTTGCAGATGGTGAAAATCAACTTAGCTTCATTCAAGTCACCATGACGAGGAACTGGTCCACTGTGTCCTTGCTCGAAGGAGTTTGTAAGCTCATTTTGAGCATACCACAATGAGAACGATAGCAAGCCGGCAGGGAGAGCTGGGGAGGGACAGGGACACCACGACTAATATTTTGTGACTGCTGAGCAGAGCCATGGTGTGYTGCGCTGTGGGACAGCAGCAGGGAGGTTCATTATTAAACTTGTAGAAACCRTTAATAGGAGACTTTTGTTCTGTTTTGTTCTATTGCCATGTTGGATCCTCTACAAATAAAAAGATAGAGAGAAACATGTGTAAAGAGCTCTGTGTGACAGAGCACCGCGCAGTCACTGGTGTCCAGCTGCTCTACAGCCCAACCTGATTTTCCGCCTGAATTTTGCTTATGCTGTTGCCGAATCAGCAACACTAGAGCTCTTGGGACACATGCAAAAATCAAGCAGTTACCCGAGAGCTGCTTAGATGCAAGTCACTAAAGGGATGGCTCTTTGAGGAGTCATTGAGATGAACATACCTGGGACACTACCTGGAAAAGCAGATTCCTGTGGCCTCAGGCACCAGAAGAAGCATTAACCTCATGGCCTGAATTCTACCCGCAGCAGTTTTATATCAGTGTAATTCCCATGTGTTTAACCAAATGACGATAAGGGCGGTTAACGTTCAATGTATTTTAAAAGCTGAGATGCTATGGCTTTAAAATCTGGAGTTCTTGATTCTTCAGACCTTGCTGCCATATAGCCCCTGAAACTAGGCTTTAGATCTGTAATTTTAAAGGGGTGGGGAAATTAAATACRCCTAGGATTTTTAGATCCATAAATGCCTATGAGTCTCACAGCGACATAAATTTCTACATATCTCAGGACTTAAGATGTTATAAGGTACAAGGTGGTTTTTACTTCAGGTGCAAAAAATTCTGGTTTTATGCTTTTGCAACCGACTGAGAATATAGCAACACTAGTGAATGAAAACCAGTTTACGAAAACTGGCTGAGCCAGTTCTAGGCTACCTGTTTGGGTGTTGCTAACACTTTTTCCTGTCCCATTCATTTACATGAAGCTGAGACTCTTCCCAGGACAGGACTTGTGCTCATCTCACAATTAATGCCCACTGCTTCAGGCGTCAGACTTGCAGGAGCAGTCTGAAGTCACTTATGAAAAATTAGGGCCTTTTTAATAATTGGCAGGTTTACCACCAGGCAAACTGTGCTTTCATCTTAATTGGGGGGAGGGGGGCAGAATGAGTAAGAAAGAAAGAAAAAAAAGAAGAAAAAAAGAATTAGAAGGAGGGGAGAACAAGGAAAAGAAAGCAATGAATCTTGCGTATCATATGTAAGCTCCAGGGGCACTGAGATTCTGTGCCAGTGTCTTATTTGCGTGGCTATTTCAAAAGAAAAAATAAACAGGCGACTCCACAGCTGCCCATTAGTATTCTGCGGCTGTCGGAGATCTGGCGTCGCCCTCGGCAGAGCCGTCACCGGGAGCTGCGGAGGCCACTGATGGCTACCAGCCGAATCCTCCAGCAGCCGGGCTGCGGAGCTCACGAAGCTGAGGTGTCATTTATTCTAAACTCATTTGCCCTCACGCAATACAGGTTGATTGCTGAGAACGAGGAAATGGGAATATTTTGTTTTCTCGTGGCAGTGGCTAACGAAGTGTCTTAGAGCAACTGGGATGCTCAGCTCCGAACACACAGTGCTTTCTTCACAGCGCAGTGTAGTTCGGCAATGTAGGCTCCAGTTTTTCCAGGGTTTCTATAACATTATGTCAGAACATGATTTAAATGTAATAACAATTGCTTGGCTTGCAGTCCAGGAGGAACATGTGGTACCTTTTTACTGTTTTACTATTTTTATAAGTTAAGCTACATCATTTTTTGTTAACTTAGAGTATCTGCGGTTCCTAGGGAGAACTTGCATTCCAGATTTCATTTTTTTATTCTGTTTCTATGTTTGAAATAGATTTTTATTTTCCCTTTCCAATTGCTTTTAAAACGGGTTTGTCTTTTAGTGTAAATCCAGATAAAACCATCCTGGTCTTGCCACCAGCACCCTATTGTAACTAGAAGTGGATATTAAATTACCTTGTCTTACTGGCTGATTGCCATTAACTCTGAAATATCTGACTTATCCATGAATTCACTGTATCCGAGGCAAGAAGTGTCCCATATAATTTTGCTGCTTTTCAAGTGCAAAAGACTGCTTCTCTAATAGAAATTTCACAGTAACCTCTCTTTTCACGTAGTCCCATTCACGCACCCATTAACCTACGATGACACAAATGTTTGTGGAAGTGAGTTTGAAGGTCGCGTGCACGTGTGTTTGTGGAAACCAAACGCTCTGCTTGAACGTGCAGTTATTCATGCCAAAGAGCGTGGGCATTCAGCCAGGGAAGGAAAAGAAACAATACAGCGAGACCCGTCCGGCCAAACAGGGCTAGCAAACCCCTCTTGACCGTTTAATATTGAAACCCCACGCTTGTCTCCCGTAGTTTTCAGAGCAGCACATGTTACAGTGCCCACACCTTATACATGAGCTGGGAATTGTGCATGGAGGAACAAGCCGATGCGTACTTACACGATTGATAGATGCTCGTGTAACCAGCTAACCCCCCCCCGACAAGCTGCTCGTGGACGTGAATATTTTGTCACGCCCACTTGGTTGGCCTTATTTACAGACGGACTGAAAATGGAACCTGAAAATCAAATTCCACCAGATCTCAGGATAAAAGAGAGTCGAGCTCATATCCCCCTCGCTGGTTGCTCTCAGCCTGTTCCTGCTCACCGTGTGATAGCAGCCGCAGGGTTAATCCCTTCCAACGGCTACCCGCTCTCTCGCTTACTTTGGACCAAAAGCTGAAAATGCCTTTTATAATCTCAATATTATGTATTACCATCGAGTCTGAACCATAAACCTGACTTAAACCTGTCCCCAAACCATAGCTAAAACTCATCATTTTGATTTATCTCCATTTCAAAAGGAGGAAAGCCAAGAGTAGCCAGTTCCTTTTTAAAGGGAAATATTCAGCTCACAAAGCACTCAGAAATAGTTGGCAAAATTAATTTAGGATGATCAGTAACTTGCAAGACTTCCAGTAGTTCAGTTAAAACAATTCACCAGGATATCTCGGTGTCTTCAGCTTCTCCATCAATTCATTTCTGGAATGGAAGGTGCAGCTCTTGAAAAATAAAATGCCCTCGGCGACGCAGAGGATGAGAAGGGATCTGTACTGGTTGTGTGTGGCCTCGGTGTCAGCTGGGTGAAGTCAAATGATTTTCACTTCCAAAGCTGCATGTTCCCGAAGCGTGTGCATGGCTTTGCTGAGCGCGTACRTCAGAATTCCTTTGCACCGTGTGGTATGTTTTTTGGGTAGGCACTTCAGACTTGAGTACATGGGGCAGGTTACCAGTGAAATCGTAGCAGTGTAATTATAATGTTATTATTAGGCACACTTATTCCAGAATAGAAACTACAGAGAAAGCTACACCACGATAACTTTGGCAATATAATTAGGCAGTAGACAGACTTCTTAGTCATGCTAAATTTTCTAATATGGGTCTGATGCAAAGCTGACAGAATATCCAGGAAAAACAAGATGACTGTGCAGATTTCTGGAGAGGAGTCTCTGCTCCGGCTGTAGGATCAGCTGCAGAGCTGCACGTAATAAACATGAGTATCCTTAGAAATCTGCAGTAAAAGATATCCCACGCTGACTGAAGATCCAGACTTTGCCTTTAATATTGGACTCGAGTCAGTGGCTTGCAATCTGAAAACAATTCTGACTACAACAGAGCATTTCATATCTTTATTTCCTGGAGAATTTGACCTCTCTCATATGAAGCACTGAAATCCAAAATTTAATCTGCAGTTTCTCTCGTAAGCTGTATATCAGGCTGGGAATCTCATCAGAACAGGATTTCTTGTGAGATTTCCAATTCCTGATGGCAGAAAATACCACAAGAAAAGACTTGCTTTATTCTAGCCAAACCCAGAAATTTCAGAGATGTGCAAAACTAAACCAGTGAAACACCCCAAGTGTTTTGAGACGCACTTTTGAGAAGTTTTTTTAGGATCCACGTTAATGTGACCAGATCTCTTTGCGGTCCCTCTCTSTTTCAGCCACGACAACCTGGCTGATAAATTGCCATTTCTCAGCAGTTCAGGCAGATTTCGTATTTGAAGGAATAAAATTTCTTTGTGCTGAACRTATTCTGTCTTGCTGAAATTGGTGCTACGGGAGGGCTCCACACAACTAACCATTTCTTAGAAATGGAAGAAAGAAACCCCAAATCAAAACAGAAATTAGCTCAACCTGTTATTAGTGGTTAAAAGGGGAGAAGCTGTAATATTTGAGTCTGATGTGGTCCCACTTGCTCCTAAAGAGGGTTAAATTTTTTTTTTAATAGTGAAGTGTAAAAAGCAACTTGCAGYTTTCGCTTCTTTCCGAGAAATCATAAAGATCTTTAGTGCCCTCTACAGCCACACTGAATTCATTCATACCCAGAACACTCAACTCACTTTTTGTATTCTTGTTCTTCTTTCTGTTTCTCAAGTGAGCTGCAATGTACAGTCCTTTAAACGAGCTTTCAGCACTGCATTAATCACATGCCTTAATGGGCAAATTCAGCTTTTTTCTTGCTAATATATTTGCATGCTCTTTACGTAACAGAATGCTAAAAAGTACAGTCTGTGCAGCTGGAGAACTACAAGCTTATTTCATTTCCAACCCAGCTATGCAGCATGTGGTTTATRTACCGAAAAGAGAAACAGAAGGAACAATTTTCCTCCCTGTGCACCGACACTTCATCTCTTCTGCTTGTAGCCAACTGCCTCTGATTGTGGATAACTCATGGAAAAGTCTTGAAAACCCCAAATTACTTTGCAGCCTCGTACATTTACTGTGAGTGATTTACACAAAGTGTAATGGACCTGTGTGCTGTTTTAGAAAATAAAAATGAAGGCATCTTGACTAAGCTTACCTAGCAGTTTCCGTGGCCAAAGATCTGAAAGCCCTTTGCAGACTGCAAGACTGATAAAGCTCTCAGATCAGTGAAAATCAGGTTATAACCATGTGAGTTGCGATTACGCTCTCAGCTTGGCCGTMGCTATAACATCATTTCACCCAGCATTTCATCCACATTCTTCTGTAGCAAACACGACATCTCTTCTTAGGTGGCTTGCCTTTAACCGCAAACCCAGGTTTTGTGTATTTAGCTTTGCCCTATGGACAGCTGCTTAGTTTCCCACCCAGGAGCAGCTCCCACATGTGTCCTGTAAATACAGCCCACATCTGCTGACCTTCCACCGAGGGTTTTCATGATGGGGCCATGAACTGTCACAGCCTTTTAAATGTTGCTGCTCTGTCGTTCAGGGGATCTCGCCGCCGCAACCTGGAGGTGCGAGCCCGAGGTTTCGGCTCGCAAAGCAGCCATGAACAGCAGCTTGTACTTGGAGATGGACTTCAGCCACCTYGTACTTGCCCAAGTGGGTTAGTGCCGGTCACGCTCCAGCTTGGCCCAAGTCACTTCAAAATTAACTCAGGTGCACACATTTATACAAGCTGCAGACGTGTTTCTGGGTCACGGTGCAGACAAAGTGACAGGAACAAGGGCAGCATCGCCTGAAGGCTCTGTGAGAAGTGCTCGGTYGGGCGCTCAGCGGTGCTCGGTTGGCCACTGACCACGTCAGCTTACGCAGCCCCTATGGAAACCGGCAGCCACCCGATCCCGATGGACGTTGGGTAGTGAGAGGGGGTTTTCCAATTACATGGACCATTTGTTAATGGTGGAAACATTGTCCTTTTATTGCTCTCTTACTGTAACCAATGTCTCCAAAATATCCTATGTAGGAAAAGTTAACTGATACGAGCGGAGCTATTACTTCATCAGAAACTGCATGACCTGGGGGACTGTTAAAAACCTAAATAATAACAAACCTTTTATTTACAACTAGTAAATTATGCCCATATGTTCCCGAGCAGATCCTTTCTTAGCAGATGAATTAACATGCCAGAAATAATCCATGTTAATGCACATATTTTTTCAGCAAACCCTGATGCTTAATGTGGCTAACAATCCTTTTGTTTCATTATGTTTCACCTTCTGTTCTTAGTTTTAGAGTTTCCTGGAAAACCAAATTATTTATTTATTGGGAGGAGGAAGGGGGGGGCGGGGGGGTAGAGCAGCCCCCCGGCCCCCCCCAGCTTGGCCAGGTCGGGGCCCCCCATCGGCGGGAACTCGACGAAGGGACCCTTGAGGGGGGGGGGGGGGGGGGCGGGGGGGGGGCAAAAATAAAAATTTTCAATTGAAAATATCATTCTCCCTGTGGTAGCTTCATTTCAAAATACATTTTGATTTTGTGTGTGCGGGGAAATGAAATAATACCTTGAAATGAAAACCTGTGTTTCATTTTGAAATGTCAGACTGAAAAACATTTTCAGCTTAAGATGTCTCTTTATTCCTGTGTTTAACAGTATAAAAATAAGAGTCCATGCTTCATTTTAAGCACTTTGATTTTCTATCACATAACTTCATTCCCTCATTGCTGACTCTTCCCTCCTCCTTCGCCCTCTACCCATTCTTTTCTATGTTGGAAAAAGGCAGAAAAAGCACAAAACTGGCAAAAATATGGTAGAAATGTTTTTCACCCCTTTTTTATTTTTTCCCAGATAGCATAATGTTGAATATTTTTTTCAGTTTATAAAAARGTGACAAGTGGRAAAAAAAAATTTTTTTTTTCCATGTTTTCTCACTTTTTCACTTTCTGGTGTCTTGAGTTACGAACTTTGTATTGAAAAAATGTAAGGGGCAAGGGAGGCATTCCTAAAATCAAAAATCAAGAAGGAGAAAAATGGAGAATCCCATCCTTTTTCAGAAGCACAGCCTGGTCCAAACTCAAGATGACATGAAAAACTGAAACTAAAAAATGGAAGGAAACCATGTGTTTTATCTGGACATGTTGTTTAAAAACATTACGTTTTCACTTTAAACTTCCCAGGTTGATTTAAAAATAAATTAAATCAGTGGAAAACTTTTGAAATCAGCAGGAAAAAAAACCCCAAAACAATCCAGTAAAAGCTTTTTGTCCTTCTAGGTGGAGAGTCGGGCTCCGCTGGGGTCGGACGGAATAAATACGGAGATGCTCCTTCCTGAGATGCTCCTTCCTGAGGCTGAAGGCGTGCGGGGTTTGGCTGGGCAAGGGGAAGGAAGGGTSGAGCATCCAGCAACAGCAAATGCCACGCTGCTCCCTCACAACGTTCACATGCACCCTTAACCCAGGGTGCAAGAAACCTGAACTCAAAATGAGAAGGAACCTGAAGAAATGGTTACTGGGAGGCAGCTCCCGGCGGGTCCGGGCAAGTCCCCCGGGACCTCCCGTTGGCAGGGAGCTGGGGCAGCTGTGAGGTCCGAGGAGCGAGGGAGATGCTGGTGGGCACTCACTTGGCCAATAAAGCAAACCACTAACACCTTCAACCGTCCTTGCTTGGATAACAGCGCTGTTTGTCTGAGGTTGGGCAAACTCCTGGAAAAAAAAAATAAAAAAAAATTCACCCCGTGAAATGCTGCGGGCTCAGAGTATCGGCCACAGGAAAGCACTAACCTTCAGGGTATTTCCAGTTGCGAGCTGGCTCAGCGTGTGCTTTTGTGTGTTGTGAAGGAACATAATCTGTTGCCGTTTACAGGTTTATGCCACACACGCACGTACACACACAAATTATGACAGAGGATACAAGTGTAGAGTAGCTGATGACAGTAAAATAGGATTAGACTGGAGCCTTGTCTTCACTTACTGATAGAAAAGGAAAATCTCACAGAAGAGAAGCTTAATCCAGTTGTGAAATGTTTCAGGGGGTCTTAGACACGTATCATATACCAAGAAAAGAAAAATAGAAACAATAAACCTATGATAGACACATCTGAGTGTTTTGAGTGGATGTATAATCACTTTATCATTTTTTAAATGATACGCAGAGTTTATATTTCTGTTATTTCACATGCACCATGAAAGCAAACAGTGAATCCAGAGTGATCTGGGAAGAGAGATCACACGGAGGGAAGAAATGTTAGACTTCAGATTAGTTTTCTACCCCATAAATTAAGCATTTCCATGCTTCTGTTCTTTGTTCRGTTCCACACACCCACCCTGCTTAAATAAACTCTTACAGAAATGAAGAGATGCATCGCTCTTGGTAGCGCTCCTTATTTTCCATCCAGTTCCTAAAATATAAACATATTTTCTATTTTGCATAATTGATCTGCTGGGTAAGAAGCTGTTTTCGTACCGCGAGAGCAGCTGGCTCCCAGTTAACCTTGCTGTTTGATGCGTGAATTGAACCCAGCTACAAGCAGACAGCTACACGCTGCAAAATTGCGGACAAATTTAGGATGGAAAATGATGATGGTAAAGACTAAGGACTATTTTTAGCAATTAGCATTATCTGGAAGCTTAACTCATGCTCAGGTTGTTTTTTTCAGCTTCTCTKTTGGAATGAATAATGATGGAAGGATCATTACTCTTATCTCCCCCAGCTCTTACTATGCTACTACAGAAACCCTATAGAAACTGCAAGTCACACGTATGGGGAAACCGGGAGGAGAGACTGCAGTTGCCCAAGACCGTAGTCCATTATCATAGTTGATCCAGTTTTTTAACTTTGTGAGTGCAGTAAAAAGCTCGTTTACACCCCCTCCCATCTCTAGGTAGATTACTGCTTCTAGGAGGCAACGTACATAAAACCCATTCAAGCTACCCGGCTGTGCTGAAGAGAGCGAACGGGTTTCCAAATCTCAGCGAAATATTTGCAGTGCAGATGAGAAGTGGGGAGTTACAGGACAGACCCAAGGACATAATTTTCTGTGGAAAAAGTAGGCAGAGGAAAGAAAATGAAAGGAGAAACTCAGAGCTCTAAACTTAGACTAGATGAATCAGGGACTATTTCTGTTTTAATAATCATTAGTCTATCGTTTTGCAGATAGTGAAATGACTCCATGACTCATTTATTTTGTGCTGTTTGCACCAGCCCAGGTTCCTGTCTGTACTTCTGGCTATTGCTTTTTGTTGCTGCTGACTCGGTTTAACCAACCTTGACACTTAAAGGCCAAAATTAATCTTCCAAGTAAAAGATGGCCAAGATTACTAAATTATGTGCCTCTCCATTATCTTTAGGTACCTTCTTAGGACAGATGAATTGCCTCAAAGTCAGGGAAGAAAATCCTACAGGGAGAAAGCAAAGAATAATGTGCAAATACTGAATGAAAAAATGAATCTGCACCAAAGGAAAAAGGGAAAAACACACATGCCATTTTTTTCCCCCACTCATTCTGTTTCCTTTATGTTCACTGGTTCAGGGCCGCTGGTAGAAGATGGAGACATATATTAATTCTCCATGCAGAAAAGTAAATAGTGATCTCCGTCCTCTGGGATTCAGACGTCTGGTCTCAGCTGTCCCTGAGGAATCTTCCTCCGTTGCCTAATGGTCTCTGACCATAGCAGATCCATTTAAGGGATACCATATCATTTTCTAAAGCCTCATTTAGACTCATACACAAAAAAAACATCACCCTGTCACACTGAAGCGATTTCAACCCCGTAAACCTCCTTTTTCTTTATTTCTCGTAACTAATTTAAAATGCAGGGATGGATTTAAGAAAGAAAAAGAGAGGTAAAGGAAGGAAGGGAAGGAAATAGCACAGGAGCTAACTTTCCAGAGTTGCCGTAAATGATGGATTTTAAAAGTCCATTTTAAAGAAAGTTGTGTAACTTTTTTAGAACAAGTGCCTGCCATAAAAGAGAGAAGGGAAAAAGACATTATCTGGTCTAGTAGTTTTCAGGAAGTTGTGGTCCCAATTCCCTAAAAGTAAAATTTCTTTGTGATCATCATTTTGCCTATTACTTCTGTTATAGTAGCACCCTGAAAACCTCAGCAGAACTTGGGATCCTTTTGTAAAAACAGATTACTGGTGACCAGATATAGTGTTTGAATAAATCTAAACCAGGRCATTGGTGTAAATACAGAAATTCTCTCCAGAAGAGGATCAAGAGCTCAGAACTTGTTTTTAATCTTGAGTTCAGATGAAAAATGCAAATATCATTATTATTTGCGAACTCAAGTATTTAGGAAATATTTATTTTGACTTTATGGAAATGTTTGACTGTGACAAGAACAAAATGTTTATTCTGACAATGGTTAGCCTCCATCATTTCAAGCTACACATTAAAATAGAAATGATAGCAATAAAAAGATTTGCCATGAATGATTTGACAGAAGCAGTAAGTGCCTGTGAACCATTCTGGTTAACATGAGAGGGCATTTCCTGGTGGGAAACTTCTCTGGATGGAACTTTTCAACCAAATCAAGTCAGATTGGAAACTGCCACAGGACGGACGAGGCTGTAATTGAAGCTCATAAAATAGGAAGAGACTTGCTAAAGGGCATCTCGACAGCAGGGCSAGGAGCAGAATGAAATCTCCTGCCTCCTTATTCACGGTGTAGTTTAGTCTTTAACTGTCCATGAATTTATTCCCATGCAACAGTCCTGCTGCGCTCCCTGTCCAGCACACCTCWCAACTGCCAGCCTGGGGAGAAAAATCAGCCCATCTTTCTAGTAAACGACTGATTTCATGGGCCACTCTGGTAATGCTATTAAAGACGATATTTTTGAACAATAAGTAATCTGTTCTCTCTGGGATATKTGTACAGTGGAATTCCTTTTCCCTGCCCTGATTTTTCTTAAGAAATAAAACTAAATTGCTATAGGTAATCTAAAACTGACCTGAATAATTTATGGTAGAAAATATGATTGGCGAGGAGCCCATCTCGGAGAGTTTTARCTTTTCTGGGTCAGAACTTTAACGGGTAAAATTTAGTACAGCTCTGAAATCAGCAGAGCAAAGATCTGCCTTTATAGATTTAAGAACAATAAAATCTTCTGCAAAATTTCAAACCTTTTTGAAGCCTCCAACTGAAATGAAAGGAGTTAATTTTAGGGCCTCTCTGAAACGACAGTTTATCAGCTACTAACTCTGGGCTTGTGACACATCGGTATCAGCAACCATTTCCTTAACCAGAGGGTCTTCGTGCTGTAGGGTCTGCCTGGGATGAGATATGGGGRGGTCCTGCTTGGCCCCACCACGCCCAGGTCAGGACCAAGTGACCTGGGATGAACTGACCCAACTCCTCTCTCCCAGCCCCAAAACCAGGGGGAGCAGGATAGGGCGTTAATGCAGTGCCCTCTGCCAGGAAAATTACAGCTTTTATCCAAACTTCAGGAGCCCTGAGGTCACACCAACTAGGAGTTTCCCAGTGGAGGAATCTGCATTTTGCCTCTCTTGTTGCTATAACCTTGGGGAGTCGATTCTGGAGACTCGGAGACTTGGGTGGCTGTTGTTGTGTGTTTCATTGCCATGTATGRATTTGCTATTCATTTCCAAAGTTTGCTATAAAAACCTTTAAACCATTTCTTCAGACTGTAGTCGGAGTTCCCTGCTGGAGATAGAGCATTTCAGAGTCTTTTCAAAGGACATATGATAAATAAACAATCCTGGAGCTTGGAAGAAACGCTGTGGAAAAAAMCCCCAGCTACATCATGTGCATGCATCTATAGTGTAGCTGTATGTTTCCAATTTGTTCCCTTTCCATCGCTTTTGAAGCCAGACACCCGTAACAGCCAACTCAATCTGCCATGAACTTTGGTGATACATTGGACTGTGATCATTTGTCATTTTAATGTCTCCACCCAGGTCTGCACTAAATAGTGCACGAGAGTGCCTCTGTGGCCTCAGGAAGCAACAGCTTTTGCTTGAGAGCAGAATTATGAGTTGCTAGGGGGTTTTTAATTTTTTTTTTTTTAACCTAAAAAGGATAAAAGATATAAGTAACCACATTTTCTTAATGCTCTTCCTGTTTCTGTTTATTAGAAAACAAACAAACAAAACAACTTGGAGAAAAAGGTTTCTTGTGGTACCATCTTCCTGCATGATCTAGAAGTGCAGGATACCTGAAATGAAGAGCAAGCCCTCCCTCAGGGTATCTTTAGCTACCTCAGATCYGGAGCGGAAAGGGCATACTGGGAAATGTTTCCAACAACCTGCAGAAGAGGTCCCTGATCAGCTACATTATCCCATGGATAATGCCGAAAGTTTTGTCTTGCACTCCTGGCGCAGAGCTGATCCCTGGCTTCAGCACTTTCTGCAAGGTGTTGGGCAGCCACCCATCCAAGTGGGTGTTGTCCCTTCAGAAGGAGACATTCAACCGCTGGCAGTAAAAGGATCAATCTGTCAAACCTCAGGGGATGAGGCAGTTTGGGGCACAAGGCTTTTGGGTGCTCAGCCAAAACCAAAACGACGCTTTCAAACTTTTCAAGCTTTACTTGATCCTGTGTCAACATGTTYGCTTGCTGGGACATGACTGGCACAGGATTTGGTCTCATTTTAACTAGGATGCACGAGGTAATTTATAGAGGAAATAAACCTCTTCTGGTGGAACAGTCTTAGTAAAACAGGTATGTGCAGAGCGTATCCTTCGATGTTATTTAAAATRTACCTTATGACTCCAGGCTTTATTTCTGGATTTGGTTTAGTGCAGTTGACACTCTTGCATTTATTCAGACCTTTGCAGGCAAAGGGGCCTCAGTGAAATGGATGCTGGATCTGTGTGAAATACCCMGATCCATATTTCCTTCTTCTTGACGCTGAAATCAGCCCTACATATTGCGTCTTTAGCAAAACAAACCAAMCAAMCAAACATCTTCAAGCCAWGACTTCCACCCAGATAGCCATTAGATGTGACCTGATACATACTGGGTCTAAAGCTTCAAATGAGAATAGCACTGATATGCGGAACCTCTTTAGACTTGTGACTCGTTATCACCACGGTCTCTTTATGGAGAACGCAAACTTACAGGCAACTATATCTACCTATTTGAACATAATTTAGCTGAGACTCAAAATCCAAATAGCTATTAATTTCAGAAAATTCAAACTTAGCAGAAGGAATAGTTTCCTCTTGGATGGCCTGTGTTTATTTTAACTGTACTTTAGTCCRTATGGTTAGTGCTGCTTTCTTGCTCAGGATATGGGGAATTGCAAATGTTAATTTTTCTGACACACTATAATTACTGCAGACATCAACTGTTTTTATGCACTTCTCCAAAAATATGGTCAATAGTGTTTGTACAGGAAATTCTGGCTTGCAGGGAACGCCCTGGATTTCATCCGTTCCTGCTTGTAACTCAATCTCTTTGAAAAATCAGAAAATACCTGGTTTTACTCATCTGATTTKCAAGTTGCATGAAACATTGGGTTTTGGTCTAGACATTGCTCCTGTACCCATGCTGGCTATATAAGTTTTCCAGGAATACCTTCTTTATGTCTTTCAAAATGCTCCTAGCATTCTTCTCAAAGCAAAAGAACATATTTGCAGACATTTCTGCTGCCTTTTTCATTATGAATAGAGAATCAGCAGAAAGTCACAGTCTAGTACGGTGGAGAGGGAGAATCAGGACACTTGGACTCCAAGTCCTCTTGCAATTATTTTCTGTCACTACCATCCTGTCTGTAATTAGTGGTGCATTTGATGGCAGTAGGGGCTACTCAGGGATCACAGTTTTACGCAGCACKACTGAGCATTTTGCAACTCACATTTCAGCACTGCTCACTGGGCAGAGGCCACTTCTCCACCACTTTTGTTCTTAGTGCAGTCTTTTCGGCAAGGCAAAGAGCAGGACAGAGCAGGCATACATTGTGCCCGCTGTCACTTTGTGCTCTACAGCTATTATGTGCTCGTCCTGCCCTACTGTAACCSGACAGGCAGTGCAGGATTTGGACAAGCTGAGCAATGAAATATCTTTGGTCTAGGTATCCAACTCCAAGAATCTAAAGAAGGAAGGGGAAAGAGAAGAAAACAATAAAGCTAACAGCAGTCACCCCCAATGAGTTGCCATCACTTTGCAGCGTACRCATCCCACCTCACCACATCCTTCTGTCGTGGTGTCTTTCCCTTTTGCAGAAGACAGGCAGCTTTCACGACGGCTACACGTCTTCTCTTTTTRCCTCATCCAATAAAAGCTCCTTTAGCCAGGACTGCATACACCCAAACCTGTAGCCTGTGCATTCATGTCATTGTTGGACACAAGCCCAGATCTTGTTATTTAAGACCAGAGGCATCACTGCTACCAGCTGAGCATTTATGTCTGTGGAGTAATAAGAATTGAAGTCAAGATAAAAATGCAAACAGCCCCTTTTCTCAGGCAAGCTTTACCTAAATATCAAATACTGCGTACCAGGAGCAGTTCCAAAACATTATTTGTGATCCTGATCTGGCCTAGGGACAAGAATATTACTTACACAGACTCTAGCAGCACTGCACATAACTTTTATGAGAAGTTATCCTGCCAATTACTGCAACAGGAAACATACGTTTGCACGCTGAATATGTGGATTATGGAGAGATTTTTGTTTGTTTGGTTTGGGGTTTTTTAGTGTGTGGAATGTTGGAGACTTGGTTTTCATTTGCATGTGTGTATCTATAGGATACACTCCTAATGGAGCCCTTTGAATTGCTTTGAGTGGCTAGACCAAGCATGGATTATATTCGTCTGGAAAATAACACTTATGTATCTAGTGCACTTCAAATAAAAAAAACCCAAACAAATGGTCTAATGGTTCTATCTACCTTAAGCACTTCTGTAGCTCTCAGCCTAATATCTGTTACCTCACAAATGGGAATTCTTCAATACAACATAGCTTCATTAAAAAGAAAGATGACTTCTTGAAACCACACATTTTTGTGGAAACAGATCAACTCTGACAAAACCTTTTTTGGAACAATTTCTTGTGCGTAGCTAACAAGAGATTGCCAGAGTAGCCTGGGTAGCTAATGACCTCTTGCAATGTATGGGGCTATCGACCTCAAGTTCCTTTCAGAAAGATGTAACTTCAGAAGATGTGGGTGTGAYGGAACGATGGCTGTGTCGAACCCAATGTCATATGTCATATAGAAGAGATCCTTAAAATTCAGCCTTAAATCCTCAAGGGTATATGTTAGACAAAATCTAAAGCTAGAGGAATTTCAATCTGGCTGATCTTACGACAAAATGGACCAGGTCTTCCTCTGATCCAAATCAGCATTTGGGCAGTAAGCAAAGGTAAAAATGAGCTGAGTAAGTTCTGTCAATGACAGAAGGTATATGGTGCACACCTTTGAGAAAAGAACGCTGCATGATAAATAGTTCCTGAGAATAAAAAAAAAAAAAAAAAGGTGTTTAACTCAATCTAATTTTGTGTAAAAGCAACAGTTGATGACAGCCAGCCAGTCAGGGCACATTGCTGATGGTGTTTTTCATGGCTGTAATCTAATGTCATAGCTTTTGCAGAAGTGGAATTAAAAATCTTCAATTCTTTGTGGTGAAGACAGACAGATGCTTTCCTGCTTTAATTCCTGAGTGGCCATAACATGTTCGTTGACATTTCAACTTGATGTTTTAATTGGCTTATTTGAATAAAACTCAGACAGGTTATGTTGCTCAGTTTTATTTTGTGTCTCCCAGCCCAGCAGCCAACAAAAAGAAGACAGCAGGACAAGGAGGGGCAGTGACTTTTCACCTCTCTGATTCTCTCCGTGTTTTGTTTAGCTCTTAATATATTTAAATTCATGCCTTGTTAAATTAGAACTGTGTCCTGGAGGGGCTGAAGTCAGCCACTGCAGTCCAAAAAGAGGGTGCCCAACATTACTTCCAATCGTCCAGAAGAATATTTTTTTAAAAGGGTTTTTTTTTTCCTAATTAATTAATTTCTTTCTCCTGTGCAGCTCTAAAAATCTACACAAAATGTACCTCAGTACCTCACAGTCCATCTCAGGGGTATGCTGCAACCCTGGAACCAGAGGAGGTGATTCCTTAATTTTTSCAAACTGTGGAGGCCACTTTCTGGGGTGGACCACACCTCCCTGTTCCCACCGTCCCAAGGAGAACAGCAAAAGCTTCTCGGGAAACCGTGCGCGCTCCTGTGTCTGCAGCAGTGGCACTTTCTAAAGGCTCACGGACTGTTCAAATATCAGGGAAGTGGAACTCTCAAGGAAAGAGCGCTGTGACCTTGCTAGCCTGGATGTCTGTGGAAATCAGTTCAGCTTTGGGYGATTATCATCCCTTGCCAGAAAGATGAAGGGTCAAGAGCGCTGGATGGAGTGAGAGGGGAAGAGGAAGACAAGGAAAGCAGATGGTTAGCACATAGGCTGATCTAGCCGGTGTTTCTCATCTAAGATTTGTTTAGGACCTGCCTACAAACTGCTATTCTCCTCTGAATACTAAAAAAATTAGAGATGCCAAAAGCCACTCACTCGTTAGTCTGGTGAATACCTTATGACAAAACCGCACCAGCATCAGTGTCAGTTATTTYCCCCCACCCCTTATTTTTTTCTTAAGTAAAGATGTATGTCTATACTAATTTGGTTTGCATTTTTCTCTCTCTGTACATAAATGTAGCCCATAAAAGGATATGCAGTTTCTGCCTTTGCTCACTTAGGTCAGCAGATAAAGCTGAAGATCATCAGTATCTGCAAAACCATTGCAACTTCCAAATATTCTTACTGGTTATAACTGTGTATGTGCACACAAGCACGTGTTACGGCTCAGTGGTATTTAGTCTTTGAGAGAATGAGAGGGAGAACATGAGGTGCGCTCGGTGTGTTAAGCAGCAGGTATCTCAGGTACTACGGATGAAGCGCGTTCTGAGTGGGAAGTGAGTTTGCTCGTCCCAGGTTAGTGCTTGAGGTGCAAACCCACAGCACAAAGCCGACACAGACCATTAGCAGAGCTGGGCATCCATCTCTGTCAAGGGGAAGGTCAGGGCTCAGTTAGCATGGAATCTGAATTACCTTCACCCTGGAGAAACAGGSGCTCTCGGGTGGGATGGAGGTCACTGCCAGGGCAGCATCGGAGAAGCCCCAGCATAGACTGCTGTCTTCCAAAAAGAGATTTCAGCTTCATCTTCAACACTGTCTTTGCAACTATAGAAACTCCATGGTTTTGTTCCTTTCCTCTAAACTCTCAGAGTAGAGCTGTCCTGTTGCCCCTCTCCTAGTCCTTCGTGTTCCTGTCGTCCATTTGCACCCCACATAGCCGTTCAGTCCACCTGAAAATCCACATCAGATTCCAGAAATAATCAAGTAATAATAAATTGGTGCCTCGTYTCACTGCAGTAAGGAATGCCTTGACTACGGTGAGTATAATTTTTTTTTGATACATGGGTAGCTTTGCTGAAAAAAATGAATCAAAGTAAAACTGGCAAACCTTGAGGAGAATCAAAATCTGTGGAGCAAATCCTGAACAGCTGTCATTTGTCATATTTCCATCAGAACTAGTTCTTTGATGATTAGTCAACCTAAACTCAGAAACTGGGCTGTAAAGGTGCGAGAATGAGAAAAATTGATGTGATCCTCGGATGTTTCCTATGGAATAGAGGCAAGTCCATATGAAATGAGTCCTTCCTTCCCATCAATCAATTGTCAAGCTAAATTATTTCAGAGTTCTAGTACCGAGCCTCTGGAATACTGTAAGAAAATTCTTTTTTAAATTCTAAACTAAGCAGCAGCAGACAGCTRAAATAAAAGCATCTCCTTCCAAAACAGCAGTCAGGATAGACTACGTGTGAGCAAATTTGTCASTCCTGGACATTACTTCATGTTTTCACCTGGGAGTTTTCAAAAGCAAACTGCACCCTGGGCTGCCAACAGCGAGGTCGCCGCTGACGGTCCCTGCCAGCGTGAGACCTCCCTTTGCACGAGCAATGCAGCGAGTTGCTTCTCTCCAGGCTGCTGTCGGGGGGAATCTGACCTCGGTCAAAGACATCAGCTCTCAGAAAAAAAGTTGGTCCTTCTCGCCTTCGAGCTATCTGCTAAACCGAGTCCTTTCAGCCCGAAGGAGGCTCTTCCCATGACACATCCCTGGGTGAGGAAGGACGGGCGGTCCCTGGCCCGTGCTGGGGAGCGTTGGTGTTTGGAGGGACGAGCCAGTTCTCGCTGCTGTCTGCAGGTGCTTACACCAAGCTGGGCTCTTGTCCAGACAGATCTCCACCTGCTTTTATTAAGAACTGCCCAAAGCCCAACTAAAATAACATTTTTCATTTTATCTTTGGTTAACATGATGCTAAGAAAACAAGGAACATGAAGAAAAGCAGTGAAATTAAAAGGCTCCGCTTGCTAAACTTCTTGATAACTTTTATTTTTGGATTAATCTTATTTAGAAAGCCTTCCTTCACTTGCATTCAATTCAGAAGTCACCCCGACACACATAAATCCCATCAACTTTGGTGAGAATGTTACATGTGTGCCGATGGACAGAATTTGAGCATGTGTGCTGATACTTAGCAAGAAAGAGAGACACATTTTGTTCACATAGCAGAAAGGAAATTGTGCTTTACTGTATTGTTTACTCTTCCCATTACTTTAATTTTCCCTTTGTTTAATATTTCAGCAGAAGCCATTTATCTTCCCTGATGATCAAATAAACTGGGTGGTAAAATAACGGATACGCAATTCATTGGGAGAGGGAAAATGGTATTATAAGGTAGACCAGAGGGATATAGTTTGGAAATCCAGTAATGTGTGATTTGCTACCTCACRCTTGCCTCAGTGCCTGAGGGAAAATATTGTTTTTTCATACCGAGCGAAGATACGGTTTATCCTTTAACAGCACTGCAGCGCAGGGGATTGCAGCTCTGAAAGCCGATATTTGACTGCTTAAAAGAGCCATACCCAGTTCAAAGCAAGATCTTTCTCCTCAGTGAAGATAACAGGTAGTGAAGGTAGCAATCAGGATTTGATTTTCCTGAAGCAGAAATAGCTAATTAGGGAAGACGGGGTGAGGCTCAAATGGTGGGAGACTTGAGCGTCAAGAACAAAATGATGCTGCCTGGAAAACAGAGGTTTTCCCTTGGTCCTCCATGGCCTTGATCCAAGGCCAGTAAAGTCTTTCCATGGGCTTCTGGGGGATTTTCAATGCAGAAGACCAGACTGAACTGGACTCCCAACGGGGCCCTATAACTAATGGACTTCATTGCCASTTCAACCGAAGTGAGTAGGTATAACAAAAATTGAGGAACTGCTTCCAGAAGACGGGAAATTTTAGACTGTTGTTCCTCTTGAATTTTTTTTTTTTTTTCAGGCAGAAGGCCAGGATTCACTTCACTTGTCTTTCCATCAATCGTTTGTGGGGTRCAAATACTCATCAGCCTTTTTGTGCTATGACAGTCACTTAAATAAAAGGTCTTAATGTTCCCTGTGCACTTAGAGCATGGGTTTTTGTGTCAGGACGTTCATCGGTTCACTTCCTTTCGTCATTTTTTCCTAGATTTAGAAAGGAAAAAGGGAATCTAATACCCACGTAAGAGGCACCTATTTGATTACAAACATACAGGAAAAATATCACTTGGTCTTTTTAATCTGTTTCTTATTCAAATTTTTTTGAGAGTCCTGTGCCTGGCAGACATGCAGACTTTATACAACACAGTCAACAAGACAACAGATAAATTGTATAGATTAGAGTTGTTATTTCATACCTGTTTTTTGCAGCAAATTGCTAAATTAAAATTAATTAAGACATCTTCTCTGAGTATCAAAGCTCTTTTAAAAATACCTTCCTTTTTCGTCTGATCTGAATTTTTCAGTTTGAAGATGGATTAACCAAATTAAGAACAGGAAAGTGTAACAACATGACATGCCTTTGAGGACCAGCCTTAATTTTTCCAGCATATCTCATCTAACCACATGAATATTTTTTCCTGTGAAGTAGTATTTAAATATTTATTTTAAAATGGTGAAGTGCCTTCATATAAAGACACAAATAATTGTTTTAGTTGGCAGGTGAAAGATCAAATAAAATACCTAAATGTGGTTCAGATATTGACATTTATTATTTTTTATGAGAAAAAAATGTACTTTAAAAGAAGACCTCAAAATACTTGATTATTTTTGGGAGCAGACTGTGGGTAAAAAACCACCATTGCTATCTCAAGTTTTTGAGAATGAAAGATAAAGCAGACCAGTATTCACAGGCATATGTACGTTTATGTGCTGGATACAGTCTTTTTTTTATTTTTTAAATTTTCGTACACTCAAAGACTGGTAATGTTTCTTATGGGTAGGGGAACATGACGTTCTGCTTATATCAGTGTTGAAATGACTGAAGCTTCAGTTTTTCATTAAATCACTATTATACTTTCAATTTAGAAAACTGTTTTTCTGTATGAAGTCTCTGGAACCTAATAGTGAGGTTGAGGTCCCATTGTCGTCTTGGCCTTAGTGGTGCCACGCATTTGGGCATCTCTGCTATTTGTTCCTTTTCACAAAACTTAAGCAGCATAACATCTCTGAGAMTTCTACACCTAGACAAAAACATACAGAATGTTTAAAAAAATAACGTAGGTAAGTGGATTCACCTGCATGCAGACACACACACACAGAGTATAATCATTTCCTAAGTAAACTGGGCTTAAAAAATGACAAGATGACTCACAGACAAAAATAACATCTTTGATTCCTGCAGAAGGGATCTGGCCAGGTTGTATCGTCAATGCAAACCTTGAAGTTCCTTTCCACGAACTGAAATGTGACTTTTTTTCCTAGCATTTATAAAAAACCTGTCTCTTTTATCCCTTTTTATTTGTTTCTTTGTCACAGAAAAGGTGAAATTTCTGTTTGCTTAGATTTTTTTTTTTAATTCTTGCTGCCCTTTTCTTTTTTTTTTTTTAATTATTATTATTTAAAGGATCCAAAATATTTTTTGAGAAAAGCTGTGGAGTAAATCAAAAGTCAGCTGCACTGGACTTCACAAACATTATCAAGGCATTGGATGGATATTTATAGTTAGGAAAAGACTTTGGTTTCTTAATTTCACATCTCRAATTTAATAGACATGACAAACTCAGGCTCTGCTACAAATGTTTTCTCTAAGTGTAATTGCCAAGCTCAGCTAGAAACAGGGCATAATTGTTGCCCCCRTCTCTGCTAAGTCTGCCTCAGATTTTCATGGCACAAGATCAGCTGGGCAAGAGGTGTTTTCCTCAGTGTTTCCCTTCATAAAAACACAAAAGCCTGCTTCCAACACTAAATTTACTGCCTGATGTTATGATGGAAACTTTTTATAGTTTCCTATCCTATATGAAGTCCCTAGGAGAAACCTGCTGCATAGACACGAACAAAGAAGGGGTGCAGAGCACATGGATGAGAGGAGGTGATGAGGTGACATGGAGGCACTTTGCCACAAAGAGCCTGGGGCAGGGGAGCACTTTGTCAGCAGTGAAGCTGAAGCTTTCCCACCTGGGCTCACCTTGACCGCAATATATAAAGCATCCTACACAGGAGTGCTGGAGGAGACACAATTTTAGTTCCTTTCACAAGTGCTGTAGGAAGTCAGGGAAATAGCACGTCCAAGTAGCATGGATGACCCTTCCGCTTAGCGTGGACCAGTACTCAATGACTCAAAAAGTTGCACACTTCCGAAACGGTAGTATGACGAAACCTTCCAGCACCACCATTGCTCTGCCTTGCTGAGAAAGGTGAAGATCTAAAGAATCACATTTCGAAGTCTGAGCTCTGTTTCCACGACGTTTTCTGCATGTGGTTAAATCCTACCGTTGGCTTTACGCTGGGCTGATTCCAATAACATGGCAGCAAACATTGCATAAAGGCAGTGTCCACTCTGAGGCATAAATTAGATTGCATGGGATGGAGCTGGTAGACATGCCAGAAGAAGATGGCAGTCAAGCTGAACTAAACACCGCAGCTTCATTAATAGCCAAAAAGCCCAACCGAGCTGTCTCTGCGTGCTAAAACATTCTGCATTTCAGAGGGCAGGAAGGAAAGCAATTTATAATGTTAATCCCACAGAACTAGAGCTGTTCCTAATGATGCCAGCCTGCCCAGGCACGTTACAGAGAAATGTTTCTGTCAGTACTGCCAGATTTATTGTCTATTCATCTCTCTTCTGAAGTAGGAGAGGGAACACTCAGTGACAACTTGTTTATCTGATGGACTGTAAATTTTATCACAGAGAAACTCTTTATGTCATTTAGAAACATGTCTTTTTTGTAATCAAAGATGTCATTGTCATGAAATCAGTTGCATAGGCGACACCGTCACTTAGGAGTATTCATTTGTACTTAAAAACACAAGCACATAACAGAGGATGGAGGTAGTATTGATGCAGCCTCAAAGTCTGTGTGAGGTCCCAGGGGTTTATTAATACACATTGGAAAAATGATGTGCGTTATATGGTCCAGACCTGCTCTGAAATAAGTGATGTCTACCTGGTAGCATACATTATGCCATGATCCTTTACTAAGATTTTTAATCTAATGATAAAGGTCCGTTCTGGGAAGAAGAAAAAAAAAAAAACCACCACACCAAAAAACCAAAATAGCAAAAACCCAAGTTACATGCACATTATAGGCCACCATTTGGTAATGCTGACAATGCCTGACATGGAAAGCAAACATGGTCTCCGGCGCGTTTGTGGCAATGAGTGGGGCAGCAAGCAGGGAACGGGGGTCTGGGCATGGAAACAACATGTCCTGGCTATGATTGATGGCGAAGTTGTTGACTTGGACTGATTCTGCTCAGAGGGAGGTGGCAAGCTGAGGAATTTATCATAAAAAGCTGTAAAGCAGGACATTAAAACAGACATTGGGTTAAAATATACAACAACAAAAAAAAAGAGAGGTTAATTTGTTTTCATCTGCTGGTTACATTCCAAAAGGTGAAGTTTGTTTTTTCCTCTTGAACTAGCTTTAGAGAGGAGATACGCACCATATGCCACCAGTTGCTCTTGCATACAGAGCTGTAGCAAGATGTTTGCCAGAGGTTTGAACTCTGATGAGCATGGCCCTTCCCTCCCAACCTTCATTTCCAGCTGTTTATTTGAATGTGACTTTCAGGCTGGTGAAAACGTGCTGGATTAACAGGCCTTAAAAATTAAAGGCTATTGATCCAGGCAGCAGGTAAAGCAGAGGCAGCTGTCTCTCTGGCATCCTAAGATGGTAAATATGTGGAGGCCAGTGGGTGACTGTGGTTTCTAACACAGCTGAAGGTTTGCCTGGCTTTTGTTGTAGGAATTCGCACTCAACAGTATACATGCCCACATAAGAAAGACAGCAAAATATTTCCACATTCAGAGGTTTGTGCACGTCAAGGCCAGAGGGAACATGGTGTTAATGTAGTTGAGCCTGTGACACTTAACACAGGCCAAATAATTTAACCCCTTGGCTTCTACAGTAAAGGGATTTGTTCAGTCTCTGGCAGTAGGAGAACACTGAATCCACAGAATCACGCCTGAAGGAGACCGTGCACCCTGTAAAACCATGCATCGGTTTTAAACTCTGGGGATCTTCAACATCTTTACGAGTTCAGAAGCTCCAGGGATGTGGTCACTCCGATGCTGGAGGGGATGCGGTCTAGCTTGTCAAAGGCTGACTGCTCAAAAAGGGAGCCAGATCTAATCAGGACAATAATGCAAAGAATAGCATGGGCTTGTGCAGCAAGGCTGGGTCTGTCACTCTCTATTAGTTGATATGTACGATTGCTTAACTGCCCCTTTACTGGTTTGTGTTTTCTAGTATGTCCCAGTCTTAATTCCACCAATAGACATAAAACTTCCTATCATGCCAGTCACAGAGACAATTATATAAGAAACTTTTTTTTTTTTTGTACTCCCTCTCTCTTTATTTCAGTTTAGAGAAACAAAGAGGTCCATTCATTCAATTTGCAGCTGAGACTCTCAGGTTATGTAAATTGTTAAATCATCCATGCTCTTTCTTTTTAGCCATATTGCAAGCAGTGAATTTCCATACCCAGTTTAAACTTCACAATTGATCTATGCCGACAAACACAGAGAGCAAGAGAGATCAAGAGTTTCATCTTCTTTGCTTCCTTTCTCCTGGTTAACCAATATGTTATACTTCTATGGAGAATAATAAAAAGAAATCAGAAGTCTTTCATGAAAAACTAAGTGGAAGAAAACCTTGTGATATAATTAGGGGATGCCTGTGGACTTCATTTGAGCTTTATTCGTTTCCATCAAGGCATAATTTAGTGCAGAAGCACAGCCAAGCTTCCATTTTTACTCTCTTAATTTTTTTAAAAAAAATTATTACTATTTTTACCTTACAGTTTAAATTAAGTAGCAGTTCCTTGGGAAAGCTCCTGCTTCTGCTCAATTATTGATACCTAGTGATTTGTTAAGATTATTGTAGGATTTCTCTGGAGCAGGAAATGATAGCAATATTAGAGTTAGTCTTGGTCAATTAATGATGCAAGTTAATAGGAGTATTTTGTTTTACTTTGTGCACATCTCAGTTTCCCTGCACCTTTCTGTGGTTCAGTTACAAAAAGGAAAAGAACATTATAAAATCTGTCCAAGGCTTGGCCACTTGGGGACACTTACACTTAGCTTTTGGCCAGCGAGTGTAACTGTTTGCAAAGGATCGGCAAGCTCTCCTGTCCTTGCAGCAGACCAAGGCCATGGTCCTCTGCATGGCTGTCCCTCCTGGAGACCCTACCTCTTGCTTTCCAAAGGCCTGGCCAAGGAGCCAGCCAAGGGGCTCTGCTTTGAGACCCCTCTTACGGAAAGCACGTGCCTGGACTCAATGATCCTTATGGGTCTCTTCCAGCTCGAGATATTCTATGATTCTATGAGCTAGCTTGGTTAATAAAAGAACATTTCATAGAGCACAACACTTGCACACATGCTTCACTTCTACTGGCTTTACATAGAGATTTCTTCTGGTTAAGACAAAAGTGTACCTGCACACACCGATAAAAAAGGCAGTAACTAAATAAGAGGAAGCAAGACACAGAACTGGGCAGAAACTGGTGGCAAGTTTATGAACACCTAGACTAAAAAGCAGAGTAGAAAAATTCCCATCAGTGTCTGTGTGACTTTTACCTTTAGCAGGACAGGAGTATGAAGCCCGAACGTGTTAAAACAAGGACTCTGGCACTGCATACTCTGGGTGGGCTCGAAATGTCTGGTATCCATTAGAGCCCAACATTCTGCCGAACCAAGAAATTAATTCTCTTGCAGGAACCTGGGCAAACCAATAGCAGCAGAAAGTTAATCAAGCACTGATCCTCCCAATCCACTTAATCACAGCCAGCTGCTACTTAAAGCCTAAGAAGAGCAACATCCCCAGGGCAGCCCTTTTGGAGGAGGGGAGAAGCAATTCAGAGAGAGCACCCTGGATGGGAGAAGGGCATTAAAAAGTTAATAAAATAAAAGTTAATTCCCTCAATCAAGGAGGTAGAGAATAGTTCTGGGAAGTTCTAAAGCTTCCAATATTAATTTCTTCCCGCCTTCCCAGCTGCTTATCCCTGGAAGGCATTTGATTTGTACTAAAATATTTGCTCATAACCCAAGTTTCCTCCTGGAGTGTACACAGACTGTGCAATGCCTGAGACTTGGCTGTGTTTTTTTTCCCTCTTTCATTCCAAGTGTCTCTAAAATCTTAAAAACACTGACCACGCCAATTCAGTTTACATTGGCTGGATAATCTTGTCTTCATTTTCTTTTGAGGTATGCATGGTCTCTTGGCCATGTCATCCTCTTAATATAAAATTTTGCCTGTTTTAACAAATGTGTTATTCCCCATTTGAACTTTATTGGACTGGAACATTTTGAGGGGTTCTGACAGGTTTTTAGGTGTTTAAGCTTCCATATAGGAAATCCCTAAGTACATCATAGAGGCCTCTTTGCAAAACACTTGAACACTTCATGTGATGTAGTAAAATGCTTTTCTTCCTGAATTCTCATTGAGGAGTCTGAGATACTGATGGATTAAGTGACTTGATAAAATTACCTGGGGTGGCTGTGGCAGAGTTAAGATTTAAATCCAGCCTGTTGTTATATTAACAAATTCACCGTCTCTAAGTACTGGGTTGAAGCCAATGCAGTGATGAGGCCCTATCTCCCAGTCAATGGTCATCACATTTAGTTGTGGAGTTGAGAGAAGATTTTATGGTCGAAGCTTGTGGAAGGTCATTTAAATAACGAGAAAACTGCATTAAGATTTCAGCTTGGTCGCACAGGAATTTAGGAAGCCAATGCACTGAAACCAGTGTTTAGAAACAGTCTACCTGATTATTGAGATCTGATCTTGAGTGACATGATTGCAACAGAGTAAAATAAATGAAGGCTCTTGGCAGCTGTAAGGCTGGCTTGTCCAGAAGCTGATGCTTTACAGGACAAGTGCACAGTCCTGCATTGAGACGAGCTCTCACGCCAGAAACAGTTGGTGTCCCTCCGTCCTGGAGGACATGTGTGGGCAGCTGATGGTGTTGGCAGGAACACCAGGATTGGCAGGGTCCCCAGCAGGAATGGTCACAGCAGGGCCGCGCTATCTTTGGGCTTTCCATGTGGATGGAAATCCTGGTTCAGCACGGCAAAGCCTGGGGCAGATTTCCTGTGCAGTTGCAATATTATGAAACAAAACTCCACTGCTTTCACCATTTTAATTTGAGTCCGCTATAAGCAAGTTGTTTTTTAAAGGAAAGAAAGTTGTCATCAAAAGTAGCTCCATTTTGTTTCCCTGGACTCCCTCTTTGTCATGAATCTGCACAACATTTTTAAAATGCAAAGTATTGGTCAGCAGTTTCATATTGCTGGTTATTACCTTTGCCATGGCAAATACATTCCATAATACTTCCCTTAATATTAGTTTTCTAAAAAGTTTTCCACCAAAGAAATATTCCCGCATATTAAAAAAGCAGCATATTGGACAAACCACAGACTTTCACTTTTTTTCTTAGAACAGGAAAAGTCAAAATTTTAAACAAATATTTATGTTTATATGCACACATACACACACATTCGCACGCATATGCATTATCAAGGTACCATGATAGGAAAAAACACCCTGGTGATCCCATCAGCGTTCTGTTAAAAAGTCACAGTTCTTTTGAAGGTACGTGGTTCACCTTATAAAAATCAGTTGGACTGTATTTTGTGTTCTATTTTAAAGATGTTTACATAATTTCAGAATTTTTTTGGTAAGCCATCAGCAAACATTCCCACTCTTCTGTTGGCAAAACAGCTTAACTAGAACAGTCTTTGGGGGGTTTCCACTAATTTCTACAATTTTCTATAATATAGCTTGACTGACCTTTTTAAACTAATGTGGATGGAATTTTCCATGTGGCTGAAAGAAAATCTATTTGAAGTGGAGACTTTCTATTTATTCCTTTGTGTTTACCAATTGCTGTCTAATAAGTGTACTTTCAAATTAATTAGTATGGTAGCCACCGGTTACGTTCCTCCCTTCCCCAGCTGCGTGCACTGCGGTAGTTCTGCAGTACAGATGTGTTGTGCTGAACATCACTTGCAAGCTCACTCCCAGAGGTGCTCGTTTCCAGTGGTTAGACATCAGTGAGTGACAGCATGGTGAAAAGCCGGTCTGGATTTCTGGGGAGAAGTTCTGTCATCAGTCACCAATCACCAGGATTCCCCCAGTCATTAAAAGCCAAATGGAAGAGAACGGTTTCAAGGAGCTGAATATATTTTTCATACATCATTAATGAGATTATTTAGGTGGAGGAACATTAAGGAGATCGAGTGATGCTCAGGAGAGACCTCAAACATTAATGGATGCAGCTTAATTCAAAACTCCCTTTCTAAGGCCATTTAAAGAGTGATTTATTATCATCACACACCTGAAAATGTCTGCAAGGCATTGCATTCCTGCAGCCAGATTCAGAAAAGCCATTAAGCACATGCTCAAATAAACTCATTAACCCAGAGCTGCCTAACTCTATGAGCAGGGGAATCATTAATGAATCACCCACCCTATTTTAAACCCGGTTGTATTTTTTACAGCAATACTCACTCCATCCCTCATGTTATCCATCTCCACCCTCCATCATCTGCAATTAGTAAACAACTCCAACCCAACGTGATCGTTGTTAGGTCAAGAAGGTTTGCAGACCACTTTGTAAATAATCTTTGCTAGTATTACTAAAATCAATAATGATTGTTAGACTGAGGTTATCACAGAGCACAAATGCTTTGGAGAATTTAGGAGGCCAGAGTCCACCAGTACAACCTGGTGTAGATGGGATCTGGTGAGAAATCACAGCCAGAGAACTTTTCTTACAGAGGGGAAAGCTCCTGGCAATAGGTTTTCACTCCACCTGGGCATGGGGGAGAAGTAGCAGAAGAAACCTGCGCTTCACATAGTCGAGACAAGCTTTGCCAAGCTCCTGCTCCCGTGTGTGTCCGGTGCTCAGTAACAGAGGAGTAAGCCCTGACCTGGAGCCCTGGCAATCCCACCGCGGGCCCTGAGCGCTCGGCCGGGGAGGAGAGAGGGCAACCCCGTCCCTCGTGGGGATGACATAGCTCTGCAGTGTGAAAGCTCCGTGAGATCAGATGGAAAAGTTTAACACTACCCCTGCAAGGTTTTGATGCATGAAGGACGGAAAAAAACTGAAGAACATCCTTAAAATGTAAAACATCTTGGTCTTTTAATAATCCCATGCGGTATGTTTTCACTTTAGCAATAATTGTATTTTCTTTTTGCGTATTTTATTTAACAACATTTCAGGGCCCAACTAATCTGTTCCATCTGGTGAGGGAGCGAACAATGTGCTGAGCACAGAAACAACCGCCTTTATCAGGCTGTGGCAGTTTGCAGAAGCAATCTTACACCCTGAATAATTCCCCGGGAGGACTTGCAGTCTCACCTACTGTGGACGCTGCCGTCTCCGCTGCTATCAGTAAGCACGCTGCAATTGCAGGTGTTACGAAGGTTCAGAAGAAATTTGTTGTTGAAATATATCAGTGTAACAGTAATTGCAAGGAGATAGATGAAAGTCCTACAAGAAAAAAGAAAATGCAGCTTTTCTAAAGCCGATGTGAAAGCTTTTGATGGCGCGCTTATATTTTATATTACAGTTTTCAAATCAAACAAAGCATCCTAACCAGATTAAGAGGTGTGACAGTTAACATTTAACAGTTACGCTGTAGCATCTTCATCAACGCATCCAGGGTGTGATGCTAAACAGGGAAAGAAATACAGCGGCAGAAAAAATCCTCTGCACTATTACCCTTTTGTGACTCATCTCGAAGTAAAACCCTGTGGCAAGATCCCTCTTGGCTACCTCTGCTGGGTAAAAAGCAAGGTGCCCAAGCATTCGGTGCCCCTGCAGCCCAGAGGAGGAGACGGGCAGGTGTCGCTCAGGTTGGATGCACGTTGGGATGGGCTGGATGCTCCCAGCCAGAGGTTTCTGGCAGACAGCGGGGCCGGGGTGCCCGGCTGAGCCCACCCGGCCGGCCGCCCTGCCCTCTGCAAACCCGAGGGTGCTCGGGCTGTTTTGCCCTGTCAGTGATACAAAGCAGCTGTCAAACAACCCGTTCAATTAGCTTAAAAGCTGCTTTCTATTTCCTGAGCGGTACAAACCAGTCCAGGTGTAGTGGTGTGAATCTGGCTGTAATAAGCATGCCTCCAAATTTCCCTCAATAGACATGGTAAAAGTCACTGATGGACTTTCTGGAAAGGATCATCCCCCGCTGTTTACTCTGCGGTGACACGCGGGCTTAGCACAAATACGTGGAGATAAAATCTGGGAGAGTGAGAACCAGACAAACAGGAAAGATGTAGTTGCCCCAGCCGAGGTTTGGTCCAGCCACAGGCTGGACAGGGTGGTGGTTGTGGGAAGGCTCCGGCTGACGATGCAAAACTGAACCTGGGCTCCTGCATACCTGGGGGATAATCTGGGGATGGAAAAGGAGCAAAAAATTCAAATATTTACGGGAGAAAAGAGGAGACTCTTATAATAGCAACTTGATTTTAAGACATCCAGCTTCTTGAATACATGTAGCAGACAGGATTATTGCAGCAAGTCCAAGGAGGGGGGGATGTTGCCAGTGAGGCAATCATGTTTCGTATTATTTAATTTATGATATTGTTTGGCAATTTATTCCTGGAGTATCTCATCTACGTACACAATATATAAATGTTGCTCTTCTTTTTCCTTAACATGTCCAAAGTAACGCGTTTGATTTCCTGTTCTTTATCATCTTTGCATAACTGCAGAAATCCCACACTTCACATCAGAAGCAGCTTGAATAAAAAAATCCACAGAATGAAAAGAAAACAACCACGCTTGGAGGTCACATCTTCAGACACGGACAAGTTCCCGCTCTCTGCTGACACCCACGGTGCTGTGCGCATTTATTTGAAGTGAGGACACGCTGCATGGGGTGTAGTGTTTGTTTCTCCACCAAAATCCTTTCGGATCTTCCAGGGTGGAACATTCTGAGGGTGATGGAGTGGTGAGGTGGTGATATGGCTAATGCCAAGGGCAGAAGGATGTGCAAGAAACTCCGATAGACTGCAACATAGGAAAGAGGAGGCCACCCCTTACCCCAGATATATACATCTGGTCTTGGGGAACTGTGCTTCTGTAGAAGAACTGCTGTTATTATCTCGTATATACTGAGGAAGATCAAGAAGGATGCCAATTCCTCATACTTATAGCTATCTTTAATACAAAGGAAAAGAGCGGGAACTTGGTCAAGTGCAGGAGAGAAGTGTGATTTTCTTCAACCACCTCAACAAACTGATGAAAAATGTATTGCCGGGTATCCCTGAGACCATGACAAAATCCACCTACTCCCTCCCTACCCGGTCCCCCGAGAGAAGAAATTGATTTCATATCACATTTCACACTTCATTTATTCTGCCTCCCCCAGAGAAAGGCCCCCACACAATGACACAAAAGACATCAGTTTTATTTACTGCCCATCTACTTGTGTCTTTGTGTCCCGTCGAGTTGCAGGAAAGCAAACCAGTGTGGGAACCCGGAGGATTGAGATTGTTCAATGAAGCTTGCCCAGTGGATGCAGGCACAGTAAATCATGCCTGACAGACTATTGTTGTAAGGGGGGCTTTTGTTTTGTTTTGTTTTTCTGGAGTGGTGTTGGTTTTTCCCTGGGATGGCTTTGTAGTCCTGAAGCAAGGGTGGGTGTTGGGGGGCTGGGAGAGGGGCACGGGAGGCATGTGCACGGCAGCGTGGGGGGGAAGCATTGGCACTGGGCCCGCCGCATGACAAAGTGCTTTGAATGTTCACATTCCCTTTTTTGTTTTCTTTTCTGATTATCCTCTGGCTCTAAATATGCTAATGAGCTTGGCATCTCCTTCAGCATAACGCAGTAGGGCAAGAGCCGAGATAGCTCATGGGCTTCCAGCTCACCTAGAAACCTTCTCGCTGGAGGATCTCAAAGCTCCTCCATCCCCGTTCCTCCCCAGCAGCCCCTGCACCTGAGGCCCCGCGCTAGGCTCCCCCACCCCTCGCGCACGCATCATTTAGGGCTAAATTTGGACGTCATCCTTTAACCTTTGAAAGGTCGGGGCTTGGTTTTCACTGCTGAAAGATATAACATCTCAGGAAGGAAAATAATTACCCTAGAGAGTAACGCTCTAAGAAACCATTGGCTATCTAGGAAGAGAGAGTGTGTAACTACATTTGTTGTATGCCAGGTCTTCCTGAAATTGTACAATGACAACAGAGAATAATCAGCTTTCCCAAAGTAAATACACTTCTGCCGTTAGGGCAGAAAGAGCATCTTGTAATATCGTAAGAGAGCTGGTACACATTTTACCCTGCAGATCTCATTCTTTGAGACCTCAGCTTTGAGAATTGGTTCACGTACACATTATCCCATTCACTGTCACATGGAATTTCAAATATCAGACAATTTTAAAAAAGCAAAAACATCAGTTACATATGCTCATAATAAAATCATAATACCTTAAAGAAAAAAAAATTCAGGACAAACAAATATTATGAGGTCTTGTGTAGCAAAGTTCCAGGGGAGGATTCATCTTTAGAGGCTTAAAATGGCTGTAGCAGTATAAAAAAGCAGATTATGGAATGGCCAACAACTATTCAAAGCACAGAATGAGCACCATTAACTGGCTGAATAGAAGCAGCTAAATAAATGTTCCCTGCTTTTGTAGGATCATCATCTGTGACCGTAAGTGTTGCCCTAATTGTGCTGAAGTAAAGGAATTTAGCACTGTCTCCCATGGGAGACAGGGTCCCAGAAAATAACTGTGTGTAATAGTGGGAGAAGATGAAGGAAGGGTTAATTCAATACTGGAAGAAGGTGAAGACACTGAAGACACTATAAGACACTGAAAAACATTGCCAAGAGAAGTTGTGGGATCTCCATCCCTGGAGATAATAAAAAATCAACTGGCTATGACCCTGAGCCACCTGATTAACTTTGAAGTTGCATCTGACTTTGACAATGGCTGTGCCTGAAGGAGTAGGTAGGTCAGAGGGACTCCAGAGGTCCCTCCCACCCCAGATTGTCCAACAGCTCTCTCTGACTGATGAGGTTTTGTATGTGGGCACCAGGCTGTCTTTCTCTCACCTGTATATCACCATTTGAGCGTTGAAAGTGAGGTTCACAAAATGGTTTTGCCAGGTCTCAATACCTTTCATGTAGCAATGACCAAATCATTTTCCTGCAGATAATTTAAAAAACTTTGCTGAGTGTGAGGCATGAATGACCGTTTCTGAGCAGGAAAGTTTAATGTATATGATCAGAGTTAGTCTGCTTCCCAGCCTGTGAACTCCATAAGATATAGCTGAATTCAAACCAAAATCCCAGATGAAAATTCCCCTGTGTTTTTTCCTAAACGCTCAACTCTGGTTCTGCACTTGCAAACAGCACTGTCCTTTACAAACGAACAGACCACAACCCTACTTCCAGTCCACCTAGGCTGGCCTAGACAGGTTAGTCCTTGGCTTGCCATGTCCACTGAGTCTTCCCAATTCCTGATCTCCATCTAGATTAACCACACGTATTTTCACCCCGCACCAAAAGCTTTTCTTTTTCACTTGCCAGACTCATGAAACCAACCCGTTTCTATGAATGGGTTCTGTTTTGATGAATCAGCATTTCCCACCCGTAAGCTTTGCATCTGAAATTCCCTGGCCATCCTGAACCAGACGGCTGGTGGCAATATTTTGAGCAGCCTTTTGGAGCCCAGGGAGAGGGACGCCTGCCTGAGTCAGCAGCTTGCCTATTTTCCCCCCAGCCAAAACAATTCCGCAGCGACACTGAACAAAGAGTGCCCAGCGAACACAGCCCATCGCAGCTGTCATCTACTGTCACTTCTTTTTATTCTCTCAAATAAAGGCAAACCCTTTTGAGCAGTGAAAACACTGGAGATTTAGAAACAATTGCTATGAGGTAATGCCTGGAAACACACTTACAGGGCAGGAATCCTCCTTGAAGTATTTGTTCAAGTGAAAAAGCCTAGCTGACAATACCATGCTTGGCTGTTGGGCCAACACACAAGGAAAGCCGGTGATCCTATGAAACTGCAAGGTGCCAAACATGCCGCTTAGGAAACCTGTTGTCTTTTTGGCCTGAAAGGAAAGGGGCTGTCACTTGAAGTGTGGGCAGAAGCAATGCACCACTGGTCAGTTGAGCACGCCTTTTGCAATGCCTTCTTGAGTTTGTAGAGTTCCAGGTCTTGGCTTTATTTTCTCTGCACAGTCTTCGTCTGTATCCCATCTGATAGGAATTTTTCTTGCCTGCCTCCTTGGCTTGGATCTCTTTGTTTCAGCTGTGTGTCCTTCCTCTAGGCCTGATGCCAAAGTCACAGATGTGCAAGATGGGAGAGGAAGACCAGGACATGGAGAAGCTTGTGCTTGAATTTATCAACAAGCACTTGACATCCCCATGGTGCTGTTTATTTCACTAAAATCCCACCTGTGCACTGGAGATTTTTCAGCCAAGACCAGCTGGGAGTAAGGCCAAAGGCTGAGTAGAGCTGTGTAGGCTTTTACACCTTTCAAGAGCTCCCCTGTAATTGCAGCTTGAGATAAACCAATGCATTTGTTTCTTTTTCTTATTTTTTTTTTCTGATCTTCTACACAAGACAGTCACAAGGTATTTGAAGTTGATGTGTAGTAGCAGGGGTATGTGTCTGTCCGATAAACTGAGGAAGCTAAAGAGAGGCTAGGAGATGAATGTCCTTACAAGGAAGACCGAAATGGTAAAGTTTTGATAGCACGGATGTGCTTTTTCACATGGCATTTTGCATCCTCTCGGGGCTTGTATCGTGGCCCTTTTCCAATGTCAAATCACCCCTGAGCATGCAGATCTTATCTCTCAGGGGTGAAACTGAGCAAATATTTAGATACATGAAATGCGCATGAAGAGCTAAATAAACTGCTGATTTTCAGCTGTTGATAGCTGGAGTTTCTGCAGATGTCAAAACAATCCACCTGTGTCCTTTCCAAAGTAGGTCATTTTCAGGATTTTCCATTTTCAGAATGGGAAAGCAAGCAACAGATTGCATAGCAAGTTGGTATCAGCAAAAAGAAACCTAAATTTTCCTTCTGCCTTCAATAGCAAGAATTCTCCTTCTGGACAACCTCTGGTACAGTCTACCTCGTGCAGTCTTTTTGGTGAAGCACCACCAAGCCCAAGGAGATACCCAAGAACTTTGCTTTCTCAAGAAAATGTTTGTTAGCTGCAAAAGACCAGGCCTTAATGAATAGCGCCTAAGCTCTAACGGCCATTAACAGCCACGTTGTACTAATAGTTATGGTAGTAGAAATGCAAAAGAATTTCATTAAATAGATTTACATGATCTTTTTTTTTTTATCCCTTAAATTTTCCATTTGTTCCTAGTAGTGCAACAAACACATAATGGGTGTTCCAATATAAATTAGACACTACCCATATACCTAATACTTCCTTAAGACCTGCTCTGTGTATTATAATAATTTCCAGAAAAGCCATCAGTTCTAGGTGTGTCCTTTTCCAGTTATTGATGATAGGACATTGCCTTTAAGAAGTAGTATAAGGGAAAATTTCTGGAGTAATATCAGTGAGGAACAGAGAAAAGTAATGTGTTGGAATAAATAAAAGAGAAAAAGAAAGGAAAACACTGAAGTTGCTCACTGCCTGTGCCATTGACATGGGCTGTCCAAAGTATTTCTAACCTTCTCCTTTCTTGAAAAAAAATTGGGTTTCAATCAGCTGAAATTGTTTATGGATATCTGGGGACAATATTTGCTTTGCTTCCTACTGTTTTTCCTACTTTTCATTTACAAAACTAAAAAACAAGTTAATAACAAACAACAAGTTAAAACTATTCACAATGTGCATATTACTTCTATTTTCAGCAGCAACAAGAATTATAGCTCCGTGACAGCGTATCAATAATTTCTTAGGGAAAAAGTGGAAAGGAAAAGCAAAACATTCTGACCATCTTTGGCATGAGCCAGTATAAAGACCATGCTCAAGATTCTTGCTGTGGGAACAACAGTCTTGGACGAGCCATATCTATCTGCAGCCATCAGTATCCTCCTTGTCAAAACAAATGTGTTTATCTCTTTTGCAAATGCTTTGAAACATGCTGTAGTAGAAATTTTGTATACAAGACTAAAGCCCCACAAATCTAATCACTTACATTTTTACTGGAACAGAAAGACAGGAAAATATACATCAAAAAAAACTTTTGTTGAGCTGGGCTTTTTGAGGGGGAGAAAAACAAAGCATTTGGTAGCAATTAATATGCCCCCTACATTTGCAGTTTTAATTCCTGTGCAGATGCGTAGTGTTGTTATTCTAATAACTTCCTGTGGTGCTCCCTTTTTCTGTAAACCTCAACGCCAATTAAAATGTGATCCATCACCAAATGCTTCCGAAACAAAGGGGAATGTCCAACTTTCTGATACAGCCATGAAAAATCCCAGTCAGTCAAAAGAAGACCCAGGAAAAACAAAAAGCATTCAAGTCTTCCCATTTCTGTAAGAAAGAGTAGAAGAAAATGTTCTTTTGTGCAAGTCTTGTAATAGAAACAGACTGAGGGATTTAGACTATATTAGGAGAGACCAGCCAGACTTCCACTCAGCAAAAAGGTTGATTAATAAATGCATCGAGCTTCTTGTGCTGAAATGACAATGTCTGGATATTCACCCTCTGGGGGAAACGTCAGGGATTGGGTGGTACAAGCAGATGTATCTATGGTTTCGCAAAGAGCTGAAGCCAGCTTTCAGGCAGCAGCAAGTGAATGCCGTCCCTTCTTTGTCCGCAGCGAGGAGAGGCAATGTTGTAATTGTGCAGAGATACACAATTGTGCCGCCAGTAGAGACTCCAAGCCTTACAGTAAATAAAAGGTGGGCAGCTCGTTGGTGGTTCACCAGCTTATTAGAAAGGGCTGATTTGCTTTTTCTTTCCACCCTGAATGATATAGCTTCCTCTGTAATGCAAATCAGCATCAAACAGCGGGCCTGAGCCCTCCTGTTTGTATGCAGGACACGACTCTGCCACCGAGGATGGTTTTTTCATGGTTCACGTTTCCAGGCAGCGTCCCAACATACCCTACAGTCAACATTAAGTAGGACTTACTTCATGGGCCTAACCCTCCTGGGGGAACGGCTTCTCCTGGGAAATGCTGAGACTTTTCTTGCCATCTCTGCTGCTCTGAGACCAATGAGTCACCATCTGGTGACGAATACTCAGTATCTTGAGAGACACTTGACGTCCTCCAGGTACTCACTGGCTGCTGCATCGGCGCTGTAGCTGTATAGTATGGAGTTTCCTAAGGTTCAGCTTTAAGATATATCAGCTGTAAAAATATTTTGCTGATTTTCCAGGAGGATTCTCAGCAATTATGGAGATCACTGTAGAGAAAGAGTAGAGTAGAGAGAGCTCCTTCTAGCACCGTAGTGAAGACAAGCTTGCAGAAGACTCTGTGTTCCCAACTGCCCATACTCCATCAGACTTAGTTGCAGGTATAGACAGTAGGGAGATGCAAGGGATAGATTTGGGGTACATGGTATTTCTGGACTATAAAATCAGCGCTTGTCTCTAAAATAAAAAATAAACTGTTCAGTTGCAAAGGGACCATGTTCTCATTCACACCCAAGCTTTGTATCTTATTCCTGAGACTTTAAATCAGAAGTTATGATAGAATGAATGTCTCCTTCCCTTTGTATAGCTGCTGACTACATGCTCTGCCCCCCATTCAGAGACAGGACCTTAATAAAGAGATGCAAATGGTTTGCCTTTCTCAGCATCAAAATAAAAAGGTGCCACAGCCAATTTGCAATGGACAAGACACATACATCCTCCCAGAGTTCGGTCAGGAGGGGAGAGGAGGGGCTGCAGGAGAAGGAAAGGAAGGTTGGTGGTTTGTTTATTTATAACCTCTCAAGCCTGTTTTCTCCAGGCAAGAATCCTTGCCAAGTCTATTTACAAAGTTCAGCCTGGGGATCGTGAGAATTGCAGCTTGCAGGCAGCTTGCGATCCGGTGCTCAGCGTTCGCCCTACCACAGATGTGTCCTTCTTCCTTCTGCTCCGCGCTGGACTTTTAGTCCTGTTTTGGGGGAGGAGAAGCGAAGTTGAGGAGGACACAGGAAAAATACAAACCAGAGAAAATATGTGATAATAAGAGTATACCAAAAACTTTGTGTCTTCGTTGTTACCTGTCATTCAGACTCCATTATGATAATGTATTTCTTATCCTTTAAGTATTTCTTCATGTGTGAACGTTCATATAATTTACAGATTTGAATGGTAAACTCTTTCTGAGGGCCATGAGCATGAATCTAGATTAATATCTTGCCTGAAAACCACCAGTTTTCTGGCCAGGATACCTGTTTCCATGTTTCACTGTCATCTTGCTGGCATCAAATCACAGTTCATGAACCAGATCTGGAAGCAACATAAAATTATGCAGCTCTGAGGACCTCACAAGAAATACACCGCTTAATCTTATCTTTAAATCTGTCATATTCATGCTCATTAGCTGGTTAGTCAGGAGTGTAAGAAGCCTAACCTATCTTCCAGGAAAGCCTTTGAAATTAACGGCTTTATTTTAATGTAATCCAGGCATGAATTATTGGGGGACCAAGCTCATGATCTGTTTGCAGGAAAAACAGTGTCTTCTTTGTGATTTAAGTGTACTTTTTATAGGGAAAGTTAATTTAGAAACGCGAATGGTATCCCATAATCATCCCAATGTGTTTGGATATATGCTATTCTTTCAGGCCTGATGTAGGTTTTAACTGGAGCTGATTTGTTGAGATAGGTCCTGGGCTGTTCATCAAGGCTACAGACTTTGAAATATCTGATGAGGGAAATCTTAAATGCATCAAGGCTCCTAAGCGTTCTCAAGGTTGACTTGAGTGCCTAAATAGGCATGTGACTAAGATGACAGTGATGAAAGCAGTATTTAATGTTAATGATGATGTTTATTTTCAATATTATACTATTATTGAAGTGTACAGTATGACCATTACTCATTTATACCACATTCCGCCTCTGGAGACATTTAGGCACACACGGATTTCCTCTCGGCAGATTACAGTAGCGGAGCTGAGTCCCTGCCCAGCAGAAACCAACCCTGAAATACGGATGCTCCCAGCTGCGGGTTGAGACCCACTGGGCAGCACCCCTGGCATTTACGGCATGACTTCAGCAGAGGCATCAGCATATTGTGGAGAAGATGAGACAGGGGACAACTAGCAGTGGTGTAAAGACAGGATACTTAGTGATTTCCCATCATTTTCCCTTCCTGGTCTCTTCTTCCTACCGAATGAAGCAGGTGCTTAGCTCCTATATTTCCATCATTGACTTGGACAGAAAAAAAACAAAATAATGCAAAACCAGAAACAGCGACTCCCAGATCTGATACATTCAGCAACAACTAGTGGAACAAGCTTCAGGGAAAAATAAATTATTCCGCTCTGACTTGGCAATATCTTTTAGAAAAGACACGTCTGACAACTCTTACACTACCTGTATCACCCACAAGGGGTTAAATTAATCAAACTTCATCTACATGGTCATAGAAATGGCATTGTAACAAAGCAGTTATATATAGAGAGTGCTCCTCTTTCAGTCTCGCTTCAAACAACATCCTAGATCTGGACATCTATTCCTATAACACTATTTTGGAGCAATACTAGTGTAATTGTTTTCAAACAGATATGTCTTCCCCATTTTTATATTTTTACGTTCTGGTTGTTATAGGTGAAAAATGATGGGTCTGGTCACCTTTAAGAGTTATGTAGCATTTGTGTGTATAGACAGAAAAAGGAATTTAAATTCACGTTTGTCCATCTGCAATGTGTTCTTTACAGAAACATCATGTCAGATTCTCCCATGTCTGGGTTAGGAGATTTATTGTGCAATTACAAATCCTGAATGTATTGTGTGGCTGCTTGACCTGGAAGCGTAATCAGCAGAAGATGAGAAAAATTCTGGCAGTTTGTGTAATATTTTTTTTCTTGCTATCTGTCAGCGTCATGCCTTTTATTCCTTTCTAAACTGTCTTCCTGGTTTCCTAAGGAAGTACATTATTAAGCCCTCTTTCTTAGAGGAAAATGGTGTGCTTGCCTCAGTTTCTGTAGTCTGTACAAGATCAGGCTGTAGTCACATGAATTGATTTTTCCCCTTGCATAGAACAAGTTGAGAAAAGCAACTTGTTCCATGCAGATATTAGGGTGACTTTTAAAACATGTTACTTAAGGAATCACTCCAAATCCATCACATGAGGCTTGTAAACAAGTTGATTTGATTTCAGCAGCTGATCGTAAGTCACTCGGGAGAAGTCATTCTCAAGAATATTCATCAAAGATACACAAATACCCAAATAAAGGTAACACAAAATCTTGCCTCTCACAGATGAGCAGAATTTCTTGCCCTAGACAAAGAGGAAAATGCTTCCTGCCTAAAAGATAAAGCAGAGCTTCAGGGATTTGCCACAAGTCCCTTCTGAAATCCCCCCTCCCCAGTAAAAAGCAAAACCAAGGGGATTCTGGGGAGCTGTTGAATTGGCTAATTTAGCCTGGTGTATACACCATGAAAATATAACTAACCCAGGAAAAGGCCTTTCACAGAATCCATTTACAGGCACAACGTGAGGTCAAGTTGTAAATTGTTCGGCCGGGTTTGTTTAGCATAGCCTTGATGGATCGGGAATTGCTGACGTTTTCTGCGAGGTCCATATTTGCTCAGATGGTTCTGGAAAGGTAAGCAGCGGTTTCCGTCGCAAAGGGGAAGGTTTTAAAGGGTATGTATGGCTGCTCGGGCTTATCTGTCCGAGCGGGGAGCGCAGGCATGCATGTGCTGCCTACCCCGGGAACGCTAAGTGAACCTGAAAGCCTCCCAACATCTGGCTGCAGCTTGCCTTTGTTTGCTTTAGGCTTTCCACACAGACGACCACCCTGGCTGAGCGAGCGGGGATGAACGGGGCGTCTTCACGCATGGCTGGCGAGATGTGTGGAGTTTGTGTACCAGCCGCGGCTTCGGGGATGGGGAGAGAGGCGCCGGGTTCGGAGCTTTTGCTCACGTCGTCCTTCTGAAACGAGCTCCTGGCGCAGTGGGAGTCGTTCTCATTGCGTTTGATCTCACTGATGTTTCTGTAGAGGTTCATCTGCCCTGTCCCACCCAGGGGTGCGTTAAGGTTACTTAAAGGCCCTTACAGGTACCCCACGATCTTCAGATATCAGTGTTTGCTTTGGACATTTGGTCTGGAAATGAACTTCTATTTTGCCAGAATTTGGAGGATGCTGTCAGGAAGGGACTCTCTTTGCCTCATTTCAGGAATTCTGCTTCTAGTTTTGGTTGAGAAGGACAAGGAGAGCAAAGTGGAGAAAAGAAAAACCCAGATATGTCAAAATTAGGCTACTAAATACCAGGCAGTTTCTGGAAAGTGGCTTCTGTTCCTCTGAGATCCGATGCTGCTAGTTTCTCCCTCCTCTCAGGATTCGATACAAATATAAAATTTGGTGCTTTTTTGTTGTTGTTTAAGATATTGAAAGAGGTGTTGGACGGTTTTTTTGGTAACTTTCTGCTCCGAGCAAATAGATAACCCAAGAAGCTGCAGAAATAATCTTGCAGAAGATGAAGCCTGACGTCTAGTACCAGCAATAAGGACCTGCCAAGGGGCCTCAGCAGCTTCTCTTTATGCCATGTGAGACACTATTTGTGAGAACTAATATCCTTTATTGCACCTTTGATATAGGTGGAGGAAAAAAGCGCCTTTCACAGTCCACCCGAAGCAGCATAAGCCTTCTGCAGGTGTGAAATAGAAGCAGCAATTTTAAAGATCTGCACAAGGCCTACCCCAAAAAGCTCCTCCCCCGCCCTCTCCCCCTCCCTCCCAATCTGTATTATTTGGTGCTAAAAAAAAAAAAAAGGCCTTATCATCTGCTCCTGCAAACTTGGCTTAGTGTGTCTCTCTAGACCATCGCAGCTGTAACCGCGTCATGACTTGTCTTCCATAGACTAATTTCTTGATCACTTTGGCATCAAGGTTACCCAGTGAAGTGCTGGGAATTTAAGCATGCATGGTACTAAAACATGAGCTTATGTTGCTTCCCATTGTGTTCTTTCTGATTCATTTCAGAGAGATGCAGTTTTCACGAGAACAGTAACATTTTCACTTATTTCTATTACTGTTAACGGAGCTCCCTCTTGTGGGTGAAGCAAACCCCTTGCTGCGCACTTCCAGCTCACGGACAGCTTTTCTGTGCTTTAGCGGGCCCGTTCTTGCAAGTATTTTCCTCACATCTGACTCACGGATTAAAAAAATGTAATATTTACCTACTGAGCACTTTTTTATAGCATATCACAGTATGCAGCTTTTATTTCAATATCTTCCAGATCACTTTTAGAACAAAAGTTTCAATAATACGAATTCAGCTTATTCCTTTTGTATGGAAAAAAAAAAATCACACATTTATTGATGACAAAAGAAATATTCTTGGTTTTAGATTGCTTGCTTTACCATATATTTATTGACACAGCTGAGTCTCAAGCTGAGACACTTGACAGTCTGTATGAATTAATATTGCATCATATTTAGTCACCAGCCTGTTTTGCTTATAGGTGAAGAATATAACCCATCCTCACATGTGACATTTCCCTCTGCTTGGGCCTCCTTTACCTGAAATGGTCTGTGCCAAATCCAACAAGTACTTTCAGTGGTGCTACATATTGGGCAAGCTGCACTAGAGCTAAACAAAGTTCACGGGACATTTTGGGATAGAATTAAACTTTCCAGCACAAATTCTCTTTGTGTTAAAGCTGAAAAGGCATATAACATTTTAAAGATAAATGCAAATCCATTGCCTTTTCAGCGTGGAGGACTCTCTGATGTCCACAGCATGAATCCTATTATATACTACTGAAAGCGAGTTCAGTTCACAAGTTTGAGTAAAGTTCCCATTTGAGAACTGGGTAGGAAGTTTTCATGGCAATTTGACAACATTTTCTCAGCAACTGTCAGGTTGCTTTAAAACAAGAAATATAGAAAGGCAGAAACCCTTGCTTCATTTTTGGATAGATTGAAAACCTACCCCTTGGAGGGCAGGGGAACCTGATTAAAAAAAATAAAATAAATAAAGACAGCTTGAATCCAGAGTCAGAGAGGAAATCGAGCACTCTGAAGTCATTGCACCTGTGCACGCCTCTTCCAGCAGCACCGAGGACAATAAGGTTTCTTGCAAACTCTGGGGGCAAAAGGCACTTCAGAGGAGAATCCAGGTATGCCAAGTCCTAGTTCAACACATGGTGGCAGCAAGGGACTGACTCTGCAAGGGTTGGGAATGAGCACAGGCCAGCACTGTCCTCAGCACAAGGGCATGTGTGCCTTCCTGAAGGAAAAAAAAAAAAGTTTTCCAACTCTTTACATAAGAGATCATGGAGCAAAGATGTTCTGTTTGGAGATATGACTCTGAAGAACGGCATCCCAGCAATGTCTCTTCTCTCGCATGCCCACAGCGCTGCGGGACCAGCAATTTTCTTTCCTGTTTACAGTCTTATCAGTCCTTGGGTGAGGTGGGTGCTAGTTTGCAGGTAGCACTGCCTTCAAACTCACCTGAGTAGCCTCGGTGCTGTAAAATCAGCCCTTAGACACTCTAATACAGTCCCTGTGCTTTCTCTGTATTAAGGGTTTGAGCCACGAAAGGACAGAACTATTTAACCCGTGAAGGTTTAAGGTGTGTCCTTGGAAACCTTCCTCTCTTGCACGAGCATCCGAATCACAAGGCTGGATCACCGACTTGCCCCTGCTCAAGGGCTGCTCTATTATTCTTTCTTAAGCACCACAGCTTCACCAAGAAAACACGGCTCAGTGGTACAGTATTACCACCCGTGGTGCTGGTACAAGCATGCCTTTGATGCAAGGCAGGAGGAAGGATGTGGAAGCCAACGTGGTAGCCATCAAACTGTTATACAGGGGCAGGGCATGGCCAACTGCTGTGTTTGAAAAGAACAAAGTTACCCCACCCTATTTTTTTTTTTTAAAGGAAAAAAGCAATAGATGATACCAAGGGGAAGGATGTGAGACCTGCTCTGGGGCAGGTGTTTAAATCCCTCAGGTGTGGCCATCTGATCAGCATTTCCTCTTGGTTAGCCGAGATAGCACTGCGTGGTGGCTGTGGGATGCTCCCCTGGAAGAACGGCGAGTCCATGCCAGGAGGTGGCACCTCAAAATACGCTGTGGTGCCAGTGAGATTCACTATACCCACCTCTCTGAGGTTCCAGCAAAAGGCTCTTTTCCTTTGATACTCGGGAGTGGTATTTATCCATAAATATTTAATTCCTTTAACCTGTTTTTGCAGAAGGCATCAGTGGAGTCAATCAGTTAAGTCAACCCCTCCATATCATGCTTTAAAACCTATGCAGTAGCTTCACTTTACATTCTAATTTCAGCCTAAGCATGTC
This sequence comes from Oceanodroma leucorhoa, assembly GCA_030449065.1. Taxonomy (NCBI): domain Eukaryota; kingdom Metazoa; phylum Chordata; class Aves; order Procellariiformes; genus Oceanodroma; species Oceanodroma leucorhoa. The sequence goes on along the minus strand of JASVER010000025.1, from coordinate 5,207,234 downwards.
AGCTTTAACTAGTATTTTTATGTGAATAAGTGGCCTCCTTTTATAATTGCTAATTGACAATTAATTCAAAATACTTTCTACAGCTTACACTCCACTTATTTCCCCTTTAACCAGTCCTGCCTTACTTGTATCAACCACCACATGCCCAGTGGGAGAGATGAAATCCTCATTTTAATTAACACTGCTACATTTTTCTTGCCTGTTCGTTTTTTACAGTCCAGCAGGATACGGACACATTTCTTTCCAAGATCACCAATTTCACTTTAGGGCCCTCCCCGTAATTAACAGGTATTCCAGTTGGCTAACAAGAAATATTCATAAAGCCAGGCAGAGTGGTGGCGGTACTGTAGGAGCCTGGAGGTGTCTGTTCTCAGGTGTTGGGTGCTACTTCTCAGTATTTCTCTATTTGGTTGCTCAGCATGCATTTCAGATACATCCATGCCATCATGACCAGAACTACCGAGTTTTGGCCAAGATTTTTGGGAGAAGCCAGGTGGAAATGTGAAGGCAGTGTTCACATTAGCTACGTACAGACCGCACTCACTCACCCCATCAGCAGTAACTGCCTTCCAGCCAAAGCTCAGCCACATGGATAATAAATCCCTAAAGCTTCCCAATTAAGTTGATAGCTCTTTATTAACCTGTGATTTAAATGGTTTAAGCTATCCCAGCTCATTTTGACTGACACAGGCCAGGGAGCACTTGTGTGATTAGCCAGGGTTGGATCAAAAGGAAAGATAAGCTCTGAGATGGAGGATCAAGGATAGGAGATGGGCCGGGGGGGATGATATGACACAGGAGAGGACACATGGCCATAGCAAACAGAGCAGACACCTTTGGCTTACTGTGGGATTGAGGGCTCCAAGTCTTCTTCCACACCCCCATCACCCAACAGCCGCCGAAAACCCAAGCCCATCTCCTGCCTGCCCTCCACGATGACACAACGTCCTTAAGCCCAAGTGCTGTGCCCCTGTCAGCTGTCAGATAAGACAGCTCGAGGCAGCCCTGGCAAAAGGTCACTTGATAAATATGTTTTTCTATGCTGTTTCCAGGACACAGCCCAGGCACCTTTTGGTGTCAGCGCTTTGGCATGTGCTCCACCAGTCCTTAAGGAGTTGGGTTACCCGACGCCTCGGTTGCTCCTCCGAGAGCACTGCCAAGCTGAAACGGAGCACCACGACCTCAGCTCCTCACGGTCCCGTGATGAGCAAGACAGGTGGTAGATGACAGGAGATACGAGTGCAAATCAGGCAGCCCAGAGCATGTCAAGCACATTTCACAACCCCCTTGATTAAGGTTAATGAGTACCTGCCTGTTGCAGATCAGGGATCTGCAGCCACAAAAAATACCAGAGCCCTCCTTTTACTTTCCATAATAAGGGCTGGCTGGCTGCCATCCGAGGGAGATGGCAGTAGTTCGGTAAATGAGGAAGACAGATCTATGCACCACCCAGTTACCTAATGGAAACGAGCAAACAAGAAACTGATCCCTGATTAATGCACTCATTAGCTTGCAGAAAGGACAACCAAGAGCCAGACAGATTTAAATTTTGTCCCAACACCATCTGTGCCTTTGTCTGACTTCCTCTGATTCAGATAACCATTTGGGAGGTACCAGCTAAAAAGGAGCATCTCACAGTGCAAGCAGCGATGGTTGGCTATTTGGCCCCTGATATTACTGGGCACAAAACGGGACAGTCTTGGGTGAGATTTTATTTATTCTAACGAATAAAGGAAAACCAACCTCAAGTTAGCATCTAGTATAAATATTAGTGGCACGAGCTTCTGTTCTACAATGGTTTCTAGCAAACTGGGAAGTCACGTGATTATTTCAGACTTATCACACTGGAAGACAAAAATAATTATCCCAATAATGACCTAACTGAACTGATATTTCTTCTTTTTTTTTTTTTTTAAATATAGTATGAGCCTCAAAAACCTTGGATTTAAAGACCTTGTTTACAGGAGTATTTCAGGCACAACATCTGTTAGCCATGGGTAAGCATGTCCCTTTGCATGTGTTACCATTTAGGGCAGTAGAAAGATGTATCTGAAATTAAAAAGCCAAATTTAGCTATAACTGAATAAAAGAGCCAGCTAATATTTTGTGTATTTATGGAAGAAAATAGGGAAATTAGGGTAAAGATTACTTCAGATGAAAACAAACAAGAAAACAAACAAGAAAACAACAGCAGTAAATCTGAACTAAATAATTTCTTTCCTACACCATCACATTATTTTTACATCATTGTGGTTTAACAAGGCCTATATTTTATTATATCGCTTTAATAGCAGCTTTTTGTGTTTTGTCTTGTATGAGAGCCTTTTCCCAAAGCCTCCCCCCTGCGCTGCACATACACAGTAAGAAGGCTTGCTAAAGTCGGTAGGATTAGTCTCAGCACATGGCAAGATCTCATAGAACAGGGCAAGAAGGAATTTCAGGAGCTCATCCATGGGACCATTTTTTGATACCCAGTGGCAGCTGGATACTTTTCCAGACCACCAATAAGACAGGTTTGTAAGAGGTAAGTGGATACAGTACACGGGCATATAATTTCCACAAGGTATGCATAGAACAACTCTCACCATGTTCAACACATATGGCACTTATCCAAGGGACAGTCAGCCACAGCACAACAACTTCCCAAACCCTCTAGATAGCTTTCCCATTGCCCAAAATCAACTGAAGCAAGGCCTTTCCGAAGAGAGGCTTGTTCACTTACATCCTTGAAACACTGGAATACGGCTCACATCTTTACAGGGCACCAGGACAGTGGGTCTGCTCTCAGGGGGTGGAATAAACAGAAATTAACCTCCTACAGGTGATAATTAATGAGATATGAATGAGTTAGAGCTGCGGCAAATCAGGGAAAGAATGGATTCAGGTGTTGCTGGTCGTCCCAAACAAAAACCTCCACCCCAAACAACTCGTTATTCCTTTGAAGTTCAGGTGCAAGCCGTATTAGCTCTGGACTATGTCGAACACTCCTTGCACTTAGCTGAGCTGCAGACTGTCTGGGCTTTGCTTGGGGTTGGCTGTGAGATAAGAACTCTCGGTTCCTGCAGTTTTGCTCAGTTAAAAAAGAGCCAAGAGCTCTCAGGCTTTTGTGCAACTGGGTCCTCATCCTTTGGTCCCTAATAAAAGATGTTCTTTCTCTGCTTTGCAAACACTCTGCTCTCAGCCTTTTATTGTTCTGCAGAAAGAGAAATGTGCCATAAAACTCGCATAGGCAGGGTATCAATTTCCTTGTATTGATTTTTGAATAAAAGAATTGTCAATTTAATATTTTTGTTTGATTACTTTATTAAATGTATTGATTTGCAGCACAAGCTTACAGAAGAAATAGGATGCCCATGACTCATACCTATTCTTCAGCAAGAATCCCCATTAGATAATACATTATGCTAAGAATTACAGCTGCTGAGGCTTAATTATGATTAATTTATTCCCTCCCTTAGAGTGGATTAAATTTAATATTTGCAAGTGTTTTAATCCTTTCTAGATAAAACAACTCTGAACTGTCTGGAGCATGGATATGTTATAAATTATGGTAGGAATAAGCCTGTTTTGCTAAGGTTATGTTGTAAATGACAGGAAAAGATTGCTGTCAGGTAATAGATTAACATTTCAGAACTGTATATGCTACGGTGGGATATGGAAATGAAAACATTCGTGCAACCAAATCAACACAAGCACTTTTAAAAAGGAAAATCTGTATCATTACATCTAGTCTGCAGACAGAGAAACTTAGGTAGAGAAATGAACATCTTGGAGACTGTCGGTGCCAGAATTTGGACCCTCGATCAGTTTGCTCTCCCATTCTCTCCCCCTTACTGCTTATTCCCTGTGCAGGGGTACGAACAGAAGCACCCAGACGTCCGTGCAGAGACGGCCCCTCTACAAACAGGCACGTGTACAAATAATCCCAGATGGTACAATAATTTTCCTCATCCGAACCTACCTATCAGAAAAATAAGTGGCCTTGGCATGAGCAAGGTGTTGGTGGCCTTAATGTTTGTAGTGGTAAAGCTGACTTCACAGGGGGTAATGAAACAGAAAAAATGTAAGTTTTTAGAACAACTTAGTCAGTTTGCAGAGCAGAGTATAAATTGGTGTTGGAAATAGCAGGAAATTTGATTTAGATTGCTAAGGGAGCTCTTCCAGTCCTCTGTTCTTACACCCTTCATTAAAATACTGAACTTTTCTAGTATTCTTAATTAAAAACCCCAGGGGTGGGGGGAAGGATCACCTGAATCCCAGGTGTCTTAAATCCAGCTTTAGTTCTACATCTAAACTTTAGCCTTTATGCCTTTTGTGCAGAGTTAGGTGCCAATAAATGGAGAAATTCACAGCTATTTCTGCAATATGCAGAGGTGGGCAGAGGGTGGGTAGAGTTAAAAATTACAAGCAGAATTTGTACTTTTGAAAGCCACATTGTGCATTTTCCAACCAAGTTGTATGCTAAAAACAGTTCTCTACATTAATATCTTAAAGCAGAAGAGTTTTTCCCCTTCCGCTATTTAAAATACATTTAATTGCTAAAATTTGCTAGAATTTTGGATAAGAGAATACTGTGGTATAAAAACGTAATTCAAGCAGATGTTTCAAAAAATCAGTACAGTATAAAAATACTGAAGATGGAGCCTGCATTTTATCATGTTTATTGAAGAATGAGACATGCACAAACCACAGTACATTATTCATTTACAATTCTATTAAGTTAATAAATCTAATAAATGGGCTGAGGAGAAGCAAAGAAGGGAGGTCAATAATAAAATCAAACACATAAGATGAGGAGTTTGTCAACAAGGCAGGACTATTTAGTGTCGTTCACATGATTATGTACATGTCTAAGTGCCAGGGTACTCCAGCTCTGTTAGGAGACACCAAGAGCCCCAGCAAAGATCCGTGGCTTTCACTGAAACAGGTTGCTCAGCTTTACTGAGATACTTGACTGTTTGCAGAGTTCTTTATGCAAAAAGAAATCGGGCAAAGGATGCTTAACTTGGATGTTGCCTTTCCCACTTATCGCCGGCAGCGGGTACGTCTGCTCTGGGGGCGAAGCACGGCGCTGCTGGGGGAGTCCCTCGCTCCTCTCCTGTGCTTGCGGAGCTCAGTTTAAAAATTATTTCTCAGAACACAAGAGCCGTTTTTACAATCGCAGGTCACTCGGGGATATCTCAGTGCTTTCTGAGGCTCGTCCCAGCCCTTTTTCCAGATCAGGTTACATATACGGGCACTGACCCAGCAAGCCTGGCTCAGGGAGGGGTGAATATTCCCCCGGAGCATGGGGGTCCCACGTACCCAAGGCAGATGAGCGCAGGGCCGGCCACAGCAAGACGTGTCACGGTGGCTTCTGTCATCTGCTCCGGAAGCCGCGATGTGAGCAGAAGGTGGGAGGTTTGCAGGAGCCGCCTGCCAAAAACTCGGCAGAGATAACCGGTGCCCCCGTGTTCAAACACCTTACGCATTGTCCTCGCCCACGTGATCTCTCTCAGTTGCCTTGCTACTCCTAAATCGATATCTAGCTTTGGTTAAAATGTAATGAAAATTGTTGTTTTACGGTGGCTGATGTTGTTCCGAGGCCGGTGAGCTGGTATCAGCTTGCAGAGAGTGACCCGCTGCCGTGGGCTGCAGGTGCTCGCCGAGGCTGGCGTCACTGGGAAGATGTCCCCTTGCCTTTTCCACAAAAATTTAGGTTTCTAAGGAATGCTCTATTCACTTGCCATTTATACAAATTGAGAACAATTTACTTTGTTTCCTAATTTTGCTCCATTCGTTTTCTTTCCATCTGTCCCTAACAGGGACCTGATCTAAAAATAGAAACGGAGCTAGTGTCCCCTAAGAGGGGAGAGGGATCCTGGCAAATGTTTCCATAGCTGTAGTAAAACAGTATGCAGCCATCAGCCGTGTAAGTTATTCACAACAAACTGACTGATTTATTCTTTATTTGTCCTGAATAAATGCAGCGTATATGTTGGCAAACATTTGTTTTAGAGCTACTGATTGCATCGCTAGGGATGGAAAGTTCCTGATGAAAAGGACCTGTCTGGGGAGCGCTGCTGCGGTATCGGTTTTCTGAAGGTTTCCATTTTCTGGGTGTTTTAAAGAGCTGCAGCCGAAATAATTAATGTTACTTGCAACGAGGGTGATCCTCTGGTTTGAGAGTATAGAGGATATAGCAATAGATGGATACTCACTGTATGTTTTTGTGAATCAGAAACTTTTTCCGTAATTATGAATTAAGTCTCGGGGTGTACGTGACACCCGTCGACAGGCGTGAACCCCCGCAGCTCGTCAGCAAGCACCCCAAATGCCCTTCGTTAGCGAGTCCTGCAGCAGCCTCCCCGCAGAGCCCTGCAGCACGGCGGGGACGAGGTGGTGAAAAGCTGAACAGCTGTTGCCCATGTTCAGTCTATTCTGTGGATAAACAAAGATTTAATTTTGCAGTAATGTTTAAACCAGCATCTTTAGAGTGAACATATGTTTATACTCATTATGCATATGTTTATTAGAGCTGGTCATAATGTTTTGACAGAAAAGTCCAATGAGAGAATGCAGTTTTGTCAAAACTGAAATGTTTTGCTGGATTGTTTCAATTTCTTCGTCTCAGTAATAGTAAAATATTTAACTTCGAGACAGTAAACATTTTGCTTTAATTTTCCAATCACAGTAGAATATTAATATTTAGTGTAATGCTTCCTTATTATTGAAGCAAAACATTCCAGTGTTTCTGATTAAACATTTTGGGGAATCTTCTTTTCCAGACATGTTGGGTTTTGGTTTTTTTTTTTTAATATCTTTTCTTCAGAATTGGAACTATTTCCAAAGTTTAGCCTGCCCTCCCCTGCAGAGAGTACTAGCCGTCCAGGGTGTCCCTGTGGCACCTCTACCTGGTAGAGCACACAAGACAGAGGGGAACAACCCACTCCAGGAGACAAAGCTTTCCTGAAGTTATTTTCCCCGCTTGAAATAGTTTTACCAGCTCTCATGATTTTATCAGAAGCCTCCTCCTCTGTGTTTTGTTTTTGAGACCAGCTCCCAGCATCTACTGATTTATAGGAAAGTCAAAATGAAAAAGGAATCACAGCTGTCAACAAGACACATACATTTCTGGCCATTGTGGTTTTTGAATGAAAATAATATAAAATATGAACCAAGAAGCTCAGAAACCAGAAGTCAAACAAAAAGAGCCCAAATGTATCACTTTTTAAAACCTTATATTTTTTCTAAGCCAGTCTCATGATTTCTCTTGGCTCTGACACAGTATTTCCAAGGATCAGAGGCTGACAGTATTATAATCTTCCTTCTGTTTCTCTCAATGCTTGTTGCACTCAGGATTTTTCTCTTTCCCTGTACATGCTCCATTTTCTGCTGTCTGAAATAGCGTCCTGTGATAGCCAAATTCACCTCTTCTGCTACTAGAAAAGCCCATTTTACAGAAAGCCTAGTCTGCTCTGTTTCCCCCATATCAAAGGAAAAAATAAAATCACTATTTTTGTGTACTAAGGTGTATCACATCACTAAGACCCGACCCTAGCAAAGGGTGGGAGAAGCAGCCTGGGCTGGATCCCAGGGAGCAAAGGACAGGCAGAGGAAGGTGGTGGTAGCAGCTCAAACGAAAGAGCTCTTGCAAAAAAAAAAAAAAAAAAAAAAATGCAGCATGGTGTGAAGGTCTTACAACTACCTAGCTTCAATTTTAGCAGCAATTATTATTATGGAGTGCATAGTATTCATTTAATTTTTATCTGTATACTAGATAGAAGCCTTCAGTAAATATAGGATAGAGGCTTTTTGAAGCAAGAGCTGTCTTTGTCCTCTTTTCCATAGTACCTTGCACTGTAGAGCGGAGCAAGCTACAGTTTGCTACATTCCAAAGAGTCAGGAAAACAAAAATAAACAGTAAATTGAGGTACAAGCCCTAAAGAGTAACACAGGCAGGAGAAGGAAGGCAAACACAGTACCTCCACCCGCCCTCAGGTTCCCCCAAGCAATTGCACATAGACAGCACAGCGCAACCAAATCGCCACTTAGATCACAAGAAGATAAACTATTTCCTGTAAGTCTGCAACCTGAAGAAGACAAGGGAAAGAAGAATGGTATCAGAAGCTTGGTCACTACGACAACATTGCACCTGAAAGGTTCTATGAGCTGACCAGCACTATGAGAAGAAACAAACAGGAGACCCAGTAAAGCTTTCTGCCTGTGCTTCCTTGTGCTTTCTAAGGTCCATAACAGCCCAGAGCCTACCATTAAGACCACCAAAACCACAATTTAGTCTATTTTAGGTATGTTAGAGGAAGAAGAAAACCTTAAAACCCACTTCCCCACCCACACCCCCACACCTGATGGGAATTTCACAGGTGCCTGCCCTGACGAGGCGGATGGCACCCAGCTGGCATGGCTCTCCTGCAAGGGTATTAAAGCAGACGGGGCAGGCAACTGCTCGCTTTGTTCTCCAGGAAGGCTGTTGGGGAAGAAGAGGCCTAGAGGTGTTCCTTTTTCACAGCTAGATAAGGCACTTGCACAGAGTAAGTCCTGATAATTTTTATATTTTCATAAAGCTTTTGAAGTTTTTTAAACCTAATTTTTGAGAGACCTGAGTTTCAGCTCATTTCTTTTTATTTTGTTGGTCAACTTGTGTCCCTGGTGTTTTCTATAGTGTGTGAATGAAAAAAAGTCTTTTTTTTTTTTTCATTATTCTGTTTGTGATGGTGGAATGTGTCTGAACTACACAGAAAGTAATATTTTTTGTTTGTGGTGTTAGTATTTTTTTGTGTGTTTTGTGCTTTTGTAGGGTCAAAGTCAGACTGCAATTGCTTTAGCTACTAATGCTTATTGTGGTTTGGAATGCGTTTAGTAAGAAAAAAAAAATCTAGCTTTGCAACTTTTTTCTACTTTAACTTCATTAGAAATGAAATGGAGCATTTATTAAGCCTTTTGATTTATAGGCTGTGTTTACTGCTTGTATTCAAGAAGGTTCTAGGCAAAGCCAGCCTGACTGCAGAGCATGTGAGGAAGCAAGTGCCTGAGCAGCAGCATGGGAAAGTCCTGCTTCTGCAGCCCTGTGTTGCTACAGCGCACAGTAGTGGGTCTTTGCGCTTCCCTTTCCCACAAAAAGGAGGAATAGTACATATAAATGTAGTTGTTCCTATGAGAGTTAATGTTGATTTTATTTTAGAGGCTGTAAAGTCTGAAGAGCTACCTGCCTTAACTGTAGGTACTGGTGTGAGTCCAGTAGTGGTCTAAAGAGCTACCTTATATAAAGGTTGCTATCCCAGTTTTTATAAATGGAAAAACCCAGAAGTTTCCATATGTATATCTGTGCTCTTGCTATAACAGTAGTATTTTAGTTTTGAAGCTAGCTACCAGCTGTGCAATGTTGTTTGGATGAGAAGGTTTTCAGTAACATGATAGTCTTGAACATAAAGTATTTTATTTTCCTTCCTTGAGGGTATATAAGTTGAGAGGTACCATGTATAACCAAGCAGCTAGAGATAAATTTAGGGATGTATATATATACGAACACTATTTTCAACACAGTGACTGTAATGATAGTAGAACATGTGGCCTTGTATCCGTTCAGGGCTTACTTCCAACTATCATACAAGTGTATTTTTTAACCTGACCTCTTTGTCTTTCTCCCTTTGCCATATAAAACTTGGCTTGAAGAGTGTCGATCTCAATGGGGTTATTTCTACTGCCTGCAGTGGGGTCTGGACCAGACCCAAGGGGAGGGTGAGCAGAATAGAATAGGTCCCCAGTGGGGAGGGTGTGAGTGACTTCCTTTCTTTCCTAGCAATGAACAAAGCACAGCCTCCTCACCTGCTTGTTTTTGCTCTTTCACTCCTGCAATTCAATAGCTATTGTCAAGCCATGAGCCAGAGGCACGCAAGCCACGGCTGAAACTCTGCAGATGGGCAAAGCGGTTGATGTGTTCGCATGGCAGCAGCTCTCCAGGTGGACCTTTGAGGCAGAAAGAAGCCCTGAGAAACAACTTCCCCAAGCTGCTGCATTGGTGTCCTAGCTGAAAACCCGGCTTCCCTTCCTCGGGGCTCTGGCATCCTTTCTGGGCACAGGATCCCTGTGGGTTGTTTGGGCCATGCCGTGTTCTCCCTGCCCTAGGGCTGTTCTGTTTCTAACCATTTCAATGGTCTCTTTTGCTAGAGCTCAGGTCTAGATACAGCTCTGGGTTCCTAATTCTAGGCACATGCGTGGTGCAACAACTGGCAGAAATGTTAACTTCTAGATTTCTTTTTCATAGCATTGGAATAAGGAAAAAATTCACTGCAAAAGGGTGAATTGGATAGGGGCTTTTGCAGGCTTCAGCTGGCTTCTTGTTTAAACTCTCTTTACTTGAAGAGGAGTTACACTCTGGTTTGGGAGAAAAATTGCATTGTCAGGAGGGTACATGGCTTATTGTAGCTAAGCCAACACATTGAATGACAGAGCAATTTGATCAAGTTGACTTAATTGAAACTGTGCAGTGACAGCATAGAGAATCTATCTCCAGTGCTGTATGGTTCAATTTGGAAATGATCCTGACAATCAGAATGTGTTCAATATCCAGATGGAATGTTTGGTCAGGGTTCTGTTACCCACCATAATAAATACTTAATAGGTACAGCTTGTTAAAAGTAAATACTGACAGAAGTTTATTTGGAAAATGCTTCTCCCTGTGTCCTGTGATCAGCCTGGTATTAAAACAGCTCTTCCTTTTATTTCATGCTGGAGGATTTAGATGTTGCCTGAAAATATCTATTTCCTGCTGTGGTGTTGCTCGTAAACCTGGGGGAGGCTAAAAAGGTGCAGGAACATGATGAGACGATCATGTCTGATCAAATCTGTCTGACTGCAGTTTCTTCATCCAGTTGCTCCCCATTTGGAAATGTCCTGATATACATTTGTCAGAGCATGCAGATCTGTGTGAAATTCTGCAACAGCTTTGCTGGCAAGGCATTTAATCTGTTGGAAAACTAAGCATGTTGTTACCAATTTACATGTTCAAAATACTTCTAGTTACAGTTTAAATTGCTCAAACTTCAGAAATTTCATAGAGTAACTTTAACAGGTTTTGAATTACAGTATTGAAGATCGGCACTTCTGTAAACAACCTTTTATCTTTTTAATTCATGTGAACATAGTTTCAGTAGTCTTGATGCAGATCCTAGGTGTCCCAATTTTTTCCAATAAGATGACCTATACTTTTATGATAATACATATATGGGTTTGTATTTATGGGTATATGACATCACAAAACATACCTTTCCTTGCTTTACCCTGCCAGGGACTCGAGTCCTCTTTGCCTGTTATTTGCAAGGTAGGAAGTCAATGAGTTGTTTGCTTTTTCACTTACAAACAGAACTGTATGAAGCAAAACAAATGACAGACAGCAGCTGAGGAATTTGAAGGTAGCCAACTGCTCACATTTCATTTAAAGGTCAGGATCCAATTAGCTATGCTAATGTGTTAGCCAGCATTCCCCTCTGACAAGGCTGTGATTTGGTCACACTGCGTAGTTCTTTAGACCTCTCTGAGGTTTCTTGTTATTGTTGCAGAATAGCAAGAGATAAGACAAGGCATTTCCAATGCTTTTTTTTTCCCTATCCATTCCTCTTCCTGCTGTTAACGTACATCATGCCGTGGGTGATTTCCCAGGGTCGGGTATGTCAGATGAATTGGAGATAGGAGTTTGACAGCGCACTTAGCTTTTCCCACTCCAGCAGTGAGCAGCGACTTTAACAAGACTTCTCTGCAGATGTGAATAGATGCCAGTGGGCAGTGCAGGGTAGCCTGAAGTGAGCCGACCTCCCTTCTGCCTCTTGAACTCCTTGGCTGTGCCCTCAAGGCTTCCTGGGGCTGACTGCTCTCCCTGGCTCCCAAGGCAGAAAGCTGCACTTCGAAGAAGCAGCTGAAGGCTGTTGGTGGCATCCTGTGGTGTAAGTTGGGACAAGTGGGACACCAGTATATTTGCAGTGGCTCTTGCTTAGCCCGTTTGTAACAAAGCACTCATTTATTGCAGGCTTTCAAACTGCTTTGTGGTTGGCAAGAGCTGGGCACGGGGTGGATGTCCAGCAGGAATAGACTTGAGGGCCGGTGCATTCGACTATACCTCTAAGTGGGTTTTATAGCTGTCAGGATTATACCACACATAGTTCACTATAAAAGAGTATGTATTTAGTGTAGGATAGAGTTGCAGAGATGTTAATATACAGGGCATGTTCTTGGAAGGAAATCAGTAGTGAGACTGGATCAAGAGGCCTCCTTCAAATAAAAAATAGTGTAGATAACTCATCTCCTTTATGCATGAGGCTTCTAATTTCTGCACTAAGGTAGTCTCTGTCAAAAATATCAACTCACAAAATAACACCACATAAAAGGTTATTAGGCTTTCTAATATTGACTCTGACTGCAGGTATATGCAGCTATCACATTTGAAAGTAAATCGGAGGCCTTCAGAAAGCAAAACCGTTGTATACCAAGGTGCAGACTATCTCTATAGCCTTTCTTCTCTGGCATCTGCTGCAAAGGAACCTGGAGCACTCTTCCGTGTTTCCCTATCTAGAGATTTGAGGGTGCTCTCTGCTGTTTTTTCCAAAAACAATGAATCTGTCCAAATAACCTCACATTCACCTCACTTTTAATCACCTGCTTTAGAAAGTTTTGGCATTTTATGAATTTATATAGACCATGCCAGGACAATAAGAACCTAATGTTCCTGGAACACTACTGGTTCTCACTGTGATTTTTCTGTCTTGGCCAGTTGTGTAAGAACTGGATACCTTTTGAAAAATGGTATAAAATAAAATTGCTGAGGAATGAGTAACACTTCATATAATTTGCAGAAAGGCTGAATTAATGTGACTGACCATCAATTTGGCTTTTTCCCAATTGCATAAAAATTACTGCGGTGATTTTCATCCTCTACCATGCAGAGACCACAGCTCAGCAGGAAAAAGACTCAAGAGCTGCTTCTCCAGCTCAGAGGTTTGCCTCTTTGCTCTCTTAGGACATCTGAAGAATTAGCACATGCACATGACATCCAACAGCTATGTCCAGTCCTCTAGTTTAACTGTGGTGTAACTAACTGATTTCTATTTCAGAGCAAATTAATAAATGTAAATGTTGTTTTCAGAGTGGTTTGGGTATGTAAGAACCTTTAAGAATCAAAAATCTGAGCCTACCCTAGCTACTAATATTTTCTTCAGTTACTTTCATGGTAGTGTGAAACTCATCACATCAATTTTACACACCTAACTTTAAGCCTCAGCATCTTTCTTTCAATACAGAAAATGTAACACATTGCTGTATGAATGTATTACAGATCAATGTAATAAGCAAATACATCTTTTCCAAAAGTAATCTGAGACCTGCAGGGTGGTCTTAAAATGTTTATCATCTAAATGACAACTATGATAAATGAATGTGAGGAGAAAATACATTTTGCAATAATTGTACAGTAATGTGCCAGCAGTGCCAGAAACACTTGAGGTAGGGAAGTAAATAAGTGAATATAAGCTAATGATTTAGAACAGAGCCGTGCTCTGTTAATCTTTTTCTGGTTAAAAAACTTGCTTGTTAGGAACCAGATTTTTGGAATTCCACTTTGTAGTGGAAACCCAGGTATTTGTACAGTACTTGTGTTGATAAGTAGAGTCTACTCTCAGCTCATCGCTGTGCCAAGCTCCCGGGCTTTCATAGATGCACAAGAAAGTAAAATACTGACGTATAGAGAGACCTTGTGGAACTTTGTCATCAGAAATTTGCAGTCTTCATAAATTTTACGCAAATTGTGCAGCTGGCATGGTAGATGGTGAAAGGATTGTGTTAAAGGCTATTTTCACTGGGTTTGGAATGGTCAGGCTTTGCTGATGGACATGTTGTCTCTTCAGGGATGGAATCTGGAGAATGACCAGTGACGCACAAAACTTTGAAGGATCCTGTTAGCTTGTCTATAATAATGAAACTATTGATAATTATTGCAGTGTCCTTTGGTCATGATATTCCATCCTGACCATAAAAGCATCTAATGAATAGTAGAATTAGAGCCTTAGCAAGCATAGGTGAAGGCTAGAGAACATGTTGGAAAACAAGAACATCTTTTCATTAAATTAAAAACAAGTATTCTGTTCTAAAAATAATAGAATAAAAGATTTATAGAATGAAGGGTTTGTTTTGATTCCAGCTATTCTGTGGCCTAATTTTAGTCACTTGACACAAAATAGATTCACTTTGAGTGTATGGACTCACGGATGATTCATCTCTATTCCATTGAGAGCACAAAAAGAGCTTGATGTAATTGTGTGGAGAATCTGGGTAAACCTCAGGTGTGGCTGAATCGGAGCAGTCAGTCTAAATGTAGTGTACCTACAAAAGATCTAAACTTCACCCATGTATTCCCACTAATACTTGGAGTGGCATATTGGACTTTGCCTCTAGCTTTTATAAATCTGTGTTGGTCATCTGTGTGTATATATATATGGTTGACTTTCAGATACCTGGATGACACAGACTAAATGTGATGGTGTTGACAGGATGATGTGTGCTGTGGTAACTCACTGCACGGTAGTACAGCAGAGTTATTGGTAACAAAAGCATAAATAGCCAAAAGTTGTATCAGCAAGCTAAATAAAAAGGTGTTAGCCTTAAAAATATAGCCTTCTGCTACTCATATGATATTGATCCAATGAAGCTTAACCAGTTTTCAGCAGCAGTTTTCCAAAACTTCTCTTTTCCTTCCAGAAGCCTGGAGAGATCTTCTCAGCCATGGTAGGCTCTCTCAGAACAAGAGCAAAGTGCTTCTGTGTTACAGTGTGTGGTCTGCATAACAAATTGAGAAGGAAAGTAGGACATGAGGAGCTGTAGATGGAAACATGAATGGGGACATAACAGAGACCTTGTGACCTGTTTTCTGCCTATTTGGTTTACCTGAAATCACTATCTACATAGATAGCGCTGTGTAGAGAAATAGATTCAAGGTTAAACTTTGATGGAGGTGACATCTATTTTTAAACGGCACAGATGGCATGGGCCCCCGTCTAGTGCTCTTCAGGACTTGTTTGGAGCACAGCCGAAGCTGGTCGGCGTGCCGCGTGTTCACACGAAGTGTGGCACACACGGGGCGGTCTGCGGCGGGTTGGGAGGTGAGGGCTCTGGGCTCTGGGGAGTTTGGTCACCTGCCGTTGGAGACAAACGTTTGTATATACTCTTAGAAATTAATGGAGCTGCCTTGTTAAAAATGGTTAGTTTTCCTCCCTTTTTAAAGCATGTTGGTTGGTAGCTCTGGGACTTCATTTGTCTCTGGTCTGAAACCACTTTCTAGAATGCACCCTAAGTATTTCAAAGTCTAATACGTGCATTGGTTTTTGTGCCAGCATTCAGTTCTGTTCAATTCATCCATTTTCTTTGTGCTTTCTGGAAAGAGCAAAAGGTTTTTAATTTATTTCTTTTCCCTGTTTTTCTCTTCCTCCCTTTCAGCTGACACCAGTTCTACAGCCTGTTTAGTTACAGCTGTCCCTCAAAGCCACTGCACGAGATATTTTGCATATGGCACTATTGATTTTGCAGCATTGGCTATGACCGATGTCCAGATAATGTAATGCTACTGTTCAAAAGATATGTTTTGTTTTCTTTAACCCCTTACAGGCTCATTTTATGCCTGCTCAATGAAAGGTGTTAAATGTGAGATTTGCTTTCTGGGTCAGTGTAAGAGAACACCCTGTACAGCTTGCTGGTGTATTTAAAGAGCACTTCATGCTCTGTGGAGAGTACATGGTGCTCGCTGGTGATTAGCAGTGTATAGTGTTACGGGCGGGATTTCACTGAAGGAAATTCTACAGGAGGATAAAAGAAAGCTTTTATCCATTTAATGTGGGGAACATAGCTAGCTTTCATGAAAACATTTCTATTTTAAATGACAACATTTCGCTCCCTACAATTATGTTATGGCTCTGTTCAAAGTGCATTAAGGTTGTAAAACATCTGAAGAGTATTTGAATATTTTTAAGGCCCTGTCCTGACTTCTTTTGTAGTCAACTGTTTCAATTCCCAGCACACTTATGGCCTCTTCAGAGGCTGATGAGAACTAGATGTCAGTCTGGGATCAGTTTGCGCTACTGGGAATTACTGTTGCAAGTGCAGCAAAGAGGTGCTGCCGAGAACTGGTTTAAGAAGGCGAAAGTGGGAATACTTTTGTGCTGCCTGTCACTACGTTAATTGATAAAGGGTAGATGCATGGAACTAGCAAAGATTTTTAAGAAAAGAGTTGGAAACTTGTAACCTTAGTATCTATTTGGACTAGTTGCGTAGATGGCCTGTCCTGTTACCTTCATGCTTGTCTTGGGACAATTGATCCTCCAGAAACTGTTCAATGGATGTCATGGTAGATGTGAAATGTCTTTGCTGGGTTGGTGTGGGTCTGGCAGGGAAAGGTGCCTGAAAACTCAGGACTGGGATGGATCCGATTTTGGTTTGTAACAACTGGGTCTGGCACTGTGAAATCAGCAGGATTTCTTCTCCTGGAAGGGAAAATGTGTTTGAGAAGTTTAGAAACAAGCTGTTCAATTTAAGCTATCCTTCCCTGTGTACCGCTTACCCAGCTGGTCATTTGTCTTCATCCCAGTGAGTGATAATTTGTCATATGGAGGCCCAGTAAGAATTCTCTTTGGATGGGAAGGGTGACAGGGAGGAATACAGAAAACTGACAGCTGTTTGCTGTGGCAGCGCACTCGCTTAGCACTGGGAGCTGAGGAGGATGGCTGTTATCCTGGGAAAACTGTTCCAAAGATGTGGATCAGGAAAATTTAAACACATAATAAAACCTGTTCGGTTTTTTTTTCTGATGTCTGCATTCTGGATCTATAAAAGGGATAACTCAATCTGAGTTCCTCAAATTTTACTGGGTTCAGTGCTGTTAAACTCTGCTAAAAAATACTGCATTGAGAATTCTTGTATTGAGCACAGTCAGCTTCAGAAAGCATTTTGTTCTCTGGTAAAACTAAAGCAGGGTCTTTAGCTTAACATTGGCATCTAATATCTGCAAAGTTGCATTGAAAATGTCAACTTCAATTTCAAATTAAATTATGTTAGTAACATCAAATTTCTCTACCTGGTAAATAGACAATGCGAATAGGGTACCATTTAAAATGATTTTCTTCAGTAGGTCAGAAGAGGTCAGCCTGGGACTAAGGGAGCTTGCAGAGTTAGCCTTGGGTAAGTCGTCAGGCTGTAGAGCTGGGACCTGGCTGTGTCTAGAAAGTGAAATTAACTCCCCACCATCAAGTACTCATCTTGAATGTCTTAAAGGCAGCGATGTTTAGCTTTAGAAACTGGTGATCACACTGGTATTTATGGAATATAATTATAAAACACAAATATGTTTTGGAGACTCAAACCCTGAGTGTTTCTCTTCTAACCATGTTCTTGATGCTTTTGTTAATATGTCAGTGTTGATGAATGGGATATCTGGTTTCACTTGAAACCAGTAGTTTTCTGCTTGCCAATTCACTTAGCCAGAAGTGCATTGGTTTCCATCAGGCTGGCTTTCCACCCAGAAATGCCATTGGGTAACTTCTTTGTACACTAAAGCTATAAGGAAAAGTACTGCAGGAGGACTGACATTTTGTATATGCTATCTTCCTTTTTCAATTTAGCTTGCTTTTTTCACTGCCGTAAAATCCCTGAAATGCAGGGACATAGCAAGGATGGAGTTGTTGGAATATGATGAGCCAAAGATGTTTTCAGTGAATGCAAAACATATGGGACTGTGCTTTAGCTGGTGCATGTAAGCAAGTGTGCCAATACTAGCAGATTCTAGAAATTTTCTTGCAGTTCCAGATTTTAAAAGTTCTTGGGCCTTTACCATGTAAGTTGAAGGTCTAAAATTCAAGGAAAGAATGAACTTGGAGCATTATAGCTCTAGGGACCAATGTGGCTGTTACTTGAAAATTACTCAACAGATAGCACTGCAGTAGGAACACAGAAACACTTGAAATCTGAATAGATAGCACTGCAATAGGAACACAACTCATGGTGTCTCATGCACGAGGCTCAAACAGAATTAACTTTGCCAAAGCTTAAAAGATATCGAGTTAATGTGACATTAATCAGGATTTCCGCTTTCAATATATGTAAAGGACCATCTTACTTAGCACTGACTTATCTCAGTGAGAGAAATCTACTGAAAAATATTTCTGTGTAGAGACATTGCTGCCCAAGTGAAGTGCTGGCAGGAGCTAAAGGTTGTTTTCTATCAAATTTAACTGTCTTCTAAGAATATGCTTAGCAAAAGACAGTTCTCTGAAGATTTGACAGGCTTTGGTTTCCATTCCTGTGTAAAACAGCTGTATAAGCAGCAGGAACATTTGCCTTGGACTCTCAACTGTAAAGAGAATTTCTCAAACTGTGGTCGTGGGTACCTTCTGAAATATTTGCTTATGGTGCCACAACTAATTAGTTGCAGAATAAGTAGAGTGTGTTGACTCTTCTTCCAAATACTGCTTCAATTGTGAAATCTTTCTAGAAATCATGAAAGAATTGACTTCCAAGAGTAATATTACTTCGCCTATGTTGCAGGCAAGTCCTTGAATATGTATGTGGGGAAAAATAATTTTCCTTTCACTTTATTTCATAATTAAAGGTCTTAATTTTGTTAGACCAAAGAAATAAAGGAGTCTTCCACTGAGCCCTTTCCAGCATTAACAGCACTGTAGAGCTGGTTACTTTCTTTAAACATCTGATCTGAACCTAAGACCTCATTAGTAATAACTCTGTCTAAACTGCATTACAAGTTGTTCTGAGCAAGGAGGATTTATCATGCTTTAATGCAACTAAAAGAATAGGCTATTGCTACTCAACAGTTAATGAACCAGTAAAACCTCTCAAAACCAATATATAACCGATTCCTCTCTGCTGTGTAGTTAGCTTTGCCCAGAGTGATACTCTCCAGCTGTGGAGGAGGTTGAGTATAGACTCATTTGATTCTGTTTTTGCTCTTCCCACTCTATCTCGATGTGAAAGCCAACAGGAGAGAATTTAAGGTCCATTACTTGTAGTAAAATAGTAAGACATGTTCAGCTATTAATAGCCTGCAGCACAGTAGCTCCTGGAGGTGCAAATGAGGTTGGGGATTCTTGTGCCTGGCACTGGTGTGGATAAGATGCAGCCCTGTTCTGTGTAGTTTGAAAATGGAAGGAGCAAGGCTAGACTGGCCGGCAGAAAAGTTTTATGGGTAAATGGAACTTGGTCATGATTAAAGATGCCTTGCAGCAACATCTGGTGACTGCGGATTGGCCTGTTTGACCCCAGCCCCTCCACCTCTGTCTTGTGTTTCTGCTAGAAGTTACTGCTCCTGGAGGAGGGTTAGTAGAAGTGTAGGTGGGTTGTTTCTCTGCAGCCATCAGGCCTGCTAGCTTAATCAAAAAATGATTGAAGTTAATATGTGAAGTACTCAGTTACTTTAAGGCCAGTATCATATACTTTCTTTCCTGCTGTCTTTTACAAGAATGAACTTCCCAAGCCAAACTTACATGAACTGAGCATGTGTCTTTCCATGCTCTTTAGAGCAACAAATTACAATGTAGCACTAATTATTCAGCCTTCAATAATTATCAATGCACAGTACTGACAGTACTGTGAAAGAAACCCTGAATAAGGAATGGTGAGATGACAGCTCTTTTGGCTTGGCGTAGCCACTCTGCGGTGCTTAGGTTGCTTGTAAGTAACTTGTATTTGCTGTGTGTGTTTGTAATCAAGTTCAATCTGCATGTTAGGCTGTCTGAGATTTAAGTCCCCTATGCTCCTGAACTTCACTGGGGGGAAAAAAGGGCTGGCATAAATAATTTTAAAAGTTGCTGGTCCTCTCCAAGCCAAAACTTGCTGACCCTTTTAAAATAAATTAGTTTCAGCAGACAGCTGAGCAGGTAAGAGTTGGTATTCCTTGATGAGTTAATGTCCTTTTTAATGTATTTAAGCTATATTAATATAATAGCCTGCAGAGCTATTAACTGACTACTGTAAAATGCCACAGCCATTAACTTACAATAAATCTCAATATATTGTATTTGTTTACTCAGAGTTAGTCACAGGCTAGTCTGTGTCCATGTATGATGGGAGATTCGCTTACTCTTCCTCCAGTGCAGCTGGTTGCTCTGAAGCATTCTCATGTCACGCTTTGCCATCAGTCTGGTGCCTGGCAGAAAGTGCAGGATGACCTTTCTGTCACCGCTTAAGGAGGCTTTGAGCTTTAAAACATCTTTCATCCGAGCTCTCCAATCACATTGTGAAGATGACCTAAAGCCTCGTGGCACTGGGCAGTGTTTTAGCACACAGCCACTCCTGAAGGTTGTGAAAATAACCTGGGGGTTAGTCCCATGCTTGGTAGCTATAACCATCCTTAGTGTGTAAAGGGATGTTACTGCACACTTGTAAAAGTGGCATTGTTAAGATAAAGGCTTGACAACATCATTTTCTACTCTTCTTAATATTATAATCCCCTACTGGGAATATTTCCTTGGGACATGAGTGTTTACAGTGGACTCTGAAAATTCTTGGTTTCCACACTCTGTTTTGTCCTTTGGTTCTGAATGCTGTTGGATCGCCCCGTGCCTGCACTCAGGCCAGACCTTACCCTGGGAAAGAGAAGGTCTGGAGGCTCTCTCCTTGGTGTGCAAAGAGCCTGAACACCAAGGCTGGCTGATCTAAGTGTGGTCTTGGACTGGGCAAGGGCTATGTGAAAATGCATTTTTCAGAACTCCTGGAGCTGCTATATAAACGGCAGAAGGTTGTAAAGCCACAGGCTCCTGACTCTACAACTTCACTTGAGGGTTAGGCTAGAATATGATGAGAACACTCCTGTCCAAGCAGAGATAGCTGTAATAATAACAAAGGCAGCAAAGGCTGAGTTTGGCAAACTGAGCTGGTGTGTAAGATAAATGTTCTTTTCTTTCAATAGCTGTGTGCCAAGGGACTGAACAAAGTGTTCGTTAATATTTTTTGTATATATTTTTGCTTCAATTTCATTTTTTCTTTCATATTTTGATAAAAGCCAGAGATTCCATGTTATATTATGAATATGGATTCGTAGCCAGCAGCTATGTGGAAAAATCAATACATTCCCAGTTTACTCCCAGGTGTTCCTGCTAACTGGGAGGGCAGAACAAGTCTGCTGCCAGGAATGTATTCTTCTCCTTGCTGATTAAAATGGATCAGGGCAAAATGGCTAAAAACTACTGCAAGTTGAAGGAAAAAAATTGTTATATATTGCATGAATTAACCTTCAGTTAAATAAAGATGAACTCAAATGAGAAAATATCAGGACTGTGAGGGGAAATAGTTCTTCAGAGTGAAAACTGCCAATTAAAATATACAGTCCTGCTAGACTTGTTACACACCTTTAGCAAATCCATGTAAATAAAGTCAGACTCTTTGTGACAGATCAGTGAAAAATAACCTACCCTGAAATGATACTCAGTGCTCAGCTACTTGTCTGCAACTGAGTCTTCTAATGGAAAACATGTGAAATGTGTTTACTGAAGGAGCAATGTAAAGTGATAACTAAAAGTGTAACAAAGCTGAGAAGAGTATAGAAATAACAGTGAGTGTTTTTTTGAAAGCTGCAAACAGACTGATAAAAAAATTCCTGGCTATTGTGTTGAAAAATATAAGTAATAATGGTTGTCTGCATTGCAATCACAGATTTCATTTTGGATGTGATGAGTTGGGATATTTCTCTAACTCCCTGAGCCAAAGGCTGTGCATAGTTGGATTTAAAATAGACACCACTCTCAAAGGGCCCAGAACTCTCCTTTGCATGCTGTCACATCTTGGAAAACATGCCAGTTACTTAGTTAATTAGCAGATGACAAATTAAATATTTGCTAAGTGAAATTGAAGACAGTTGTAGTAGCAAGCTGCCCAGAATTATATCATTATTTGAGATAATTTGGGTTATGATGCATCAGCAGGGCTAGGTATATAAAGCTCATGTTTCATAGGGGTGGAAAAAAATATTAATCTTGCATTCTGCCTTCCCAAAAGATTTCATCCAACTGCCAATGTCATCAATAGGATTCCATCAGCTCTGGGTATGATAACCAAAGCTCTGGTTGAAATCACTGGGAGGCTGAAGTTCAATTCTGTGCCCTTAGTGTCTTGTAATTGGAAACTCCCTACCTAAGACTTGGTAACACCTGGATCTGAGAACTTTTCAGAGCCTGTTGGATTTCTCCTAGAAAGAATATTTTAAAACAAATTTATGCCAATTACATATCTGAATACCCACTCTCCTTCATGCATGGCAGGGTAGTAACGTGGCCCTTGCTGAGCAAAGGTATTGCATGCTGCTGGGTATAAATACCCTCAAGGAGTGTAAGTCAAGACTATATTTTGTTAACTACTGTTGGGCTTTAGATGAAGCTGAAAATCCACTCAGGACTTGGCTCTTCCTGGCTGAGATCAGATTTTTAAAAAAACTCCCTTGTAGTAAAAGAAATGTCTAGTGTTAATTGTTGAAAACTACTTAATGTATGGACCAGCTAATGCTGTTTATCTTGATCTCAGTAGCTTTGAATGCAGCATAACGAGGCTGGATTTTTATAGTGTTCAGGGTGGGCAGATCTGTGCTGTGCAAGGGCTATAAGCTTTGGTTTGTGCTGGGGGCAATATTACGTTTGTGAAGTTATTCATTTATGCTGCAGCGAATGGGATCAGAACGTAGCCCAGCTACTGCAATTGATAGAGCTGTGAAGATTTATGCTACCTGTCCTTCATAGAGTTGAAGTCTGTCTTTTTATCACCGTGGGCTGTACAGCATCTTTGCAGGCGAATGTAATTCGGTGTGCACTCTGGATTTAAGAGCTAAGCTAACGACTTGTTCTGACATTATCTCTTGCTGAGCTTAGTTTTGAATACCCTGATGTGTTTTTCTGTGGGCTTTGAATAAATCAAATGGTGTAGAGCAGAAATAGAAAAAGGGGTTTTGAAAGGGAGAACAAACTAAGAGAAATCTACCCTGTAGAACTTTACTGCAGTTGACAGTGCTTAAGGGCAGCTTTAGCAGTGTCTGATAGCTCCTCTGATTTATGGGGTGGGCAGCATCTTAAAAAGCTTGCTCCTTCATTTGACACTTGTTCAGAGTCTACTCAAATGAATAAAGGGAGTGAGATTTGGCCCAGGGTTTTATCAGCCTTTATTGACTTAGAGCCTATAAGGCTGTAAGGCTACACTGGAAAGATATGAAGTGAGTAAATGTATTTTCTATGTGGATAACTGTAGGGCATTTTTAAGAAGCCTTAAACTTTGGTCTTTCCTTTTTTTGGAAGGAGCTTGCAAGCTCTAAAACAAGAGAAATGTCTCTTACCAGAGGTCACTTTGCTGGCATCAGTGGTCATCTTCTCGTGTCATATTTACTGCCACAAAATGATTAGTCCAGAACCAAAATAATAGAATATATGGGGAAAATTTAAAACTACAACACTCATGTAGGTGCTGCAGCATGCTTAGGAAAGAGCATCTGTTGGTGCTGAGTAGGGCTAAAGAGGGAGAGCAGTTCAGTTTCACTTTTTCTTTTTCCCTAGGAGGGGGAGAAAAGAGAGCCTGCAGTTTTTTCAGTATGTCAAAACAGCACTTGTGGGCTCACAGCAACTGTGAGAAGATGGAGTTGTGTGAATTTCTTGCAGTAGGAAAAGGATCGATGCTGCCAAGCAGATGCCCAGGAGCTTTCCTTGACTGTGCCAGAAGCCGGTGCCCAGCTGAGATCCCAGGGACCGGGGTCACCTGCAAAGGGTAAATTCCAGAGGTTACACCCGGAGTCACTTTCCAGGAGCTTGATGAGTAGAGAATGATCCAAACTGGACTTAAGGGCTGCAGGGACTTTTAATACCTGTCAATCAAATTGCCCTTTCATTTTGTAATCCACAGAGGCTGTGAAAGGTAGTAAAAGAATCAAGCAGGCAGAGACTGGCTAAGCGGAGAGCACTGGCCAGTGCCAATGTGTTCTCCTGCATTTGTGGCTACTTTAATTTATGCTCTTGCATAGCATATACTATTTCCCCTTTAGAGCTACACACTACCAATGCAATGCTCCTGCCCTCGTTCTGGTATTACTGCGTAGAACAAACCTGCTTATTTTACTACAACTATTGCACCTTGGCAAAGTGATGCTTAGAGGTAAAGCGGGACTGATCAGACAGTGTTTTGTTGTTACTGTTTCAATTTTTATTACATTTGGAAAATATGTTTAAAATGGAGAGTGTATGACTATAGAAATTATCTTGAGATGAGACAAAATGCTTTGACATTTTCTATTTAGTGTATAAAAAGGATTGAGTGGTGATTTAAATGTAGTCACTTTCCCTTTCAGAGAGAATTTTGGTACTTAAAGGCCTTTTTAATCTGCCAGAGAACACATAGTATTTCATTGGAAGTTGAAGCCATACAAATTGAAATTAGAGGCTGGGCATATTTTTAATGCAATTTATTGATTATATTCTGGAACAAATTGCCAAGGGCAATGAAGATACTCAAAGGTTGAGAATCTATTACTCCAAGAGTAGAATGTATATTAGCTAAACAGTAGCTTAGTCTTAGTCAAACCCATGTATATTATTCAGCACTATGGATGACTGATCGAAGTTCAGTCTTTTGGTACACAGAAGATCAAATTACATATCCTAATATGCTTTTCTGAATATAAATCCTATGACTATTACCAAGCAAATATTACCTGAGCCAACCTTGGCAGACATGTTTTAAAAAGCTCTTGTATTTCTTTTCCTGGTCCTGCTTCCTTTAAGTTACAGCTTTGTTTAATACAAGTATTGGTACATAATGTGCATGCATGCAAATACATGAAACAAGTGAAGGAGGTTTTTGCCAGTGCCTTTCACTGGCTGATGAAGAACATGACCACATGAAGTGATTATGCAGAAGATAAAAGTAAGTTCTTCTAACATCAGGGTTTAGCTAGAGTAAGAAAATCTTTCTATGGAAGTGGCATATTCTGCTTGGCACTTAAATGTAGGTGTGATGATGTGATAAGGTATAGTGTTTCTGTGGCTAAAGACTATTTAGTTCTATCAGCTTTATCGTATCCATTTATTGTGATAATTTGGAAAAGATTAGCACTTAATTTCTTGAGTAATGACTTCTTGAAATCCACTTAATTTCCTTCCTAAATCATTGAACAATGGTTATCATTAATTATTTTTAACTGTTGTCCATATGTCTGATTTTTCTAACAAATGTAACAGTTACAGAGCATTTATCAGGGACATCTGTAGATTCTCTTCCATAGTTAATATCGTGGGTCAAATTCCTTTGGGTCAGTGCAACACAATTTGAAATATTAAGTGGGATCTGAGATGGATAATTGCCTTGATGGCCCTTTTTTACTGGGCTAAATCCTGTCATAGTTCCTGGAAACATTTTGTGTTAACTTATATCTCAAGATCTCAATACATAAGAACTTCAGGGTGAGTTGAACTCTTTCCACTTTTTTCCTCTGAAACAATAGAGTTCATAAAGTCATAAAATCCTTTTTCTCTGCTTTGGCTTCAAAATGAAAAGCCCAATGAATTTTCTATTGAACTAAGAGCAAGTTTAATGTGCTCTGATGTCATATACTGAAAGTGCCCTGTCGTGGATGAGATCCTGTCTGCAGAACGCTCCGCGTAAGGGCAGTTCTGTTTGCAATACAGGGCACAACGCTTCACCCGCAAAGGGAAAAAGCCAGCCAAGCCTTGGCTTGAAATCAAGTTGCAAGCAAAGCAAGTAACTCCTCTCCTCTCTGGCACAGCACCCACTCGTGCCTGACCGGTTGAATAGTATTAATCTCATTAAATAAAACTTTTTCAGTACGGAAGGTGGGGAGGGTTAGTGTTTTGTACAGCTGGTGACAGAAATGGGGAGTGCTGTTGATTTGTGGGGGCTGTTGTGGTTGGGCATCTGACTGATGCTCTGCACTGGAAGCAGAGTGAAGTGCTTCAGCACCCGAGTGGACCCAGTCACGCTGGTGCAGCCGCTCCTGCCTGCGATTTCCATCGTTGCTGCCTTCTTTCTAGGCATTTGAGAAAAATTTCTCATTTGGTGCCTAGGATGGGAAGGGCTCCTGTTGAATTTTCATCACCTCCCTGATCTATGCATATTGCCTTAAGGTAATCCTGAAGCTTGGCATCAGGCAGAATATTCCATGCTTAACTTCTAGGAATTACCCATGAAGCCACATTGCTGTCACTTTAAGGATAGGTTTTCCCTGTAGTAAATCAGAACAGAAAATTACTTCCCAGTAGCTTTTTGTTTGTGATTGAACAAACCAAATGGCAAAAATATTTGCTCTGTAGCATAGCAACAAATAAATGGGCTGTTTAGCAACATAACTGAAACTGATCTTTAAAATAATATAGCTTTTCCCATGCAAAGAGATGGAGGCACCTCACTAGGTAGGGTAAAGATGCTGTGCTTAGCCATTGCATAATAAACCCAGAAATGCAGAGATGCAATTCTGCTCTGGCTTGTCTGCTGCTCTGGGCCGTGGCCTCGCTGTATTGCTGTTTCTCTGCCTGTGCTCGTGTTTCACTTGGAGTCATTTAGACTTTTTTTAAACTTCAAAGTGCCTCGTACATCTCTGCACTACAGCCTGATGGTACCTGATCGTTGTAGGTTCTAGATATTGCTGGAGCAGATGCTGCCATAGATTGTGTTGCTGTTATGATAAACTGGACGGAGCAGCTCAGTGACTGCTGCTTTCCACAACTTTCTCCTTTCTTCCTCCTGCTCTTGAGGATGTGGGTTAGTCCTGGACTGGCAACTTTCTGGCTTGCCTTAGGCACTGTCAGTGTTTGGCGCTGTTCTGAGGGTGTTAACCAGATCTAATTATGCACAAGCAAGTCCAGGATCAGTCCACTACACATGATTTAAGGGCAGCTTTCAAAAGCATTTGTCTGCTTAAAAAATCCCAGAGCACCAACATATTTCTAGCACATACTGTCACTAAATAATAGCCTGTCAGAAGGCAAAGTCAGTAGAAAAGCCTTCCATAGTCGTTGGTGCTTTGTGCTGTATTAAGAAGGAGGTGTAATCGCAAAGCAGATCTTCGTTTCCTGTTTGTCATTGTAAATCATTTTGAGTTGGTCTTCGTTAAAAAAGCAGGGCTTATTAATGAACTGGAACATGTGAGGCTGGCGTAAGGGCTTTTATTTCTCAGAATTTTGTATAATGCTCAGGGAAATTCCTTTTGATGGCTAGGATTTCATAGAAAGGAAGATGGGAAGTTCCAGTGTATCAAAAAAGCTGGAATTCCTGGATGTCAGTAAACAGATGTTCTGCATCGGTCGGCTACTGCCAGGCCAAGGACATAATCCTTTATCAGCGATTTAAATTTCCTGTGGATCTCTAGCTTGCCATGAGTGTTAATTTAAAGGACACGTTTTCAGTGACACTTTTCACACTGTGTTTTCAGCTGGGGCTTGTGCTGCTCTTTAAAGCCAGCACAGGGTGATGGCTTCGAGGCCAGCCGCAGCTCTGCACCCTCAGCCAGCAGACATCGTTCGCTGTCCCAGGCCCAGCTGTGTGTAAGCTGGGGCTGCAGACACTGGTTCTCTAGGGCAAACACAACTTTCACTTCTTTTTGGGAAAGAAAAGAAGCAGAACGCTCCAATTTCTCTCTTCCATCTCTACTTCTGATGTCTTTTGTATGCACAGACTTTTCTTTCTGCTTTCTATCTTTATTCTAGTTCTACCTGGAAGCTTATAGAAGTCAAATAGAAACAGGTTTCTTGCATGTCTACAGAAGTGAATTAAAATTCCAGGTAAAGCATCTTGTATAACCTAAGGCTGGGATTTTTTTTGAGCAGGAGGGTGTTTTCGCTTGCTCCTCGGGGTCAGCATGACTTTGCCACTGATCCAGCTCACGTAGGTGCAGCAAGGTGTTTGTAAGGTCTTACAGCAGCAGGAACAGGTGAGCACGTTGGGAAGGTAGGGAAAGGCTCTGTGCCTGACCTACATTTTCTGTCTGCCCATGTGTAGAGCCTGTGCTCAGAACGTGCGATGAGTGGAACATTTTGTAATGTAATTCAAAGCTTTCCTCCCTCATCAAACCTGATTACTGGGTGTGCACTTCATGTCATACTCTCTTTAGTCTTTTATAAGAATTGGTACAGCAGAGGCTGTTCAGGACCATGTTTTTTCTACAAAATATATAATGGAATTGTTCTTTCTAACAAGCGAGAATCCCCATTTTATGGAAAAGGGCTTTGTATTTTAAAAAAGCCTGTGTGGTCAGTTAAGTGCATCAATTTAAGCAAGCTAATAAGCTTGTCATTTGAGGGCGTTTTAGTTATTGATAAACACTGGCCTGTTTCTTTCCATCATTCCTAAGACAGATTTTTTTTTTCCTCTTCCTTTTGGAAAAATACAGGAAGGGTGTTTGAGAAAAACCAAAGCTATGCAATCAGATATGTGCATGAGCGGAGTGGAAGCTTTCTAGGCAAATCTCCTGTGAATCACATGACATGAATAATTAGCATCTATGTATCTCTCTCCTGAAGTATATTTTCTGGAACAAAAATAGTATAGGGGCAGATAGAGTGCCCCTTCAGCAGGCAAAGGCAGGTACAAACTTTTTCCACAATCAGGTTTGAGTTTGGAGACGAGAGTAAAGTTTATGCTCCGTTGCAGCTTACGCACATATCTTCATCAAACACGCTGCTAGCAGCACAGCTGCAGGAGCACAGCATCGAGCACAGGCGTAATAACAGTTCCCAAATATGTTGCTAAAACCAGCAGAGGATTAAGCTAAGGTCCTTTATCTCAAAGGTAACTCCAGAGCCTGGCTAAGGGCTAGATGAAATGTTCGTATGACAACTCGCTTCAAACCTCTGATTCTGGTTGGGGATTTCTTGTTATTCCCCTTTAGCTTAGATATTAATTTTTTTTTTTTTTTACTGTCTTTTCACTTATTCCTGAATGAAAATCTGAAACTTTCCATTCTAAAAATGGCTAAATAGCATGTTTTCTGAAAGCCTATTGCTTTTGTTCTTACCTAAGGTCCCTTTCCAAGAAAAGGCTGGACCAGATCATCTTTCAAGGTCTCTTTCAACCTGGGCTCTTCTGTGATTCTATGATTCTGTTAGCCAAAATTCTTTGTTGGGTTTTACCTGAACATGTTAATAGCTTTGGTTGATGCCAAATGTTTTTTCTTGTAACTTACCCAGTTCTAGGCTGAAATAATTAATTTGGAGATAAGGTAAATCAGTAGCACAGATGTCTTCCTAGTTCCTTTCCATTAGTGGGGTTATTTGCCTTTCCTGGGCAAGCTTCAGCAGGTCCAGCATTCATTTGTCATAAAGAGCAAATTTACTGCCCCTGTTTTGTGCTGGAAATCCGGTGAGGTGTCGATTTGTAATGGCTGGGATTCCTGCCTTTCCTGGGGTTGATTTGGCAGGAAACTCCATTTACTGCCACTTCGTTAGTCCGGCTTTCTATGTAAACCTGAATGGACTGGAGTGTGAAGGTGCGAGCTTTGAATTCAGCATTAATAAACCAACTTCATACTATTACTGCGTGTGGTATTCTTGCCCGCTGCATTCACTTTCTTGGATTGTGAGGCAATTACTGGTACGTGAGGCTCTTCAGTGCAATGCTCTTGTAGCTTTTCCTTTTAACTCTAACTATAAAGCAAGAAGCAGATGAAAGTCTGGGTCCCTCCAGCTGCTTGATTGCTCTAAATAACTGTAATTTATAGAACTTCTTTTGTCCTTTGTCCATTATCTTAATACTAGCTTAAAAGTAGTAGAAATCAAGAGGTAGACTGTGTTTTATGCCGAGGGAAGAGGAATCCACCCATTTAAGCTTCCCAAGTGTTGTGTCTAAGCAAACAAAGTGGTCTAGGGTACTGCCCTGTGAAATCCTGCCTGTTCCTATTCTGGCCTTGTCACAGAAAATAGATTTGGAAATGATAGATGAGGATGGAAAGCTCTTTCCTACCCCCATGTCCAGCTGTAAGAAGTAACCCTTGGTGCAGCTCATTCTGCTGGGGCCACCTCTCAAGTCATCGGTCCTTAACAGGCAAAACAGTCTTGCTCCCAAACTTCTGTAAACGCTTTGGAAACTTTATTTGTAAACATTTTGATCTGGTTCTGAATGTGAAGGTGGAAGGACTGCTGCACCTAAGGCTGACATAGTAGGTGAGAAGTTCACATCACGCTCCTTCCTGCTTCATCTTACAGTTGTGTCTTACAGTTATCCATCCCCGTGGCAGTTACCGGAATGCTGTGTGGCAGGGAACGTCCCAAGGCTCTCCATAACTCTGTAGAGTTAAAGAGAATATAATAAATTGCATCTGAAACTGTCCACTTGGGGACTTGTAATGATACTATGAATGTCAGTAGGAGGAAAAAATCTGTGCTGTGATGCAAGAAGCAGTTGGCAGCAAAACCCTTCTGAGCAGGGGAAATCTAAACAGGAATATTAACCTTGTGCTGCTTTCTTGAGTGTTTCCCAGAACATCCCTTGGTGCCCCTGACTTTCTGCCAGGGCACCAGCTGTGTTTGCTGTCCAGCCTTCCCTCACCCTGTGAAGTGTTACCATGATGCTACCAAAACCCACCTGCAGCCTGTTTCCAGGGGCAGGGGCTGTCTGTGCAATGACAGCCTTAATTGAGGAGCGTTTATTTGCAGTTAGGAGTAGTTTGTGTGACAGTATATGCATATATGAAAATAATTCCTCTTCCTCTGCAATTTATCTCCCTGGAATATTTTATCTTTTGGTAATTTGAGAAATGTGTCGCATCAGCCTGCAGTAACAGGACTCAAAAGACGCAGATTTTTAAGTTGGTGGGAGCTCTGCAACTTTATGGAAAACAGCAGGGTGAAAAAGGCTGATTCAAAGTGTAGCAAGCTGACCATAAATTTTAGGAGAATCTCTTCAAATAAAAACAATGAGAGCTTTTTTCCTTTCTCTATAAGATAGAAATAGAAGCAACATTTTCCGAAGTTGTCATGGGAGCTTGAAAAATTTGTGTGCCTTTGTAAAAGTCTGCTAGCAGCAATATGGGGTATTTCTGCTTTTTCTCTTTAATCAAATATAACACCTCTCTGGAGGCAACCTGCCTGTTGAGCAAGTACTGTTACAAACTGTCCAGCACATGATGTTATACTTGCAGAAATGATTCCACAGTAAATATAGCCCATAATTTCACCTTCCATCTCTGCTAACACCTTTGTGTTTGAGAATAGGTCTGTTTAGCTTCATGAGGGTGACACCTTGGATATGTTTGGGTCTTCAGTTCCGGACTGATTGTATACAATTACGGTTACTTAGAGCATTGAGTAACACCTTGTTTTAGCAACATTGATATTAACACTAATTGTTCACTGAATTCCTATGGAAACTCTGAAGGCATCCCTGTTCACCCTCTAGTGATTCATTATCTGTGTAACACTGTTCCTGCAAACAATGCAATGGGGAAAGCTGCTGTGTTTTCTTTTAATAGCAGCTTTTAATTTACTGGAAGGAGTTGTGATCACAGTCAGACACCATGGGATAATCACCATCTTCCTCGTCAATGTTGGTAATGTTTCTCTTCATGCATAGATAGCTTAATCATCTTGTGCTGTAAGGGATTAAATGCACCAGGAAATTCCTCACTAGTTTATTTTCTTAACCTTTTCCCATTGTAGGCAAGAGTTTGATTAGAAATGCAGATTGCAAAGCTGATGCCTGCTCTGAACCCCAGCCCAGCCTCCCTGCAGCTGCACGGGGTGTCCCCCTGCCCGCCCAGGGCCAGACCCCTGCGCCCGGCACGTTTGGGCACGTCCCTTCACCGCGGAGCTGACGTGTGACCGCTGGGGTGACCTGAATGGGGAAATGACGATACAATCCATTCAGGCTGGACAATTAATTTCAGTTATCGAAAAGCCGTTTAACTTACGTAGGTCCTGGCGAGTCTAGAGAGGCACCTCCAGAGGACAAATCCTTCTATTTTAGATGGTTATAGATCCATAAGATAAGTTTTGATTCTAAGTATATCTTTAAATATTTACCTTTGATAAAAAGACCGGGAAGATGGACATAGCATTTGCTGGGGAACAGTTTGTAACTCATTTTCAACCTGAAAATTATTTCTTCAGCCTGTGCAATGAAAAATGACAGGTACTGCATGCCAAGAAGCTCTTGCCTCTTGTTGGAGGATTTGCAAAGCTGGAGAGGTGTGGAATCAGTCAGGAATTTTACTTGCAATGAATAGCTTGGGTAACGAGGACTATCACCCCCTTCACTTTCTTAAAGCTGTGGCCAGGGCACAGGTACAGCCTGGAAAGCGCTGCCACTGTCCTATAAACTTGTTTCAGCTAAAAATCCCCATTCACAAAATGCACATACTTGAGAGTTCCTGACGTGGTGAAGTAAGAATAAATGTGGATGCTGAAGCGTGGAATATATAGGAAAAACTTACTAAAGACTGCGATATAACAGATGCATCCTTCTGCTCGTGCTTACTGTTGCAGGGAAGCAGTTTTGTGGTAACTGGTGCATTGCAATTGTGCATTGCTTTGCTTATTATGTGCCAGCTGTTACAGGAGCGCACAGAAAATACTGCTGCTGCTATTATAACAAAAACACCAGGAAAAAAACCTTCTTAGAAGCAGAGGATGGAGCTTGCTC
The DNA here is from genome assembly GCA_030449065.1 of Oceanodroma leucorhoa. Lineage (NCBI taxonomy): Eukaryota > Metazoa > Chordata > Aves > Procellariiformes > Oceanodroma > Oceanodroma leucorhoa. Next base: position 5,174,579 of record JASVER010000025.1, on the reverse strand, counting down.
TGCCAAAGCCCTCACAAAAGACTGAGGTTACTCGCAGGTGGTGATATGGCAAGAGCTAAAGTTGACAAAAATATCTTTGATGCCAACTGATGCAAAGAAAATGGGCTGAGTAGCAGATGCATGAACAAGATGTCCAGAATGATTGTATTGAAGATTAGTGATGTACCAATTACTGATTTAGCAGTGACATTGAGGTAAAAGCTGGAGAATGTTAAAACTAAGGAGCCAAGCTGGACTCCTTCGTAGAGGCTGTTTAAGTCCCCCAACCTGCTTTGACAACCCATACCAACCTGGCAGGCAACATTCTCTCACTGCAGTAGGTCATGTTCCCTCATATTCCTTTTTAGTGTGGAATTAGTAAATGTGCAAATAAAAATAGTAGTTTTTAAAGTTCTGTGCATCCAGATCTGTTCTGGTCTGGATGAAGTCAACTGATTCTGACAATTAGAGTAATTATTTGGCTTGCCCAGTCCCTCTTCTACTTCCAACTCTTATTCAGCCCTTGATGGTATCAAATAATTTCCTGAATGAAACAGCAATTCTGCCTCAATAAAATATTTATGACTGTCGAGTGTTTCCTGATCTCTGCTTTGAACTTGCTTTTTCTTAATTTGTTTATTGGGATTCATGTTTCTTCATAGCTCTGGGATGGAGAAACCAAAACCCACTTGTTATGTGAGTGGTATGAACTAGTTAATTTTGGATGTTTGAAATGGTCATTTAGTCATTTTCAACTCTTTTTTTTTTTTTCCCCCTCTCTCTCTCCTGAGGCTGATACCCATTTGAAGATGCTGATTCTCAATCTTCCATTTTCCTAGTGAATGAACCCATGGTTAAGAACTGACTTCCAAAAAGCAGATAATTTATACTAGGTTCAAAATTACAGCCTTGTTGGTCTTATTTTCTACCACCATTCTTAATTCTTATTAGCAGGTTACATGTGACCTCTCTTCTCTCCCTTCTTCAAGATGAAATTAAGTTGTAGTTGTGAATTTTATCTCTTATGATAATATTTTTCTTAATCAGCCAACCATAAGTCCAGTGCTGAACTGTAGTAACTCAGGATATAAATGTAAGCATGACATCTGAGATGCTGCCAGAACTATTTCTCCTGGGTTTTATTATTATTAATTTAATAGCAGGCTTGTGGCCAGCTAACTGGCATTGATGATATTTGTTGTTGTTTATGAAGGTTAAAATGGAATTGACCCTCTGTAGATGTTTTCTTAATGCTGCTTTCATAACTGATGCCAGTCAAGGTGACTAAATCTAATACACCATAAAAGTTAAAATGGAAAATAAGCATCTGCTGGCTTAGTTTGTTGATCAGTCAGAGCGACTTCAAATAAGAAGCAGCTCATGCTGCTCTGCTTGGAGAGGCTGCGTGTTCCTTTACAAATGGTTTCTTAGTTGGTTTGGAATGATTTTTTTTTTTCCTCTGTGACCCAATAAGTGTATTGCAACAGTTGATATTACTGCTTTAGTCAAGCAAGACATACTACCCCTCATCAAATGCTCACTGAGTATCTCTACAGATAGTAGTTTGTAAGATTTTGAAATAACAGAGGATTCAAAAAAGAAATTGGGCTCAGTAGCAGTACTGTACCATTGCTCATTTGTTAAAAAGTGGGATAGATTCTTTTACAGGGAAGCAAATGTTCCACCTGTTAATTTGAAAGTCTTCAGGAATGGATCTGGAATGAGTAATAAGCTTTGGGAATATCATTACTTCCTTTTCAGAGCACCCTGCCTTGCACAGGAATAAGGAGTGAAAGCTGTAGTGAAATTTGGAGTTAAGGAAACCCTCCTCCTTTGGAAATTCCACCTTGCTCTTTGAGATGAGGGGTGGGTGATAGATGATGTGCTGTCGAATGTATTACAGCGATGTTTTACAGTGGTGCAACCCACTGACTTGCTACTAAGCCTAAGCATCAGAGATTTGAAGGAAAAGGTGGGAAGTGCGTTTGCTGCTCCGGTAAAAACTTGTTGCATTCCCCAAGAGTGGTGTGACTGACTTCAGAGACAATGAGAATCTCCAGGTTTTGTGTCTGATTTCCTGGATCTCCAGATTTCCTTTCCTTATCTGACATGAGCATTTTCTCTCTATATATATATATTCACCTGTAGGTTGCACCCGCCTCTGAAAAGTGCTTAGGAACAGTCTGGGGTGGTGTTTTTTGGCCTGAGGCTTCCTATATAATAGTTCATTGCAAGGGCTTGACCCACTTTTTTTAAAGGATTGAGATTTATGGCCAGAAATAACTGTTTTTATCATAAGGATATAGCTCAGAACAAGGGCTTTATATGGAAAAAGGTGGCATGTCTTCCCAGGTTCCTACAGATTAAATCTGTGCTTATGAGTGGTTTTTCCAGCATGGTAGAGAGGCTTTAATGCTTACAACCAGGTGCATGTCTGCCCTTCCTGAATTCAGCTGGTTGCTTAAAAGCCATGATTGCTGGTAGGGTCTGGCAGAGGTTTTGAATTTGAGTTTTCCCTTCTATTAGGCATGTAGAGGTTGATTTTTCTCCCTTTCACAGCTAATTTGTATTACAGACTCATTCCTGCCTTGAATTTATGTGTAAAAAGAAGCATTCTGCACCTCTAGAATTTAGATGCTGAGGGGCTGGCTTTCTTTTAAGCAGCATACTCTGGCTGCTTACCTCATCCAAAATGTATCAGCAGAGCAAAACTGAAGGGCAGAGAAGGCATGAACTTGTAAGGGGATTGCAGCAAGGTCAGTTTAGCTCCCTAGCTTTCAGCTTTCCTAGAAATAAAACGGAGATAAAATACCCCTTTCTTCCCTCTGAATCTACAGGAGAAGCAAGGCAATTTGAAAAGTAATTTTTTGTGATTTACTCTTTACATAACTTGGTTTAATGATGCTGATCGCCACCAATCCTGCACTGGAGAGTTCCCAAGGATGGCTCTGTAAGAGGAGGCTCAACTGCTAAGCTGCTGAAGTGCAGGGGATGGCTCAAATAATTAAACTCCCCAGCCTGTAATGAGTTGCACTGTAATTTCATTGGGTTTTAGAGTTTAGACACAGCTAGGAAGGCTCAGAAAGAAGTCAAATAGCACAGCGTAAGGATAAACCCAGCCCCACGGTCACACTCACCGATTTTAGGCATGTGGTTCCCTGTCCTGTAATATGTTGTAAGCATCTGGGCTATTTACTAAGCTGGGATGAAACCAAGCAGGGGTGGCTGAGTGGGGTGGGGTTGAGATGACAATGTCTGACCCAGATGCCAAATGGTTAGATAATGGTGCGAGGCTTTGCCTCATCCCAGGAGTGGCAGCTGGCAAGCAGGCTCTTCCTCTGCTCTTCCTGAGCCCGAACAGCAGGTCACAGCTGGAACTTGCCTGTTGAGCTCTCTTTTAAAAAAAAAAAAGTATCCATGTGAAGAATATACAGGGGAGGTAGAACAAAACTGCAAAGCATTTATCAGTGTTCATTTTTTTCCTCATTCTTCTCTTCCCAAATTTTACTCTTGACTCCAGCACACACAAAGCTTTATCGCAGCCTGTAACTTTTCCCTGGACCATAATTCTTTCACTCCGAGTTGCTTATCTGTTGTCACCTTTTTCCTCCATCCTCTCAATCTCATTTTTGTCTCCTTTTTTGTTGTCTTTTCCTTCTCTTCTGAGCAATCTTACCATCCTTGGTTTGTTTTCATTGCAGCCTGCAAAAAATTGCTTTCTCACTTGTGCTTGGGCAAATCAGTTTTTGCTGACATGCAATTCTCTTCCAAAGACCTCATCGGTTTGGGCAAGAGTGCTTGCACTCAGCTTCCTCTACTGTGCTTGAAGTCTCTTATAGCTGCCTTTTATTTTATTAGTTGGGTTTTTAATAAAAAAGAAAGATAAATAGGAATCCAGCCATGTATCTTCTAAAGCAATTTTCTTGCTGATATTTCAGTTAAGTACTGAACAGTATTCCAACTTTGGCATATTTTTCTACCTTAATCCTAAAATGGCAAACAGTTCTGGCTCTGTGCAGCATCTTAGCAGGCAGCTGGAGGCCAGCACAAGTATGCAGTGCCTGAGTCACGGTACCATACTTTGTGATAGGTGGGATTATGATTATTTTTATTAGGAGTGACTGGTTATTTACCTCCACTTTGGGATCCTAAATGCAGTGTGGCTGTCTTGTTCTTGCTGCAACTGTCCCAAAGAGCTTAGGAAGAATAATGCCAAGGTGGCAGATGTGGGAGTACATGGATGCAAGTTCTGTTGCTCTTGCAGTAATCCCCAACAATGCATACTTTCTCTCTAAGAGCAAAAGACAAAGTGTGTTACCAAGCCAGAAACTGCAGCAAATTCAGATGCATTTAGCATACGGGATTTTTTTTTTTTGCTCTTCAGTTATGGATTTCCTATAACGGGAGCCAAAACCAAAATACTTGCTGCAACCATCTGAATGTAATCTCAGGCAAACAGACACTTGATGCACTGCTTGTTGACATAGTCTATGAAAGCAAATATTAGTATGAGGTAAGAAATGCAAACTGGAACTTAAAGCCTGGATAGCGAAAAAGCTGTGAAGCACCAGCTCATGGGATATCGAAAACCTGATGCTGTGAACCTGGCTCACCATAGAGATGCCCTTGAATTTAGTGGGATGGAGCAGGACTATGTGTGAGCAAGGAGTTGTAGGACTATCACTTTGGCTTTAAATTTGGAAGGGGCCCAAGGGCTTCTGATGATGTGACCAGTGTCAGCTCAAAGAGAAAACACTTGGAGCTGCTCAGAGCTTTATCAGAGGGGGACATAAGTCTTTTGGTACTGGGGGATCATAAATTAAGGGAGTGTTACAGCAACAAAACACCTGTCAGTACAGGATATAATACAGATGTGAGGTAATTTTCCTACTTGCATGTCTCCGAGTTAACTGTTTCTGCACAAGACTTCGCTGCCTAATGACTGCGGAGGGCAATGCCAGCATTACTTGATGGTTTAACTAGTCCCAATTGCAATGGGAAAACAAACTCCCTGTTTACAGATGTCATACTGCGAAGGTTGGAATGCAGCAAGAAGAGCGATCTGTCACTTCTGCCCACCACCCTGTGCAGGGGAAACGGACTTTGGACTCTGAGATGATAAATATCAAAAATAAAGTGACTTTTCATAGTTGCCATCTTCCAATGCCTATCTGCAGGTAAAAGGTATTTAAAGGACTGTTCCTGTTACCGGCTGAGGATAATGCTTATTATCAAAAACTGTAAGGGGGGTTTATTTTACTGGTTTCAGTGAGCTGAGGGGCTGCCTTTTATAACAGCTGATGGCTGCTCTTCACTGTCAGTCACTCCACCAGTTGTGACTAAACACAACGCCAGGTTACCCGAGGTCTGCAGTGATTTTGTTCTTGCCCACCATGGGGATGGTAGGGGCCACATGAAGCAGTGGCTGGTTTTTGGTGTTAGGCAGGGATGGATGAGGGTGGAAAATGGTGGATTTCTGAGCTAATAATGGCTGCTTGGAATCCAAACAATATTTTAGATTCTTTTCCATTAAATGGTTCTTGTCTTAAACTTAAAAGTTGTTAAATAATATAAGGTCAGATTCTGAGAATCTGAATCTTCCAGTTCTATAAAAAAAAAATGCAACGCAATGTGTCTAGCCACATTTCTAATATTATTACTTTTGAACAATGTGTTCTGTTTGAAATACCTGGGAACATCAAATTGGGTCCTATGAGTCTCATAAAAATACAACTGATAAAAAGACAGTAATCCAAGAGAACACCATTAGCGAAAGGCATAGCTTAGATAAAGCAAAAGGAACATTTGGTTTTAATGGTAATTGCAAAAACAGCCTCCTATTAAAAACATGATTTCCAATTAAATAATCAGAATTTACTTTGTTAGCATGCTGAATGAAATTATTAGAAATGGCTTTGTAGTACTGGGTCTTTTTTGTTATGGGAAAGTGTATTGATTTGGTGCCAGGCTCCGCTTAACAGAAATAAGCAGCAAACCATGGCACCATCGTTGCATTAGGATTCCTGTCCTAATAACTTTCTAATTAGAACCAATGAGAAATTGTGACATCATTACTCAGATAAACAACCCACTTGTTAAAATAAGGACTGCAACTTCTGGACAGTTGGGTAAAAATTCAAAGCTTAGAAACTTTAGTGAAACTCCCGCTGATGACAGTGTTCATATGTTAAATGCACAAAGGCAGAATTTGGCCCTTCTGCTTTCAAACACTTGCTCTGTCTTGCACTTCATACTGACTATTTGTGCATCTAAGCTTGCTTTTTATTAAAAAAAAAGTTGTAGGGAACAATGGGCACCCTGATGGAATTCAGATTACTTGGCTTGAATACCTTTAAGTGAGAAAACGCTAGGATAAAGTCTGTTTGGTGTTAATATTTTTTTTTCTCCCCTCCAGTTTTAGAGCAGTGTGATGGGGAAGGCTTGTTCTGTGGAGCTTTGAGCTTTGAAATAAATGCTAGGACTTACCTTCAAAGAAAAACTGGTGTAAAAGGGAACGGCTTCACGTCCCAGGAGTTCATACCACCTGCCTGGGCATATTTCTCCCCTAATAATTGTCATCATTTGCCATTGTTATCGTTGCATTATGTTATGGGGAGGTTAAAGCCTCTGCCTCTGGATGGAGCCTTTTGTGCTGGATGGTTTCATTGCACAGCTGAGGCCGATGGCTGCATGCTTGCCCAGGCTAATGTGGTGTTTGCTTGGTGGTGAGGGGAGAAGATTCACTGCTGAGCTTCAGCCTCCTCTGGGATGCCTACAGCCGGCATGTGTGGGTTGAGGTTTCCAGCCCTATTTGACTTCCATGACGAGGGCTTCTTACCCCTAGCAGAGGCTAAACCTGCCCTGGTGTTCTCCTAAGACACTGCCTCAAGGATCTCAAGGGTTTTAAATCACTGATGGGATGAATGCAGCTGACCAGCCTGGGGTGATGCTTTCTGCTGTCTTCCCCAAATCCTTCAACAAGCAGGTGCCTTTGTCCAGGTGGGCATGTTCCTCTGGAGATGAGAGCTATGTTTTCAGCATCCCATTTCATAGCTGCTTTGAGAAGCCCATGCAAAGACAAACTGAGCCAAGGGAAAGGCTCCGCTGCCTTTAAAGCAGACCTGCAGGGAGCAGCTAATGAGCTTTTATGGGAAATAAAAATCTTTTGCTGTTTCTTGGGTACCAAATCCCAGAGGTAGTTATGTGGTGTTCCTGGGATAGAGAGTGGCTTCAGCAAGCCTATCTTATATCAGAGGAATTGGCCTCTTTTTACTTTGCCTTATAAGTATTAATCTAACCTCTCAGCAAGACTCTGCTGTGGTTTTGACTAGTCCCCAGTAACTTCAGCAATAAAAGAGTCTTTGGCACAAAAATCACTTCTGCCAGCTCCTTTTGACAGATCACAATATAGCAAGTAAATTCCCCATGGTCAGTGATGCTGCCATCTGATCCATGTGTTTCCAGCAAGTTTTATCTTTGTCAAGTTTCCTGCAGAAATTGGACTTCATGGCCATGGAGCTGAAAAGGGTTTCTCTTAGGTGCTTTTTTCACACCCTGTTATGTTTGGGGACTTAGGTTTTAATTTTTTTTAACCTATTTTTTTTCTAATGGGAGGTGAGAGAGAGTAGAGGGGAGCGGGAAAATGAATCCAATTTGGCAAGCTTAAATTGTCTTTCTATCCTGCAGCCAAAGCAGGAAGGAAATGTCTCGCAGTTGGCTGCTGTCCTTTCTGGATGTGTCTAACTGTTTAAAGTAAAAGGTGATGACTCTGGCCACCCTGGGGTTCAATGCCAAATTTAAGCTGGTCTCACTGGGTGGCAAAACCAGAGGTGTGTGATGTGAAGGTGTTTTGAAGGGGATGGAGGGACAAAAAGAAGCAGGGATGAATAAAGCAAGGGTTCTCTGTTATGGAATATAATATTCTGAATGACACAGCAATGTCCAAAAAATGTGTATCATGTGGGGTGATTGAGGATTTAGTGAGATTACCCTTAATCTTCCTCAGTCAATAAAAAAGGAAACAAGAACAGATCCTTTCTTCTTAGAAAGACAATGACATTTAGCATGTTTGCTAGAGTTGGAAAATTGGCACAATGTTTTTCATATAATAACATTTAAATCTTCATAAGTTTAGATGCTAAACTTTATCTGCTTTGCCCTAGCTAAATACATTTTTCTCTAAAGCTCTGAAACTCCTTATCTAACAGAGGCTCGTAAATTTGCCTGGTGATAGATATAAGCATCATTGGTACGGAGATGCTGCTAGGTTCTCCTAGTTATTGGAAAAGACCACTTAAAACAGATACAGGCTTTATCTGTCCTGAAAATTGATGAGCTGCTGCCTCATGCTTTTGTGTTGCCTCATTTTCTTGTTTCCTTACCTGTGCATTTTGAGTAGAAATGAAACTTGCTCGAAGCATATCAGTATCAGGGCAGGTCCCACCTGCACCCTGTTTCTAGAGCTGGAATACAGATGGTCTAATACTGAGGATGTTAAACTGAGCTGGAGAGTCCTGGATTAAGTTTCTTCTGTCAGCATTTTGAGGTCTTCAGTAGAAAAAAACTCTTTTAGAGCTAGGCAGTGATAACTTGTCTGTCTTGGATCACCACTTCAAAGCTGGATAAAATTACTTCCATATCTTACAACACTTCTTAATACACTAGAGGTTGGAAGGTTATAAGATGCTTTGCTGCAGATGTATAGGTCCTCTAGGATTAAGCATTATCTCTGCAGTGATATTTCTAATTGGAAAGTAACATAGCAAAACCTTGGCTGGTTTTACAGTGAGACAGAATCCAAAGAAAACCATATTCATGTGGATGTTGAACACCCCTCACCTGCATGCCTGCGCAGATCGGTTCTGACACTTATGTGCATGTTAAAGCATTAATGTATCTAGAGCTTACTGATATGCCACAGCAGAAAAGTTTTCTCTAATAGAGCAGATGAAGACTAGTTAGTTGTGCACATGGATTTAGTGTCTGGACCTCAAAGAATGGTCAAAAATTGTTTTTTGTAGAAAATGAGCTGTGCCAAGCAAAGCTTAGGCTGATTCATGGAGGAAAACTGCCTCAGTTGTGCAGACTCTAAGCCTATATGTCACTTTGCTTAAGAAAAACCCCACCACAGTCATTGGCTGCCTTGAGACCAGAAGGGTGTTACAAGCCCTTTGCTCGATTGAATTTTATTGGATTTTAGAATGAAATTCTATTCCTTTGAAATGAGCGTATGTGCATGGTCGTACTCTGATAATGTTGCCAGCCTTTGGGTATCTTGAAGATTGTGAATTTCAAATTTAACTTGCAGGTAAGTTTATAATCTTAAATTTTTGTAATCCTGCATCACCTAAGTAAACCTGTCATGGGTGAAGCCCCATTACAGATGATGCATAAACAGCCCATCAAAATATTAGTCCCTGGCTTGATAAAGATGAGTCCTTGAAGAGTTTGTAATGTGACTATAAAACAACAGATAGCTGCATATGTAGGAAAGGGAGCAAACAAGATTGTCAAAAAATGAAATTCAAAGAGCAGGAGGTAACTGCAGAGAATAACCAAGCTCTTTTGTAACAGATTTTGAACCAATATTTAGTTTATTTGCTTTTTCAAGTTCGACTTGTGAATCTGGCGTGCTTGGATCTAGCAGTCTCCTGCTTAGGTGACCTGTTTTAGCTTGCGTATGTTAGACTGGAAGCTCTGATCTAGCTAGACTTTCCTATTTTTCTAGTACTTCAAGAATGACACGGCTCTAGAAGGTGTCAAGTCTTTTTCATAATTATAAAAAAATTTGTTAATGGATATTTCATAACAAATCTTTCTCTAAAGAGCAAAATGCCTACCCTGCGTGGAGACCGGCTGTCACGAGCAGCCTGAGCAGCATTTGGCACCAGTGTGGTGTGAGTTTTCACCATTTTGAGTGTTCACAAAAGTTTGCAAAGTTAGAGGGTGGTATTTCTTGTTTTTTCCACCAATGAAGGAGGCTATTTGGTGGTGAAAAATACATAAATTTAGTTTGAGCCAAATCTTATGGTATTAGTAATTTGCCACACATAGAAATACATTATTTAAATGGCAATGTTCTTATTTTCACCTTACTAGAAAAATCTGTCTCCAGTCCCATAAAAATATCCCAGATAAAAATGGAAAATGCTATAGATAGCAACAGTTCTTCCAGGAAAATGTTCTGTTACCTTCTTACCACTATCATGTAAATACTAATCAATTTGGGATTCATATCTCGTATAAAATAAAAAGAACATGGAAAGAAATGGGGGAGAATTGCAACCATTCTCATAAATTTCCTATTTTGCTACAACCTGATGAACTTTAGTGATCCATGCTACTAGAAGGAAAAGCTTTTAAACTCTTATCTGCAGTTCTGCTTGCAGAAATTTCCATGGCTCCGCTAACTTCAGTTTAAATATTTGAGCTTGCATCAGCTCAGGGTTTGGTGTTCACTTTGTGCGGACGTGTGTACGCTCGCAATAACCTGCTTGTACGAGTGGCTGTGAACAAACACCCATTCGCTGTTTGAGCAGCTCTGCTTTTTATTGGACTTGCCAGCACTGCTGCAAAATTCAAGTACATGTATTGTGAGATTATTTTTGATCCTGAATTTATTCATGCAGTTAAAACATCCCATATATCGGAAGAAATGCTAAAGAGGTATCTAAGGAAAGAGCTGTCTTCTGGTGGGTGTGTAAAGCTTGCCATCTGTCTGAGCTGAGAGGTACAGTGCGGTGATGAAGTAGTATAAAATATGCTGACTCCTCAGCTTCACAAATGATTTCTGATGTTGATGCTGGGTTTTCCTCTCTTGCAATCACAGCTGCATACCGCTCTGTTGTCACAGATGCTTTTTTGGCAATTAAACAAGCTGTTACTGCTTGCAGCAAGTCCTGGCTCCCCAGTTTCATTTGGAAACCTTTACCTTAGAAATGGTTAATTACTCGGCTTCTCTCAATCCCTATGAGCTGCTTTTTTTCCAAGTTTTCTAATTCACATTGCCATGACTGGGCAGCAGTAAATCAAAGCCCAGCTGCAGCTACTGATCTCTTATAACCCTTTTTTTTGTCTTAGTTGTAATTTCAACTATAAGCTCAACAATAAGCCCATCTCTTAATCTCAGCATGAACAAATAGAAAATGGTCAAATGACGCACAATTTTAAGCTGCTTGCTGTATAAATTAGAGTGCGTCAGTTCACTGGAAAACTCCGACATTTTCTCCTTAAAAATACTGAGGGGGGAAGATCTGGGTTGAGCCCTAGGTTAAAAGCCTTCTATACTTACAGTGCGCAACTGCTGAAGCATAAGGTACCAACATGTATAGAAGCCGGTGCTTAAAATATATGGGGGAAATAGAAGCCAGGGCTTATAGAGTAGAGTGCCAATAAAAGCCAGGCTGTTACTACTTTCAGCTAAATTTACTGTAGTATTTGTATAGGGTAGTATTTCTCATCCTTCAGTATAGGGGAAGAGGGATAGCCAGCTACCTGAGGGATTTAAAACTGAATTACTAATCGTTACAGTCGGCACTGTCCTTTATTTCGGCTGTAATACGGTGAGCCAAATTAGCCCCCGCTCCCACGGGTGTGAGGCTACCGCCATGGAGGGGCGGCCGGGCTGGGCTGGCTCCGCGGGAGCCGGGAGCCTGTCGGCGCTGCGCCACGAGCAAGCCCACTGCAACGTCGCAGGATAACTTGAATATTCATCTTGCTTAATGCAACCCGCGGCTGGGAGTGTTGAGCATAAGCGAGGCTATGAGCTGATCTCGCTGTTAGAAAAATCCGCTACTTCTGCCAGCGCTACGGGAATGGGGTTCTCGCCCTCGGTGCTTGTGGCGTTGCAGTTCTGGTGTATCTGCTGGGTTTGGTTTCAAATTGCTGCTGTAATGGTGATAGTCACACAAAACGGCATGCTTCATAAACTCAGCAGGTGGGCCATGTTTTGTGTATGGGCATAGTTCTAGATACATAGATAACATTTAGAAGAAAAAAATATTTTTGCTTGCATGTCACCTGATACTTAATTAAAAAGAATTACTGCTACAAAAGAGGCTTTTTCAGAGTTTCCAGACAAATATTCACATTGTGTACTCATTTGCTTTAGAACCAAGTGCAAATGATGCTTATTAGGCATTCTCTGTGGTTTCTATGCCAGGCTCTGAGCTGGCCAGTGTGTTGTTTCTCACTGTCCTTCACTTCAGTCCTGTTCATGTGAAATTAGTTGCTTTGTTATTAGTATCTCCTTTTCTTGGACTAAAGGAAAATTATTCTTAAGTGTGGAATATAAAGGAAGGGGAGAAAACTTAACAGGACCTGATTTTTAAAGGCGAGGCTGAGTTTTAGTTTTATGGGCTGCTGGTAACCTGAGGTCTTACCTGAGCTGTTATGAAATGCTTTGAAAAAAATTTGCATTTTTTATCTGTTAAGTTGTCAGCGCTTCTCTGAGGAAGGAAGGGGTCACTTGGCATGTCTGAAATGAAGCCACAAGTGATGGCTTTTCCTCCTGACCCTGGTTGATCCGCTGATGGTGGCTTGTGGTGTTAACACCTCTCCCACCAAGGTGGTTCCCCGCATCTTCCTTCTGCAGGACAGTGTCCCCCTGAAGTATCAGGGTGCCCGTGCCACAGCTGCCCAGGGTAACAACAGCCTGACAAGGTGGTTACAGAGGCTGAGGCGGGGGGACAGACAGGAATGGCCCTGTGACAGCTCCCAGTGCTGCTCCTTTCACTGAATCCAGGTGGGAGGCTTCCAAAAAGGCTGGTGCCGTGACCGCTGGTCACCTTCTCCCCAGCACCGAGGATTTGCTGTGGAATGTACTAATGTAAACCCAGCCTGGTTTGACTGAAGATGTAAATTGAATTTTAAATAATGGAAGGCACAGGGCACACATGTACTGGAAAAATGTGCATTGGGAGGGGAAAAAGATGGAAAATCTCTTAAAGCGAGACTCCAGATTCTTAAAGACATAGAGCTGGACTAGGGAGATCTTTCTCAAAGATCCAAATCCGGTGTGTGCATGTTTTTCCATCACAAGTGACATGCCTGTGCGTACTTGTGTTCCTTCTGCCTAACACTTGAGCTAAGTAGGAATTAAGCTCCTGGCCACTTTGAGATGCCCTGTTGTCCCCTGATTCTAACAACACACATAGTGTACCTGTATTTATCAACATATATACCTCAGTCTGTTTGTTCCTTACATGCTGTTCTTAATTCGCCTACTCGTGGTGTGGGCAGTAGAGCCTCAGGACTTCACCTTTCTGATGCACACAGGCTCATTTTAAGAAGGCTGAAACCTGCTGTTTAATGCATTATTGAAAGCTGTTCTTTATTTTTAAACTTTCCAGGAAGCTAAAAATAGACCTGATCCTTTTCATTCTCTTATAAAGAGCGGATCAGAATTATGCATTGAACACTGTATAATCCACTGGTTAGGGATTACATCTGGTGAATGCATCAGTTAACTGAATCAAGTCTCTTTATGTTTTCTTAAAAAAAAAAAAAAAATTCCAACCTGATTCTTGGCCATTTCCTTGCTGTCAGGATTAAGAAGGCAGTCACAGTGCTCTTGCTCAGCTTAAGTGTACTTGATCATCACTGGATTGAGCTATGCATTCATCCAGTATCGGCAGATTGACCAGAAGCTTCAGTGGATGCTCGGTACAAATGCTTTGATTTTGTGTTAGTTGTGGGTCTCTTATTTTCTCAGAGTATTCTGAAAAGAAAAAGTAACATCACATAAAATGAACATAATTTCTTTTTTTAAAAAAATAAATTCTGTCCTCTTGTTGCTTTGAACTGGATATTGTACAGGAACGCAAACTCCTACCTCATTTGTATGCGTAGTAGTCTGCCTTAACACCTTGGAGAATATAACAACTAAGATGAGCAGGGCCAAAACAATCTCTGTAACCCTGAGCAACTTTGTTAGAGATTCATGAGGGACCTGGCCCAGTGTGGAGGTGCCTGTGAGTGTACTGGATACCAAATTCACTCCTTCAGTTTTGATGAAAATGTACTATGCTGCTAGGTTTTCATGTCTTAAATAACATTAAGCTGCAGAAACACAAGAAAAAAAATCCAATCAGAGCCTAATTTATTACAATGGATTGTCAAAGAGCCATAGGGGTTTGTATGCAATGCTGTGAATAATTAATCATTTCAGGTGGGATTTTCAAAAATGCTTGGGGGCTAGCTCAGCCCCACTCATGCCAGGGAGATGGATGAATGCTCTAGAAAAATCTCATTGAAATACCAAAGATTAGAGCTAACCGAGGACTATATTTCTACGTATGCCCTTGTCTGTGACCTCCTTTACTGGAATTTTGGGACCTGAAAAAATAAATACCTTGTAGAAAGCTTTATTGGAAAGATAATTCTTCATATCTTGGTCTGAGTCTTAATTTTTTTTTAAAGGAGTCTGCTAAGAAATCGGAGTCAAAAAAGGGAAAAATCAACTAGTTTCACTAAAGCAGTCAGTAACTATAATTTGGGATAAAATATTATAAGTCATTCTTCACTTGCTCACAAAAAATATCCCTTGTGTCCATAGCATTTTTCTATGCAGTTATAAGGTTTTTTGTGCTGTGAGTTTCAATGGGAGAATGAACTCTTAGCTCACATCTGTTTTGAAAACTGTCTTGTGCACTTCTGCAGCTTTCTGTACCTTAAATATGCCCAACTCTTAAGAAAAACAATTTCTTCTTGAAAAGAGGCTTTTTTTGGATGTAGATATGCAAATACATTGTTCTAAGACAAGCTGCAGAGTGGATTTGCAATGAATACTACTTCTCCAGAGAAACCATCCCTGTGTACATTTATTATTGAAAGTATGGGCTGAACAAACTATCCATCAAGAGATTCATGTTGAACGCAGCAGAGCAGAGAAACTCTTCTTGTACTCGTTGAATATCTCCTGCAGGATCACTGCTCACTAATTGGGAGAGCTGTCAGTGCTGGCTCTAGCGTGCGCCTCTGATTCATATCCCGTACTTTGTAAAACGTGATCTCCATACGTGGAGTATAAAATGTTTTGTGTGTGGTAAGAACTGGTCTCTGGGCTTCAGGTTTTTCCATCTATAAAAGAGAATACTTACTAGAGAATAGAAAGGTTCAGGAAAAAAAGGAGAACATTTTTGTTGCTAGAATCTTTCCTGCAAGGTGTTCCATATCCTATTGCTTATGAACCCTCTGATCTATATTTACAAATGGCCTTAAAATGGCAGGTAAGCAAAAATAGGGTTGGATGAAAGGAATATCGCCAGCCACCTGGCTCACCAGCTTAGTATCACGTTCAAGTCTTTCGACCTTGCTAGAGCCTCCACGAGGGGTGTTACAGCTCAGGGGGATTAGAAGGAATGAAAAGCACTAATTCAGCTTTCCCCACAGAGAGTAGGTTACATCCACTGTTGCTATCAGTTACAACATGATTTTCTGTTTTCTAACAGAGAGGAGCTGGCTGGGGAAGTGGACATGCTAGCTGCTCAAAGGTGGTGGTGGCTGGCTACCCCCCAGAGCTCACTCTGTATTTTTGGAAATAAATTCTGGAACAGTTGATGGAAAATTGACAAGCTAAGAACAGTGGCCACCATTTAAAAGTAACCTGGACATATGTTTGTTCTCAAATCGCTTCTCCCAGCCTTGCCAATGGCAAAGTGCAAAAGAGGGGTTGTGAACCTGAGGTTTAGTTCATCATTTCAAGAACTGTGTGAAGACCACACTGACAGGCAAGGTAGGCAGTTTAATGCAGCAAACCCTTCACCAGGGCTTTGGTGACCCAAGGTGATGGTGAAGGGTTGGGGTTTCTGTCCCTGCTCAGCAGCAGTAACAGGAGAAGACCAGATCTGGAGTCCATCCATCCCAGTTCTCCTCTTGCCCCTCGCCTCCCTCCAAGCAGCAGCCACCCAGCAGTTGCCTCTTGTTCTTGGGGTGACAAAATTCAACCCTGCTGCTGTGTGGAAGCCTTGAGCCAGCCCTGCTGCAACTCTGTTCTGCCCTTTTGGGAAAGGGCAAGGAGAAGCAAAAACGGGTTTGTAAATAGGCTGGATTATTTAGGGACTCCTATTGCGACATAAGAAAAATTGAGTGGAGGGTTAGTTTGGGGGAATGCTTCTGGCCAATGCTCTATTTATGTTAAGTGTTAAAATACTTCAGTCCTCACTGACATGAGCTCCTGCTCATGTGATTTCTGGTCTGTAGCATATTTTTTTTCCTGTGCATGTGTAGCACAGCCACTGGATGACACCACTCATTTCTGGCAATACCACCTGACACAATGAGCCCCAGATTATCACACTTATAAATATTTGATTTTGATTGTTTAAGACTCATGTCTTGACCTATGTGAATTTTGCACTTTAAACCAGCTGATTAATGCTCATGCTACAGCAGTTTTAGGTTATACTGCTTCTGGGAACTTATCAGCCTTGTATAAACCTGAGCAATCCCAGCTGGAGAAGCTTAGGAAAGGTCTCTACTGAGATCTATGCAGGCTTTAACTGTTGTGCATTGCTCTGGTTTGCAGAGCAGAATTCAGCTATTTCATGGTGGAAACGGAAAGTTCCACTGCAGGGCTCCATGCAGAGGCTGAAACACAAGCAGGTTTGTTTAGATGTGAAAGGCTAACTTGTGTCCTGGACCCCATGTGCTAAGGGAGTGGCTGAAGACCTTGAGGACACACTAGAGCAAGGACAATGAGCAGCAACAGTTGGAAAATGCATTTTCAGTAATATCCTCTCCTGATAAATTGCAAGTACATATTTGCAGCAGAAATCATCTCAGCTGATTGAAAAATTCCTGGGGAAGATCTCTTTACTTCTGAAGTTTCTCTTCTTACCTGAGTGGAATAAGAAAGTTTGAGAATCTCAGTTATGTCTGATCTAGTAAAAATTGGAATTGCTCCAAGTTTATACACAGGTATTTTATGATCTGTTTCAGAGCAACTATTAGATATATATGTAAGTTGTGTTGAAATTGATGTCTCTGACTCAGAACCATTCTTTGGGAAGGTACATCCAGATGGAAAATAAGTACAGTCTTAAACATGATTTCCCCTATTGTAGCAAGGGCAAGCTGTGCCAGTTGCTTTTTTAATATTTTCTAAATGTGCATGCTGAGAAGGAGCAGTGCAATGTGAGAGCACTTACTGTCATGAAGCGAAGGCAGAGAAGCAAAGAAAAGTGCATTTCGGTGTACGGAGCTTTTGTTTGCGTGAGCAAGTCGAGCAGTTGCTTGGTCAGAAAGAATAATGCTCACAGACAGGCTGTGTATGGAACTACGGGTGTGTACAAGTGGGCTTCAACCCTTTTACTAAGCTGCAAATGATTAGGCCTGTAATGTTAAGTGGAAACATATAACATATAAAAATAACTGCTTTAAAAATAAGCTTTCCAGTCTAGAGGTCCAGGATTTTATATTTACAGATTATTTTTATGGATGCCATTTTTTCTTTCCAGTATTGTCTGTGTCATTGGTAAGGGAATTATTCATCTACTCCTCAAAGATTTATTTGCTAATCTCCACTAACAGGTGCTTTCCAGGCATATGCATACCCACCCTTTGTAAGATGCTCTGGATCTGCTTTTGGGACTCTTCCCCCACCTCTGCTCTTAAAACCCAAGGCCAAAAATTTCATATCTGTCTGCCTACTTATTAGGTACCTAAATCTGTTTTGTGTATCACGTGTAGAATAAGAACATGAAAGCGTGCTTGTAAAGGGTGGTTATAAAACTAAGCTCATGCTCTATTAAGAGAACTATTTACAGAATGCAGCAGCTCAAAGTCTGGCCAAACTTACAAGATGGGGTTTTGGGTGCCACCTCCATACTCCTCCCTCTGTGACTTGTTTCTTTCTCCAAGCTCAGTAAAATGGTTAGTTTTTCCTTTAAGCCAAGTTTGCTGATTCAAACTGGCCAAAAGTTTGGCCACTCAAACTTTTGGTTGAGTGGCCACCAGTTCCCCATGAGAGGTTCCTATTGAGTTGCATGCATGACCAAGAAAGCCCCTTGGCCAGAAGGTGTGATCCATGTCTGCTCTTTGGCTCATGATTTCCTCTCCTGGTCCTCTTGGCTGCTCCAGAAGTTCACTCTTCAGCTGATCAGAAACCTCTATGCTTGAGAAATGATTTTTTTTTACCAAGACTTTTCTTCTTTCTTCAATTTTATCCTCCTTACAGATCAAATGTTCAATTCCATGCTATATGGGCTGCTTCTCTGAACACTTCTAATGTTCATTGTGTTTATCCATTTAGCTGCAGCACAGGGAGGTGTTGTCTTGGATTTACAAGTGGGAAGTTTAAGCAATGAAAACAAACGGTCAAGGTCATAAAGTCTGTTCTGTGGTAGAAAGGGGAGCCTGAGTCTTTTGACTCCTTCAAAACCTCTTTTAACTGGTTGAATAATAGTTCAGGAATTGTATACTTGTGTGTGAATGAATGCAAATTAATGACCCAGCAACAGGCTGAAAACAAGAGATTCTTTGCATTAAAACCAAGCAAACCTGAGGTTTCTACCTATAACTGGGAAAGCGTGGCATTTTCCAGATCACGGGGAAAAGTGAGGTAACATCACATGAAACAGTGATGTTCTGTGCACTGTATTACTTTGGTCTGGAAGGTCAAAGATGAAGTATCACATCAGGAGACACCATGACATGCTTTAGAGAGTAAGAAACCCATTGAGAGAGACTAAATGGATTGTCCAAAACCACAGATCAAACAGCTGAAGTCAGTGCATCCTTGATAAAGCTGCTGAAAGGACCAAGTTCAGAGGTGAAAAGAGGACCCTCTCTTCTTTGCAGGGGGTTGGGGTAAGGGAATTGGAAACTAAGCACTGATGGAAAAAAATAACTGCTAGGTTGGAGATAAGTGAATAAAAATACACTGCCAGCAAGCAAGGACAGCTGTGGTGCTACACCCAATGGCAACTGTGGAAAAACAAGGCTGTAAAATAAATATACACATGGGGAAAGGTTAGGCAGGTCTTACTTTCCACCCTACTGTTACTGTAACCCGTATAACGCAACACCTTGTTTTTGGTTGTGAGCACAAGAACAGTGAGCACTTTGCTGTTAGCTAATGGAAAGGTTGGGTGACAGTTTGGGTCATTCAAAATTTGCTGCTTTGGTCCATCTGTGTCTCCAGATTTCTCTGATTCTCGGCTGTAGGGACCGGGGAACTTTAACATCAGAGGAGGAACGGTGCTGTGGTACTTCAGTATAAGCATTGCCTTCGTGCAGCTGCTGAAGCAAAAGTGTCCTGTCCTTCAGGGCAGATGTAGCTGCTGTGGGTCCAGATACTGGAGTAAGGTTAGGGAGAGATCCCTGGCTAATTATCAAAAGTAAAAATAAAGTAAGGATGCATCTGTATTCATCACAGCATTTGAAATGGTAATAATTTCCTCAGAAAACAGTAATTTCAACTGCCTGCTAAAATCTCACTGAAATTGTAAAATCCTGGCTAAAATAAAACATGGCAATTGGAGTGGTTTGGGTTTCGTAAAAAGGACAGATTTTTTTCAACCTGAATTTCAGTACCTTTTTGTGGTTGTGAATGTGATCTCATCTGAAGTTTATTCTGTTCTTTCGCTTAGATGTTACAAAGTGTTTCGAAAAGTAAACTTAAAAATGATCAAAATGATTCCACCTTATTTCACACGTGGTTCTGACTCAAAGAAAATAATCTGTTGTAGGAAAAATTTATAGCTTTGTCTTAATTGCATATATTACTCTCCTATTGTCTGCAGACATTTCAGGATCCTCCAGAAGTTATCAGAATCTCATCTGTTTCTCCATTATTACACTTATACTAGGTTTTAAACAACACTAGATTTTTTTTTTTAATACCCATATCCATGAGAATCTTATATTTATGCTACTATGGTCATACTGTTCTGTCAAAAAATATGTAAAAATTAATTAGTTTTGCCCAGAGCCTTAAAGGAACTTGATGTTCATTCTTTTCCTACTAGAAGTGTGTGGTGTGAGACAAAGGTAATTTGTTCCTGGTATAAAAATAGGAAAATTGCATCATTTCACAATTAGATCTATCACAGCAAAATATTCAGGTTTTGTGCTGTTCTAAGTGGGAGCATCATGAGATGCTCTGTAAATGGCCACAGCATCCCAGTCAGGTCAGCCAGCCCCAGTTGCAGTCACTGGCACAGAGATGAAGGTAGTGGCAATAAAGTTGCCGGTTTGTGGAGTTATTGAACACTTTGCCTTTGTGTGATGGGGAAGTGTTTTCCCTTGCGAAGTATATTTGAGGCAAAAAACATGCAACTGCAGAAGGCTTCCATCTCCACAAAGGACATCCAAACCAGTTTTGGCCAAGCTGTCTTGCCTTGCCTCTGGTGACAACTGATAAAGCATTTGGCTCTACTCGTATGAGGTTTGCATGGTCTAAATGTTAGGCATTGTCTCCAAAATCGGTCCCAAATATTTGGGGAAGTAAAAAATGACCAGAAATTATAAAAGTGGGCAAGTAAATCTGAAAATCCCAACCATCCAGCCTAACTCCTGTCCAATAGGATTCCTTCCCAGCAACAGGCTGGACAAGGGTCATTGCTCAAGTCTCTTACAGGCACTCAGGTTATTATTAGTGCACTGTTGTTGGTGCTGTTTAAGAATTTCCAGTCTACCAAATGGTAACTTTAGTCAGCATTGTCAGAAAAAAATACCACCTATAAACTATTTTAGTCTTAAGCACATCAACAGTTACTAATACAGTGCTTTACAAGGCTCAGTAAGTTATGGAGCTAAGCTATCTGTTGGTAAAATAAAACCAAACACAATATTTAGCCCGCAACTGTGCACTTACAGCACATAAAAAGTTGCTTAGTTTTCCATAGGGAGAGGGAGCTTTTTGTGTTGTAATTATCAGGTGACAGTTGTGCTTGCAGAAATGTACTTGCCACTTTGACAAATGCATTTAATAAGATTGAGCGTTTAACATCTGACAAATGTTTGTCCTATTATAATTTTGATTAGTTTCATGCATGCAAAAACAAGCATTATAGTCATGAAAAGTGTTAAGTGGGCTGTAATAAGTGTTATTCATATAAAAAGTGTATAAAATCAAGTAAAAATTAATATCTACACTTATGAGAATCACAAAGGCAAATGACTGAGCAAATAAACATGCAAACTGTCATAGTGTCAGAATAAAAAAAATCAAATGTCAGAAGACTAAAAACTGATGTTTTTACAGATACAATAAATAAAATTGTCAGTCTAGCTTGATTATTTAACTGCTCATATTATCAGAAAAAATTGACTATTCCAATTAATTTTTACTGAAGTTTTTCAGATCTGTCTAGTGCCAGAACTGTAACAAGTGTCTCCACCTAACGATGCTGGTACTCAATAATATGGCTTGCTGCAAAGTTTTCAGATGTCATGGGCAAGACCCTAATTAAGGGGTTGTAATCAAGCTGTATCTGAGCCCTGACCCAGCATTCACCGAAGTCTATGATAATCCTTCCATCACCCTCGACTGGTGATCGCTCATCCTCTACAGAACTGCTACATACCATACGCAAACCGCTCCTTAGCTGTGCTCCTGCAGGGAAGACCCAGTTCTGGTGGCTTTTTAGAATTTCCAATGTTAATGAAGAGCCATCAGATGGTTAGTTAAAATGGTTTAGGATCACTCTTTGTACTGTACATGACACATCTTGTAAGTGTAAAAACAAATCGTTGGCACTTCTCTTCCAGCAATCGCTGGAGAGTGATTTGGACTAGGCTCTGTCCCTGCCAAATTCGAAGTTGTGGAGCCTTACTGTTTTGGCGAAGAGTACAAACAATTTCCATTGTGCAGCTCAAGCAAAAAAAATATATACAAAGCTGTTGAATCTTGCACTTTTATGTGTTTTCATTTGGCACAGGAAAATGTAATCATTAAACAGATTTGTTTATCTAACAGGTCAACTTTGATGTATCTTAGCAAGTGAAAGCCATCGTTACTGTGTGTCTGTCTCTTGAGGAGTGTGAACTAGCTCTCTTAGAACAAAGAACAGAAAGCTGATGCTAGGCATGGAGGCTGCCAATGAGGTATTTTATAGCCTTTCAGTATCTTCCAATATCTTTGAAAGGGATTTTTATTCTTCATAATGTACCTCTTCCTCATTTACCTTTGGAATCACCCTCTGCTTTATTAAAGTAAAAGGCTCTTTCATTCCATTATGATTAGCCTTGGGGTGAGTCAACTTGAAGGCAGATACAAGCTCATCCTACTACTTGCTTCAGCCAAAAGCCATGTAGGCCTATGGTCGTCTGGGCCTGGGCTTGGCACTGGGCGCACAGCAGCTATGTGCTGCCTGTTTTGAAGATCCTGCTGCCTTGAAAGACAAGGAGCCTTCTCTCACACCTTCAAACCACAAAGCAAAGCCCGTCACCTCAAGTATTTGCAGTTTAGTGTCTTCCAGGTTCAGTACTATCATCTATCAGATTCTCTCATCTGCAAAATGTCTTCCCAGTTGTGAGGCTGTTCTTGATGGGGCATAGGGAGTTAATGGTGTTATTTTTGTCCAGGTGTAAATAACTTTGAGAAAGGGCATGACAGAACCCAGTCCAAGGTGCTATCAGTGTTGTGGGTGCAGATTTCCCACCGATCTTTCTT
The DNA here is from genome assembly GCA_030449065.1 of Oceanodroma leucorhoa. Taxonomy (NCBI): domain Eukaryota; kingdom Metazoa; phylum Chordata; class Aves; order Procellariiformes; genus Oceanodroma; species Oceanodroma leucorhoa. Next base: position 5,151,985 of record JASVER010000025.1, on the reverse strand, counting down.
TTGCAGCTCTTCCCTTTTAATGAGTTACAAAACCTACTAATCCACTTTCTCTCATTTTATTACAAGCTGCAAGTGTCCAAATATTTCCCCATCTGAATTCTGACTGTACAATAAGTTGCCTTTCCAGTCCAGTAAAACTTAGCATTTATGACATTCCAAAAGCTGTTGCCCATTAGCAGTTTCTCAAGCTTCAGGGTGTTTTGCAACACAGCAGTCTGTCTAATGATTGAGGGGAAAACAACATAATCATGTGCTGACATTCCAAGTTATTTTATAAGCCGCTTTTATCTTCGACACCCTTTTAGTCCCTGCCGCGTTAGTCTAAATCTGCTCCATCCACTGCTGCTTCATTGAAACATTTCTGTGGTTGAGCCTAGAGGTCCTCCTTCAGCTGCTTTGGGAGGCAGTGGATCTTCCCGATTGCAGGGCATGCCCCCCTCATACACCAAAGGTAAAAAGAATTCAGCTTATGGTAACAGTTTATTAGCTGTCCTGACTCTGCACCAGAATTATCCCTGGAGGCACCTTTACTGACAGGTTTAATTTAATGCATGTTGAAGGAGTAAAAACTGTGGCTGGCTTTCTGGTGTGCAGAAGTGATGACATTGCTGGATAACTTATCTGCAGGGCTCAACCGGGCTTGGGATGTCTAGGTCTAAAAATATAGAATCATAGAATCATAGAATCATAGAATCATTAAGGTTGGAAAAGACCTCTAAGATCATCGAGTCCAACCATCAACCCAGTACAAATGCCCACTAAACCATGTCCTGAAGCACCTCATCCACACGTTTTTTGAACACCTCCAGGGATGGTGACTCCACCACTTCCCTGGGCAGCCTGTTCCAATGCCTGACTACCCTTTCGGTGAAGAAATTTTTCCTAATATCCAATCTAAACCTCCCCTGGCGCAACTTGAAGCCATTTCCTCTCGTCCTATCGCTTGTTACTTGGGAGAAGAGACCAGCACCCATCTCTCTACAGCCTCCTTTCAGGTAGTTGTAGAGAGCGATAAGGTCTCCCCTCAGCCTCCTCTTTTCCAGGCTAAACAACCCCAGCTCCCTCAGCCGCTCCTCATAAGACCTGTTCTCTAGACCCTTCACCAGCCTCGTCGCCCGTCTCTGGACACGCTCCAGCACCTCAATGTCCTTCTTGTAGTGAGGGGCCCAAAACTGAACACAGTATTCGAGGTGCGGCCTCACCAGTGCCGAGTACAGGGGCACGATCACCTCCCTATTCCTGCTGGTCACACTATTCCTGATACACGCCAGGATGCCGTTGGCCTTCTTGGCCACCTGGGCACACTGCCGGCTCATGTTCAGCCGGCCGTCGACCAGCACCCCCAGGTCCTTTTCCTCCGGGCAGCTTTCCAGCCACTCTTCCCCAAGCCTGTAGCGTTGTCTGGGGTTGTCGTGACCGAAGTGCAGGACCCGGCACTTGGCCTTGTTGAAGCTCATGCAATTGGCCTCGGCCCATCGATCCAGCCTGTCCAGATCCCGCTGCAGAGCCTTCCTACCCTCAGGCAGCTCAACACTCCCGCCCAGCTTGGTGTCATCTGCGAACTTACTGAGGGTGCACTCGATCCCCTCGTCCAGATCATTGATAAAGATGTTGAACAAGACTGGCCCCAAAACTGAGCCCTGGGGAACACCGCTCGTGACCGGCCGCCAACCGGATTTGACTCCATTCACCACAACTCTCTGGGCTCGGCCGTCCAGCCAGTTTTTTACCCAGAGAAGAGTACACCCGTCCAAGCCATGAGCTGCCAGCTTCTCCAGGAGAATGCTGTGGGAGACGGTGTCAAAGGCTTTGCTGAAGTCCAGGTAGACCACATCCACAGCCTTCCCCTCATCCACTAGGCGGGTCACCCGGTCGTAGAAGGAGATCAGGTTGGTCAAGCAGGACCTGCCCTTCATGAACCCATGCTGGCTGGGTCCGATCCCCCGGTTGTCCCGCACCTGCCTCGTGAGCGCCCTCAAGATGAACCGCTCCATGATCTTCCCCGGCACCGAGGTCAGGCTGACAGGCCTGTAGTTCCCCGGATCCTCCTTCCGGCCCTTCTTGTAGATGGGCGTCACGTTGGCAAGCCTCCAGTCATCCGGGACCTCCCCCGTTAACCAGGACCGCTGATAAATGATGGAGAGCGGCTTGGCAAGCTCCTCCGCCAGCTCCCTCAGCACTCTCGGGTGGATCCCATCCGGCCCCATAGACTTGTGAGTGTCCAGCTGGCGTAGCAGGTCATAAACCTCTTCCTCTTCGATTATGGGTGGTTTACTCTGCTCCCCATCCCCATCTTCCAGCTCAGGTGGGTGAATACTCTGAGGATCACCGGTCTGACTACTAAAGACTGAGGCAAAGAAGGCATTAAGCACCTCAGCTTTTTCCTCATCCTCGGTGGCAATGTTCCCCCCAGCATCCAATAAGGGAGGGAGATTCTCCTTGGCCCTCTTCTTGTCRTTAACGTATTTGTAAAAACATTTTTTGTTGTCCCTGACAACAGTGGCCAGATTGAGTTCCAGCTGTGTTTTTGCCTTCCTAATTCCCTCTCTGCACGACCTGACGAGATCCCTGTACTCTTCCTGAGTCGCCCGCCCTTCCTTCCAACAGCGATAGACTCTCCTTTTTTCCCTGAGTCCCAGCAAAAGCTCCAATGATTGTTTCCTGCCTGTACTGAACGGTTGGGGATGCCTATGCAATAATAGTTGTATATTCAGAGGTGTCCTAGCTCCCAGGCTGATGTAAAAAGTTTTGCTGTGTTTAGCATGTCTTGGGTGCTGCTTCTGAATGGGGATGCTTATTCACAGCAATTTAGTTTCCTTTGTGTAAGTGTTCCAGAGAAGTAAGGTGTCTCATGGTCGTGTACCTCGCAGGTGATGAGCATGAAAACCTCTGGGGCCCTGCATGGAGCAGGAGGAGAGACGCCCACAAAACCATTTCCCTCTGAAGCAGGTTTGCGGAATGGGAAAACTGGAGAAGTCCCAGTCCGAAGAACACGGCAATGACGCTATCGTAGTTTGTGTGTTTAGAAGTTCTCCTGCTGTTTCTGGACACTGGAAAATAGTTTTGGTTTTACCCTGGGTGGGTGGAAGGTGTGCCACAAATTCAGCTTGTCTTTGAAGGGGTTTTGCTCAAGCTGGCTGAGCTTCTCTTTGAGCTTAAAAAAAAAAAAAAAGGAAAACCTGATACCTCTCCACACCAAACTGTGAAACTGCAGGTATACACTATTGCAATGCAAAGTTATAAACTGGGCCTGGTTCCCACAATGTTTTCCAAACAAACAGTTTGTCAGCTTGCAACAAAAGACCAAACTAGCTGAAAGCTTACATAATTTGGCCTAGTTTTTAACAGAAACAGCCAAAATTACCTTTTGCTTAGCTGAGATTTACCTGTGCCCTTAAAAATAAAGCACAAATCTATTATTTAATCGAAACTAGGTGTGTTCCCATAATCCCTAGAGGAAGAGGGGGGTGGGGAAAAAAGGTGTAAAAACCAAACTGAACTCTAATGTGCTTCCACTTGCACTATACAAAATAAATACTGTGAAGTAATTTAGCAATGTTCTTATTCCTGGTTGATTTCTTTAATCCCTCCAAGAAAAGTTAGGGAATCAAAAGTGATACTCACTTTTGACAGTGTATTAATGGAAAGTTTGAGGCAGTGGAAAATAATTTCTTGTTTTTTAATCTTGGTGATATTTACAATTTGCCAATTCACTGACATTTTCGGCAATTCCTATATATGCCAGTAAATACCAAACACCAAAACTTGGATGCAGAACAGGAGAATAGGATAGTAAAATGATAGGGATTGTTTTATCTGTGAGCCAAGCCTGTTACCTTTAAATGAGATTGATCATTCTCGGGACAGATCAACTATTTCTGTGGGTAAAAGTTTTATAAAGACTATTGTCTTGTTAAACTATGGAAGAGCAGAACTTGAACTCTGTCTTCAGTATCTGTCCAAAGCTGTACAGTTCTGTTTATGGTTATACACATGAGGCCAAACCACTGTGACTTCAAAAAGAATTTTCAGAAGAAAATAGAACTCTCATTCATTCATTCCAGAAATTAAATTTAAAAATAATTAAGTAAATTGAAAAATAAGAAATTATTTCTGCATTGTTATATGTTCATAGTTTCCAGTATTTAGATGTTAAAATTGTGGTCGTTTTTCTTGGTGGCTGACTAAAGAAAGAATAGAGAAAGGAAAAAGGTCCAAAGGGGATTTAATTAAAGTATTAAAAGTTATGAGGGGCACAGCTGTCTGATCACTTCATTGTCCCTCAGGGAACAGTCAAAGGGTCAAGATTAATGACAAATACATTTAAAGCATGTCAAAGGAAAAATATCATACATGTTTAAGCAGCCTTTGGAATTAACTGTTGCAGGAAGCCACGTGAGTATATGGTATAGCTTGACTTTTTAAAGAGCTGGATCACTTTATAAACAGTAATAGCTAGGAGGTAATATTTATATCTTGAGGCTTGACAGCTTTAAACTGAGCTATGGTGCTGGATAATTCTTACAAACTCTTCTTGGCACAAACAAAAGTGGGTATTGCTGTCTAAAACAGCAAAGCCCTACACACAGCTAAGTCACAGAAATCTAAATGAAATATGAGCATGTATATAAATTTAGGATTCAGGTAAGCCGATAATTCATTTTTTTAGAGAGTAACTGATGAGATATGAGTTTGAATCTTATATTCAAATTAAAGCATGTATGCTCTTCTGGGTCACCATGAATGCTTTGTACCTAAATGTACGTGCTGTAGATCTCTTCCATAGACTCTGCCTGACTGCCACAGCTGTGTAAAGAGAAAGCAAAAACCAAAAGAAGAAGAAAACCTGAAACCCAGAGTAAAGCTCTGAAATACAGTCTATATCTCTGTAGCTCATTTCTGTAGCAGCTATATTGTATATAGACTTTGAATATATGGGATCTTTTTTACCAGAATTAATCCTTATTACTTCTGTATCAACACATAAACATTTTAGTAGTTAACGAAGATATAACTTGCCTGAGTGAAGATACTTGCAAGCAGTGAATAAAGCGTCACCTAGAGCAGCACGTTGATGTAAAATATAATGTGCTGCTAGGGCTTAATTTTGTAATCTTGTTTGGCTCCTAAAGAAAATCTGTCTGTATCCCACCTATCCTTTACTAGACAGGGATTGTGAGTCAGTCCCAGATTTGCAACTGATTAACTCATCTATCCTTAGAGTGTAAGACTTGCAAGTTAGAGCAAAAAATGACAAAATGCAGGAAAACTTCCTCCTTTTCCAAGGGTTTGTTCTTTGCTTAGCCTCCTTCTAGTCTCTCATCTTCTTGGCATTAGCATCATTTTCAGAAATCATATCCCATGTTATCTCTTGATATTTTTCCTTTTCTTTCCTTATGTCTGGCTATTTCTGTGATCCAGCCATCCAGCAGAACTCTGGCCTCTGCTCCTCCAAGTGTCATTGCTATCATGGATCACTGATTTCTATTCCAGTAGTCCCCACTGTGCCATCCACTTGCTGAGGACCAGAAGCAAAATGAGTGATTTAGCCTTTGTCCTTCAGATATCTCCAACTCCTGGATGCACCAAGGAGGCATCTCTGTCTTTCTCCACCCTGCTAAGGCAGAGTGCACTGCTGTCCCCTTATTTAGGGTCTGGTACCCAAACACCAGTCCCTTTCCCAAGGAACCTCAGCAGTCATGACACTACCTTCAGTCAAGGAACTGGAAAACTTGCATAACAAAAGCTTTTACTGTGCTTAAATACTGAGCAACTGCCTGCTCATCTGATCAGACACATTTGTGTCTTCCTTACTCTAAAGCTTCAATAAACTTGGAAGGCGAAGCAGTTATGCAAGTTCATATCAGCTGAAGACCTGACTGCCTTTTATTGAAGTTGTGCTGCTTTGTTTTTCTTTTCTGTTTAAGATTAGGAATGGGCAGGAAAATTTAAACATTTAAATCAAGTATCCTTTCAAAATGCTAGCCAAACCTGCAGTGGGCTTGTTTCAAGTGTGTTGATGGTTTCTTCTTAAAGTATCCTGGCAAACAACAGCTTCAAAATATTAGCAATTATATTTGAATCAGAGTTGGCTGAAAGTTTGCAAATGTGAGCAAAATCAGTGCAAGCCACTGTTAGTGTGTATACTATTGCCAGGTTGGAATGAAAGCTCACTGCCAGTGCATTTGAAGCTCACCTTAAATATTCCCAAAACTGCTGTCTGTGAACCTGGAAACTTGATGCAAGTTAAAGACTGAGTTATACCATATACCTGACATGTGCCTTCACTCCCTGAATCCTCAGATAAGTGAAGAGTGGACAGCAGGAGAGCGAATACAATTTTCTCCTGTCTCTGTCAGACTATATCCCTCAAGAGGAGGTACAGGAGGAGAAGCTGAATTAATTACAATATACCATGAACAATTCTGGAAGGTGCAGCAATGGAAAACAAAGGGCTAGCATGTCAGCTGCTGCAAATTAATAGGGATGCACTAAGCCAATAGAGTCGTGCCATTTTAGCACCAGCTGGGGAAGGATCTGGCCCACTATCTTTCACTTACATGAGTTAAGAAACAGAGATTCAGTAACATGCCTCTCTGCTGAGTCAATAGAGTAAGAACCTTTCTTTCCATGTGCATTAGTTTTGCAGCTATGGCAACAGCGTATGCGTGAGGAAAGGGAGTGCTTAAAATAGGCTCCTGCTCCTAGTTGGAAAGAGCTGACAGCAAACACGTGTGGTCACCCGAGAACAGGGAGGGAGGCAGCACGCTATTCTCAGCCTCCCTTCGGGTCATCTGCCCCTGGCTGGTGGAGGCTGTAACCGAGAAGGTGGAAGCACCTGGTTGCAGCAGCAGCTTTGCTGTGCCTCAAAACCTTCCCTGAAGCCCTGAGGTTTCTTCCTCTATACCCCTTCCCACTATGCTGGCTCACCTGCGAGCAAGCCGGGATGTGTTCATCAACAAGGGACTGGAATGATGCTGGTCAGTTGTGGAAGAAATTGGTGGCTGTCAAGCAGGCTGGTGTCTTCCACCAGACTATAAGTTCAAGGCAAACCTCACTGTGCAGTAACTCAAAGGCATAGCAAAAGGCCTCCGGTAGCGAATAGATATTGTAGGGTGTCCTCCTTCCAACTCTAGCTCTACTATGCTATTTCAGAGAGGGGGGGGAAGGCTATGGAAGTGGAAAATAGTAGCTTTGGCTCATAGGCTGTAACCTGTTTTGGTCTCCATTAATTAATTTGGCATTGGCTGTATTGTATGCTATTATTAGGCGCTCTCTTCCCCTCTGCAACAAATTAGGGCTTTCACATCTGCCTAAAAATAAAACTTTCCTGTCTGCTGGCTAACAAGCAAAACCAGAATGCAGCATATGTGTAATAAAGATGCACAGCTGTTCTGTCTATGAACTTGGGAAAGTGTAAGGGTTTTTTTGTTTAAGGATACAGTAGGTACCCAACAGTGAGAAACAGTATTTCCAAGACACTGTCAGGCTTAAGGCATTGTAGAGAGATGGTTACAAAAGGTGAAACCAGAGAGAAACATCCAGGAAGATGGCAAGAACTTAAATAGTAAATATATTAATTTGTTTCGGTTCTTTATTTAAGCCAGTCCTGAAAGGTGACATTCTTGATTAAAGAGAAATAGTCATAAGGGAAGGTGTAATTCCCCTCGTATTCTGTGTAACTCCCAGAGACCTAAGCTTCAGAGCATTTGCGACTCTCGCTTTCTGCCTCTCTGGTCCAACAGCTTGTACTGTACTTCCCACTGAGCCATGACTCTGCCCACCCTTTGTAGGTGGTCCCCAGACGGACCTGCTGCCCCAGCCGGGAGAGGAGAGGGCTCCTGCAGGCACCCGGAGCTAGGGCTGCACCCCGACACCAGGCACGGCTCCCCTGTCCTAGCCCGGGAGAGGAACAAGAAAAACGTGCATCTCTGGGGGCTTGCAATGAGAGCAGTAAGGCCATAGCATGTATATTTAATATTATATTATTTCTTACTCCAAAGAGCCGCTATGCAAGATGCTTTTCACCTAGCTGAAAACATTATGGAGCAAAAGGAGTAGGATCTATAGCGCGTTTTGTTGTTTCAGCAACCATATGGTTGGTGAGACTTTTGTCATCTCCAAACCGTTGCTTCTGCTGTTTAATGTGCTCCGAGCAAGGACTGGGTGATATGTAATACAGTATGTGCGTTTTCATTCTTTCCGTGGCTCAAATAGGCAGGCATCTTCAAGAGAGCCGGTCTGAGCTGGTCTAGCTTTTTATCACCTGACACATTTAGATATGCTCTTTAGATAAGATTAGCTAATGAATTTCCTTTGACATTGGTATTTACTCTGCCTCTGCATTAGTTACATTGCTGTGATGTGGGATCCTTGCTTTGCACTTTTTCATTCTGGCTGTCTGCATGATGTATTAATGTTGAAGTCTGTTATGTAGGCAGTAAGCTTTTTTTTTTTTTTCAGAAATCAGTTAAATGGAAATGATCTGTTTTACATTTGCATTTGGCCCCAAAGTAACAGCATAGAATTGTTAACTAGCAAAACAATGGGTTGCAAGGCATTTTTTTTTTTGAGATAAAGAGGAAAAAATCTGTTAATTGGATCAGTATAAAATGTACTTACCATGTCATTCAGATGTGCTAAGAAGAGGAACTATAGTAATTAGTACTTTTAATTCCTAATTTTATGTGCAGGAAATAGTAATCTCCGAAGCTAGGGAACTTGACTCCAAGGTCACGCAGGGTATCCTCTCAAAGCTCTTTCCCCATCAACAAAGTTTTCCTGGTACCTGAAGGATTTTCCTGAGAGGGGTCAGTGGAGTCCAGGCTCCTGATTACAAGATACAAAGTCTAACTACCAGACCATGCAAGAGAAAAACCAGAAATAACGTGCTCTTGTTTTTCTCCTTTTCTTCTGAATTACATGACATTTCACAGAAATGACTGCAAAACTTTTTCCATTCAGACTTCAGCACTGGTTTGGTGACAAACTTGGTAAGATTAGCAATTTTCCATGCGTTATAAATGAAAACTGTTTCTGAAGCTGACTAAACCTTTCCATTCAAACATGCATTTTCAGGTTTTTTACAACTTTGCAAACCTTAAACCTCGGTTTAAGGATGACTTTTTTAGGCCAGGAATCCTCATCCCTATTAGACACAAATACGCACACTTTTGCGTTAGGAGGGCCCTCATCCACGGCTGTTTCTGGCTATTGTTGGTCCCATCATTTAATCATTTTCTATGCTCATTTTCCTGGCTTTTATCTCACAGCACACTTCCACGGATTTTGAAAGTGCATGAACAAGATAGTGTTCATCAAAGAGGGAAAAATCCTGAATTTTTTTAAAGTATGTGTGTTTTGCAAGTTGAAAACAAAACACTTTGAATAGTTCATGCTTCTAATCAAATATATAAAGCTTGCAAGCTTGAAAAAGGTTTTCTTTTTAAAAACAATTATTTTAAGTTCATTAAAACTTAATGTGCAAAACATGAAAAAGCTCCAGAAGTCTGTTTTCATGTGCTAAATTTTATTTGCAAAAGCAGACCATTTTTCAACTAAGAAAAACATTTTGTCTGAAAAATATTGATCTGTGGTAATAGCATGCATTGCCAAATATGCCTTGTCTTATCTCTCCTGACTTCCCCACCTTTCTGATGATACAAAAAGCAACTGCTTTCCCTGTTCCTGATGAAGATCTAATTTTCTGAGCCAATGTCAATAGCGCTACTAATGTGCTATTTTCCAGAAAAAAATGAAGCTTCAGAGCTTTATTTGATCTTAATGAATGCACATAAGAACAAAAGTAAGATTTCACGGGCATAAAGTGGACAATAACTAATTTTCTGTTTTTAAACTTCCTATCCAATTATTATAGTAACTACTAAAGCTTAGCAATAGGGTAAAGAAATGATATCATGAAATGAATTGCTGTTTGTAATAGATTTCTGAAAAGCTATTATTAACATCTATTAATGCAGGGTATAAAAAAAAAAAAAAAAAATTTAAACAGTGACTCATTCATGTTCCCTGAATCCTGTGCATTTTGTGTAGGAACGTCCTGCCTTAGACACACAGCTCCTGCTGAGCGAGGGAGGAACAGGTTGTGACTCAGCAGAGAGGAAGATCTGTACGACCTTCTCTGTGCTGACTCGGAGAACCTGCTGAGAGGCAAACCTCGCCCGGCAGTGCCGGACACCGGGGCTGGCAGCCTGCGGGGACCAAACGGGGCCAGCTCTGTGCAGTGCTGGCTGAAGGTGATGGACTGAAACCTTGGGGGTCCTTTATTTGGGCTGTCCTCCCTCCAAGTGATGCAGCAATGGAGCTGGAAAACCCTGCCTGGGGCTTGTGGGCTTGTAAATAAATGGGCTGTGAAAGAAATCGTGGATTGAGGAGGCAGTTCTTGGACTTGCTGCTGGCCGGAGCACGGACACTTGATGGTGCGTGGCCGTGCAGGGGCTCGGCACCACCTTGCAGAAGGAAGGGAAAGTCACTGGCTGCTTTCATACTGAATCTGGGATCTCCAGCAAGGAGAAGCATTTGGGATGGAGGGGTGGACAGTGCAGCAGAGGTGCAATGCACCGAGAGTTTGTGGGCTTGATTCTTATCAGTATCTTCCCCATACGGCAGCGATTTCCCTCCTGGGCTGCCTCCATTGGGAGGTTTTCCTTGGCTTTCCAGCAGGAGAGACACACCGGCACACACTGAGATCCAGTGGCTCTGGGAGATGTATGTGGAAAAGACCTAAATGGTTTTGATAAAGATGGAAACTGAGAACTAAATCCAAACCCGCTGAAAAACTCCCTTTGTAATGCATGGTTGAGTCAAGCTCTTTGGCACCTTTGACAGCAAATCATAAAAAGGAACGTGAGGCAATATTTATCTCCATCAATAAAAAGTCTGTAGGGATCTATAGGAGAGATGTAAGTCTCTGTGAAATAATAGTATTCAAATAGCTTCAAAGCCAAAAAAAAGTTGAATAGAAAAATCAGTGTTTTTCATGCAAAAAAGAAAAATAGGTAAGAGGCCTGGATTTCAGAGGTTAGATCTGTCTTTGTCAGTTAAGCTGCTTTGCTCCCACAAAACAATGTAACTAGTGGGAAGAATTATATTGCCCATTTGCCCTTTCTGACAGTTTTCTTAGAGATGGATTGGCCCGAGTACGCAGCGGAGCGCACAGACCTTGCTCCGCTCTGTTTGATGCTCTTTCTATCAAAACAAACCTCTTGGTTCTCAGGCAAGACCACCTCACGTTGTCTCCATCATCACCTTACTGTTATTCAAATACTTGGGCTGATTTACGTTTTCAAGTGTCTTTAGATAGTTATTTCAGGCCGTGTTCCTAATTATTTTTTTAATGGCAGTATTATCATGCTATAGATGTATTTGTTTAAATCCTGGCTGACTTTACAGGGGCAGTTTTTTAAAGGAAGAAGAAAATGAAAATCACAATCAAAATATGTGCTAGCTTTTTTGGGATAGATGCCAATCCGGTTTTAGCTGGCACAAAAGTGAACAATAACTGTGGGACTACATGCTCCTTTTTTCCTCCAAATACCATTGGTTTTTATTGTGTGATGTTTCACCTAGCTGCTCCATAGTTCATAACCCTTCTCAGCCCAGCAGAAGAGAGCAGAACTTGTCTCTGTGTTAAACTCTGAATTCATCACTTCTGCTCCTTAGTAGAGACAGAAGGAATTAAGGGGGAAAATTAAATCAAAACCTCTAGAAAACTTTCCCCTGTGCTTTACCCCGATGGAAAGCTGTCTCTCCATATTGTCATGTTTATATTTTACTCTTCTACTGTGGAATGAGGACTGGACTTATGATAGCAAGTATTTTCCTGAATATTGTGAATTTGATTTACTACCTGTTGTTTTTTAGCACTTAAACCAGTACAACTAATGATGATGCGGATGGTGTATCTCCAAGCTGTTTTTCCACACCTTTTTGTTATGGGGCATCCTGAGGCTTCTTCTGAAGAACATTGAATTAGGCATTTTCACAGGCAACAGACTGTGGATCTGATCCATAAACGGTGATTCCTGAAAATGGAGCTGAGGATTGTTACTGAGTGCAAGAGAGGTTGGGTATGGAAGGTAATGGGTAGGCAAAGTTACGTATTCAAAGGGACAATTTGGGAAAACTCACATATAAATAAGTAGGGAAGACTATGGGTGTATCTCAACTAAATACGGATCATCAGCCTATTTTGCTCATGTCCCTCTGAACCTTTCAGTTTCAATAGTCTCAGCCTAAAGCAATCCCCATAAACTAGACACTGGAACTGAAACCAGCTCCAGCATCAGACTCTAGTGCTTGTCCTTTTTGGTGGATTAAAAATTTGGTCCAGATAGCTCCTTCGATTAAATGAAAGTAGCTGAGGCAATTACCCATAGCTTAGCTCGAAGGCTGAGTGAAAAGTCAGGCTGAAGGGATGGACAGGTATGGTGGTGGTTGGCACATCCCAGCACCGGCCTCTTCACACCGGCTTTGAGAGCACAGCCAGAGAACATGGGGGGCGGGGGGAAGAAATCCTACTCCTGGACCTTGACCAAAACTGCTCAAGTTTACATTCTTTAAATTTTAATATTGGCGCTGCTGCTAATGCTTTCACTCAGTGCTGCATGCACAACAAGAAAAAATAAAGAAAAAAAACTGACAGATGGAAAAAGTGTGCTTTAGCCACAGCTGTTTCCTCCTTCCTTCAAAAAATGATTTAAGCACCTTATAACCTAAAGGAGAAAAAATGATGGTTTTCTAAGTGAAATATGTCCTGTTGAAAAATCTGTTATAAAATTGCTTATTACTCCGTAAAATAATCTCTCCAAATTATTGCTTAATGATTTAGGATTTGGGTTTTTCTTTAACCAATCATTCCCAAAATTTCCATTACAAAGAGAAAGAAACTAGCCGTTGGTGACAGGCTTTATGAGAAAAATAGGAACAGAGTAAGGAAAACAGAGAAAAAATAAAAAAGCTAAGGATTTTGCTTACATATGATATTCTGTCTAGTGTAGATGGGAAAAGTAAAGTACAATCAACTGTTTTTGCTAACAGTTAAAGAGATGAGAGCTCCTTCCCACCTGAAGAGGCTAAGGTTCATCCTCCCTAATATTAGATATTTATGTTTGTCTGTTAAGATAGAAAAAGGAGAGGGATAAAGTGAGCAATTAAAGTTTTAGGCAGACCGAATCACCCTTCAGGGAAGCTCATGTCTCCCATCTACCCGAAACCCTAAAATTACCATGTTCTTAATGCAAGAATCACACCTTGGTCACAAAAATTAGGTGAGACAAAGGCAAGATCAAACCTTTGACAGGTAGGAGGATGGATCTGGAAGCAAAGCTCGGTTTAAGCAGCACCTGAGTTTTGTGTATCCTGCCGCTGCACCCTTGTATTCACATATATGCTGCTCCCTGCATAGCTCTGACTGGGGCTGGGGAAGCAGATTATTATGGTAGTAGACACTCTTTCTTGTGCATTGGTTATTTCTTCCTACTCTACTTTGAAACCTTCTCTAAGTCATTGCCACTTAAGAGATGACTGCTGGGAAGTGTTTAAAGCTGCTTTATGCTACCGGAGGGGACAAGAAGTCAATACAGTTAAAGAGAATAAACATCACTCTTAAGAACTGGTGAGGCTGGTATTTGGCACTCTGCCTGAAGCTTTTTACCTGATAGCAGCTGCATTAAAGGTAAAAGAGTGGAAAGGACCCAGCTTGATCCTAACAATGATACAGCAGCATTGGTCATTAGACAAATAAAACTATTTCGGTCTGAAATCTGAGTAGGCTTTGTATGGAAACCGGTAGGGAAGAATAGATGGAGCCCTAGCTTTACATTTCTTAAGGCCCTAGTTCCACAAATGCTGATATTTTAGCACTTGTATGTGTCTATTTCATTTTATAAGGTAACTCAAATGCATAAAGCATTTGGAAATGGTTGCCAAACGTGGGTCTAAAACATAATTTAAAGTAGTACTTGAGAAATCTGCAATGGAAAAGTAACTTGGAATTGTAAAGTGTTGCTGCTCAGAATAGGGGACCTATGTCAAAACAGAAAAGCTGCTTATCAATCTCTAATTGAGCTTTTGCATGAGACATCAGGTATTAACAAAAATAGACAGGTTTGAAATAAGAAGCAGATGGTCACCCAAAAACTCTTGTCTTGGAAAATAAATGAGAGGAAAGAAAAGCAAATTGACTAGCAGTGACGGTTTTATATACAGTAATCTGGTCAGAGATCTGGAAATAGTTGACAATTAATTGAAATAACACATTGCAAATTGTCACCGTATGATGAAAAATCTTCGGGGGGGGAAAAAATGCTGTTTGGTCTGGAAATTTGGATTGTACTAAAGTCATTGTAAGGAAAAAATGTAACCCAACTCAACCCAAATTTCCACAGAATTTTCCCACCCAAAACATTTGCAGGGATTTTAAGTACAAGCTGATATTTCATGTTAGACTTTTTAACCATCAAGAGGTGGAGGTGTCCTTTATCTAGTGTGAAACACTGACCCCTTCCTTTGGAGAGAGAGAAAAGAAGTAAATCTTTTTTCAAAGTTAAATAAAGCTGCCTGAGAACCTTAACCCAATCTCCACCGAGCACTAGTGTTTTACTATCCAATTTGTATGTACAAAAATAGTTCACTCCAGTTCAAGACTTAACCTCATTTCTCTTTCACATAGGACACTTATCAAAACATGGCATTCAGGCCAAACAAGCTCTCTTATAGGATATGTTGTCCTTTATCTCCCTCATAAATAACTTCTTTCTGCACTGGAGAAGAAAAAGGAAAGGGGGGAGGGAAATGCCACCCACAATGAGGCACGTAAGTAACAGAAATCAAAGCAAGCAGTATGAAATCTCAGTTTTCCCTGATTTTAGCACGCGTTCAAGTAAGATGGACAAGTGAGGTTGGTTTTGGGGGGAAAAAAAATAAGCCCATGTGTATGGAATTCTGTTGTCACTGCCACTTGTGAAGTATCAGAAATTCTAAATCAGTCGGAGAATTAGGCAGAGTTACAGACTTCCTTTTGCCTTGGTACCTCGCGCAGCCTTGAGCAGAGGTTAAGCTGGGTTTGCTCCTGAGCCCGCAACGGCCAAAGCAGAGGGCACTGGTGCTTCCCACTCGTGGAGGAAACACAGCAGAGAGGGCAAGGGGGAATTGAAAGAAAAGAAAAGAAAAAAGAAAAAACAACCTGGCTGCATAAACCTGTTTCTTGTAGCTAGGTGGGAATTGAAAATATCTTCCTGTTACATTCTTTCCACATCTGCAAGGGCCATACTTAGATTTCATTAAAAAAGACTTCCTCTTATCTTGAACAGGTTCTGACATAAGCCAGGTATTTGTTAATCCTAACATACTTTCTTTTTTAGCTGGTCAGACTTTTCCTGCAAGATCTTGTTATTCCTGCACTTTCTTATGTTTGCAAAAAGGGGGCCTTTCCTGATGTACGTGTCAGGATTTTTGTGGGAAGGTACGTTCCAAAGACGAGGTGTAAATCATCCTCTTTTAGGAAAATACCATGTGTGCTCGTTAGCAGCAAAGAACAACTATAATGTGTAAATGAGCGTGCAGAGTTCTGCACAGTGCTTTGTTATTAGGGACCTCGGACAGTCTGGGCAGAGGGTGAACTATTGCTCTTCAGCAAGAATTTTCAGTTGTATTTTCTGGACTATTGACTCCTACTCTTCCTTCTGCAGCTAACTTCTATCTGCATCTTTTGAAAACCTTTCTGATTTGTTCTGTCTTGGATAAGGATGTTCTATGAAATGAGGCTATTGGCGCAATTCATTTTATTCCAGCAGACTTTTTTTACGTGTTACAAAAACCAGAACCCTGAGCTGCTCCTTGCTACAACATGAAGTCAATGGGAGCTTTACCACTGACTTTACTTCAAGGAGAAACAGATCTTTCATCTGCCTGTGCAGTATGCTTTGCCCTGAGTAGATATGATGTTGATGAAAAAGAGAGAGGCAGTAACGGTGATAGTAAAAGGAATTAATTGCTTTTACCGAGCTATGAAGGGGAAGCTGTTCTCTTTACCCATCTGTTTTCTTCTTTATCTGATAAATATGTATATGTATTTGCTCATTTTTGAACCTTTAACTGGAGCTTAAAATTGTAGAAGCAAAAGCGATGTCCTTCCTTGCTGTTAATGAGAAAACGGAAGAGCTGCAAAGCTTAACGTAGTAATATGCTGCAATATGATACACGGTATTTTCTCGTAAGTCTGTGCATGACACAATGACCGTGATTAATTGTTGCATTATTGCGCAGTGATTGTTTTGTTATTGGCGGGGGTGAAAGCAAAGAACGAACGGTTGACCTTTCCTCTGAGTCTTCAGGTTATGATATGATCCTAATATGTGTTGGATGGGAAACTTCTACAGAGGAAGGGTTGTGGAGGACCCTCATCACCATGTCCAAAAAGAGGAGCTCATTGTAAGGAAAGGGTAGGAAGAATCTGGGGAATGGGGACTCTCTCTCAGAGGTTATTAAATGGGATTGACTTGTTTTGCCTAAGGAGAGAAGGCTGAGAGGAGATCTGACAGCTGCTTATGAGTGCATCAAGGAGGCAACCAGCAGGCAGAGGAAAGTTATTTAAGCAAAGAGACAATGTTGGCACAAGAAGAAATGGGTATAAATAGACAGGCGCTGGAAATCCCTTCCAGTAGGAATAGTGAGGACAAATAAAAAAAAAATCGGGCCAATTTTTAAAATTAAGATCATGAAAAGAGATTACACGCTTTCTGTGGCAGCTGGGATCTCTCGCACAGGAGGTCCATCCTCTACTTCTACAGAAGTAATTTTCCTTCTTCTGCGTTTAATGTTAAGGCTGGCATCAAATACACCGGTGCCTCTGCACCAGCTGATTTCAAAGAGAGCTGGGTATAGGGTGTTGCTACCAAATATCTGTGACTTTAGATGCTCCCTCTTTGTGATGGAGTTGGATTCAGCGTGTAGTACTAGAGCCCGTCCAAGTGCAGCCCAGTCCAACTTCTGCTGTGTTGCATTTCGCCAGCAGAAATGAGATACTTTCCTGAGTCTGAAATGTCTTTTGCTGTTGTGTGAGCTCATTAAAAAGTCAAGATTATTTTTGTCTTTCTAAGTAAAAGGGAAGATTTACTGTGTTGATTTGATGACCTGATGTGTTTTCTGGACCCTGCAGTACTCCAGGCTTGGAACAAAGGAAGATGAGCGCATCCACAATTTTCACAATAGCGTCTTTTCACTGTGGCACCGGTACAAATGTTGTTGCAGAAGAGGTTTGGAGTAGTGAGCGGCTTGCTCCAGACAGGCAGAGGTTTGAATGATCAGGAAAAACAGGATAGGAACAAGTTTCTCGCACACATCCTTGCTGTTACTCTTGTTAGTAAGACTAGAAAAGTCTTTAAGAGTCTCACTTTGGTATTCCTTCAATTAGACTTCTATCCTTAGTTTTTGAGGAAGATTTCTTTAAAGTGTTGGGTGTTTTTTTTTTTTAGCCCAACTATAACAGCACTTTAAACTGTGCTCATTTGCTTTCCTTTGAAGTTTTCAGTGATTCAGTAGGCAGGCATCCTTCTCAAGGGGACAGCTTGACCTGGTCTAGCACAAGCTTTTTCAGATTCTCTGATCATAATTTCCAGGTTTTTTGTTTTTGAAAGCAGACACCTTTTAACAAAGTTTTGCATTTGTTGTTGTTTTTTCCCTCTCTGGAGTTAATGTAGTATATGTAGTTAAAGAAAAATCATAATGAATTATTGCAAGTGAAAGGAGGCTTATAAAATATTACCTTATAAATGGTCACTTTAATGTATAGTTTCTTCACACACGAAATGTGTGCTTTTTGCTTTTTCCCCGGGTATTATCTCCTTCTATCAAGAGTTCATATTTGCCTTTAGTTTTAAACTTAGGTTTCAAAAACTGTGGAGCAAAACCTTTATTATGATGTTGCTAAAACAAATCTTAGTACGTAAGATTGTCACTTGGCAACTGTTCCTGCACAAAGGTCGTACCCAGTTCAAGAGTATGGATGTTGGCAGTCACGAATGCAGCGGGTCTTGTATTTTCTCCTCCTGAGCAGTTGTGGCAGGAGAAGGAACGGTGACGTTTGTAGCTCAGCAGGAAATATCTGGCTTAACCAGATGTACTGAGAGTGCGGCAGCAAAGACGACTTTTTCCGAACCTGCAAGGCTCCTTGTGCCATTTCTCCTTTTGCACCCTTTTCCATGACTTCACGCTGCAAACATGAGCTCTTTGGTTTTGTCTTTGAGGCTCATCTTGGCCTGCAGGACCAGACCTCTATTTCTGCCTTAGGCTGACAAACTGGCTCGGTCCTTGCCTGCGCTCCCCATCATTTTCTCTTTGCAAACAATTGCTGTCTCCTGTCTTACAGACAAATGGCGCAGGGCAGCAGCCGCTTTCTTTTTTTCGTCTGAAATGCCTTCTACCATCAGGTCCAGATCTCTGTATCCTCAGTGTTGCAGCAATACAAACAGCCATTTATAATAACCAGCCTATGTTCTCCTGCATGTTATGAAAGACACATGTAGCAGGGAGAGGTCCCTGAACTTCGGTTGTGATGGTAGAGTTTAAAATATTCTTGAATTGAGCACGAGCATAAATTCCTGTTTTTACCTTTGATATAAAAGAGATGCTCCCTGAATTAGCTTTATCTGGTGTCTGGCTGCCCTGTGACTGTCCCTGGTCTCACGTCTTTTGTCACTCTGAGAGAGTATAGATATATTTTTGCTGTTTCTCCACAGAGTTTATTCAACTTTTTATCTTATTGCTATTACTTGATTTACACATTTTTTTCAAGTTTAGGGGAAGTCAGCCAGCCAAAAAAAAAAAGCTGGTAGACTATTGTTTACTGAACAGTTGTTAGAGAAATTAGAAGCTCTTTACAGAGGCTTAATGCTATTGATTTTTTTTTTTAATCTCCGCTGTATGCAAAGGCGTTACAGATTGGCGTTTGCTTAGAAAAGGATACTGCTAAGAAAATATTGGACAACTGGGTGGTGAAAGCAATAGGCTGAGCCTATTGCAGAGCCTAGCAACAACAGGCTGACTTGCAGTCAGAAAGATTAGCCGGAGGTTTGGAGGCACCAGTAACCTCAACAACCACTTAAAGAGCATCTGCTGTCTTGGAGTGGGGTAGAACTGGGTTTTATGGAGCACTTTTCTGCTCAGAGATGAACAAATGATGAGTCTCTATTAAAGCTAGGCAAAGTGGAAAGCTGCAAAATTAGACTCAGCTTTGGGGATTCTGCAGACCATTGCTGCTGGACTGGACCTTGTTCTGTCCTGCTCCAGGTTGATTTCTAGTACTACTGGTTCAAAATGGGAGTTTTGAGGCTCTCTGCACTGTATGCTGTAGCACAGGAGGGATATGGCCAGGCAGACGGGTGTGTTGACTAAAGAGTTGGTGTCTAGTTATCAAAACAAATGACTGAGAAAAGGGATGGACTCTCCCTACTTTCACTTCTTCAGAATGAGACAGGATGTTATTCATAGGTTCAAGATAAAGGTAAAATATGATAACAACATCATGAGCAAAAGGTTGGCTTTGACTTAAACTCTAAGGATCTATTTAAAATAGATTAAAATGCCATTATAATATTTTTTTTCTTCTGTTTGGGTTTGTAAAGGCCATTGAATCTCAGTCTATGGCAATGAAGCTCAAATGTTTCAGGAAAATTCATGAAAAGTGAACTTTAAACCAGATGTGTTTCCCAAGTAATGGTAAAAAATTGAGTTTTAGGAGGATGCCTTTCCCCTGTTGTTGCGGGAGGGGAGAACAGAAGAGTTTAGGCAGAGAAAGCTCATCCCAAGTCAGCTGCACATCCAGTTGCTATGGTGAAGCAGCTTCATCAGATTTTAAGTGAGACTGTGGATTGTACCTGACTGAGATTGCAGTGAAGACTGCAGCTTTAACAGTGCCACTATCTTTAATACTGCCGTGTGCAGGTTACCCCTTTTAGTGATGTCTGGGTTTAAAAAGCAAGGATTTCTGCAGAGCTGGGTGGACATACTGCAAGAAACTGCAAAGGGCTGTTCACCAGTGCCTGGGAAGTCCTAGGAACATCACGTGTATCCCAATGTTGGCAGCACAGCTACCAGAAGTGCACTTTAAAGCAGTGTAAATAATGCGTCTATCCCCTTTTGATCACTCTACATTTTATGCTGAGCTCAATGTCTCTCTTGCATTTTCCCCAAAGGCTGACAGATCTCATGATTTAAACAAAATCCATCCACCCACCCACCTTGGGTCATGCCTGCCAAATGGCAGGTGGAGAGAGATGCCTGCTGAGGAATATTGACATCTATACAAGAAACCAAACAACCGAAAACATGTGAAACATTTCTCCAAAGTGCAGCTGCAAAAAATATTTTTGCTAGGAGCAGTTGTAGCTCTTAATGACTGCTGAGCCCTGTGCACTTTTAACTCGTGTAATCCTTTTTCCTACAACAGCACCATCTTGGAAGAATCAACCAGGGACTGTGAACATATTTTCCTAGTACTTGCATTCTTGCCATATATTAATGATACCAATGGAAATACATGGGGAGTGGGAATACAAATACCACTGCCTTTTGGTTCAGATGCTCCGGAGGAAGGTTTCCATAGGGATCCAAACATTTGGACACTTATCAGGAGCTGAAATTAGCTTAGGATTTTCAAAAGAGCCCCTAGGGGGTTAGATGGTTTGAGGGACCTAATTATTTTAGCTCCTTTGTAAATCCCAGCCTTAAAAAGCAAAAGCAAGTCTCCAAGTGCTCGCTTACTAGTGAGGCTTGGATTCATCCCACCCTGTTTTAGACTGCCACTGGAGGTCCCAAAGTTAAGAGCACAGTCACTTCTTCAGACAGTAAATAAAGGGAGTGAGATGTTTCCCCAGAATACTATCTTTTTTTTCTAGGAGGCAAAGCGTGGTCTAAAAATGTAATTTTCAGGACTTGGGTAGCAGCTTCCCAAAGGCCATAGCGGTACATCAGCTATCAGATTTCTGCTTATAGCTGTTGCTGATGAAGCTTAACAAATTTATCGTAATGGTAGACTGGTCCAAAGTGTGTAAATAGCTATTATAAGTAAAGTATGTATGTAAATGGCTATTATAAGTAATGACCATCCAAATAAAGGGGAAAAATAATCCAGTTGAGGTAAAAATCAGTGGGACAAGTGGTCCCTTAGTTTATCTTTTGGCTCTGGGATTGGCATTTAAAAGCAGACTGCAGCTACCCAGAGAAGTACATTGAGGTACTTAATATGTAATTCAAAAAAATTAAAAAGTTTGCTTTTCTCACATTTTTCTCCTTACTTGTGTTTAGGTTTAAAATTTGGCTTTGCCCAAACAAAGCTAATCATAGAATGAAGTCAAAGCTGTGAAATGAAACCCCAGCATGCGGGGCTGGCAAGAATTCCAGGTTGAGTTTTATGTCAGAAGCAGTGCAAAAAAACTTGATGGTGAAACCAGCCTGATTTCATGTCTCTGTCCACAGCCAAGGAGCAGTCTGGACTAATATCCCATCTGTAAAGCGCAAAGGCACCACAAACACAGTTAAGAACTCCATTGCTTTGTCTGCCAAAGATCCTAATATCTCTCCTAAGTTGATTCATTCAACACTTGCATAATGAAAAGTTTTTCAGTTTTCTTTTTTTATTGTCCTTGAGAAATGATGCCAGGTTGTTCCCCAGCCAATTTCTTTGGAGATGACTTGTAGAAAGGGATGAAATTTCCTAAAGGCATTACATGCAGCCTCAGGTCTGGTTGTGATAAATTTCCCCAGTATAAAATGATCAGAAGAGCCCAGGATTAGAACAAAAGATTCTTGCAATGCTTCAAGGAGATATATTGCTTATATTTGCCTAGTATTTGGTGATAACTTTGTTATTTATGGGTAATAAATAGCCATTAATTTAAATACACATCTCTCACACCTGTGCCAACCCACAGACAGGGGTTGGGGGGGAGAGAGATCTCATTTCTGGTTGCCAAGGCACAGCAAACCAGCTATTTTATTATTTCATTCTGTTGAACTGGTCTGTCCCCACCTGGATAAATACTGCTCACCTGTCCGCAACTCCACCCAGGCAATGGGAGTCCTCCAGCCCCTGCCCATCACTCCAGCAGTCACTCATCTGCCACCCCTTGAGGGTACTTCTGTGTACCTTGGCTGTATTTAAGGCAGATGAAAAAGTGCTTTAGGGTGTCCCTGTGTTTTGGATGCGGCTTTCCCTTTGACGCATGCCTCGGGCAGGAGGGGAAGGTGTGGGGCATTGCAATTCGTTTGTGAGAAGAACTCTGGGAAATGCACCTAGGAGGCTGGACTTTGCTCCTAAACTTTACAGGTACAAAAGGGTCTAAATGGGCTTTGGAAAGTGGCAGGAGGCATGTTCCTCGGGAGTACTGGGACATGTATTTTCATTTTAGGGCATGCCTCTGCTGTCCTGCTATCGCAGTACTCATCTGCTGCTCGTGACTGAATGCTTCCAGCAGTTCCCAGGCACGTGCTCGAGCGCTGTTGAATCCATAGCATGAAACATGCTGCATAGGGTGGTTCAGGGAAGCAAGCCAGCACCCAACGCCGTGCTCATTCCTTTTGTGTGGATCTGACACTTCGTGGTCAGTTGTTGCTGTTCTTATAAGCTTGTTCCTCAAGGTCTAGGCTCTCTGGTGGGTTGAGGTTGTGGTTTCATTGAATTCATCCGCCGCCGGGCTCTGCTGCATTGTGTAACTCTGCTCCGAGATGTGTGGCACAAATCGGGAGCGATGTTGGCGAGGTCAATGTGCTGCTCTGTGGTGAAGCTGAGATAAGGCCCATAGTGATGCTGTTGTGACTGATCATTGTAAAACACAAAATCAAGCAAACGGCCCAAAGGCTGTAAGCTCTGATCTAGGATCAAATCCTAACATCCCTTGTGGCTTTCCCCTCTTGGCTTCCTATGCATTCTATCTGCTTATTAGCCACAGAGGTGTAAAGCGCCTTGCAGGTCCCCAAATCTTACTCATGAGCACATTGGCCTCCTTGAATTAGCACAAATGAGTTTTGCAAAAAGCAAACAGGCCATTTAACAAGCTGCTGTATGTCTTCAGCCGCAATAAGCGATCAGGGTCAGAGTTATTAATAAAGCATTTTATGAAAGCAGCGTTGAACTACACATACTCCACAGTCCCAAGGTATAAAAATACGTGTGTATATGTGCACGTGTGTGTGCACACAAACACACAGTAGTTGGCTAGAAGGATGGATGGAAAATGCTTGCAGTTCAAGGGTTAAAGGGCAGCTGATGCTGTATGGAAAACTTCTCAAATATCCTATTTATAACAGTTCTGTCAAAGGTCAGATTTTTCTGTGTTTTACTTCCCTGGGTGTATTTTTATGCATAAGGATATTTTGCCAGTTTACACCTGCTAAGGAACTGGCCTCAAAGGAGAAAGTTTTTGGAGGTTTAGAACCATTTAGGATTCTGATGAACCTTCCTCCTTTTTGGGGCATGTGGACTGCTTATCCTCTATGCTCGCCTACTAGAGACTGGTTTTTTGGGTGTTTGTAGAATAGAGTGTGATAGCTAATATTAACTAGGGATTGTGTAGCTCTGAGTTATCATTATAGCTCTTCTACATGTGGTGTTTATATGTGCCTGATGTTAGGTTCTAAAAATGCTGCCATAAGGTCATACCTCCCTTACCTGTGCTTTTTTCACAACTGTCAGTGTCTTGTCATGTAGTGGGAATGGCAGAAGGGGGAGATTTATCCACCTGGTCCTTCAACTGTGGAAATAGACTGTGGACTCTGAAACAAGCTGAGCTTAGTTACACACCTGGGAAAGACCAGCATTTGTCATTATGATTGGTATAAGGAAAAGATCCACAAATAATCATTGCAGAAACTTGTAGCACAGAAACTGGTAATCAAGTGTTATGTTCCTGTCTGAATGTTGGGAGATTCATTAGGTGTGTTCAGTAGAAACATTGCTTTACTAGGACAAACCGGATGGCATCCCCCTATCTAAGACGAATAAGTGTGGAGAAAGTGTGGATAATCTGCAGATAATCCAGGTATTTCAGGTGTCACCTTCTCCGAGAGAAATGGCTCCCACAGCAGTTTCCGAAGGGTCTAGCTGACTGCCCATGCACTAGGCTTTCCAGGCTCTCTCCTGTCCACCTCCTCCCTTTGATGCTGCTTCCTGAAGGATCCTCTGCTGAATGCCCTCTTCTCTCCATGAGCTCGGGGGTGCACGGTGCTGCTCAGCAGCCACCACCCCCGTGTTCTCCAGAGGGGCTGGGTGGGAAAGCCTCGCGCCGGAGCGGGCAGAGCTGGGCCGCGGCGTTAGCGCAGGGTTTGCTTTTGGTTTTCGCTTTGTTTTCATGTTTCAATCTGTGTCGCTTTGTAGTGTTAGACCTTTTGTTCTGAAGTCTGATGAAAGTGGGATTTCATAGAATCATTAAGGTTGGAAAAGACCTCTAAGATCGTCGAGTCCAACCATCAACCCAGCACCCGTGCCCACTAAACCATGTCCCGAAGCACCTCATCCACACATTTTTTTGAACACCTCCAGGGATGGTGACTCCACCACTTCCCTGGGCAGCCTGTTGATTTTGAACGGATTTGAACGATTGCTGTGAGTTTGACTTTGTTAAAGGTTGAAGAATCCAAAATTTTTCCAATATCATTTTTTTTGAGGTTTGTTTTCCTTTTTCTTCTCTCCTTTTTGACATGTAGGAAAAAGAAAAAGTACAAAATGTTACTATATCTGTGTTTTATTCCAAAATTTAAATTCCTTTGGAATATGTCAAGCAAAACAAAGACTACTCTGTTCCACTTTTAATTGGAAGAGCAATTAAGACATCCAGTTGCACTCAGTTTAAAAGCATCTCTTGAATCAGGGTTAGCTGAGGCCATGATTAATGTAGGAGACTTTGGGGAGCCTTGAATGTGCCCAAGATGAGTTCCCAATTCACACTGCAGACCTTCGCGCAGCTCTGCTTGCTAGGACATGCATGCAATTTGTGCGGGGTTTGCATTTTTCCCTTCTCCAAGGTTTCCTTTGAACATTCCTTCCTTGTGATCTGTCCTCTGACACATTCTGTCCTTTGGCTTAGCTAATGGCACTAACCAATAACATCTAGTTGTCAGAGAGGTGGTGGTTTCCCCCCCCCCCCGTGATGCTTTGCTGACATTTTCATGCATTATTGTTTTATTGAGGTATCCAGGAACTCTGATTTTGCAAAGATAAGAGTTCATGTGGCAGAAACTCGAGAGAAAAGTCACAAAAAAAAAAAAAAATTTCAGGATCAGAGAGGGGGTAAGGGAACTTAGGGCAATGCCAGAGACTGTCCTGAGATCATCTGGCACAGAGAGGTTATGGGTGGCTGGTCCCTGGTGCTCCAAGACAACCTCAATGTGCAGACCAGGGTGAGAGCAGGTCAATGAGGGGCACCGGTCGGTCTGCACACAGGGCGTATGACAGCGTAACGTGGTGTTTTATCTAATGCGATACTCACCTGCAGACAAAAAAATTCAACGGCACATACATTTCAGACTAAATTAGATAAATGCCATTAGTGGAACTGCTTGATATTTTCAGAGATGCAAGGATAGGTTAGCCGCAGCTAGAAAAAGTACGGGATGACATGTTAATAGATTTATATTTCAGTTTCAGAAATAACTTTGAAAGAGATTCTGTATCCTGGCTGGCAGTTACGCCAATGATCGAATCCAGTCCTGACCTCTCTGCAAGTTATACAGCCGAGAGACAAACACAAACTGCCAAGTTAGTGTTTAAGGGCTGGAAAGCAGTGGTTATTTTCTGTCAATCTGTTTTGATTTGGGCGGATCAGGAAGGAGAGATTTCCTGCTTTAACACTTCACGGGGGGGGGGGAAACCTACCATCTTATTAAAAGCAGTGCTAAATAATGTTAATGATGTTTGGCCAATCGTCAGCTTCTATGAAGGAGGTCTATAGACTGATGTGGCTTTGGCTGATTTTGAAGCCTAAAGGGGGAAGGAATGGAAAAGCCCATTTTAGGGAGGATGAGAGGAGAGAGCATCCCTGAGGCTGGATATCAATACCTGCACTGGAACATGGTCAACAAAAGCCTTGAAATTTGAGGGAGTAACAGGGATTCTCTGCTGATTCTGCCAAAAACCTCGAGCTGCTCTTGAAAGGGACAGTGAAGGCTCTGAGCATCCAGCAGACAGGAAAGGTTTCTTAAGAATTTGAATAACACTGTATACATGTATATATATTTATAATTGTTGGGGGTTTTTTGATTTGGTTTTTTTTAATTGCCCAAAAGAATTTAGAATATAAATGTAAAGCAATGCCTCGGAAAAAGAATAGCTGTCAACAGAGGAACAGTGCCCAGAAATTAATGAAAGAATATATTGGTCAGCTCAAGAGACAGCGAGATGCAGGATGCCAGTCCCCTAACTTTCTCTTCATGGTCAGATTTTCTATCTTATTTTCTGGGTTTAATATATTTAGATTAAAGAGTTCTCTAGTATTGTCTTGTGTTAATGCAAGAGACCAAAAGCCTATGATGATAAAACAGGAACATTTAATGCAATTCTGTCCCTGACAGTTTCTTAATACTGCTTATCCTGCCTTCCCTTTCAAGATTTAGTCATCCTAGATTTCCTTCCAAATGTGAATGAGGTGGCTTAAATCAAACCATAAATTATGCTTCCACTTATTATTTGCTTGCTAATCAGGATGGAAATGAAAAGAAGTTGGTTGTCAACCAGGACTCTTTCCCACAATATCCAGGAAAGTATCAGTATCGGGCAATTTAACAACAAAAGGAAACCAGATTGCACCTTGAGGAAGAAAGAAATAACCTGCTAGCCAGGAAGAATAGAGGAACATAGATTTTGCCAAATAAGCTTAAAAAAAAAAAAAGATACTAATAATTAAGAGGGCCTGTGAGTGAAGCTGGTGAGGACAGAACTGTGATGCTTCCTGTTAGTAAATACAAAGAATAGACGTTAATAGGGCTCCAGGGGAAAGCGATAGCTTGGGAATAGCCTTGGGAAGAAAGACAAACATACACAGAGAATGCAAAAACAGTGTGAAACGTGATTCATGGGGACTCGGTGCTATTCCTAATTGTTAAGGCTTTATTGTATTAACGCATTCCTACAAACCAAACAAAGACTGTTGATTTTAAAGCAGTTTGAATTGCATGCCCGGAGCTGGCCAAGGCTGTGGGGAACACCAGAAGCAAACCAGAAAAAGTTTGGATGAAGGTTAAGGTGTGTGCAGATAGCTGGGAGACCCTGGTGACTTACTCAAGATATCTGATGCAAGCCCTCTTTTAAATATTACACTAGCACGTGTGAAAGTATGACCGTGCTTAACATGTCTTGAAATGAAATGTGTGTTACCTTCCAGCTACGGGATTGAGGGACTACAGCACTTGGAGAACTGTCACCAAAGAGCCAGTCCAGTTTATGGCTTGGCTGGTATTTGTTTCTATCTCTGCAGACTCGAGCTTCTTTAGCCATGTTTTATGGGTCTCCTAAATTGAAGGTACCAGGACCACCACAGGCCAGATTAAAAATCACTTCTGAAGAGGAAGAGCTCTGTATTTAGAGAAGCAGCTCCTAATTCGGTGCAAAACTAGCATGGAGACTTGCTCGGTCTCAGTGTGTCAGGGTGACCAGTGCTGGGACTTGGTGGGATCCCTGCCTTTGGGTCTGATCTGGATTCTGCATTTTTTGAATTCTTGGACTCTTGCTCCTCAGCCATATTTATCCTTGTGCTACACTGAATTTTCCTTGCCCACATGGTTTGTGTAACAAAGGCTGCAGAATTCATTTCTGCAATGACGTGGAACCTCTCAAGGAAATATTGGGAAAATCTGTCTTTGTGGAGTTCATTTCTGCCGTACTAAAACATGTGAGCTAGAAATCAGAACCCTACTTACTGCTTGCCATGTCATTCAGGCATGAGCTCCTTGGGAAAACGGAAGCTTTTTATGGTCATTAGTTGAGATTTTGAGCATTAACCTCCATGACAACTTTAAACAATTTCTTTTACTGATCAGATCTTTCCAACTTTTCTACCCATGTTGTCAATTGACCTCTATGAGCTGACTAGCAAGAAAAATCAGGATAGTACATACTGCTAATAAATTTTGGAGATTAAAGGCATGTGAATAATATTTAGTCCAGTAGTCTTGAGCACAAATGAATATTCGGATAGAAGTAGATGTAATGTTTTGGAACCTTTCAGTGATTTGGAAGTTTGTTCATTAGTAATGGTATGCTTAGGAAAGCAAAGGACCTGTCTTGGCAAGTAATCGGTAAGTTAAAGACACATGCCAACAGCTGGGGAAAAGTTCTCAGGGTGGGAGGGAAGTGATTCAGGATTTGTACCCTAGAGTACAATCTTCTCTGCTTTGTCTAGTCTGATTACAAATGATTCGAGTAATGAAGTTTCTACTATTACTCCTGGGAAAAATCTGTGGTTTTATGTTACTCGTGACTTGGGCCATTCTTTAAACCAGGGAGTGAGGAATGTTCATCATTCATATTTTATTAGTGTTCTCTGAACTTTCAACATTTACATTTAAAAGCGTGAAAAGAAAAACACTGGGAAACTGTTTTCAGGAATAATGCCGCTGAGACACATAAGTGCATTTATAACGTGCACACACTAACCCCTCGCATATGTTGATGCACTTGTCTGTTCAGACCCCATAGATACAGTTGTTACTCCTGCTTGGGGATTTTAAAATCAAAGTGAGGTAACCAAACAAAACCTGACTCAAATGCAGCATAATTCCCACCTGCCCCATTTGTAACTGCTTCTGAAGCTTGCTAGGAAATTCAGCAGGTCAGAAAAGGTGTCCTCTTCCCCCCCAACATTTGCATCCATTTTCATGCCTCAGTTTGAATAACTGATGGAAAAAGCAGCGGCCAGACCAACATCCACCAAGCCTTCTACAAGAAGCAGCCCTCTTCTCTGCGATCTCATTGTGGGTTGGTTCCCAGAAGGGCACTTTAACCAGCAAATATCCCAACACTGGGATATTTGAACCCAACATGGGTTCAGGGCTCAGTTTAAAAATGCCAATGATATCTGTCTCTTGAAAGTCATGTCTGTTAGTACTGTCTCCTTGTACCTCTCTGGACCTGGCTTTGCTGGGTGTGGAAGCAGCGTATGGAAGCTAAGAAGGTTGGAAGGAACCGTGAGCAGGAATGCCCCATCCTAGAATGACTCCGCAGCCTCAGTTGTGGGTGCAACAATTAAAATAAACACTCTGGCCACCTTTATTTTAAGGATGATCTCTTCCCAGCATTAGTTGTCTTGCACTCTAGCTCTTGGCACTGGAACCAAGAAGAGTGGAACACGTTGGAACCCACTTGCTTCCATAAAGCTGTCCCCTTTTTCTTCTGTCCTTATTTAGGTGAGCTGGTTGGAGTTTGGACAAGAATATCTGCCTGTTCCAGCTGCAGACTGGGGGAAGCTGGGAAGGCATGTTGGTCAGAGTATGGCTGTAGGCTGGCTTTTCTCTTGCACTTTTTCTTCAAAAACAAGGTGTTGGCCCAGATGGACCTCAGAGCTGCCCTGTATGTCCATCCAAATGTACAGTGGTAAATACAAACAGTCCCAGTACATGTGGCTCCTTCCCAGTGGGCTTAAGTAACTGGTTTGGCTCATTTCCTTCGTTGTAGCTTCTCTCTTGTTGGGGCAGCTGAATTAAAGCAAACATATTGAATATCACCCTGCTTACCACATAACACTGTGGCATACATTCGTGCTTTTGGGGAACAGCAAAGGATACACGCAAGTGAGTGAGAAATGCTCTGTTAGCAGGTTTGATGAGCTGCTATCTTCCTGTTTGGCGTAAGGCTAGTGAAGTCCTGGAGGCACTCAGCCTGCTGGAATGAACTGCTGTGTTAGCTTTTTGTTATGGCTGATCAGCTTGTTTCCAGCTTGGACATTGAGAAACAACTTTGTTGCTTGTTTTTAAAACACACAATCTTGCCAGAGCTTTTATTTCTCTTCTACAGAGTCTCTTTTGACCCCTTTGATTTCTTTCTGCGCTCCTACTTTTCTGAGCGGCATGCTATTATCTTTCCTTGCCTTACATTGAATTGCCTATAGGCTAGCAGCCCGGCACATAGCTCAGAGGTGGCAGAGCTGACCTCTGCACAATTAACTCAACAGGTCCAAGCTCCGTAAGGAATCTTTGCTTTAGAGGACATAAGAAAGATAAACACTCTGAAAAATAAAATCAGTTGTAGGAATTGCAGGAGGGGTGCTGAGCAGGAAAAGCAGTACTGCTGAGCTCTCTGATTTATAGAAAATGATTGCTGAGGTGTCAACCTGAATTGACAATCACAATTTCAAGTTGAAATGTGACTGCGTTTCAGTTTTTAAACAAGCAAAAAAATCAAACTTGAATTGCTTGCTTGTCAAAAATTTCTTGGGAGAAAAAGCAGTCTACTTCAGCACCAATATAGCTGGTTACACATCTCTACAGAGACCCCAAAAGAGCGAAGTGTTTATGACCGTCAGCTGGACACACACCAAAGTTTATGGCCCCTGAAAAGCTCGAGCCACAATGATGCATTGGGTCCCCCAAAAGTACACCGCAGAGATAGTAACACGGCCAGATAAGCATAATGCTTTTGGCTTCATGGATTTGCTTGAGTGAAGTTAAAAATACATTTAAATGTCCTGCTGGGTCAGGGCTTGAGTGCGGAGATGCAATTTGTTCTGCGGTCCGATGGCACGCCATCAAACCCAGGACCATCTCAGGCGGTGGTCAGCTGACAGCGAGCCAGCTGGTGATGTCAGGTTTCAATATGAGGGCTATTGCGCAAAATCCAGTGAATGTGAGAGCTGATGAGTCAAATCAGATCTGACAGCTGAAAGAGAGAAATGCTCCCTTGTGCTTTTGCAACTGTTAATCTCTCATTTATACAGCGTGTAAACTCCTTCCAGCAAGAATTGTGCATTTGGTTCTTTATTAGTACAGGGCTTAGCGCAGCAGTGGCCACGGCTGGGACAGCCTGGGCTTGCTCTAATACAGGTATCTAATACCGGGGTTTTCTGGGTGTGTGTGATCCCCTAGGTTTTGTCAGATAAGGCAGAGTTCTTGAAACGAACCTTTCCATAGCGACATACTGGTTTTGGGAAAACATCATTTGATAAAAATTTCCAGGATGGAATTTCTCCTTCAAATCAGAGGGCAAGCCCACAATCTGTTGTGGTTATGGCCCTTATGTGAGATGTAAAAGCATGGTAGAGGAAGGACCTATGGATCATCTGATATTTCCAGTGATTACCTCAACTCCTAAGCTGTTCCTCACTCCCTGCTTTGCTCTCTGCCCTCTCCCTTCACAGGTACCCACCTCTTCTGAAGTCTTAACTTCATTTTATTGCAGACAAGCTGCTTTGTCAAAGTCCGAGAAAGTTTCATGGCAGAGGAAAAATGTTTCTTGGGCAAACCTGGTAATATAAGAAAGGCAAAACCTGTTTGCTCTTTGGTGCAGCCACTGTCTGTACTTGCATACCAGACGATGCAGGGTTGGGTGCAGCTAAGGTGAAGGGAAGCATTTATCTGCATCACTGGTTCAGTTTTGTAGGTTCCTTCTGCAGTGGTTGAAAAGGTCAAAAGTGGAGACTCCTTCCTTCTTGTCAGATCCTAAATCAGTGGGGAAAATACTCAAGCTCAGACAGAAGGGTCAAGTCCAGCATTTCACAACAGGTTCTGGCTGAAACAAAAACAAGACATCCTCACCTTGGCCATGTCCATCTTCCCACTTGGAGCTGGCCTTTTTTTCTTTTTTTTTTTTTTTTTTTTTCTACAGGGTGAACTCTCCTGGGGTGGGATGGCGGGTATTTTGAATGGTAGCTGTTGCTGTGCTGCCTAAAATGAGCAGTACAAGAATAGCCTGCTCCCCAAAATATAAGTGGTCTTTGAGTTCCAAGTCTTATAAAAGCTCTTCTGCCTGTGGAGCGCATGCCAGATGGAAAATGCCCCTCTGATTTCCTCCAAACATGCGTGCAGCTGTTACTGCTTCCCCTTTTTTTTCCTCATGAAATTTTTAGACCTCACCTGTTGACACATGCATTATAGGGTTGGGGGTTTTTTGTGTGTGAGATTATTTTTTTTTCTCCCTTGTTCTCCTAAAGGAAAATGACTTGAGATGTTTTGGAGAAATGACATAGGGCAGAAGCTGTGAAAATACCTTTGACATACTTTTAAGGGTGGGAAATTTCAGATACCGGCAAGCCTTTGTGCCCACAATACAGTGCCTGGCTGGAAAGAGTCTTTGTTTATAGCTTGTTTTATTTTGCGAGACAGAAGCTGGAAACTGCCCAGGTCTTAGGGGGAATACCGAGCATTTAGCTTGGACAGAAATAGAGCCGCAGCTTAGGACACACTGAAACAAATGGAAGACAAAGTGATGACCCAGATCCAAGTTATTAAGGGTAAATACATATTGACAAGATTGAGGATTAGGTAGAAGGTACTTACACAATGAAGGAACCGTCTACACATTGTGCACTGAATAAAGTTTACGCTGCAATCTGGGGCTTTCTCAGGGTAGTCGATTTTTCATTAAAAAGAAGATAACCAGCTCAAAGGAAAAAAACCTATTTCTCTCTCCCAGCACCTACTGTATTGTGAATGCAATGTGACCGGTGCACCAAAACGTCACGATAAATCTGGCAGGAGGGTGTCTGTGCCGCTCCAGTGCGACAGCCGGGCTTGTACCACGTAAGGATCTGGCTCATGGCGATGTCATAGCTTACATATGTCTCCTTCTTTGCAGGAGTCTTCATTACTCGGTTCACCTTGAAGTGCCCCTTTTACTGTGACTCGCAGCCCTGTCTGCTCATAGGCTTAACAGATCCTTCGGTGTCTGGTGATGCTATTAAGAATGACTCAGGAAAGAGGAAAAATAGAGGTTCCTAAAATAGGGGTTGAAGGAGGACAAAAGATTTACATTAACCGTTTTAAGACCATGAGCCCTATGTGAATGTGGTAATAGAAAAAAAAAAAATATGGGGTTAGGAGGCAGGTGGAAAAATATTCTCAAAGGAAAAGATAATTGTGGCGGAGCTAATCTTTTGCATCTCTTAGCTGGCTGATATCTCTAGCTGAATGCAAAGACTGAGCGTTTAGCAAATAATATTACTCAGTTTAGCTGCTGGCTGATGCTCTTCATTTTCTTTGAACGGGTTGTACAGACCCACTAGTAAAATCAGACATGATACAGCATGCACTGAGCATGTGTCCCGCTTCCCTGTGGCACCTGCCTGATGAGGTGTACTTTTATTAGGATATGGGCGTAGCTTGCTATCATGGCACGTGACAGTCATGACTCATAAAACGTGTCAACAAAAACCCGATTCTTGCAACTGTCATAAACTATCATTTCCCTGTAGAAAGCCATATTGGGGAATATTTTTGAGGGGGCTCTAAACATATCATTTGCTTAGGTAAAGCCTAGTTGTTTGGAAATGGTGTCAGATAAGAGCTAGGAAACCTCAATTCTTTCTCAGCTGGATTAGCTGACAATATCCTAGGTCAAGAAGCACGTTGGTTTAGAAGAAAGCCTCATGGCATTGTTAGGGCTATATTTAAGACTGTTTAAATGCTTAAGGATGCAGACAGATCCTTAGGTGCTCCTGAAAATCCCAACAGGCATCCTTAGAAGATGTGTACAAATATCTCGGTGTTTTGTTTGCCTGGTGGGTCTGGGGAAAAGGAAAGAATGAGGAAAAACTGTTCACCTTGTGTCATGCAAACCTAATTTTGTTCCAGTTTCCAGCAACACAGAGAGACCAAAGATTATTCATTCTGGAGCAAAAACAGACCATTTGACCCAAAGTAAAAAAATAAATAAATCTTTTTTCAGATTGAAGTGATGCTTTACTTACGCTTTAGTATTTTTTTATTTTTTTTTATGGAGAGATTTAGTTTTTGTAATATTGAAACAAAACTTGAAACATTTCTGAAGTGAAAAATTGCCTAGAGATTAATTTCAAACATATTTTGTTGTGGTACTATCTGCTTTTTTTCTGACAATTTTTCGTATTGGCATTTAAACTTTATGAAATCTGAGGTCTTATTCCACCAGTTTCTCTCACATGCTTCAGAGTACATTAGGTCTTAGTTTTAAGATCTCACTACTGTTTTTGTGATACTGAATTATTGTCATTCTGAAGACCCACAAACCTCTAGAAAAAGGGGACTGAGATCTTAAAGATGAATTTCCAAAAATGAATTTGTAGCAGAATGACCCCACCTGAGACTCTCTGCTGAGATTAATTTACAAATAACACTGCTTCTCCAAACTGATTTTTCCTTAGTTGTCCTGGTTTTGGCTGGGATAGAATTAATTTTCTTTCTAGTAGTTGGTATAGTGCTGTGTTTTGGATTTAGTATAAGAAGAATGTTGATAACACACCAACTACTAGAAAGAAAATTAATTCTATCCCAGCCAAAACCAGGACATTAGTTAATATTTCCCTGCATTTTGCTTTATTCATCAAATATCCTTCAGGATTTGGCCTATGACTTTTAAGCTCTTTGTGCTTTAAATTGCTGGATAGACATAGCTTGGGGGCATCTGGCGTTGGAAATTTGTTTTATTAGCTGTCCCCCAAAGGTTTGCCTCCGTTTGCGAGTGGCTCCGTGCCCAGGGATGAAGCGTTCTGGAGGTTGCAGCACTGTGGGACACGGAGCTATTTTCATACCCACAATCGGAGGGTATTTTCACAGGAGAGCGAGCAGGAAGTTATTGTTGCGGCTTACCTTGAATAGACAAAGGGAAAATCACCCGCAATCCCAGCGTAAGCTCCTGCTCCTGCAACATCCAACTGTCGCAGGAGCTTCTGGGGCTTAAAACGCCTAGGTCTGCTCTATTGTTCCTTAGTTTTCTATAGCCCTCGCATGTTTAAAAATGATTTAGAAAGCCTGCTAGCACAGAGCCAGGCTTTGTAGTGTTTTTTGTATACACTATTTCAAACTTGACTCTGTGCAAGTTGTGAGGATCAAAAAAAAAAAAAAAAATATATCCATCATTATTTTCTTACTTGAGGGGAGGGGTGGTGGTGGTTGTTGTTGTTTCAGTTTTTAGCCAGCTTCCTGTATTTACTTTTCAGCCTGCTCTGGTGGTGTGATGACTTCTGGTGTTTACCGGTTTTAACAGCTGCGAACCTCCAGGAAGGTCTCGCCAGCTCTTCCTGCGTGTTTCCGAAGGGCACCCCCGTACCCCCCTCCACCCCAGAGCTGCGAGGGGGGGAAACAGGAGAAATGGGTCAGAAACCTCCGGCTCCCCCTTTCCCTGCCGGTCTTGATTAATTCCATAAAAACATATTGAAGTAGTGGGTTCACCAGCTTCCTAGAAAAAGACTCCAAGTCCTTTCAGCCAGCCACCTGACACAGATAACCGAAACTAGGGATATTTGTATTGAGTGAGACAGTCCGGGTTTATCGTATACAACATCCGCTTGATAACTGCCTGATGATTTCAACACTGAAATACATTCTGCTAAAGTGAATTGCAAAGGGCTAGCCCAAGCACTGACGCATCCCAAATATCCTTTTGGTATAGCCTGCAGATAGCAGAATCTGCCTAACGTGAGCTCATTCACCTGAAGGATCTTTTAAATGCACTTTTCACTTCCTTCTGTAAAAACGAAGCTGTTGTCGTAGTGCCTTTCACGGGCAAGTGGCACAGACACGTGTGTGACCTCCCTCCGACACACACAAAAGGCAGGATGAGTTTTCCCTGCGAGGCAGCGTTCCCGAGTGCCGTCGGGAGCCCCGTGCGGAGGCAGGTACTGCGTACGCCCAGCCCAACGCCTTCCCGTGTTCCGGCACAGCACTCCTCACCTGCACCGTATCCCTCGGTCGGGACTGCGCCGTGGGTGCTGGTGCTACCGCGTATTTAAAGCTGGACCCAAAAGGCATTTATTTCCTGTGCTGCTCTGGGTGAGCAGAAGTTTTGCTAGTCTTGGGTTATTTAAAGGATGTAAAGCAACTCTGAGTCCTATTATAAAAGCAGCAAAAAAAAAAAAAAGAAATAAAAATAGTAGTTTGCATTGTCTCTGTTTGGATGCCTCTTCTGCTGGGGAAGCAGCACCACCTACTCCCACCCTCCAGCTGACAGCCGGGGGGGTTATTAACTTGCTTGGCAAAGCTGGGGGCTGATATGATCTGGTAATATTCTGCTAGTAACACTTTCTTTACAATTAAAATTATTTCTGAAATGTAAGCAAACTCCTTTAGCGTTTTTGAAAGAGATTAGCAAACATACAGGATAGGATTTTCAGAAAAAAACCCCTAAAATCTAGACTGGATTTATATTTTTGTCACTTTAAATGATGCCAGCATGGCCAAAGGGATAACCTACTCCCCTTCACCTGAAACAGTGTAAGAGTGTTGTTACCAGTATAGCTTATTCCAGTTTGCAAAAGCAAAGTAAGAGACATCACTGTTACTGGTAAAGGATTTCCATCGGCTTTTCTGTGGCTGGGGGGAAAAGCCATACTCGTCCCCTGTAGGGTTATGCTCCCAAAGCACAGAAGCTTGAGAGGCCTGAGGCAATAGGGCTCCCGTGTCACCGAAATGCCCTTAGGTGCCATCTGAAGTTGTAGTTTCCCAATTCCCTTGTGTTTACTGAAGGGTGTGAATAACCAGCAA
Source organism: Oceanodroma leucorhoa (assembly GCA_030449065.1). NCBI lineage: Eukaryota > Metazoa > Chordata > Aves > Procellariiformes > Oceanodroma > Oceanodroma leucorhoa. Next base: position 5,115,310 of record JASVER010000025.1, on the reverse strand, counting down.
AAGCAGTGTTAAAGCCTTGCGTCTCTGGGAGACACGAGAGATGAGTGTCATCAAACAAAACCAGGAAAGAGGGAGAGGAAGGGCAGCGTTGCGAAGGACAGGAAGGTGGATATTAAAAACAAGGAAAGCATAAGAAGGACGGGCACATCAGACTGAAATAGCACATGTGAGAAAACTCTCCCAGCAGCAGCTACGTACGGTCTTAAAATGAAAGATGGGGGCAGGAGGAAGAGGGAGTGGAAAACTGGCATGAGACCCTTCGTTTGGTCCCCATGCAGAACCAGCTAAAAAGGAAGAAAATGGAAACCGTTTGCAACAGAAACCCGAAAGTCAAAGTTCTTTCACAGCAGAACTGAGACAGAAAAGAGGCAGAGAGAAAGTTATTGTAAGACATCGTGGCTTGTTCTCTCCTACGCCTGCAGGTATTCTGGGGTCTGAAGTTTCTGTGCCTCGGAGGCTTTTCTTCTTTTATTGCTGACAGCAAGGAATTTAGAAAATACACAAGATGCCACATTAGTCAAGTTTTTTTTATCTTTTTGGCTGTGTTTTTGTTTCTTTTTTAACTGTTTCATCAAAAGGAGCAAGGGAGGAGAATCAGGTGACATAAAGAACAAGTCAAATGCCTTTGGTTTTTTTATCAGAATCGCATAATTAAGCTATCTTCTTTTTACTAAAATATTTCAGGGTTGGACCCTATGTGTTCTGGGCGGTTATGCTTTGCAAAGAATTAAATAAACCGCTGACTTTGCAGGATGAAATTAAAATGCTAAGTGCAGCCCAAGTATGTAGAAGTGAGAGAGATTTGGATTATTGAGTAGAAGACAAGATGTAAATAGCTTTATAGAAAATCTCTGAAGTGTATAAATCTACCTATTGAAAGATTTCTCTTTCCTTTTGCAGTCTAGGTTTGGATTAATTTTAATGTTTATCAGAGCAATGATATTCAGGTTCTTTTTCCTTTTTAATAGCTTTGATTACTACTTTTTTAATCGTTCACTCATAAATCCACCAATCTGGGACCATTATACATTGTACTTTGGCTCAGGACCATAGAAAACAATGGCTTAAATCCCATACATGCTTTGGCGTCCGCTCAATAACTAGTGCATTCATTTATGCTAAATTTACTTCTGTTTTCAATATTTCCAGTGTGCCCTAACCCTTTTGACCTACAATCTGCTGTAAATCCCTTTTACTACTCACTGACACGTGACTTTATAAATCATGCACAGGGCACTAAGATGATCCTATAAGTGAACCTGGTATTTAGACTACAATTGAAAGGTCATAATTCTGGGCACATTTAAAAGGCAAAGCTTGCAACAGCAGTTAGTACGTGATTCAATCTTTGACCTGAAAAGCAAAAGGAAAGCAAGGTTCCTGCTCCCCCCATTACTACACGCACATAATTTTATTTAAAATAGTGCATTCAGCAGATAGATGAAGCAATTTAAATTATTTATTCCTCAGAACCCACATCTTGGAAATATGTGGCACTAGAAAATGCAGCAGTGCTCTGAAACTCGGAGGAGTCCCTGGGTGTATAGATTCAGCTGCTCCCTGGATCCTTTCCCAGAGGAAGGAGAGGGTCCACGCATTTCCATACCACGTTTTGTTCAGTGGAAACCTCAGATATTTTGCTACAACTGGAGCAAAACTGCAAATCTGAGGTGCAGTATCCATGAAGCGAGATCTCCTTGTGATTGCGACTGTTTTGTGTGAAACTGCTTGTCAAAGCGTCTTAGAGATTTGGGGTAAAATGGGCGAGTTCAGCTTCCCGTTGGTATCAATGGAAAGGTCCTCGTCAGCTGCCTTGTATCTGTTCACATATCAAAGCCTATCCTAAAGATTTTTCCTATTATATTATTGGGTAGGATTCATTCTGTTGTCTGTCCATAAGGCAGCTAAGTCGGGTCAGGGGTAAATTGGAAGGGCCTGTTTATCTTTGTGGACCCTAAAAGGAGAAGACTCCAGTGGAGACATTTCAAATGTAGAAATTTCCCACCTACAGTTAGGGAAGATGAATCTACCTTTTATGCCGGAGGCACATCCAGTAATGTCAACTGAATACTGCTGTTGATCAGTGCTCAGCACCCTTGTATAGGCTTTCTCTCTTGCTATGTGGACATAGTCCCGGTGACTTCAGCTGGTGCTGGATGTGACCAGAGCAAGCCAGTTGCTTGTTTTTTGCAGGTCTGAACTTGCAATTTCATCCAGTCCGTGTTTTCTCAGCTCATCTGGTGGCTTTGCCCCGTCATTCCCAACCAGCTGAGAGGCTGACCACTTGCAGAAACTGGTTTGTTATCAGGGGAATATGACGTGTATGTGTGTGTGAAAAACTGCTCTAGAGCAAACTCATCCGTGAGCAGAAAGAGCGCGTAATTCTGTGAGTAAAAAATACTGGCGCTGCTCTTCCCATCAACTACTTAGCAAGGCTGTTATTTACCACTTGCCTTGCCTAGTACCCAATAAAAATTTGATTTGCTTTTCATGTCCACAGTTCTGGCAGCACTTATGTCCACTCTTCAGGGGAAGTAGACTACAATGTTGTAGGTAAATAAAAAGGGAACCCAATCCAGCTGCAAAAAAAAAAAATGGCTATAAAACCAAAACAAAAATACAAACCTCTAAAAATTCAGAGCTTTTCTCTTGGCAACTTTTGAAATAACAGACTACTGCTCATAACATTGCATAACATGAGAGAACATTACTCACTATGAAGTGATGTAATGTGACATCTGGTATTTGGAAACTTCAGCTATACGCTAACTATATGTTGTCTTGACTTGTTAAAGTAGTTGCAAGATACTTTGTGCGTGGAAAGCACGTGTGTCAACACAGCCAATGCACGGCTCTCATGAGGACTGCATACCTTCTGCTGGCACAGGCTTTTGTCTTCTTTTCTTGCCCAGTTTCATCTGATTTCCAGTTACAGTCGTTGTGCAGATGCATCTCTGCCAAAAGCCACAACAGTTCGAGTTAGAGGAGGCGAACGGTAGCACATCAGAAGATGGGTGCAGGGCATGGCCTCTTACACGCACTCCTAGCAGCAGACTAGCCTTTTCATGTATGGGAATTGCAGCATGTAGAAATAATTCATATATTTTTCATCTACACTACCAGTTTTATGGATAGATATGCTATTTTAAAGTCTGTCTTAAAGTTTTGACAAATGCTTTATATGATGTCCCCCACTGGGCAGTGCCTGGCCATACATCTTTCCCTGATTGCTCGCTCTGAAAGGCACAAGACCATGTTTATGCTACATGATGCAATTTAATTTTGTTTTAGTTTAATTATAATTTAAAAGTTACCTTCGAGTCCAGATACACTCACTCTCCTTTCTGCAAACCTGCAAGTTTAGCATCCAGTCCCATAGGCTGCTCATGAGACAGACTCGTGTATGGAAGCTGGTGGGAAGCTGGGGTCAAAGAAAAGACGTAATGGAAATATAGCTGGGACTTTCCAAAGTGTTCACACTAGGCTAAGCATTCCCACTGAAAGCACTAGGACAGCAACGAAACCAGAGCTGGCTTTGCAGAAATAAGAGGTCTGTGTTCTCGCAGTGCTCGCTCCCTGCCCCGCTGCCTCAGCCTGCACCATCCCTCCTGCTCCTCCATCGCTTTGATTGATTCCCCCTATGAAACGTGAGCTGAGGATTTCCCATCTTCTATTTTTACTCCAGGTTTGGATCACTCTGAGTTTCCAGGAGGCTTTAACTCCTAGGCTGTATTACAAATACCTTTCACGCTCTCTTCTCACCTTCTCCCCTCCTACCCGAATAATTTTTATCATCTCTCTCTTGCTCAGAGAGAGAGATCCTGTTTCTGCATTGACCCCAAGTGAGCGCGGCTGGCCCGGCTCCTCCAGGTCCTGCGGTAGCCGTGTGAATTGCTGAGGGTCCAGCTGCAGACCTTTTACCTCTCCTTGTGTTTGTTGGTTTGTCACTCGGGCACCGCTGGTAAGGTAACACCCGGCTAACAACTGTACAGCATCAACTTTAGGATAACTTGGCTTTTAACGCTTTGCCTGTTCTTTGCCTATCACCTTAAAGACTGGGAAGAAGAGGAAAAGGAAAAGAAAAGGCAGGAAAAAAAATCCCAGTTAAAATTCACTTACACCCTTCTGCTTGTTTGTCAAAGTGTGCACCCTGAAGGGCATAAACCCAAACACAGTCTGCTTCTATTCAGCCAAAAACAGGTACTGTGGGACAAAGTTTTAGGACAGTAAGTGTGGAATTAGTGCAGGTTTAAAAGGTTCCTTCCCATGTGCCAAAATCTCACCTGTTGTACCACTACAACTGTCACACTAATATCTGAAGGGAACGTGGCCCAAATGTGGGATGACAAAGTTGTCCTTTCCCACACAGCCTGCTGCCCACAGCTGTTACCGAAAACCCTGAGGCTGTGGCATTTCACATCATGTCATTGAATTTAGTGGCCATCAGATCTTCACCAGTTTCTTGAAGCATTCAAAGCTTGTGTGGTTTTATTTTTTTCTAATATTTCCATATTCATTCCTTCTCTTTTTTGGATAGTGTCCGGCAGTTCTAGAAAGATAATTTGTAAACATTACAAAAAAGCCATGTACGTTCACGCATGCTTTAAAATAAAACCAATAATAAATCACTTCAGGTTATAAGAGACTTTCCTTTTCTTCTCTGAAATTAATTACCTGAAAATAAGAAGTATCTTATTAGTATCTGTGTTAAATGACATGTCAACAAACCAGCTCTTTTCTCTCATCAGCAGATTATGGTGCTGTTTAACATGCTCTTCAAGAGATGTTAATTAATATGGATGCCTTGTGTTTTCATGTTATAAATAGCTTAAGTGGGTGCTAGGCAATTGTTTCTTCCTTGCCACATAACTTTTATGTGTAAACTGCCGCACAGTAAGTATTTAGTATATGATTCATAAGAAGCACCACAGTGAAGACTTGTAATAGAACAGATAAAAAACAAACAAACTACTCGGAGCTGTAAAATGCCTAGCAGGTCACCTGCTTTATTTCCCTGCTGACAGTGCTGGATTGTTCCCTGTGATATTGCCTTCTGGAAATCACTGCTTAATTAACTTCATTAAAAAGGAATATTTCTAGGGATCAATCCAAGTGTTTATCTTAATGTTTGCTGCAGAAGAAAAAAAAAAAAAAAAAAAAAGGCAGAAAGTTTGTAGTACTGCACATTAGGAGATTGCAAAGAGCAGTGACATCTGAGGTCTACCAGTTTGCCATATCTTTCCTCTCTCTTCTTTTTTTTTTTTTTTCCTTTTTTATTTGAAATTGTTCATTTTGGTTACGGGCTTTCTCTGAATGCGTACCTCGATATAATCCCCTACCTTGGGACTTCAGGATCAGTTTACAATCGGTGATAACAACAATACCCAATTCAGAGTATTTCCTAGGGTAAATCCATAAGGATTTAAATTGGAATTAATTTTATGTTTACAGGGTGGGGTTTTTTTCTGCTTCTATGCAGATCAAAGTCACTATATAATTCATTTGTGATCTCTGACTCACCTGTAAAGGAAAAGAGAATGAGATCAGCAGTCTTGCAGAAAAAGGGTAATGAATTTTCTTTAGTTAATTTGTATTACTGAATACACAGAAGATTCAGATTATTTACTATCCATCTATTATTTCTAATGAAAGTATCATAGCAGGTGAGAATGAAGAGATTACTTTACATGCGGAATAAAAATTGATAGAAAAAAAGGCAATAATTTTCTTCTACCTCATTGTGTCCTTGAGATGTGACCACTATAATGAATGGAAAATATTTTGTTAATGAAGGCATTTTGAAGAAGAAACATTGACTTGAAACTCCATTCTAGAACATTTTCCCAGTTCTAATGTGAATGAACTGTCCAGCACACTGCACTTTACGAACACCCCATTCACCACGTATGTGCACATGCATTCGTGCTCTTGTGTACGGGAGTGCAGAGAGTTTTTGCCGCAATTGTGCGCGACCTGCTCGCAGCTCCCAACAGCACTGCGGAGAAATTAACTGCAGGTGAGGCCGAATCAGTGTCCACTGCCTCCAGGCAACTCCCAAATAGCTGAAAATATGCCAGCGAACATGCTGGGATTGGAGTTGTAAGAAAAATGACTTAATGAGGTCAAAATTAATCAGAGGGGGGAAGGAATGGCAGGTGAGAGAGAAGCAAAACTTTCATTGGCAGCCTTTGAACCTAAAATTATTATTGAAGTCACTGTCTGGGGGCAAAGGAGGGTGAACCTTAGCACTTTGCCTAAAGAAATCCAAGAAAAAGGTTCTCTGATGCCCCTTTGAATTGTCGGATCGTCTCCCCAGAGGTGTTTATGTGCTTTGTGGAGCTCCATGAGAGCTGGACACCTTGAGTCTCCTCCTCATGGTGAAGCGTAGAGGTCAGCGGAGGAGAGGGGTGCAGTGTATGGAGCGTGGGGTGGGAGTTACAAGAAAGGAGCTTGGAAACAAAGAGGGGAAGCAGAAATCCAGAGCTCTGACAGTCACTTGGACTGAGGCTGGGAAGTCATACATAATCCTTTCGAAGACTAGCCTTCCAAAGAAGCCATTGTTTGAGTCCTGGCATGATTTGTGCCTGTACTTGCTATGGAAGAGTTTCTCTAATCATTTGAGGTCATGAGACTGTGACTTAATTACTGTGAATTCTACTGCTAAATAGTATTGAAGTACCAAGGGGGAGAAGATAGCACAGCTGACAGCACGCAGTCTTAAACCTCTCCACGTCTATATGTACCTGCATTCTTGCAAAGAGTTTGGGAAGATTTTTCTTCCTCAAAACACAGGTTTATATTGAGACAGTCACTGAAAGTGGAAACCAAATCAGCTCTTTGGGAAAACATTTTTAAGGAATGCTGCCAACTAGTATCTACTGGCCCTTGCTTAGTAGGTGATTTTTTGACATGCACTGAGAGGGTGTTTTAATTAACATTTCAAAAAAAAAAAAACGGAGGAAAGAGTGATTTTTCATCTTTAGAAGGTCAAAAGGTATTCAGATATTATAGAAATGGATATAGTGCGAGAGCCTAAAGAGACAGAGGCATGTCAAAACACTTAAATACCACATCCCCTTAGAGTAGCTATTTTCTTTCTGTTATCATGTTAAATAGAGGTATCATAGAAATTAATCTCCTGTTCAGACATGCTCAAAAGATAAGGTAGAGGTGGTGGTAGGCACTCCTTGTTCAGAGTGCCTTTGCTACATTTGGCCAAAGTAACGGGGGTGCTTATTAAAATAAATAGTTGTATAATTATTTTGTAATGTGTTACCCTGTTGCAATCAGCCCTACAAATGGGTGTCATCACTTTTTATGAAGAGATGGTATTCGCAAGTGTGAAAGGTTAATCAGATTGTTCGTTAGCCAGGCACAATGCAGGGCATCTCACGTCTTCCGTCTTGGAAGTGATAGAGGGAGAAAGCTTGCAATGGGAAAGCCTTTTAAATTCCAGTTCTTGTACTTCTCAGTAGCAGAGACCATCAGTCATGCTGAACTTCACTGAGAGCTCCCTAATGCACTTCACTTGAACTTTTAAACTGCTCAAGTCAGCTTTTGTTCAAGCTGGGACCCCCAGATCAAACTGGTTTTATATGAAAGAGGCTGGTTTACCACAGGGAATGTCATCCGTTTTACTGAACTTGCTTCAGAGCCAGCCTGCACATAAAGAAATAACCAGTTTTACTGTGCCCAAAAACTGCCTTACACCAAACTCTGAGTGTGCCTGCATGTGTGACACCCCCCCCACATGCTCCCGTTTGTGGGGTGGATGGACACTGCCTGGCCAAACAGCTCCTCAACACACAAAAAAGCAGAAATATGTCAGAAGTAGAAATTCCTCTCATCCTGTTTCAGTGATCAATAAAGGCATAGTAAAGCGCTCTCAAATATGAACATTAAAATGAATTTATTCTATTTGAAGCTTGCATTGGATGCAAGATGGTGGTAATAATAATAACGTAATGCTGTTAAGTGTGAATTGTTCTTTTCAGCGGTTGTGGGAGATGCTCTAAGCTGAATGATGAGCCTACTGTAAGTAAAAATTGAGCCCAGCTCCCAAACTCTTTCAAAGAACCTGCACACCTACATGAAAGAATTTTTATAAAGCTGAATATGTGACAAGAGACTTTTGACAGCTCAAATGCTCTTATAAGTGCTGAAAATAGATAATTTTCCAAATATATTTCCCTATCCAAGGCAGTACATCTGTTTAAACAGCTGAGGGTATAAAGGGCTTGCAAATAAAATTTAAAGTTTGCAGGTGTCTATGTCTGAAGGTGATTCAAAGGTTAGAAGACAAGAATAGAAACAAGAATAGTTGGGCTCTAATCCTACAGGTGCCATAGTGGTTTCACCTACAGAGCTACTTCCATTTCTTCAAGGGAACGTTTTAAACCTGTCTTTCCTATCCTAGTTGATCCTTTCCTATCTCCTTTTCCACCTCCTATCAGCACCAGTAGCCATTTCAGTTGTGCCAGTTAAGCTCAGGCTCTGAGTGTGGACCTCACAGCTGAATCCCATCCAGCTGAATCCGAACAACTGGATGGGGACTAATTCTCAACAGGTGGCAACAAATGGGGCTGGAAACATCTCAAAATGCCATCAGAATAGTAATGTGCCCTGGTTGGCCCATCAGAATATAAATTATTTTTGTCTCTGGAGTGCCTTGTGGGCTTAGTACTTAATATGTTCAGGTTTCCCAAGCAGTCAGAGCCCAGGGAAGGAAGGGAGCTGTAGAAGTACAAAATATCAGCATTACAGTAAATTGCAGAGGGGAAGCACGCTGTCATTTCCATGTAAAAACAAATTGGAGCTGTATGCTGACTGCCTGGTGGGTGGCGAGAGCAGCATTGATGCTGTGATCTACAGCCTCCTGGAAAATAAAAATCTGCATGATTAAACTTCACGTTTCTCCACAGCACTGAACAATTAGGCAGGGTGGAGGCTGGTTTCAAACAGGCATAAATCTTTCTTCCCTCTGCTTGAATCTCACGCTGATAGGAATAAGTTTTCTTATCGGCCTCTGATGGTAAGAAACAAGGATCCAGATAAAGTTGTTTATTCCAGTCAGGTATTGGCATGATGTGAGAAAACATACTGGGAGACCAGATGTTCAGAAGTTGGCCACCGCAGGCATTTGCTCAGGAGCAGGAAAAACGATTTTCCCTCCTTTTCCCTGGCCCGGCTTTGCCTGTTGTTATTTCCTACAAGCACCTCGACTTTTTCCTTCGCCAGTCGGCAAAGCACGGTTTCTCCTCTTCTGCACCGTCTGTTTTCAGAGCAGTTTTTGATTACTATCAACACACAAATGATAAATACTCCTTGGGATTCAGGAAAGCATTCGGCTGAACATAATGAATAGGATTTAAGCACATGCTTAGTAATCTGTTTGGCCACACCAGTAACCACCAATCTCATATAGGACAGTGTTGACAGCTCAGCTATTAGGTAACTTGTATCTTCTATATATCAGAGAAATCGCCTGGCACTTGCAATTCCCTGGACACCAGTTTAGCAGGAATGGGCAATTAAGTTTCTTTAAGTCCCTATGGGTGGTTTGAGCATAGTTGGCAGCGTGGATGGGTGGAAACTTGCTTGCAGCGAGCTAGGCTCTCCCCAGACGCACCAAATTCATCTCTCATCATGGGGAGAGTCACCCGCAAAATAGGAGGATGACATTTGTGGATGACTTTGTTCTTTTGGGGTTTGTTTGGAGGGTTTTTTTCCAATTAATAATATTTCAGTATAAGCTAGACAGGGGAGAAAAACACAATATGAAAATGTTCTTTGATCTTGATCAAATGTTTACTCTATTAAATAACTAATTAAAAAAATGAGTAGAGCTGCGCAGCCTCATCTGTCTGCAAAGTGTTTGTAGTCTACAAGCACGATAGGAGATAATCAAATGTCTACATAATCTTCCCTTTTAACCTTTCAATAAGGAAGCTTTTCCAGCCCGGCTGTACCTGAAGCAATTAATAACCGCGCATCTCGGCAGATAGGGTACCTTCTGAGGGCAGCCCATTGTACGCGGCATAAAAAAAATATTAGAAAGCACTTCACTAACCAATCTGAAATGAAAGCATTCAATCTTAATCCTGTCATCAGGGTTGCCTAATTAAAGGAATGAGCAGATTTATGAAGCTGCTATTTTTAACAAAGCCCCGGCACATTCAGTGCCTTGGCCTCTCGGCGCGGCGGAAGTGATGTCAGTGGTTGCCTGAGCGAACATGAATTATGTTTACAATATCCCAGGAGAACTTTTGTATTTTTCAACTCCCACAGAAAACTATCATATTTAGCTTCAAATAGAAAATCTCAGGCAAGGCTCCAAGTGATTTACACAAGCTGAAGCTTTATTTTTCTTTCATATTTCATCTTACAATATCTTTTCCTGATTCCTTGTATTGCCGTAAAGTCCGATCTTTTGTAAGTCCAGTTTAAAGCAGTGGGACAAATTTTCCTCCCGATCAGACTGGAACAAATTTTAGGGGTTCCTATAAAGTCATCAGACATAACCCACATTTGCAGTGGGGGTCAGTGGTGACAGCATTTTGTCAAATGGGATTAGGAACTTGAGAGTGTGTGTGCTGGGACACCTGTAAATATATAAAAAGTGAGTTTAGATTGCAACAGATGGGGAATTTGTTAGGAGAGAGTAGTTCCCCCTTGGCACTGTTGGCACTATCTCTGCCTCTCCCACCTCTTAGAGCCACGGCACTTTTTTGAGAAACTTCCTCGTAAACAACTTGTTCATACAATGAGGGATCTCCAGGAGCATCCGTGAAACAGCCTCAGCCCCTTCCTTCTACCCTCTGTCTGAAATTGTCGTCTTTAGTGATGCTGCTGGGGGAGATGGAAGGGGGAAAGGTCCAAGTTTGAAAATGAAGCTGTCCTCCAGTGAGTGATAGAAACAGTCTTGATTTCAAAGGTTGAAGAACCCCCCCTTCCCAAATCAGGAAAAAAAAAAAAAAACCACCCCAAAAAAAAACAAATCTAAGGGAAAGAAACCATTAATACAATTTACAGAGAACAACAATTCAAGCTTGAAGTACTTTCAGTGTTTTGTTCTTAACATGTATTGATGAAAACCTTTTAGCATTATCCCTATATTTAGCATTGCAATAAATGTTCTGCATCCCCACGCGGCCATCACTGCTCATTTAAAAGCCTAATAGCTTAATTTATGACAGGTTTTCTTTCTAATGCCACTGTTTTCATTCTCATGAATTATAGATCCAGCTCTATATACAGTGTTGGTATCAGAGAAAAACTAATGCCTTCTCTTTATGAAGAGAAAAAATAAGATAGAAAACTGCACTGCGACAAAGGACAAATTTATTGATTAGGGGGAGAAAAAAAAAAGTTCTTTCTGGATCTTGGCTTGCAACAAGTCCTGAAACCCTCTGTCAGATTCTGCCTTGCTCATATGGGGGGAAAGGAACCATTGACTTCAGCAGGAATTTAATTTCTTTCTTACAGCAGACCAAAGAGCAGGATAAATGAATAACTATCACAGTACTTAGTGGGCCAAATCCCTATTCTCTCATCTAGCAGGGATGACCCCTCGCTTTACTGTAATTTATCAAGACCTCTCCCAAACTAAATATTCCTTTGCAAATTCTGACCTGGATACTATCCACACCCATAGTTCAACATGTTTTACTACTATTGACCAGCATTTCACTGCTGTATCTGCACTCCTCCTTCCAGGGGACCCTATTAGCAAGAAATAACATAGAAATAACATTCCTTTTCTTGAATTCCTTCTCTCCTACAACAGCTTATGTTAGTAGAAGTGGGCAGATTTTTACACATTGTAAACCAATGCAACATGAGTCTCACAGCCAAAATATAGAGGAAGAATAAACTATTTAATTTTTGCTCTTAAGTTTGGAGAGGAAAAATGCTGTCAGTTATCTAAGTGTCTTTACTTGTCTTATGTCTGTGTGCTTTCATAAGACATTTCATTCTCTTCAAAATGAAATTTGTGAATGGCACGGCTTTTTTGTTTTGCTGTATATACTTGTACCTTCTTATGTTCTTCTCTTACACAGGCAATCTTGCTAAATGGTGCTTTTTCTCTTCCATATCTCCATATCCTTCTTTTCACATTAGCTGACAGTCTGTCATGTCCATATTCTGGCAATTTCTTTTGCAAACTCTTCATTCCAGAAGGAAGGAATGCAAAGGTCAGATAGTCAAACATATCTTTGCAAATACTTTAAGCTTCTTTTCCTCTTGTCAGACCATCCTAAAATAAATGTATTCTACACTTACAGTCTGAAAAACTTTTACAAGGTAACGCTTTCATGAAAAAGTATAAATCACAGTGGAGATAATAATGCAAATGAATAAAGTTGTATATACAATTGAACTGTAGAGGTATGAAGGTCTGGCAGATGTGACCAGGATACTATTTTCTAATTGTTTCCTTAAACAGAAACCATCTTCTCCATCAAAGCCTGAGCAGCTTATAGGAATATAGTTTATTCCAGTGCCTGCTTCTGACATGAGTAACTTTGCCATACCGACCTTCCACCTAAATCCACTCAACATGGGCTGGAATGCTTTACAATTTTTCTTGCTATTTCATTCTATCTGTTCTGTCACTATTAGGGTAGCAGAGTTATCCTCATTGAATGACAAAAAAAAAATGCAGTGAGGAGAGAAAAAAAAGGAGGGAGTGAAAGCAGCTTTGAAAACCAAAATATTAAAAAAAAAAAAAAAAGCCAACTAATGTTGAAGAGCAAAGTTTTGTGTTGAAACTCATAAAATCCAGGAGGCTGGTGGTAGACTTCTGTCCAGGGGCTATCGCAGTATATGGACACACACAGCCTTAGAGCGAGAGCCGGTGTCAGGGAGGGGGGGTTGAAGAAGCCGTTTGGAGTAAATATGCAGGTTCCTACAAGTTGAGGGAGCTCGGGGAACACAGCAATGCCATCGCTGCTCCCCACCCCTGGTTTGTTCTGGAGGGCAGCAGTAACAGTCCCAGAACAAACAAACGAGAGTTTTCCACGAGATTCCTTCATCCAACATTGCCGAATATTAGTTTACGCCAGCCTATGCTGTGCCTGTGGAAATAGGTAAATATAAATGAGGGATGGAGTGAATTTGATACCAAATATTCCTTTTTTGGTTAGTGATTTATAGAGCTGCATAGCATCCAAGCAGCAACACCACATCTCCAAGCAAGATCCCTCAAATTACTTTACGTGGATTAATGTGGTTAGTTATTTCTTTCTCAGCAGCAAATATTGTGAGGTTGTTCCTGTTTCAGTGGTAAATCGCATTCATCAAGTCCGTGTTATCTTCTGAAGAGCGGCGGGTGATTTATCTTTACAAGGAATGTGTTGCGTCTTGCGTAGTCGTTTCGGTGTTACTGGGGATGCCAGGTGAGCTACCTGCCAGGAGCTGATGGAGAGGTCTGAGGCTGCTGCAGTTCATTTCTCTCCAACGCACGCTGATGATACTGATGTGCTGCTTCTGTGGGATGCTGGACAGTGGCAAATATTGACCAATTCCTGATGCTTGAAATGGCATTTTTCGGAGGTGGAAAAGCTCATAGGACTTCACCAGTTCCTCATAAGGGAAGAAGAAAGCCTAAAAACTGTACTGCTGGAAGAGGCAGAAGCATTTAGATTGGATATTAGGAAAAATTTCTTCACCAAAAGGGTAGTCAGGCATTGGAACAGGCTGCCCAGGGAAGTGGTGGAGTCACCATCCCTGGAGGTGTTCAAAAAACGTGTGGATGAGGTGCTTCAGGACATGGTTTAGTGGGCATTTGTACTGGGTTGATGGTTGGACTCGATGATCTTAGAGGTCTTTTCCAACCTTAATGATTCTATTCTATTCTATTCTATTTGGTCTATCTAAGCCTTGCAGAACTCCTTCACGGAAGACCTAAGCTGTGCTCGAGGGCAGCCCCTGCGGCTCGGTGGCGGCAGCTATTGGGACGACAGCCCTTTCCCCAGCTGGCTGGGAAAGCCACCTCCGCAAGCACAGCGCTCGCCCCTCCGCTGCCTCCCCAGGGACCTCGGCTGGGCCCGTGGCACCTTCTCAGCTTGGGCCCAGCCGCGTCCACCCGCTAGCTCTGTCCGAGGAGCTGCTTGTCATTAGTTTGGCAGCGTTGCGCCTACAGGAGACAATGAATGGCTAGAGAACAAATAAACTGACAATGTCAGAGAGATTATTGGATGAGAAAACTGATATTTGAGATGAGCTAAATTTAATTATGATTGTTTAAAATTCTTTCTACGTCTTTTCTATATTTTCTCCTCTGGTTCTCCACCACCACCCGTGTTCCTAGGGCTTTCAAATTGCCGCACTGGGATGAGCTTGGCAGCAGAGGCTGCCTGGGAATCGCCAGTGCTGGAAGCCCTCAGATCCCCAGAAGCCCATCATGAATCCAGGCATGGTTCCATTGGAAACCAGCCTTTGATTCACCAAAAACTTGACATAGCTAAGATACATCAGATGAAACAATTTTGGGTTCTGCGGAAAAAGAATGACTTCCAGAAACACTCAAACCAGCTCTAACCACTACATCTTCAACAGCCATGAGCTGCTACCTCTTAATCAACCCCAAGAATAGCTAGATTAAATATTTTGCTCCATTTTGAACAAATTATGATATCCTGAAACAAATACTTGCGGGTGGTTAAATTAGTCTTTACAAACACATAAGCTAATTTGGGTTAATTGTCAGTTAATCAGCTCAGAAAATGAGGCCTAGGCATTTTTCAAGAAATGCTTGCAACAAAATCAGAAAGACAAGACACTTCTGATATTTCTAAGATGAAAGAATAACAAAACTAAGTAGGCTATTAAAGAACTTTTAGACTACTTTTGCTCATCATCCAAAGAATGGCAAGAGGAAAGAGATACAGTGTCCCTCATTTCTCCTGGAAAGCAAAATCTTAATGGTTACTTACTGTCCTTAGAGCTGGACCTCTCAGTAACATCAGCCCTAGCAAGCACTGGTGTACGTGTGACTGACTAATTTGGGGGAGTAGAGTAAAAGAAAGATAGAGTGAAGGAGATTTTCAGGATTATTTTCAAAAAAGAAAATTTATATCTAACTTCCAGTTTGATAGGCACTTCCATGGGTTTGGAGGTGATTGTCTTGAAACTTGTCCTCTTTTAAGGAAGCGATAACATGTTCCATTACTCTCTTGGTCCAGCTTCATCTACCCCTTTTCATACGGAAATAATGGACATATTCATTCTGAAAGTAACACCAAAGTGCCACAGAGCAAGCTAAGTTCTTCCACCATTGCTACACCTCTACATCATCAAAATGAGGCATCTAGTCCTGCACCCGCTGCTCTTTGGAAGTGCATCATCTGGGAGACCGTGGGCTTCACCCAAATAAAATCCAGCTGTGGCAGGGAATGGTGGTGGTGATTCAGTAGTGGCACCACTCCCTCTGAGTCAGGACCAACACTTGTGAAGTTAGGGAGCTGTGTGCTGTAGCATCCTTCAGCTGATACACTAAAAAGGTTCTCCTTACTCATGAAATAGCACTCCGTTAAAGATCCCATGGCATGTTTCACAAGTCTGTACTCGGCAATATTGGTGCACTGAGCAAACCTCAGTATCTTCTGTCTCCCAAAATTTCTGTTTCCGTTAGAGAAGGTGATTTCCTTCTTGTCAGGTATGACTGGTAGTTGTATTTAGTAGATTCACCCTTCCACGCTAGAAGCTGTCTGCATTTCTGTGGGAGGGTGTAGCTGAAATTGTATGTTTTTGTAGAATAATTGGATGCTTTTCAGGAGGGCAGCGTATCAATGTCAATCAGTTTTACTATGTTTCTCAAGCTGCTTTGTACACGATATGTGAACTAAGCATTTGTGTTGGATGGAAATTCATGGGTGGTGATACGAGCAGAGACCTCATTAGCAGGAACTGAGCGTAAAGATCTGAGTTAGTTGCAGTTGTGAAAGACTCAAATCAGTCCTGGAGTGTTTGGAGACATGTCCCCAAACCGCAGAAGTGGCAGTGTCATTGTAAGTGGTGAGATTAGGAGAGATAATATACTCCCTGTTATCCATATACAGGGAGAATAAACTCAAACTGGAACAGAGAAGATGTACTATTACCAGTAGGATTGCTCTTACAAAATGAAATTAAAGACATCCACCTATTTATCCTTGAAATGGTGGCTCTGAAGTTAAGAACGGCATAAATACATCTGGAGGTAAGAAAACTAACCGTTTAAGCTAATGGAAGTGTTAAGAGAAGAATAAATGGTACTAAAATCACAATGGGTGTAATTAGGCTGGATATCGGATAACTTCCAGTAACCTGAGCAGGAAGAGTCTGGAACCACCTTCTACTGGAAACACTGGGAGCATGGAGACTAATAGTTTTTAAGACAGAATTTATTCAGCTTATGAAATGGCTTATATGATGTAGCTGCAGAATACAAAACCTCTTTCAACATGTTTTTGTGGTCGTACTTGAACGAATAACTAAGATTAACTTCCTAAGTACATTACCACACCGCTCGTGCCCTCTTGCTATGCCTCCATCTGCTTATCGCTTGAACCTGTGATTTTGTCTGGAGCGCGTGGTATGCTTTGTACTGTGTGGTACCTCTAATCCCATTTCTTTTTGAATCACGCTTGATGCCGGTTCGTGTAATGCACTGCTGATGTGGAAAAGAATGAATGCACATCTTACACAAAAGCAAAGGAAGACTCCTGTTCCAGGAATGCGCTGGCAGTGATCCACCAGCCAAAGATTTAACTTACAACCACAAGAATGGACATAAATGGCGAATGGTTGTCCTCCTGGAAGAGCCCAGGAATGCCACTGGGCCTCCAGTGGGTGCTCACCCCAGACGATACCCATTACACATCTCTGCGCTACGTGTGTGAATCTACACAAAGCGTGAGTCTTTGCTCTAGGCTGACAATTTGTACGAAGCACAGGTTTGTATTACCTGCTTTTCCACCCCTGCAAAAGCCTCTCAAGCCCCATATTTTTTGCTGATATGTATTATTGCCTCAGGTAAAATGGTTGGTGATAACTGGTATATTGGTGGGCAGGTGTTTGCTTCTCTGAATATTAATATAAGAGATTGAGGAGTGAATGGACGCGGCAATATCTCTGCACTGGCCTTTACCAGGGAGTCCTCCCCCACTTTTGAGTATGTCTCAGGAGTATCACACAGGGATGACATCCCCAGATGAATTCTGTTGTTCAGAATAGTGACACTCCCAATGTTTTATGAAACCTGTTGTTGAAAAAAAATCACTAAGGTTGCCTATTTTCAAGTTTATGGAAATAGTGAAGGTAGAGTTAATGCTAGGTTCAGACTGAGAGAAGATGCAACAAGCCAGAAAATAAAACTATGTCCTCTGTATTGCACAACTTGAAAAGTCCAACTTTCAGCAGCTTTTCCTGCTGTTTTTCCAGAAGCCGCTGAAGATTTTTTTAATTTGTTTTCTTAAAATATTCATAATAATTCATCCCTCTTCAGATGCAGGAAGGATGATGTTTCAACTCCTGCTAAAATCCAGCAGAGCAGTGGTGAGAGCATTTATCCTCTATATTCCTGTCTACTGGTAGGTTCTTTTTTCGGATTCACAGAGACTAAACTTGATGTTGCTTTGTGTTTTTACTGTGGGAACGCATAGGCCATGAATGAATGGAAATACAGTCTAACTTTATGATCTCCTGGGGAGCCTGAAATGCTTTTGTCTCTGTGATCAACCCCCTTTTCTTTGTCAGCAAAGCAGTCTAATTGCTGGAGACTGAGACTATACCATGGTCAAATAATGCTGTGCGGGAAGCAAATGGGAAGTGTGGTAGCGGTGGGAATATAACCCCACCTGCAAACAGATCTCATCATGGACTACATGTTAATTGAATCGTCCAAAAATGACTGTCTTTTCAAGGATTAAGATCCAAATATTAAGCGGTTAATAAGAAAACATGCTGGTGTTTGTCTGGATTTGGGTTAGTATAGATTTTATAACTCAACACGAATTATGTTGAGCATATGGCAAATTATTGTTGTTTCTAGGGTGCTTAAACAGTGTAATCAGTTCAAAGAAACTTTGCGGCACACCTCACTGAGCAATTACCAGTCTGGTGCAGCTGGAGGGAAAAGAGATGGCAAAGCAAGAGCAGGAACTTGGGAAATTAGTTTCTGGCTTTATCCATCATTATGGAAGTGTTTTGTCATGTGTCACTTAGGTTGCCTGCACCTTTATTTTCTCCGCTTTAAAAGCAGGCTTATAACATTGACCTCACGCTGTATGAACTAATTAATTCCTATTGATAAAGTACTTTGCAATATTCTGTTGATGGGCACTGGAGGGGTGCCTAGTGATGGTATCGATGTTGTGGTTCCTCTGGTGTGTTTGGAACTGAATAAGGACAACTTCATTTCAGGTGTCTGCCTCTGTCAAGTGAATCTTGAGCAACTTCCTTGAGATGAATCAGGAAAGAAAACTAATCCATCAGTCGTGGGAGGTACCTCATCTTAGACTTTTTCTTAGTTGTGAACTTGACTGAGATTTATCTTTAACTTTTCCCAGACTACAAAGGGGAGAACCCTTGCTAAAGGTGAGATGTCCCTGGAAATTTTTAGATATGTGACATACTGTATTTGGAACATGATTTTTAGTCCTGCAATGCCATTTCTTTTCACTATAGCCTAATGGAGCCCAAGAGCCAGAGATGAAAAGGAATATTAACTCAGAAGCAGGGAGTCATTATTATTGGCAGCTATGAGCTTGCTGACTATTTCAAAATGATTTTACTGATGTTAGTTAGTATTTCAAATACATTTTTATTCATTCAAATCATCATAGATTAAAGAATTCAGACAGCGTTTTGGACATAGCCAGGCATCCATAGCTTTTTTTCCCCCAAGTCTCTCTCTAGTAGTAACAGGCTTTGGGGGCAATCCTTGAGAAGGGACCGGTGGGCAGCGTATCTCCTAGCTTGAAAGCTCTCGTTAGTTTTCATGTCTGAAAGACCAGGCTCTTCTATCGCCCACATCAGTGGAGTACCTTGGCAATACTAAGCTTTCATAGAGTTTTCTTCATTTTTAAATCTCTTTGATCTGACGCTGCCCTTGTAAAATCGCTTGGAGGCAGATGATTAGCTTGGTGCCAACCTTGCATTTGGCACTAACCTCTATATAAAATACCACCTCTGCCCTTCAAGATCTCAATTAAAGCTCCAGCCCTCGCAGGATGCTGAGTGCCCTGGGAGATTCCTGTTTTCTCTCTATTCCTTCAGCTAAAATGTTGAAAAAAAGGTAACGTTTCTTAAGCTGAAGCCCCCAAAAGCTTCATCTAAAAGCACATTAAAAAAGGTAATTTTACTAAGTATGACGTTTACAAATGATGAAACCGTGAGAAAATATAACAAACTTGCTTTACAATTCCAAGATAAATTGATATCAGAGCTGATGGAAAGTTTTAAAATAATTCCCAGGTCTTACATTGTTCTTGGTATCCTGAATGAAATCTCCAACATCCGTGTAATTATGCTGACAAAGATGAGTTTAACTTTTATTAAGAAAAATAAAAATCCTAGCTCAGAGTGGATGCAAAGTACGGAAGTAGCAAGCGTCATATGATTCTCTCTAGCTTTTTGTACTGTGCGTTCTGTCTGCTTTCTGTGGGGGAATCCATTCAAATTACTTAAATCTGACCAGTGTCGATTGTAACCCCTTTCACAATTGTGAGGAATTTCCACTTGGAGATGTTGCTGGCTCCAGGCAATGAAAATCCATAACCCGTATAGAGGATGTGCCAATGGTCAGCTCCCAGCCTCTGCTCTGGCTGGGCACGAGGACCAGATCTCTGTTTTTATCTTTTGATTCTTACACAGCTGTTGGAGGGGAACTCACCCAACCGCTGTAAGTGACTCAGGAAATATATTGCAAATCTGTTCCATTCTGGCCATGCTCCAGCGCGAAACACGGCTGCACTGGCCAGCAGCAACGGGTGGAAATCCACACGGGGACATTCTCCACATTCCAGGGCACGTGCTGCTTATTGAAAAAAAAAAACCAAAAACTTTCCACTGCAAACAGGCACTGAGAGACTTTCCCCTCTCTGACTGTCCCAGTGCCACCACAGCGGGTATTGGGAGCATTGTGGTGCCAGCCCTTGTGACTAGCAGAAGGGCAAACCCACTGTCAGAAAGAAGTCGTTTTGCTCTCGCCTGGCTTGAATATGTTGTCGGAGCCGCTTTACAAATGCAAGAAAGCAGCCAGGTTGCATTCGTACCTCTGAACTGGTCCCTGTAAGGTCGGACCAAACGCTCACCCAGCCCAGTGCCTTGTCCCAGTGGGAGCCCGTAGCAGGCGTCGGCACGGGAGTGGGGGACAGGTCGACGCGTTCATTGCGATCCTTTCTCCCAACAATTAATAGATCAGGTGCTTGCCAGAGCCACTGGTAGTATCGTTTTATTTTAAAATATTAATAAATGCAGAGCTGCTTATCGACAGCTAGTGAACAGGAGCACACTGGGTGACTGTAATAGGTGACTTGATAGCAGAGGGAAATACGGCTGAAAGGATGTTCAGGAACAGCTTTGTGTTTTAATTGCTGAAGACAGCTTTAATTGCCATCTTCAACTACTCAATGGTTGCAGAGAAGGCAGAGCCAGCCTCTACTCAGAGGTGCACCGTAAAGGACAAGCAGCAGCAGAGAGAGGCTGTAGAAAGGGAAATTCTGGTTAGATATAAGGGAAAAAATTTCTCCATGACAGTGAACAGGTGCCCAGAGAGGATGTGAAATCCCCACCCATAAAGATATTCAAAACTCAATTATACGAGGCCCTGAGCAACATGGTCTAGCTTTGAAGTTCACTCTGCTTTAAGCAGGGGGTTCCTTCCAACCAGAATTACGCTTTGACGTTATGAACCTATATGCTTGATTTTTGACTTTACAAAGTTATAGTCTTGCTATATTCAAAACTATTTTCCCTAGCTCTAGATATAGCCTTGCAATGTGCTGTGTCCTCAAAAAGAGCATTTTCTTTTGCATCTGTCTGTGCATCCTGAATGAATATACTGCCCACTTTATTCTTATATGTTATAGACCTCCTCTGTAATTTTAATCCCTGCTACCCTGATCTATAATTTAATAATAGTTTTGTTGTTAGCTACCTCTCACCAGAACATCTGTCACCAATACTTCCCTAGAATTCTCACTGTATTCTCATTTGTATAATTCATAGTTGTATAGTCCCATTGTTGTACCTCCCTCACCTGTGTGCTAACTATACGACATGTATTATATGCCACATTTCTTTCATCCTCCGTTTGTACCTACAGATGCAGAAAGTGTTGTCAAAACACTTTTTTTTTTTTTTTTTTAATCAATGGAAACAGACAGACAAGGTCAAATTCCCTTGTGTTAGTACAAGTTCATTCACTGTTTTTTAGGGGATGGAAAGAGGTTGTCACAGTAAGAACATTTTTAATCAGCAATTTTTGGTAACCTGTTCTAAAAAGTTTCATATAGTAATCTTTTCTGTTCTCTCTTGACCTAAATAACTAAACAAATACTTGTATGTCTGAGTTTCATCAGCTTCTCCGAGTTCCCTCTATCACAATACAACCAATTGGTGCCAAACTGCAAATGTATACTGAAGAACTGTTGATGTCGCAACTGAAGTTTTTGGCTCACCGGTCGTATATGGAACTTGGAAAGCAACCAGGACAGGGCTCTGAACAGCATGTGTTGGTTCAGCAGCCAGAAGTGGCAGCAGGCACAGCAGCCGTGTTGGGAAATACCACACGGAATGGTGCTGAGCCGCGAGCGCAAACCTTGCCCAACCCCACGCAGGTCCGGAGGGCTCATGGGGCTCCTTCCGAGCTCCTGACATCGCCCGCGGTCGTCCTTTGGTTCAAACCAGGGGCAGAATGAGTCAACGCTTCGAAGGATCGGTCTGAAAATTGGACTGCTGGAGGGAGCAATAAACAAACGCACATGGCTCCCCAAACTCATGCCACCAGTCCGCTGAGTTCAAACCCGGATGATGCCTTCATGCCAGAAAGATTATCCCACCACCACCTCCTTGTCGTGGGTTGCTTGCAGCAGTACGCTAACCAGTTTGGCGAGAAGCAATGACGTTTCTCATATTTTCACCCACTGCTGGCATAAAAGACAAAGTAAAATCATTTTAACTTCATCCCAATCTTACGCCCCATTTGCAGCTTTGCTAGCACTTCCAGAATCCCTGTGTGCTAGCGGAGTGTTACGATTTCTGCTCCACAGATGAAGAATAGAGACACGAAGGGACAGATTTTCAGAAATTCTCAGCGTGCGCTGAAGGGACCAAAAGAGGACAACTCTTAGATAGGCAGCCAGCTTTCTTCTTTTTTTTTTTTTTTTTTTTTTTTTTTCTTCTTTTTAATGCTGAGCACTCAGCAGTTCTCGGCAGCCGCATCTTTCAGATACTTAAATGGGCCTTGGACTTTTATTTTAAGAAAAAAAAAGCTGGCTGTTAAATGACTTGCCCAAGCTCACACAGGGTGTCTGTGGCAGAGCCAGCAATCGAGCCCAGATCTCCTAAGTCTCAGGCCAGCCTTAACCACAAGACCATTCTTCCTCTCACAAAGATGATCCTCATCCCATAGGAAAAATATTCTAACAGGATTTAAAAAAAATCCTATAAAAATACTTAAACCTGAACAAATATGTAATAATTGCTATTCAGAATCCATGCGGGGTCTAATTAAATCCATATTCCGTAACCTTAATTTAAAACAATCCTAATATTATTTTTAGGTTTTGGATGTGGATTTATTGCTTCTATCAGCAGCATGTTTGGCACCCGATACCATACAAAACTCTGTGTGTTTCATCAAAGCGCTGGCAAGAACCTTTATTTTCTGGACAGCTGCTGTAGGCTTGTAGCAAAGGAGAACTAGCAGCTTCATTTCCCTTACACGGTGGTTCAGATTAAAAAACATCCCTGTTGCTTATGCTTATGTTACCGTACCATTAGAAAACAGGGTGGTTGTGTTACTGATAGTGTAAGCAAGTCCCTTCTGGTCTATACTCCAAGCCACAGTTTGGGATTAAGCTTTAATTCCGAAGACAGGAGTTATATAAAAAAGCAGAATCTGACTCCCCAAGCGATGCACTCGTTGACCTTCCAGTCTCGCGAGCAGAGGGCTGCGGCGCTGCGCTCGGAAATCCAACCCGAGTAAATTCTTTCACCTCCGTAGGCATAATTTCATTTTGCCTCTTGATTTCTAATGCGAGGTGTGCGTGATGTGCAAGAGCTTGCAGAAGCCCTAGAAGTTGAGTCAAGCTGTAGGTGTTGTTTTCACACGTGAAAGAGACAGTAAATGATGTTCTCTTCATAGTAATTGAAAATAAAGGCACGTGGCGACACATATCTTCTGATTTTTTTCCTTTTATTCATTGTTTCATGCTTCTGTAATTCCAGGATCGGTTAGAGGAACTAACCACAATAATACCATTTTTTACAAGATTTCTAACTTAATTTTGGTCAGGGACAAGAAAGTCAAATATTTCTGGTAAACTAGAACAATGCCGCCTCTGTGAACTGAACTTGAAGGCTGTGCCCTGAAGAATTGCAAAGCATCTATTTGTCCTTGTTTCTTAAAACCTTTCATCTTTGTTTATAGAAAAGGGTTAAAAGCAACAGCAGAAAAAAGTGAAGGCATCAAAATAACTCAGGCCAACGGCAAAGCCAGGACATTTCTCACGTTCTTATCCTGCCTCTCAGTACCTGCTAGACTGGTGTCTCTTTTTTCATTATCCCACAAATAATAAACACTCCACTTCAGCCCTTATTCACTGCTTTGGCCCTGAGCCTTCAGAGCAGATGTGGTGGACAACATTATAAAAATAGTAAGTGAACAGCAATGGCAAAGACCAGGGTGGACAGGAGGAGAATGGGAACCCTGAGTTTGTCGTGCAACTGTCAGGCAACCCAGATAACGGCGATTCCTCTTTTGGGTTCACTCTGTGTCCTTCAGATGATGGGACCGTGCATGCAAATTGTCTGAACTCACTTTGTTGTTGTTGTTAAATGACAACGGCCAGTGCTTAACTTGCCATACCCCATTTTATAAAACTTTGGAGTTTGCCTCTGAGCATTGCAACTTCATATACTTTGCAGACTCAAGAATCCAGTCTGGGACAGAAAACCCTTTTGCTGCTGGATTAATGCAACGTATAAAAGACGTGTCCTGCCTCTTCTGAAGCTTTTCCTTGCTATGTTAATGGTGTGCTGTGACCCTGAAGAGAGAACGTGCCTGGGAGAGCCGCAATGGTAAAAAAAAAATCTCTGATTTTATATCACTTGCATTCGGGTCAGTGGCAGCCCGCACACTGCCACTGCTGAAGGTGATTAGATGCTGACTCCAGACCGATACTTAGGCAGATGATCGAAGTTAAAGACGTGCTTTCAGGGCGCTCCAAAAATGAATTGACACAAATATGTACTCCTGAAATTGGGCACTAAGTGAGGTTTGTGCTTTGCCACTGAGGTGTAGTCACATGGAGAAGAAAAAAGCACTGTAAAAACAGAAGCCATTGTCTGTCATTCCCTCTTTATCTTGCTATGATATATATGTCCAGCCTTGCTTCACTTTGCAAACCATTGTGGCTGGAAGCATCCATCATCCTATCAGTTCAGTTGGATTAATTATGCTTAATCAAAATGTTTCAAAAGAGGACAGAAATGTCTGCAGCAGTTAATCCTGTCCATTCGGGTTGTCAGGACATTGGCATTTTACACTTCAATTACAAGACAAATCTGCTAATGGGACGTAATCTTTCAGAGTAAACAAGGAAGCAAAGCACTAATATTCTGGCAATTGATTTATGCAGGGTAAATGGTGCAGAGTAAAAGCTTCAGGAAGCCACATGAGTGAGAACAGTCATGAGCTTGTCTGGTGCTGCTTTCCCTTCCCTTCTTCCACAGAAAAAAAAAAAAAAAAAATCATTATGTGAAGTCTCTTTTTAATTGATCTGCATCCAGGAGTCAGCTGTTGGCCAAAAGCACATATTATACCTTGTGGGGTCCTCTCCTCTTCCTTCTGTCTCCGCTCCCCTCTTCGCTTCCAAGGGGAGGCAAGGTAAGAAGGGGAACAAGTGAATCGTAAAAGCTTTTGCTGTAATGGGTGAGATTCCAGGGTTGTATTGAATCATAGAATAGTTTGGGTTGGAAGGGACCTTTAAAGGTCATCTAGCCCAACCCCCTGCCGTGGGCAGGGACATCTTCAACTAGATCAGGTTGCTCAGAGCCCCGTCCAGCCTGACCTTGAATGTTTCCAGGGATGGGGCATCTACCACCTCTCTGGGCAACCTCTTCCAGTGTTTCACCCTCATGGTAAAAAATTTCTTCCTTATATCTAGTCTAAATCTACCCTCTTTTAGTTTAAAACCATTCCCCCTTGTCCTGTCGCAACAAGCCCTGCTAAAAGGTTTGCTGCCGTCTTTCTTATAAGCCCCCTTTAAGTACTGACAGGCTGCAATAAGGTCTCCCCGGAGCCTTCTCTTCTCCAGGCTGAACAACCCCAACTCTCTCAGCCTTTCTTCATAGGAGAGGTGTTCCATCCCCCTGATCATTTTTGTGGCCTCCTCTGGACCCGCTCCAACAGGTCCATGTCTTTCCTGTGCTGAGGACCCCCGAGCTGGACGCAGCACTGCAGGGGGGTCTCACCAGAGCAGAGCAGAGGGGCAGAATCCCCTCCCTTGACCCCCTGCCCACGCTGCTTTGGATGCAGCCCAGGAGATGGTTGGCCTTTTGGGCTGGGAGCGCACATTGCCGGCTCATGTCCAGCTTTTCCTCCACCAGTACCCCCAAGTCCTCCTTGCCAGGGCTGCTCTCCGTCCCTTCATCCCCAGCCTGTGCTGATACCAGGGTTACCCCGACCCAGGTGCATGAGCCTGCCCTGCAGATGGGGAGGATGGGGGGTCGTGTAGCAGCTCGCCGGCATTTGGTGAGTGTGGGGCTGGGGGGGCTAACAGGAGACCCCCACCTCTCCCCTGCAGTCCTCCCCCTTCAGCTCAGCTCTCTGTAGAAGGCACCGGTGAAGTCGCCAAAAGCGAGTCCTCTGCGGAGGAATGAGTTGTGAGCTCTGAGCATTTCTTCGACTAAACAAACCTTTAAAGGTTTCATTAAAAGCAATTTCAAGTGATGTAATTGCCTTCCCACACAAAGTAAAATTTCTCAGGCGAGCTGATCGAACTATTGCTACGTAATTCCGTGCACACTCACGTATCCACGCACGCACACATCACACACCCTGTTATCCCTGGCACAGTTTTAGAACAGATGCAAGAGAAATAAACGTGACTCCTTTGTAGCTTCTGCCCGTTGCTGGGTGGGTTACAGCACTGCAGCTTTGTGGCTCTGCCTACTCACTAATACACTTCAACAGCCATTTGGACATCATGTTTTCATTAAGCATTTATTGCAAACCAACTGCAATTAAAGATTTATAAATCCTATCGCATTACAGCACAACCTAGAGCAAGAATTGCCCCTGAGGTCAACTTTCCTTTCTTTTATTATTTTTTTAAGGACAATAACATACTGGGATCAGTTATCAGTGGAAAGTGCATGCGCTGCTGCTTCAGGGGTTTGTCCAAGTGATTTTGGTTTTGATGGAAGCATTTTGTTTGGAACATAGTATTTATCGAAGGAGGAAGGGCCTGAAAATTAGAATACGCCAAAAACTGCAAGTCAGTTGGGAGAGACCTCCCAAACTCATTTTCACCCCTGACTCAGTTTTTTCGGCACAAGCGGGAATTCAGCACGTTATCTGCCACGTGATAGATATAAATATACTTCAGGCAACTCACCTGAGCTCTCAGAGGAAGGTTGGTGCAATGAGCTGAACCCTGGTTTCCCAAGACCTGACCTCCTCCCAAAAATACTGCACCCATCCAGAAAGCTACGTGGCATAGCTGGATGCCAGAGAAATGTGTTGCTGGATTATCTTCAAACATTCGCCTTAAGAAATTTAACTGGTTATTTTGTTCTGGAGGAACCTTACACCTCAGCCCAGCAATTGTTGTTGAACTCGTTCATCCACCTCCATCTCCGATTAGCAAATTTCACTGGAAAGGGTGTTGAAAGCAGAGAGAGTGTTATGGAAATCTGAAATTATACTGTGAAATGATGACATTGTTAGGATTAAAAAGGACATTGTTATAATTGGGTACATCCAGACTTTTACAGCACATTTGGAACTGAAGTCATGTATAAATACTCTTTCTCAGAGTACCCATGGGACTGTTTTTTTTCCCAAGGACCTTAAGACTTTACAAGCTACTTTAAGGAAAACAGTGTTTGCCCTTTCAGTTAAAAGTTGGACCATACCATCCAGATTCAGTCCAGCTTGATTTCTGCTCTTTTGGAATGAGGAGGCAGAGGTTTACCAGTTTGTTTACTAAGATTTTACCAACTGTTATGCTGTGAATGCTTAAAATTACACCTCGAAATTCCTATTTAGTCATCAAAGAAGTGGACAGAAGTTCAAAACAATTTAGCACTTCATTGCCCTCGGTAAGGTCAGTGTTTCTGTGTGACCACTTTTTGGCTTGGAGAGAAGTCGCGATCAATTCGCAGACGTATTTTTTTCCTAATTTTTAAGACTTGGAGCATTCTTTCACCTTCCGGGAAGACACACGTGCACGTAAGCTGCGCAGCACACCCACGAGCGCTTTTGCTTTTAGAGGGTGGTTAATTATTTCCGGAACGGTTACAGAAACGTCTGGGTGGCAGCCTGCTGTTTTCTGTGCGTTTGTCCACATAGCAGATGAACTGCTGCCCAGCTGGCACAAAGCTCTGGCTCTGACGGGCTCGAGGGGGCTGTGGAGGGGGGGCTTTGCCGGAGCAGAGCTGCCGGCAGGAGGGGCAGCGGGAGCTGGCCCAAGGCGGCTGATTTGGGACGTGGCTCGTGGCTTCGTGCGAAAGTGCTCCTGTGGATCTCATGCAAAGCAGCTGTCCCTTCTCCGTGAATATTAAATTCTCTGGGCACGAAAAAAACCTCCTCCTTCTCCTCCAAACTGGGATTTTCAAGGGTTTTGTATGCTAGCCCAAGGTTGGGGAGGGGGTGAACTGCTCAGACCCAGCTTAACAGCACTCTCCAGACCACAAAATCCACACTTTGCCTGTCAAAACTCAGCACTGAGTATTTCGCTTCTGTTTGTACCTAGGCTGGATCTCCCCAGGGGCCAGTGATAACGTTTTGACTTGTGACAGATGCTTCCTTCATAAGGATATTTTCCAGGCTGACTTTTCCCCAGCCACCTCATAAAAATAGTCTCTTTTTACATGAAACGAGTTATTTTAGCTGTTGGGGGGTGGGGGGGTGTTGGCATCCTTTAAAATTTGTCTTTTGATTAAAAATGAAAAATACAATTCTAAAGTAATTAACGTATGTTATTGGATGTACACTGATGATTACATTATAGGACTGGTTATCAAAGGATTTCAGTTAAGAGGATTAATATTCTCCAGCTGATCCTGTAGCAAATGAATCTGGTCTGACCTTTACCGTTCTTTGTTATGTCACCATAGTATCATTTCAGCTGTATCATCCCTTACCCCCTTTCAGTAAAGTTGAAAAAAGGAGGGAATTTCAAAAGCATATCTTTTAGGGGAAAGACTAACAAAGCAAAGCTTAGCTTGTTCATCGTAACTGGTCAGTTGAGAAAAGTAGACCAGAACTGCAAACTCTTGCTCCTCTGCAAACGTTATATTCTTGTTACAACAGCAACAAACTGTGAAGAAATCCATTGCCTCTGTCAGGGTTAGGCTCAGCACTAGAAAAAATGGGAGCTGCCTGGCACCACTTACATATTGTATTGTGTCCTGTGCCTAGAAACAGAGCAAAATACGAGGCCCATAGCCTGCATCTAGCTATCTCCCGTTTGAATCCATCATGTTTAATCCTCCAGTGTCCACGTGAAGCCCACGCAATTCAGTGTTTATATGTGACAATGGAATCTCACAGCCATGAGGTCATACCGAGCAGAGTGGATTAAAAACATACTACCTCAGTGTAATAGATTCAGACTTCATAGATATGAAAAGCTGCATAATGACAGATTTCTGAGCTTTTTGTCTGACTCAGCAGAGAACAAAACACTAAGCCAATTAAGTAACTGACATCTGCTTTTGTATACTTTTGCTCATCTCCATGTAAAGCAATCTTAACAGGTATTTTTTACTACTGTCAGACGAACAGGTTTGTCACTGATCAGGTCTGAACAGATGAATTTTCCTGTTGGAAGTGTTAAAACGCACCGGTGCTAGCAGTCACACATACGATCAAACACACGATTACAAGAACGTGTACTCTGGGGCTCTGTAAAGCCGGGAGAACATCCAGCAAGCTCTCATGGAAACAGAGCCCCAGCCAGCTTTGCAAAATGCAAATGCCTTGCCGATAAGCCACAGGTGCACAAAACCCAACTGGCTCAAAGGAGATGTAGGAGGAGTGAATTTTCTACCCTTGCTTCACTCCTTCCATGGGACGTTTTATTTCTCTCTATTCTTTTCTGGGCAGTCCATCTCCTGCTTAGGAGTTTGGGTGTAGAATGGCTGATTTTTGCCTGAGGCTTTTTGCAGCCTTAGTCGCTTAATGCCAGACCGGTGCTGTCCTACCCAATCCCTGGAGAATAGTCTTTGTTTTTCACCTTCCCATCTAGCTGTTCTACCAGACCAGCTCCTGCATCTCTCTGTACATAATGCTGGAGCTCCTCTGCTTTGATTTTCCTTCTTGGTCTGAATTTGGATTGCCCATTTGGTAGAAAGGGAACAACTCTACCATCTCAGAATGCTAGTTTAAATTTCTTGTTCCTAAGGAAGAAAATATTCTTGTTTCCTAGGAAACTTAAAGCATTGTTCAGTATAAACATAATCTTGGCATACATGGGGAATTAAGGCTCCTCTTCCATCACAGAAAAAAACTAGTGAAGTTTATCAAAACTTTTCCCTGTAGCCTCTTCCTGGAAAGGGAATTAGACTTTCATTGTTCCCTTTAATCTGCTAAGCCCCTGATTTGAAATTATTGCAGGGTTACCTACCGCAAAAAGCACCTTCTTCATGACCCTGGGGAGCTGTGGCACTACCCAAGCCTCATGATGAATGATTGCTAAGAGGAAGGTAGGCAAAATGAAGAAGTGATCTAGTAGTTTGTTGAATAATTTTCTTATGAAAGCATCATTCTCTGATATAACTTAAACCAAGCTTGGTAGAGTGCTGTAGAATACAGGGCAATGTTCTTCTCCCTTTACCTTACGATCTAGAAGCTGGGTATCTGGTCTAAGCTAGTCATCTACCAGCCTCTTTGGTTACTTAAGAGTTAAAAGGCATCTTCAGAGAGTGATTTGCACCACCAGCCTGAATGAATCATCCCTTTCTCTCCTTGCTCACTCCGGATGGAGCCTGGGAGACCACCTTAGACACAAGGTCCAGCTCTTAGATGTTCAACATTATGTCATACGGATGCCTAGATAGATGCCCTTGAAAGGAAGCCGCACTTAGGGGCTCAACTCTCAGACATATTTTTATAGCCCAGAAATTATATTAATTTCCCTTTTTCTCCTTTGCTTTCCTTTCTCCTATGTCTGTTCTGTTCACATGGGAATTGTCGCTGGTCATTAAATTGAAGTATTTGCATTGCAAACTGGAGCAAGTGTAGAATTCCCAGCATCCATTTCAACGCAGTATGAAAACATGAGATCTGGCATGTAATTCTCCAAAGGGTATGACTCTATTGTATGTGAATCACAAGAGTTTGAAAGACACACCCAATGTAAGATCCTCCAGTTACGCAATAGCGTTTAAGAAATCAGGCATTTCTTCAGATTCTACTCTTAATTTGCCAAAAGGAATTGATTGCCCAAGTCCATCAGTTGCCAGGAAATGTATGATGTTCGGTTCTGCTTTGATATGGCAACCTGAAAACACTAATAAATAGGATTTGTTCTGACTGATGCCATTTCAAGAAGTATTTCTACGCAATTGTAGGCACCTATAAATTAAGTTGTGTGCCTATAAATTAATCAAAAATTTCCTAGCCTGTCTCTCAGCATTCCATTTGTTGATAGTAAGGATAATAAATTCACTTTATAAATGCCCTGATAGTGCTATTGTTAGGATTGTCCTCATTTCCCTTTTTAAATTCCTGGTTTGGGTTACATAGAACACTGAAAAAATTTAATTGTTTGAACTGAAATTGTATGTGGCGGAGTGTAGGTTTCAGAAAATTGTCATTATTTTTTTCCCCCTCAAGCTAAAACAATTCACCTATTTTCCCATTAAAAAAAGAAAAAAAAAAAAGAGAAACTTGAATAGTTTTAATATTGTGAGACTTTGGGGCAGGGGCTTGAGATCTGGCTGCGGGAGGAGATCTATGCTTTTTGCCATTTATGTGGCAGCGTGTTTTCACACGCACATGATGCGCATGTATATATGTATATATATATATATATAAAACTGCATTTCAAAAAATGGTTGTGCCATTTTTTTGAAATGGAAATTTCAAAAAATGTTATCTCTCACCCCTTTTTCTGCATCCCCCTAGAGCAGGAGACCTTAGGGTTGTATTTTGCAAAGCATGCTACACTGCTGGACACTCATCAAACGTTTTTATCTTGCTGTTCCTTTACTGAAAGCTGAGGGAACTCTCCAAGTCCCCGGATACACGGTGCTGCAGACAGCATTTACTGACATGTCAAACTCCAGCTTGGGGAACTGAGTGGAAAGTCAGCTCTTGGACTTGTCAATAAGAATGATGCATTAAAACTCAGTGTACAAATATTAGCTTTAGTAATGCTTTAGCACTACTTTATTAAAGAAAAAGAGTATTTAAGGATAATATTTTCTAGTCTGAGCCCTTTTCCAGCATAAACTATGATATTAGCAAATACTATCATTTATTTACAGTCTACTCTTAGCAGTCTATTAGATTTTCCCAGACGTATGTTTCATTTCATTGAATGAACAGTTAATGAATTCCTAATAAATACCTTTACATCTAAGCAGTACAAAGAGATCTCTCTCTGTGCTCACAGAGCTGTGGTAACGGTGCAGTCAGGAACCCTGACTTTCACGTTGTCTGAGACAAAATAATGATGTCAATATGAAAAGTAGCAACTTTACATCAGGCTTCAAGAAGGCTTTGAAAATTTGTTTCCCCTCTCCATTATGGGTCTTTGGAAGCAAATCATCCAAATCCTTCTATTCTACCTTTCCAGAAAAATGTCATTTTCCATTCCTCAACAGAAATTCATGCTTGCTGTTTCATATGTATTTGCCTTTTTTTTTTTAAATTATATTCAAGAGAACCAAATATATGAGTTGTATTTTGCATACTATAACATAACTCGTAGCCCAGGTTCCTTAATCTTTCTTATGAACAAATGGGCACATAGGCAGGCAAAGAAAAGCACGCACAGTATGCGAATCCTCGTCCTACTTACAGCTTCATTGCAGCATTAGCAAATAAATGTTTTGGGGAGCAGTGACACTATCTTGGCTACCTAGAGCACAGATCTCTGCTTTCCACATTGAATCTGTGTTGTTTTAGGTGTGACCCTATCAGGGAAAAAAGCAAGGAAAAACATTTCAAGTAGAGCTCCGTTAAAATATATGCTAGTAGTAGCAGCAGGCAGCAGTGTTGATGGCTTTGGACCAGTGACAGAAACTTTGGGTTATAAACAGAGTCTTTCTCCTTTCTCCCCAGGTACCAAAGTACATTGATGAGATTGAGCCCCGAATTCCAGAATGTTTTTGTCGTTCAAGCAGTCTGCAGGAGATTTTCTGTGTGCATGGTGCACCCCTCCGGAATAACCCACGCAGGACGGCTCGCTGCTTACAGGCGTAACTGTTGCAGGGTAGAATTAGGTAGTACGATTTCTCTTTTTAATTTTTATTGTAATAAATCCAGATCACAGCTAGGGCCTCTGAATATTCAGCATAACATTGTATATCCCCCCAAAGCCTATACTTTGGGTAGAAAAGGATGTTACCCAGTTTAAAGATGGCTAGATTAAAAAAAAAAAAAAAGTCATGACTTATTTCAGCAATGGTAGAAGTCAAGTTCAGATCCAGAAAATAAAATTATAGATTTGTCCTAAATGACCTGACACAAGTTATTCTCTTTTCTATGTCTTTTCTATACTCTTTCATATTCCTCTTTGTGGGTAATGCTTTTCAGTCTGTGCTGAGGATAGAATAAGATTCACTGTGCAGAAGAAAAACAGGGTCTTTGCAGTAGTCCTAGGGAGCAACTCTCTGGGTATCTAAATCCTGGGACCTGTTAAGCTACAAAATGGGAGCCACAAGGGAGTCTTCCACAAAGCAAAAACGTTTTTTGAACACACTCATTTAGTTCATTAATTAAGGTGTCCTTTCTCCAGAATGTTGCTGCTTCTGGAAGTACTTCTCTGTAACATACATCTCGCTCCTTGCGGAGTGCAGTCGAGCTCGGTGATGCTCAGGTCCCAGAAGAACCAGGGGTACATAAAAATTGCAGTGGGAAAGAGAAGTCTGTTTTAATATCTTTTATCAAAAAAAAAAGTAATGAAAACTTTGCCTGTTCTGGGATTATTCTGCTAATAGCTGAAAACTAGACCCAGGCTGTCAACCGTCTTAAGGAGCACTGATCCTCCCCTTTAGCAGTGCTGTGCTCACTCACACCAGCTGATGATTTAGTCTTCGGTCATTTGAGTGCTACCTACACTCAGAAAAGTTAATTAAGAATAACAGAGTCTCTCCTGCAAACAGTGGTGGCTCTGTTTCTTCAGCTCTTTTAGTAAACACTTTATTGCTGAAACCAGAGCTCCTAAACTGATTTGTATTACAAGAGTAACTTTCCCTTATAATTAATTGATTGATTACTTAGTTAATTACTTAGTGATGTGATCGGTCAGGTGTATTATGGCATCTGGTAGGGTTGATAATGATCTCTGACTAAGTGCATGGTTTGTACCTGCTGGTATCTCTGCTCAAAACATGGGGGTGTGCATTTGTTTGGATGTGAAGGAGACTGGGGGCAGAGGGAGGAATTTCCCACACCTCAGTCTGATCCTTCTTCTCATCGCAAATTTTGCATTTTAAAGTCTTTTGGTAAGTTTTACTTATGATTTAGAAAAAGAAAACATAGTGTAAAGGAGGAAGGGCATAACATATACCCATTTGCTGTGGCTTTTGAGTACGGGTTTTGCAGCGTTTCCTTCCCCTCCCTCTGGCTCCACCAGCACCGCAGCTCATCCTCCTTTTTGAAGGAAGGACAGACGTGATCTCCGCATTGTCTACGAGCTATCAAGAAACTTCCTCAGAAAATAATTACGGTTGACCCACATAGCCTGTGTGTCTTCTCCTCCTTCCCATGCCCCTGAATTTTCATAATTTCCATTTTCTAAAAAAACTCTCTACTTTCAGATTTATTACATTTCCATGGCTAAAGTTCCCATGAGTAGGACGCCTGCTTAGAGGATCTGACATTGCTAGGTGCTGACACTACTGAAGATGCCGCTCAATTACCATGATTCATTTTCTCTTGCTTTAGTACAACCCAGGAGCAGTCTCACCACCGTGTAGCGAGCTGCTCGTAGCCCTCTGAGATCACACAGTCCTGTTGCATCATCTGTGCCACACTAGGAAACCTTTCTGTTTTTCTTATCTTACCACCCAATGTTTTTTAAAAAAAAAAAAAAAAAAATCAGTTTCCTATGAGTAGTATTTTATCAGTTGTCTAAATATTCTGTGAATGCATGGATTGATGCTTGAAACATTTCATGAATAACTGTGTTCTAGCTAGGAGACGTTTGTTTATACCATCCATATAAACAATTTAGTACATAATAGCATCTAATTAATTCAAGTTCTAGTGCAACATTTTTAGAAAAATTATAGGTATTAAGGTTACTTTTTCCTAAAATGATTTGGGTTTGTTTTGCTTTTAGCTAGCATTTCCATAAGAAAATATAATTATAACAAACACTTAGTTCATTAAAGTTTCAGTATGGATGTTTGAATAGGATTAATTCTCTCTGGCCAGCTCAGTTCTTGATGATTCATTTCAGATTATCATCAGAACATGCCCATCTTCAAGCAAGAATTTGAAAAAAAATATGTTTTGAGTTGAGCATTTAATCTTCTTAACCAAACAAAAGATTTTTGTAGTGAACATCAACTACAGCATTTTTAAAAATTGATTAATATACCCAAATTGAAATGTCCATCCTTAAAAAATAGTATTTTTTAATTTCCATTAAAACCTGGAACGTACTCAGCTCCATTTAATTTCATAAAAGCCAAGTTAATGGGTTTTTCTTCAGAGGTCTATCTTTTGCCCTGTGCAATAAGTTTCAATTAAGCATCAGTTTTGGTTTTTCCATGTCTGGCTCATGATTTAAAAAAAAAAAAAAATCCTACTGTAACATATCCTATTTTCCAAAGATTTATTTTACAGCTAATTTTTAACGAAGTATAAGAAATCCCTGAACCTTAAGGAGTTTAAAGCCAGTGTCAAGTTTTTCAGGGCAGGCTTTCCTCTAGTTTTTAATACAACATTTTCCATTCACGTTTAATGAATCTCAGCCCAGGATTATAAAACAGAATTACGTTGAAAAAGTATCTGGTGAAAAAGTAAGGAAGTCGTGCTTGAGTACCAAGCAGGTTTGTTTCATGGTTGACCAACTCTCATTTTCATATATAAGATGTAATAGAAACTACTTGTATCTCTTTCTAGCTGTAACTGACCTGCATTAACCTGGCTACTCAATACTGTTGGTTTTATCTTTCCAACACAATAGACATAGAAGTCCTTTTTTCCCCCCTTTTCTCTTCCTTCTCCTCCTATTCAACTTCAGCACCAGTTCGGAGAATGGAAAAATTAATTGATTTTCCCTAATGATGTCTCAGGGAGCAGATCAGGTTAACTGTGGACAGCAGCTGCAGTTTAATTTGTGAGTGTGCAATTGAAAATTATACACTCATTGGATTACTGCACCTGACCATGAGGCTGGCACACTGCCTGCTGTGTCTTAAAAAAATAAGACTCACAAAAAAGTCTAGAGACATTCTAGTATCTGTGCGGATGTATAGAAGGAATATAAAGCAGTAGAAAGGAGAATGGAGGTCCATCCTTATTTGTTCAGAAAAATTATGGAAATTAGTAATTTTCTTAAGGAAGTCCAGAAAAGTTGCATTTGAGTTACATTAAACGTCATCATTGCATTTGGTGGTGTTAAACCCAACCTTACTGTTCTGGAATTCTCTCAAGAATCAGAAAGTGAAACAGAAACACTGAGGAAAAAGCATGAATTTTAAGATACTGCATACTGGTTAATAATCTAAAGTGCCAGGAAAGCATCAAAGTATTATGATTTTAACATTTAGAAGCAGATTCTTAATTAAAAAAAGGCAATTTCAACCTGATAAGAATCTCGATCTATATTTTTTATCCTAAAACTGACAGCGTGTGTGAATATTGTTGATGTTTGGTTTTGGGTTTTTTTCTAATACTTTGCAGGTTTAAATTTGAGTCGTTTCAATTCCATAAGAATATGCTTAGTTTCTCTTAGAAAACAAAAAGCATATTTTAGGTGTCCCTAAAATAGAAAAGAGAAGCCAGTGTTTGGCCCATTAGATTTTTCCATTTGAAATCATTAATATTTTGCAATCTGGATGAAGCTGTGGATATTTGTACTCTGAAATGTCAGCCAGCATCTTACAATTTCACATACTTGTCATCATTTTACAGACTTCAGGTTCATATTACAAATTGGCAGTAATACTTTTCAGGTCGTCTAAGTATTCCTTTTTTCTCCCTCCCTTACCCAAACTCTTACAATTCAAAGAAAATCAAGAGGCAAACCGTAGTTCCAGGCAAATATATCACCTAGATATTGCAAGGGCAGCTGTCCTGCAAACCCTAGGGCAGGCTGGGCTCTCGCACATCAGATGTAGCTACCCATCACCAAGGGCAGTGGAAAACTTGAGTTACGAAAAAAGGCACCTACAAACCGCAAAGACGATGCCTAGATGAAAGGATATAGGGGGTGAGTCATGGTCTAAATTCTGGAGTAAAGATTAGCTAATAAGTTAGTTCAGAAAAGGTGGGAGAAAAACCTACACACAGCTATTATGATATAATCTATCCAAAGAAAAAATTCCATCTCATCTCCGAGAACTGGAAGTTGCCCCAAACTCTATGTTTTCTCTGCCTGTTGTAAATCCTTTGCTTGCAACAAAAACGCATTTTCTTGCATGTCAGAGGGAATTCCCGCGCCACGTCGGACCAGCGCTCTAACAGCACTGGCAACTTGCAGAGCAAGACAAGCTTGCACTTGAGCTCCCCTGACAAATGTGTGAAGCACAAATGTCCAAAGCACAGCTGCACTCATACCCTCTAAACGTTTTAAAAGTTTTCTCTTCTAGAAAACACGGCCATTTGTCAGGTTCCCAGACTGACTGCGCTTTAAATGGAACAGCGCTACAAACTAGAGCCCTACAAACCACCACTTCCATTTATTCTGTTCTTTCTGCAGTCCGGGATTGGAGGGAGAAAACTCACCACCTTCTAAGTGATGGCAACAGGAGAGAGGGGAAGGCTAACGCAGCTCACCTCTTCTGCTCTTCTGGCAGAGTAAGTTTGTTCTCCTTTGCATATATATCGCCCAAGCCAATATAAAAGCTTTCTCTGTCCAAATACCGATTCTTTTGCTGCGTTGTGCTCCGAGAGCAAGAGGATTTATCACTTGTAATTTTGTATTGTCCTGGATTAAAGGGAATAGATGTACACTCGAGCCACTGTTGACATCCCTGGCATGTATGGATAGCACAGGCAGTTTACATTAACAAGCCAAAAACATAAAGAACAACCTTTTGTAAGCGTTTGCTTTTATTGTGACATCTCAGCGGTGCAGCTGTGCAGTAATCTTCGTGCCAAGGAGGTGAAATCATCAACTTGTTTGAATTCTTGCTTTTATCAGAGCAGAGCTGCTATCATAATGGAAGGACTAACTTCTTGGTAGGTTAATTGGTTTTAATTTGTCCTTTGTAGGAATCTTTTGACTCGACTGTCAGATGGCATTTATATAACGCTGATCCTCTTCAAAGCATTCACCAAGATCAACTATCTTGGAAAACAATCTTGCAAACTCTGCATTACGGTTCTCCCCTTTGTAGTGTTCAAAGAGGTTGGTGGCCTGATTTTTCAGGTCTAGGAGTCACACCTGAAAACTCTGCCAGACGTGAGTCATCCCAGGTTAACACAGGGAGAAAATATCGCAGAAGGGGTTAGAAAAAGTAGGAGTGACAAGGTCCCCATCTGTACTCAGCCCTGAAAGCTAATTCCCTGGCATCATACAGTTCAGCCCCCACTCCGCCTGCCCAGGCCACCAGGGAAGAGTGTATCTTTAAATGGAGGAAAATAACTTCATAGAATGAATACTTTAAAAGGGATCCTCAGACTCAGGTATTCAGGATTAAACACAGCATTTTT
Organism: Oceanodroma leucorhoa; assembly: GCA_030449065.1. NCBI lineage: Eukaryota > Metazoa > Chordata > Aves > Procellariiformes > Oceanodroma > Oceanodroma leucorhoa. The sequence continues at coordinate 5,076,816 of JASVER010000025.1, read as the reverse complement.
CTGCATTTGCCAAAAAGTTTATCCAGTGCCAGACAAAGCACCAAAATGACAGGAACTTAAAGACGGGTTTTCACTAAGAGGGACAGACATACAGCAATGTTAGGGTTAGACTAAGACTAGCTAGACTAAGATGACAGTTTTCCTTACAAGCATTTAGGGTCCCAAGTACCAAAGTCACTTCTGAACTTGGGACTTTGGTAGATTTGGTAGTTTGGTAACATCTCTTGGATTTTCACCTTTCGGAAGTGCTCTCTGCCTTTCCTGGTCGTGTCCTGTTCATCTCAAGCAACTCAGTAGTGGAGACGTAGCCTCAAGGGCTACTAGACTTAAGCAAAGTGGAAAAAGGTTGACCACAAAAGTGAATGAAAACCATTCAGCATCTTCACATCAGTGCAGCAAAGCAGGCTACTTTTACTGACAGATCTCAGAATTTATCTTTCTGCCCCAGTCCATTTGCATACATCAGAGAAGGAGCAGTAGGTACCTTCATGGTGGTAAAATTGAGAGCAGGAGGATCCAGAATTATACTAACGTGTCTACGGTCAGATTTTGTCTCTATATCTTAAACCATTTCTAGGTTTCAAGAGAACCAGTTGCCATCTCCTATGCATATTGAATTGTTGTAGGAGGGTTAGCTTAGATATTTGTATCAATATGAAATAAGGTATAAAACAGGATTTTGTTTATACTAGACTCTTTTTGTAGCACCAGGAGTCCGATGTACGAGGAACTGTAATTCGAAGGCAAACTGTGTCACCAAGGCAGTCAATGTAACCCCTGAGGGCTTAGTATGTGTTTATATCTCTCCGCTAAGGCTGCAGATCTTCCTTGTAACGAGTAAAAGACAAATATTCCCAGAGAGGGAGAGGTGTGTGGCTTAGTGTGGCTGAACAAACACTTTGCTGAGGGCCAGAAGGCACTAAGGAAAGGAGCGTGTGAAGGGAGACGACTCAGAGAAGATATTTGGGGAAAACCATTCACAAAACTTATGGAAACCCCACGAAAACATGGATCTTTGCCTCCCGGAATTCTGCAACAAATTTATTCTTCCTTGCACTACAGATATTCCTCTCTTGATAAAAATTAATGAATGAAGGTAATATGATTGCACTGGGACAGATAAACTCTTTGCAAAATGTGTTTAGTAATATTAAAATAACTGTCCAACTATTGCAAGCAAATTGGTGACCCAACGAGGAATGGATGTCCTGGACACAGAGCAGCCTTCTGTTCCCATTTTACACCAGTGGAAATGGAGTCTACATGCTTTCCTCTGCTGGGAAAGGGCCCCTTTGCACCAGCTGTCTCAGTTTTTGACAGCCTCTGTCATACAGTTTCCAAACCATAACTTTTTGCATTATATCTCCTGCAAACTATTCCTAGCCATTCCTAGCTCGATCGTATCGAACTTGAGCAGACTGGTACTATTTCAGAAGAGTTTGCAGACAACAAACAGCAGCGTTTGCTGAATACATGACTGTCGGATTCTACGTGGAAGAGTAATAAAATGCAAAGTACATAACTCAGCTCCGCATAGCATGGTCTGGCTGCTTGCCCTTTTGCCTCTGAATTGCTTTTTGAATCCCTGCCCTGCCCAATACAAGTGAAATTATTCTAATTATACAGTTTGAAAGAGTCCCTAGTGACACGCTGGATACTGATCATTTCCTAGTTCACTGCAAAACAATTTCACATATAATAGAGATTACACAAAGGGTCATGAGCTCATAGAAACTCTGAAACTGTCTTGAAAGCTTTGTATTCTCTCCGAGTCTAGGTCACTTTTGGGTATGGATTAAAGAAAGATGATGAACCTTCTGTTATTTTTAAAGTAAGCTTCTAGATATTTTATTCTTCTTAGTCTCAGACTTGCGTCCTCTGAAGAAATAGAAATAGATCTGCTCTTTTCCTTGTTCCATTTTCAGATGCATAATGAATTAACCAGGTTGTGCTTGTCAGCTCTGTTTATTAAGATGGACCAAAACCAAGCCCCAGAACCCAAACAACATGCTAACCAAAGGAAGTTCAAAGTTGGATCCAGACTTTTTACCTGTTTTCTCTTTTGAATGACCTAAACCCACATTTTAAGGACATTTTCCTCAGGATTTGATCTATTTCTAATTACTAAGAAAAGCACCTGCAGAAGAGTCCCAGTCTCTAGCTAGGGAGATAAAATACAGATATAAAGATCTGGCTGTTCTTCAAGAACCTTTTTTCCAGAGTTGTGCAACAAAGACTGTTTTTATCACCACTGTGGTATAAATTAGCTATCTAAACAGACACAGGGAGATGGATATAGTACCCTCAGTCATTATTTGCTGTCTCTGCAGGTGACCCATCCCAGCAGATTCAATGACACTCTTCTACAGTAACACTGTCCTAATCTGCAAAAGCAGAAATAGTGGGAATGTTTTTCTTCTCATTGACTGTCTCATGCTCTGAGATTTGTTGCATCCCTGAACACGTTATTATAACTACAATTTGGTATAATTGAGGCCATAAAATTGTACAGCCAATTATATAAAATGACCATTGTTAGTTGTAATGATATCTCATAAGATAAAATGGGGACAAAAGCATCCACTTTGCAAACCTTCTGTTAAATATTTTTCCAGGGCTGTTTATTATTTGCTGTCCTGAAGGTTGAATTTGCATCAAAATCTCAAAAACGGAAAATTGTCAGCAAGGTCTACTAGCAGCATTGGGCTTCCCATCACAGAAAATCCCCCACGCTGGGTCTCTAGCCTGGTGTCTTGGTCTGTAACACTGAGCTTACGGGATTTGTCTTAACACTGGTCATCAGTGGCATCAAAAATATGAAGTGAGAAAGAACTATATTCAAAAGAAGTAAAGGTCTCCCTGTCTCCCCTTTCCCTATTCCAAGCTTGATGTATTTCCAAGAGTCAAAAACAAAAGACGTGCTCTGCTGTTGTAATGACCTCACCTGCAAAACACTACGCAGAGCCGTGCCAGCACGGATTTTTCATGCACATGTAATATGCGGTTATCCAGCACTGGTTTTCTTTTTTTTTTTTCCCCCCCCAGTAGTTTAATCAACAGAAAAATGGCCATGCACCATGCAACAATGTGATGGTAGTAGGGAAACAAGAACAAATTGCCTTTGGTGCCAGGGGGAGTGACCTTGATTAGCCAAAAAACCAACCTAAGTTTTTGCAGAAGACTACACCTGAACACAAATTCAGTGTTTGTGTTTTTAATAGTCTTGTTCCAGCTTCTTTATTGCCTTCTGTTTGTTTACTATTTTGTTATTTGGGTGGGTTTTTTCAGTTCCAATGTAGCAATGGAACTAGAAAGAGAAATACAGAAACCTAGCACAGGGTAACTCTTTTTACTACCTATAGGATACACCTGCTCCCACATTTTGAGCAGAACTTCATGCTTTGGAAAGTCAGAAGTCAGGCTGGATAAAATGTAACTTTTTGCTGTAAAAAGAAAAAAAAAAAAGATGAGTTGTTGGATAGGTCAAAGGAGATGCACTTGCACCATTAAAATCGGGGACAAAACTCAATCATTTCTGATAGGGCTAAGGGGTTCACCTGTGATATTTTAAAACCCAACAGAACAAGGTGGACATACTTTAACCCATCTTCCGAGGAGGTGTATGTCTTATACGGGCATTAAGCAGTTGAGGTGAGGCATGGATGAATCAGTGGAGCGAGAACCCCAGCTTGGGGGATCCGGTCGCCCTATGTCCAGTCCCCATTGATGGGATCTACCAGTCAATGGCATTTCCACGCTGACCCCACAGCACTGTGAGAGTGGGGGCGGGGGCAGAGCCTTTTCGCACCACGGCTGGGCCTGAGGCAGCCCGGGAAGGCAGCCCCTCTCCGTGCCCTCATGCCTCATGCTGGACATCTACAACCACTTCCAGAACCTATTCTTTTTTTCACCAAAAAAAAAATCTCTCTCACATTTTATGCTTCAAAAGATAACTGGAGGGAGTACAGCCATAGAGGCTGGGTGATCCCTCCTCCCGCAAGTCAACCTTTTAAAATAAAGACCATGAGATACCTGGTGGACCTGCTGTGAGAGGACCTGGAATAGGTCCTCCTAAGAGGAGCTGAATTCATGCCAGAGCTGCACTGCAGAGCTGTTGCTTTATCTCAGACCAAGACGGTCTGATCTTTCAACCCAGAGTGCCCAGCTGCCCATTTTGGGATGTTTCTGTTGGCCCTTTCTGATCTTAGGAAAATATCTCCGCTGCTCGCTGTCTTTCCAATTGCAATTACAAACAGTTTGGAGAGAATAACGTCTTGCCATCTATTGCACAGCTCTTTGAAAAAAGAGGTCCCATGCTCAAAGTTAGTCTTTTGGATCTTCTGGAGAAGAATTAAAAACAAAAATAACTTTGGATCACAATATCGGTAATCGCAGCGCTTACACAGGCAGCTTAAATCTTTCCCAAGCCCTTGAATCCATCGCGCTCCAGCTTACAACTGCTAGCAAAGTTGAGCAGGGGACTGAGAAATTTTTTTCTAAATTAAACTTGGACTGGATGTTTTGGTGAACTTGTCTCTTTTATAATAAATATTTTCCCCCTAAAATTATGGAATTGTCTGTTTCATTTCAAACTGTTTTTTCACCCCAGGATTCAGAAAGAGCAATGTTTTTTTAATGTGGAAATTTCTTGCACAGGTCCTTTTGTCCTTTGAGCCAAATCCCATTTTATGTTTCTTAAAGATTTATTTATTGATACTTTTTTGGCCCACCTGATTAGTTACACAACTACATATCACAGACGGGATGTAACCACCAGTTTAAAAACGTTTGTGAAATGTGACTTGAAGCAGCCAAAGAAGCTTTATCAAGTATCATGCTGATTTATTTAGCACATACAATGATTTACTACAGCATTTGGTTTATGCTTGAAGAATTTTTTTTCTTTTTTTTTTCATCTCTTTTGGTCTCTTCTGAAAAGTTGACACATGTAACCACTATTGTTTTCTATTCTAATCTTTTCAAATTTTTAGGGTTTAAATCATGTCTAATAAATAAAAACTTTCAGTTGAAACATGAGAAGGAAACTTTTTCTTTCCAACTACTCCTGACCATATGGCACGTTGAAGGGTTGGTTGTGTTTTTTTTTTTCCTGTTTTCTGCTTCTGTTTGTTTTGTAATTAAGAAACTACTTGAATGAGAGAAAAAATATATATATCTTGCCAATCTTGGATCCTTTATTACTTATAGAGCCAAACTTCTTTGAAGTTTCTGACAAATCCCATTAATTTTTTCCCTATTACACGCTAAGGTTCCAATTCTTAGCTCAAGCTGGAAGTGCTGAAATGGCAGAAGTAGTCGGTATTGTAACTCTCATGAGATTTCCAGTAAAATTTTGGCAGCCTGGAAGGCTAAGCTCAGGATGTTTTGGAAAGGTATCTAAATTAATCTTTTCATACCTATGTCATCCATCAGTGTGGATGGACTAGCTTTATCATTCAAGAAGGCATTGCCCAGAGCACTTTTTTGTGTTGTAGCATTCCTTCGTTATTGCTGGGGAGCTGGCCCCACCGGGTGCTGCAGAGACGTCAGACGAAGAGATGCTCCTTTGCCTGGAAGAACTTACGTTTTAACAGCATACTTCATAATAGGTCCTGCTACTTTCACAAACCCTTCTGTAAGCGAGGGAAGTGGGGTCAGTCCTGATTTAAAGATGGGAAATCGAAGCTCACAAGTGTAAATGATTTGTCAAAAACAATGGCAAAATCAAAATGAAAACACAGAGCTCTTGACGTCTCCTCTAGTGCCAAAACCACCAGAGCATCATTCTCTTCCCTTTGCAAGGAAAAAGCTGCTGGTTCACGTCTCCTGGGGCAGATTTTCAAAGGCAGTGACTGTTGGGATTTTAAAAAATACGCAGTTGTGGGGGAGTTTGGTACCTAGGCGTGAAGCAGCCACAGGCTTTTCCAAACAAGTCCTTCTGCATCTTGAAAACCTGACCTTTCTTCTAGGCATAGAGCATTTCGTAGTCCGCACTGTGAAGATTTTAGAGCCCTCTCACAGATCCAATTGTCGTTTTTGCCCTGTTGCTATCAGTGCCAGGCATGGATTCAGCAGTTTGCAGGGAAAGACTGTTCCAAGCTCTTCAAGTGCAGTTCTAGTCATTTTTCCAATTGATAAATACACCACGGATGACTCCCATCCCTTCCATTTCCAAAGACATAAACAAACTACAGACCATTCTGGGTTTGAATCACAACCAGAGTAGCAAAGTCCTGAAATCCAACACATTATCTCATGTTAAATACACTCCTGTTCTATATGATTAATATGCTTTCTACTTAATTGAAGTGTGACACACAAAGCAAAAAATGTTAATTGAATTTTATAGCTCATGAAAGTTGCCAGGTTCTTGGGAGATAATTTTGCTGAGGGGATAACTTATCTTTTCAAGCTTTATTTCTTTTTGGTTTTGGAAGCATTGAAGGAGCATTAGCTTGGAGAGACAACACGTTTATTTATTGGCTTTGGTTTCTTGCAGCTAATGGCTATTTTATTTTTCAGAAAACATGCCTAGCTTGGCTCTTAACTACAGTTTGAGTAAAAATCTCATAAAAGAAAAAAACCTGTTCACCAAACCTCTGAACTTGAGCCTTATCTCAGATTTAATCTCAGTTTGAAATGAGGTCTGACTCCTGACCTGTTTCAGCTGAACATCCCATCACCTGCCAGACTTCTTTTCTGAAATACAACTTTTATGTTTCCTAGTAACTTAGACTGCATCTAATATTACAGTAGTCCCTTCTGGGAAAGACTGCTCTGAACTTGTGCTTTGCTGTACATGACCAATTAAGACAGGAAAAGGGCTGATTAGAGCGATTGTGATAGTAGTGACTACTATAAACCATTATGCATTGATTTTGGTTGTTTAGAAGAGTTTTGGTTTGTTTTTTTTTTTACACCAAGTATTGATCATCATATACAAATGAAGACATTTGTAAGGTAATTGCTGCTTCTGCAAGTCCATGCAATGTATTGAAAATTTAGTAGCAGTAAAACTGTGATCCTCAGTAAACACATTGTGCTGATGCAGAGACAGAAATTATGCTCCAGAAATATGTGCACTCTCCAGCATATACACTTATTTGACACTTATTTGGTGAAACCTTTGCCAGTGATGCCTGGAAGACCACATCTCACAGGTCTCTGCCTAACATTATCTGTGTCACCAGCCTGAACCTCAGCTGTCGGAAAAAGCTTTGTAAGTATAAAAAAAAGAAAGGGAATCTGATGCTTTGAAGACAGGCAACTCTACTTATTTCCTCCATGCCGCTGGGGTGGGTAGTCCATGCCCCAGCCTGTTCTGTGCGTTGGGGAGATAAGTCTGAAATATATCTATATGTATGTCCTCTATAACAATATCAGTAATTGCTCGCAAGCTTTTGAGAAGTAGTACTTCTTGATTTCTAGTAGATTGGTTAAGTTTGGGTCCACCACCAAGGGAAAAAACCAAACATGGCACTGATAATGAAGTTGTTCAGTTCTCATCTAGTGAATATGTGTTTCCGTGTGCAGGAAAAGACAGAAGTCAGAGCGAAACCCACACACTGTCTCATTGGCAGGTTTATCAGAGGAGCTATTAGCATTCTTATTAATGGACCTGCTACATTTTCTTATTAGTGGAGTTGCCAGACCTGCCAACCCGAGGCCTATTTTGCTTCTTGTTATGCTTTTAGCCTTAGTGTTCATCAGCGGCGCAAGTCAAGGTCAATTTAATTAAATCAAGCCAGTAGTCAATTTGGAACAGATCTTCTAATGCAGAATATGGGAAGAAAAAATTTAAAAGAAAGGCGATAGAAGGATAATAAAATATTTCCAGCTGTTCTGTGAAATTTCTCCAGTTCCTCCACGCTCCACCACACTCACTAGGCTCTGTTGTGGAGGTAAATCCTGGATCGTTTTGCATAATGCACAAACCTGAAATCATGTTTGTCAGCTCAATAGAAATAAAGTAGTAATCACATGTCCCAGCACCACCGCTACCAGAAAAAGTGCATTAACGACCCATGAGATCTGATACAGAACCAAACGCTTCTCGTGTTTGCCGCCTTAAGCTTCCTTCGTGATAAAGTAACCAGCTGGCAGATGACTGCATATCAAAGCACAGCGAAGTACAGTCTGTGGTTTTAAACTACATTATCCTCATCCCCATTAGGAAGAAATATAGCTCCTTATAATCCCCATTACACTCCTGCATAATTGTGAACAATCTGCTGTAGTCTCTAGAGAGAAACCCTTGAATCTTAGACTGCTTCTAACTAGTATTTTAAAAGTATTGCATTAAAGCCCACATATGTTCCTTGCATTTTATGGAGAAATCACACTGATATGCTTAAACAAGAAATCCACTCATTTTGACACAGAACATTGGTTTATCGATTTTTTGCTACACGTTTGTTGATGCTACAAATTATGTCTTCCACAGGAGAAAGAAGAACAAGCAAAGGAACAACACATACAGTCTGAGTGGAGAATTGCTAATTCTGATTAGGAATGGGAAATGAGCAAGCAGTAAACAAAACTTTATGTAGAAGTACAACCTCCAGCACAGACCCATATTTTTCCAAATTGTTAATCAGCAAAACTCTGCATATGATTTGGTAAAAAGATTTGATAAGAAATCTCATACTATTGGATACAAGTTTCAGAGCACTAACGCAGGGTCCTCGTATATGACTCCTGTTTTTGAATTAATGAATAATGTTGACTATGTGCTTGATAACCTGCCTCCACTGAACAATTTTCTGGTGTACCATGCAAGCACAGAATGTACAATACTAATTAGATGCTTTGCCCATCTACTTAAAATGTTTTGCACATGCCAGCAAATGTAAATACACAATTAGGGCATGCTTAGTTAAAAGGCAAAGCAAGATAAAGTACAACTATTATTAGCCAGAACAAAAATCTTCACTATCTTCATCCATACTGAGGTCTAATTAAGTTTGCAAAATGTGCAAATCAGCTCAGCTGATTATTTAAACTTTGGAAAGCAGTCCTAGGTTAGAAAGTATGACACTAAGTATTTTGATGGCACGGGTGACTGTGGTTTTATGACTATTGTTACGATTAGCTGTTTGTTGTCTGCACACATACTATAAAAAACTCATAAGCCAAGTGTGAAAGTAATTAGCATTAGGAAGTTGTGTTAACAGGAATTAGAAAAGTAGTCACAGGAGATCTTCATCACAGATGAACAGTATTAAATGTCAATTGTATCAGATGTTTTGTGTTGTTGTATGTCTTTCTACTTAAATGTAGGAAGTAAATAAAATTCAGCTCATTGTCAGCTCAGTTTAATGACAAAAACAAGTTTGAGGGGAAAAAAAGGAAAAAGCATTCTCTCTCTCTCTCGTTGAGCATTTGCCCATTCCGTATCTAGAAATATTGCACTTTTCAGTGCTTGAGATTGTCTGGGATTATAAAATGCTTAAAGAGTTAGTGCCAGAGAAGATAAAAAGAAACTTTCTTCCAGGGAATTTGAAGCATTCTTCACTGCGGTAAATGTTTTATTTTCAGGTTAGAGGTAATTCCCCTCAATCTGAAACACGAGGACTTTTATAAGAGCGTTGCCCCTCACACAAAGTATTGCTTTGCAACAGCCTGGCAACTTATTTTCTTTCAAAATTACATAGGGAACTAATTAAAATAGGGTTGCTTAATTTCCATTGCAGAGGGTTTCAGCCGATGTCTAAAGGCTGACTGAAACATCACGTTCCGATAATCGTCGCTCCAGCTCCCAATTAGTCCAGTCGCTCCCAGGACTGGAATGTGCATCTCAACATTTGCCCACCTGAATTCCTCGACTAAGGATGCGCTGTTGTACATCTGGGAGGGTTTGGCAGGGTGGAAGTGATACCCAAGGCACACCACTACCAGGATTTCGGTGCGAGACCTTGCTGGGCTCCCTCTGATGCTCCCTGTGGCAGCTTCGTGTAGCTCGATGCCCGTTTGGGGTCTGCGAGAGGCATCAGCGGCTGGGCTTCCCTGGGGAAGAAACAGGTATGTTGATATGTAAATAAATAAGCTGAACATGTGGAGGTAAAAGAGAGACTACCGCCCATTTTCTCAGTAAGAGTAATTCTGATTACCTTTAAAGCAAATTCATACTTACAATAATAATATTATTAAAACAATATTTTTATTTAAATAAATTTTAGCTTTATTAGTATTTCATCTCTTCCCCCTTCTTCGCTTCTTCTCCTGAAGTTTAATTCCTCCCTATTTTGTACACAGCAAAGCGTTTTTTTCCCCACACCCCTCCAAATCTGAATAGGTTTCAGCAAAGCAAGACAGAGAGAAGCAATTGAGAGCTAATGACTAGTGCAGTCTGACATCAGGCCCCAGATAGGCAGGGTTTCTGCTTGTTAAATGTGTCTGCAAGTTCTAGAAAGCTAATTAAAGCTAAGCATATTCTTCTCATCTTACAGGTACTCTGTGTCTGTGGGATATAAGATACCAAAAAAGACTTCTGTTTCCCTGATCCTTTAACTGTGTGTCAAAGCAATGAGCCCTAAACGAAGTTTCACCTTTCTCGAGGTGTTGCTAGGTGCTAATTAGCCTTGGGGCCTTATAAAAAGGGGAGAAAGTGCAGCAAAGGATTTCTATGGAGATTGGTTTCTTGCCCACTCTTTAGAAATAAGCCCTACAGGAGTCTGTCCTTCGAGGTTGCTGTGACATTTATTCCCATGTTGTGTTGCTCCAGGGATGGACTCTGCACTTATTAATACAAGTATATATTGCTGCTTCAGTGGATATTTTAGCAAACTGATTTTCCTCACTCTATAGCCAGGGCTGTCTATAACATCTCCAAAGCAGAGGGGAAGACAGAGCAATATTTTTACTTCCCAGGTCTTTGTTAGTTCGGTTCAACTAAGGAAAACTTCCATCCTGGACCGGGGTCTTTCTGATAACTGGTTTATTATATCACTATAAAACAATAAAGCAGAGCAAATAACCCAGTCTCAGGTGAAAGTGCACAGAACTGAATCAAGCCACAGGTCCTAATGCTCAACCTCGATTAAATTCTCAATGTCCTAAAGGGTGGAGGAGTGGGAAGTGTCCTCGGTTCCCTGACAGCCTCAGCTCTACGTGCGCAAACACTCAGGCGCTTTCTAATAAAGGGCTTTGGGAAACTGGATGTGGATTTGGCCTACCCAGATACCCACTTTTTTTCAGTGTTTGTTTTTTTTTTTTTTTTTTACTGTTCCATTTACTGTGAAGGAAGGAAGTGGTGAGAAAGTCGAGTTACGTGCTCAGCCACAGAGTCCCAGCAGTTTACAATATTCCCATACTCCCGAGGATGGTCATATTCTTGGCAGGCTGATGTTAGTGGCAGGCTCACCTAAAAGTGCTTATGGCTGCTGTCAAACCCTTCATAACCTGGCAGAGTACATCTTCTTTGTGGATATCCTAGCCTTTTTTTATTCAATTTCTGATTGTTAAATTACCCTGTGCACTCTTGTAACTACGTAATCACAGTCAATTCCTTCATTGTTTGGGGTGATTGAATCCAAAGCTTTTGGGCTTTTTTGGGTCATGTGTGCCAGACCTCAAAGTGACCTTAACTAACAATCCCTTGTTTCGCTTCCTCTTTCATGTACTTACTTTCCAGGATCAATCTCTTTCCAAAAATAATATTAATTTTGGCCCCATACCCTACTCCATTTCACTCTGGTATATGTCTGGAGCAGTAAGGATAAGAACAAAGCTCTCTGTCTTTAAAACCCTTCTCTTTCAACCACAGTCGGGTCCTTTACTTTACATTTCTAAGGGGGAAGATGGAGTGTTTTGCAGTAAGGGAACTCTGTGCCCAGCGCTAGCGACTCGTGCAGCAGCCATCAGGACTATATTCTGGACTTGTTCCCGTCCCATTTTGATACTCCTCAAACATGAAGGGGAATTCATAACCTAGGGGCCCTAATGCACAATCACCTCGTTCCAACATTGCATTCTGCATTGAAAAAAATAATCACAAAACAAGTAAAATGCAGAATAATGCACAGATATTGGAGTATGCAGGGATAGAAATGGCAGGAGAGCTGGTCCTGGAATTCTGTGCTCCGTTTTGATGGCTGCAGCAAGAATCAGAAGCTGGAAGCTACTGATTATAAAATTATAACAAGAAATTAGATGAACATGCTTAAGAGCAGAGTGACATAATCCTTGGAAAGAAATTACTGGAGGAGTCAGTGGACCTTTTTATCACTTCACAGCAAGGCTGGATGCCTTTCTAGCAGATATACCAGGCTAAAAGCCTGGACTTCAGTGGGCTGTGAACTGGGGGAAGGAGGCTAGACAGAGGCTAAGTGACACTTAACCTCTCATTTTAAGCTTTCATGAATCAGTGAAAAACAGACTTATTCCTTTTGAGTGCACAAGCTTCAAGCCGTGACAGAGTTTTACAGACCTGTGAGGGCTGCAGGGTAGGCAGAATGCGATCACAGGATTTGCTCCCAGTGGAAGGACAGGAGAACTCACCGAGGAATGTGTGCACTCAGGGAAACAGCTCTGTTAACATCCCCGCAACGGAGAAGGTGCTGCTTTGTATTTCATTCAGCAGCTCTTAGAAAGTCACGTCTTCTTCCCTGCCCCCGTGCAATCAAATGGGAAAGGATGCGGGGTATAAACCCTGCGGGGTAAGTGGGGGAAGCCCTGGCAATCAGCCCCTTTGCCCCATCACCAAACCCTTAAAAACTTCCAGAGCTCTGGACAGGGTCCCCGCTCCCCAGGGAGGATAGGTCACACCATCAGCAGTCCAGGATGGAGAAAGCTGCTGTCATTTGTCAACATCGCCATTTTGGTTGATTTAATAACAGGAACAGATGCGTGTGCTGTGCTGTGATTCCAGCAGATAAATGTGGGAGAGGATGGGCAGCTTAGCAAGAGCAAAGGGATGCAGAGGCACCTGTTCCATTTGCAAATTGCAGGGCAGGGCAGGAAGGGTGAAATGGAGAAGTGTTAATGCTCCATTAGTTTATCTGATGGAATTAGGAGGGTTGAGTTCGAGGGTTGGGTGTTTTTTTTCCATGTTTCCTATTGACAAACATTGCTTTTCTTGCTCTTCCTCTCATGGGGAAGAGTTAATTGCCTTCCCTCCTTCCCTCCCTCTCCTCCCAAGAGCTGGATGGTGCAGAGGGTCCAGCTGCTGATGCTTTGCAGGAGCCGGCGTGGGCACCGGCCCCAGCGCTTCCCAGGCTTCTTGAGCACACATCATCTCAGCTTTGCATCCTGAGTTTTGGGGAGAAATCGCACTGTTTTCCCACTTGCAGGCTGGGAGTGAGGGTAATTATCCCCATTACCTCAGCAGGCCTGACCTATTTTCACTGCCTGTGGTTCTCTGCTTTCTGGGAGCAATGACACTGGTATACAGTAAAGAAAGGGCTCTATCTGAGCCAAGTACTATTTATTTAGAAGAAAGATTTTTATTTAGAAGAAAGACTTTTAAGAGAAAACAGATTTTAAGGGCAGTAAATCACTCTGTATCTCTCTACCTAGAGCTTACTTATCCCCTGATGTTAGATAGACGCATTTGTGGTTTTTTGGACTTTTCTAGAAACTGTCTCTTTCTGGACAGCCCTGGACTGCTGACTGCCCCTCTGATCCAAGGGTCCTGTGATGCCTTACACCCAACTGTGGCTCAGCAGCTGTTTCAGTTTGGCTGGGACCTTGAAATTAGGCCATACCCTTGTAACCGAGTCCTCAGCATTTGCTGAGAGATGGTTATTGTGTTGTCCTGCTTGTTCCCTTCCCATTCAGACAGGAAAGTCTTATACAATAACTTCACCTCGTGGAAAAGGTCATGTACAAAGTTCACAAAACACTGTCTCTGTATTCCTTTGTTTATTGCTTAGTATCTCTATGCCCATCCCATAAGCCACAAAACAGGGGAAGATATTTAAAAATACTCTCCATTTTGGCACATTCCCCATAATTTGGCAGTATTTGGGTTGAGGCTTTTGGTTTACATTTATCCGAGTTTCAGAAAAATCAGGACAAAGCTCAGCTGGAGTTTCACAGTTTTGCTGAGTTTCACAGAGAACCCCCATGCAGAATTGCCGCAGGTTTTGTAGGTCTCCATCCAGCCCATAAATCAGATGAGGTCGACTTGAAACTCAGCCCAGGTATGCCACGACACCCCAGCAGCCCCGGGTCTGATCCAGGCAGCTGCACAGCGGCTTGCGCAGACCCCGCCTGTGCTCGGTTCCTGCTCTGCCATTGACTTTCGGCGTGCCCCATCCCTTTTGCTTTAAATGGTCCATCGCCTCCAAACTTGCCTACTTCCCCAGCATGCCGTTACGCAGCCCACGTGCGTTAACACCACCATCCTCACGTCAGCGACGTCCCGGGGTAGCAACAGGCAGAGCCGTTATCGCTCACTACAAACCATTCTTTCCTCTCTGCATTTTTTTTTTTTTTTTTTTTTGGAGCGCCAGATGTGGAAAGCGGCACAGGATGATCACTCAGCATGTACCTTGTCTCTGCTGCCTGCTGGAAAGTCACAGCAAAAATGAAAAATGAGAGAGGGAAGCATTCAGAAAGCACTGAATTGCTCAAAAAGCAATGGGGCAAATTAAGTCCAACTCTGCTGTGGTTTTGCTGGTCTTGATAGAGTTGCACCAAGAGACGACTACTCAGATGTTCCACTGATTTGTCAGCAGGCAATTGGTAAAAATCTTTTAGCACTTTTACTTAACGAGTGATCATTTCTTTTCCCACAGAACTCCTGTGGGTATGATGAGGCGTTCCCCAAAGAGCACTAATGATCTCATCCTAGCTGACCCTACAAAGAAACCTTTAGCCCAAGCATGAACACTGATCAGCAAGCGCTCACTTATCACAGCACAATTGCTAGCTGATGCTCCGTTTGGTCTTGCATCAGTTTACCCACAAGGGTTTCCATGGAAATTAATATACAGCATCATACCTGTTATATCATGCCTGATCCGCTGTTTTTCCACGGGGTGTACCACATGCCAGCCCTATAAATCCTTGAAAAGCCTTGGATCTATAGGCTTGTAATTACCCAGTGTCTGTGGAGCAAATCCAAAACACACTCTGGGTCTGTGGAGCCGTAATTACGCTATAGACTGCATGACTAACCGACTGCTGCCGGACGTTTTCCCAGTCACAAGGTGTAATGTAACCCTTGCAGCCACTGGATGTTTTCCTACATTAAAAGCCTGTGCAAGGATTTTAGGGGTTGAATGTAACTCAGCTGCTGTAAACCTAGATTCAGATTTTAGACCAGATTTATTGGGAGCAGGCCTCTCAATATGCAACTTTCCCACCACCACATGAGACCTCCGTACATTTGGTGACGTGGTAAGGACCCATCCCCAGAACACGCCTGCACGTGGGGTCGGTCCGTGTCTGCGTGCTTGTGTCTGGGTCACGTAACGGGAGATGCTGTTGCTCCGTGACCTGAGCCCCTTTCTCCTGCTACGTGACCCCGTCCGTGAGACGCGGGCTGGTCTGTGGATTAGGGACCTGGAAACCATCGGTGTGCGGCGCGAGGCTTCGTGGGAGGGAGCGGGGAGAGTCAGCAGCCCCGCTCCTGGGGAAGACAGTCCACAGCGGGGTCTTTGCTCGGCTCTTTCCCCGTCCCCTGCTCGAAACAGCTTTTCAGTCCTAATATGCAGCAGTATCTAAYGCCACCAGCATCGCTCGAGGGGCATCCACGGYGAGAAGTGACGCGAGGTCCCAGGAYGGTGTGCGTCCTCTGTGAGCACGTGTGCACGGTGTCCTCGGCGAAGCTGTCAGTTCCCTATGATAATCTTCTGTACTGTAAATTCAGCTATGATCACWATTTTCCAAATTTGGAGGGGCCACAAAAGACATAAAGGGGAAAATCTAGACTTTAAAATGACCGGGAGAAAATAGATCAGTAGGGTAGTGAGGTGTGAGAGAAAATGAGTAACTTTAAAGGGAAAATCCAGGGTCAAGGGTGGGATACTGATGGCCCAGCAGCAGGAAAAAAGGATGTAACCACATGGTCACACCCAATGCATTACTTTAATTTTCACCTCCTCTCCTTAAAACCGCCTCTGGTTTCAGCCACCACCCATCAGAAATATTATTGAATTAGCTATATTGTCTTGAGGGCAGGTTATTTTCAGTAGTAGAAACACTTTCTTCTGAAATTAAGTCCTCCAAGAACTGTTTTGGAGAGCAAGTCAGATCACATTCAGAGGAAGACACATGATGTATTCATTGTCCACTCCTATCAGACAGATCTGCAAGTCCTGCCATTATGCCAATTAATTATGTCTTCCAGTGTTTACCCACGTTTACGCTGCAGGGACTTGAAGGTTATACAATGCATGCTTGGGGCGACATAATTTCATACCCTTCTGAACCCTCAGAAGGTACAGCAAGATCCCTGGAGCACAGAAATCTCCATGAAGTACTTGTGAGAATAATGATAATTTATTTGCTTTGCCCAGTAATTTTAGATTGCATTCCAAGCACGATTTTGTGTGGGACTCTGGAATTTCTCGTAACAATCATTTCTAAGAGTTACTCAGGCATTTTACAAATGTTTACTGCTGGGGTGTGCGGCAAAAAGGAGTAGAAGGTAGATATAATTGAAATGAAGTTTGCTTAATACCACTGATTCATCAAAGAATAATTGTGCTAGTTAAAACTTCACCCGTAAGATGGGTCCATACCACAACTGGAGGCAGCGAGCACTGACTGGTGACCTGACAGCTGTTAAAAAAATTTGCAGTCACTGTCAAGGTCTTTCGAAGAAACTTGAAGCAGGCAGACGGAGTCACATGCGTCGGGACATCACCGTACGGCGAGCTACCTGCACATCCATTTACAGCGGATGGTAGCGTTCTWGGGCGTATCACCAGGACAAGGTGAGGAGTTGGGAAGCAACACCAGCAGGATGACTAAATTGCATAGTATATCTGGTTTTTCCTAYGATCACCTCCTGCAAACTGTCCGTGCTCTCACTCTCTTGCTCTCTCTTAATGTGGTGGACTGAGRGACAACCCAAATCTGCAAGTGGTCCACATGGTTTGGCATGTCACTTTGTGGAAATTTGTGTCCAGATTACKACTATGTATTTTGAACAGCTATTCTTCACCTTCTGCTCTTCAGCTTCTGAGTGATGAACTGGAAAAAACTTTACAGAAAACCCATTTCCATCCTTTAATTTTTAAGGACAAGTATTGTAGTTTCCAGAAGGACTTTAACAGCAAGCAAAGYTGTTTTCTCCTTGAGAGGCTGATAAAGTGAAACTTATACCTTGCAGCTGCCTTGGTCATTCTCCTGAAAGCACGCTCACCTCGCTCCTCCAGCAGCAGCAGAGACCCGGCACTCTCCTCCTGGCCCTGCTCGTGCCTGCACTTGAACTGAGCTCATTGGGTATGAGACTGTACTGGGCTTCTGTTATAAAGGGGGTCAATGCCTTAGCTGYGAAGAAAAGGAACTGAATCACAATAGAGGTTGCTGGAGAGAGGACTTTTGAAAACATTTTATGTTTCTAATTTTGGTAAGGAAATAGGCAATTACTGTCTTAAAAAATTAAATGTCATGAAATTTCAAACTCCATTTGTTTCTGATAAATATCTTGCAACTTGTGACAGAGGTTGCTGGAAATCTCCCCTAATAGCAGTGCCACGTTGGCCAAGAAGTGTTTGATCTGTGCTCTAGCCTTTTCTTCATGTGGGTTGGACSGGCCTATAGTCAGATAAAAAAATCATCTGGTTAGTTTAGTTTTTAAAAATAAATTTGAGCCAGTCAGTCTTCACTTCATAGAAGCTATACCMAATCTATCCAGAGAAGCAGTTAAAACTAGGAATAGGCCAGCCCTAAAACACCACTTGCCAACTTACTTGAACTTTATAGAGGGAGTCTGAAATCTTGATCTATGTGTCTTCAAGCTTTGGCGTACTCTGTTGGATGTGCATCCGCGAGGCAGACCAGCAGCGTTTACACACGTCGGCATCTGAGTCACCTCCACGCTTCACTAGGTCGTCATTTCTGATGTAAAACATGTTCAGTAGGTTGGGTTTAAATGGCCGAACAGATATTTGGGCATCAGCCTGTTTTTAGATTCTTGCCTTAGAAGGTTTATTTGGCTCTAATCCAGTCTTACAGATTTTTTTGCCATATAATGTGATCTGCACTTATAGTACTTGGTTGAGTTAGGGGAACACCCTGACACCCATCTGTCCTGGTTTTGGCTGGGGTAGAATTTATTTTCCTCCTAGTAGTTGGTATAGTGCTGTGTTTTGGATTTAGTATGAGAATAATGTTGATAACACACCGATGTTTTAGTTGTTGCCAAGTAGTGTTTACACTAGTCAAGGACTTTTCAGCTTCCCAGGCTCTGCCAGGTGCACAAGAAGCTGGGAGGGGACACAGCCAGGACAGCTGACCCAAACTTGCCAAAGGGATATTCCATACCATATGATGTCATGCTCAGCATATAGAGCTGGGGGAAGAAGAAGGAAGTGGGAGATGTTCGGAGTGATGGCGTTTGTCTTCCCAAGTCACCGTTACACGTGATGGAGCCCTGCTGTCCTGGGGATGGCTGAACCCCTGCCTGCCCATGGGAAGCAGTGAAGGAATTCCTGGTTTTGCTTTGCTTCTGTGGGCGGCTTTTGCTTTCCCTATTAAACTGTCTTTATCTCAGCCCACGAGTTTTCTCACTTTTACCCTCCCGATTCTCTCCCCCATCCCAGTGGGGGGGAGTGAGCGAGCGGCTGGTGGGGCTGAGTTACTGGCTGGGGTTAAACCACGACACCATCAAACAGACCAGCATTAAATCTTGCCGCCCAGATTTTTAGTTAAAGAGCCTAACAATGCCACTGGTCCTTTTCAAAAGGACCCTTAGATCTAAATCCCAATTGTTTGAATGAACTTACTGGCTTCAAAGCCAAGCACAAATTCCTCCAGTTTTACCTGTGCTGTTGTTTACGCTTGTAAACAATCTATTCCTTAGAAGTTTRAAGTCTCATTAAATGAATTCTTCAGTGATTGGCCTGAAAGTCTGGAAATAGCCTTTCACGCTGTACAGTTCAACTTCGGAGAATGACACGAGATGCTTTATTCCTAGATATCTGCGAGGCTTGAAGAGGGCAAGAAAARGCAAATGGGTCTCTCCTGATGTGCCACGCTACTATGGGCTGGAATTTTCTTAATCGTTAATCCTCATTGGGAAGCGTATCAACGTGTGTTGYCTTTACATTGCCACGGTTGTATCAGAGACAGCAGAAGCAGCACAAACCATCGATTGTGGTGGGATAGGACACCCAGTCAAACACGGCGGCTTGGGCTTTAGCTTGGGTTTGTGATGGAGCACAGCTCGTCTGTCACCGCTACTACAGCCCGCCTGAGGCAGCGGGAATTAATTACAAAGCTTGAGAAGAAAAGCCAGTAACAGAATTGAAATATTCCCATCGGTTTCTCTTGAATTAGATCTCCCAGATAACGTCTGCTGATTGTAAAATATGATGCCAGGTGAGATAATATTGCTAACTAAGGGGACACTGCGCCCGGTCTTCAGCCAACTCTTGTGAAGCTCCATGAGGTCATGCATGAATAGACTCCAAGGGAAAAGGCAAAGTGTCAATAAGGATGACTTTCTTCAATAGATTCACCTGCGATAAGCACATTCCAGTGACTCAGTGTAGGATGAGTAGGTGCTGGAATTTTCACATCCCTGTAAAAATAATGTAGTATAGAAAAATCCAGTAAATGCCTATTTTTTTTCCACAGATTCTATTTAAAATTRGAGATAAGCAATAAGAAATCTGAGGCAGAAAACAAATACCCAGTATCTGTGGACATTTACTGTCATCCCAGGATGCTCTGCTCATGAGGTAATACTTCGTAGTACGGTGGGAAAAAAAACATGCACAAAATTACTTCCAGTCGGTTCTGAGGTAGGTCCTGAGTGACCAAAACCCCTGTCCTTTGAAACGAATCCAGATCGTATTAGTTGTGCAGGCTGTGTTCTGATTCAGCGTGGAATTTGTTTTTCCCATCATGTGAGMGAGAAAACGTCCAGTCCAAAAAGGGAGATGTCAGCCTGTACGCAAATTCGCTCATCAGAGAGAAATGATGCCGCAAACACGCAAAGCAGAGAAGCGGGCTTAGCAACATGATAACTTTCTGTATTGCCTTGTGGACAAAACCGTCTTTGAAGGATTAATAACAAACTGAAAGCTCACTGGAAATATCTCGCTTGTTTGTTTTGGCTTCCAGAGCATTTCTAAGTGTAATTACTAGCAGTTGAGAAACGGAGAGGATGAAAAAAATCTTGCGGTTAGCGCRCAGGGCAGTGTCTCGGGAGACCTAGGTTGATTTCTAACCTCTGTCATGGTCCAGCATCACACAAGAAAAAGAGCCTTTAATTCATCTGCAGCTCGGATCCTTTCCTACGGCAGGGACGAAGCTGCCCTTTGCCCGCCCGGCGCCCGGGCTGCCAGCAGCACGGGCAGCAGCTCCTTAGGCGAAGGTGCCTTACACAGCCAGCCCTTGGGGACTGCCCACGCTCGTGTAATTCCGACAGCGATAACGACGTAGCCTTCTTTAAGGGTCCCCAGTGCTCATATATAAGCCTCTCCTAACAGCAACATACTGCTTCAGATGGGGAAAATCCAAAGTTCCTGGGCGCAGATGCGCATCGTTTTAAGCCAGCGGATCCGAATGGATTTGTGCTCCGCAAGAATGACTGTCTTCATTAAGATACACGTTTGCTGGGCAGTGACAAATCTTTCCTTTGGAACATAGTGATTAAGGTTTAATTTTATTCCGGATTACAGGCAGCTCCGTTTGCAAACCAGCCCTCTTCCAAGTTTGCGCACATATTGCCTGGAAATGAACGTTACTCTCCAACTGCTTAAGCAGCTTTGGATAAGAAATGATGGTTTCAGGAAGATTAGGAGCATAAGAAAGATCTCCAGGCTCAGAGGAAGTTAAGAGAAAGTGCCATCACGAGTTCAGGAAGAAATGCTGCCACCTGTGAGGGTTTGAGTCTTCCAAATCACTTGGGAGAATTGGAGAAAGTTGATGGGAAAAGGATGGATTAGTGAAAGTGATGAATTTACAGATGGTGAGCATGAAGACAGCCTATGTGTGTGTGTGTGTGTATATATATATACGTATATAACTCATCACAAGGAAGATTTATAGGCTTCAGTCTGCTTAGAGAAAAAACCAGTGGTTATGTGGTTATGGTTCTGGAGATTTTACTATATGGCAGCAACCAGGAGCATCGCATGAGATGAAGTTATAGGKGTCATCTTAAACACAGAGGGGGATAAAGCCTGTCTTGCCCAGTTCAAGCRCTGTGCAAGGAAGATGGGCAGCGGGCGGGAGGAGAAGCAGGGCAGCGGGAAAGGAAGCGATGTTTGCGGGGCTGCCCAGCAAAGCTGGGGTGCAAATGTTTGCCTTGTTATCATCTAGTACCCTGTTCATGCAGATTGTACCTCCTCCGGTGTTTTCTTCACAGGTATGTGCCTATTCTGCCAGATAAAGGTATTTAAATACGACAAATTATTATTTTTTCTTAAACACATATGTTCGTCCCCCTCTGAAAGCGGTGGGGGGAGGACAGTGTGGGTGTCCGATGAATCTTTCACCCTCGCTGTAGTGACAGCTTTGATTTGTGAAACAGCTTGGAATAAAATGCTGGTAATTTTTCATGGAAAAAATAGTGGACATAATTTCTGTGTGTCACAAAGAGAATAGCAGAGAACTGAAATGCCTGGACATGCCATTATCTGACTGCCAAAATCCCGGATGGATATAAAAGTTAGCGTTTTTAACCCAGAGAAGTAACGTTACAATCATCCCTAATTAAGTAGACTCTGCTTGTTTATTGTTTTCAAGTATCCGCAGCTGTATTCATCAATGTTTCACATTATTCCTTGGCTGTTTTCTCACGTTCAGTCTCTTTGCTGGTTTGATGTTTTGTTCTCTGGAGATTTCTTTCATAAATTTTTACTATTTCCTCAGAGATTTTTTTTTTTTTCTTTTTTATTCCAAATGAATGTTGTCACTGCGGGATGGTGTAGCGAGAGGAGAAAGTCAAGCAGTGGAAACTCCTTTAACTGAATGACATGGAAAAACCCCTCTGGCTCCCTGTCAGCCAAAGAAGGTCAAATGCGGTCAGAGCTACAACTCTGTCAATGGATCCTAAATCCAGTATTTAATATTGATCTCCAGCTTCATAAATACCATATTGACAATGGTGACATCAGTCCTGACATCAGCGTGATGAAATACAACCAGRACATATAAAAATGACTTTATACCGCCAGATTTGCTCACAGCAACCACCGGAACAAAAACGGAAAGGTTCTTTTGTAAGTTTAATCAGTTATTAGTAATAACGTGTTGTTAGAGGAGCTCTGTGGGCTGGAGCAGTATTGCTTTTGCTTCCTTGCTATCCAGCTGCCTACGCTACGCTGGTCAGGCGTGGTGCTGAGGTGAGGTTGAGAGGAGCAAAGCTGGACTGCTTCAGTGGTTGGGGTAAAGGGATATTTGGAATCGGTGTTGCAGGCGTTTAAAGCAGATGTTGCGCACACCTTGGCTCGCTGGCTGCGGGGAGGAGGTTTGCTGGGCATGCCCTATACCCCTGCAGCTCAGCCAACGGACCAAAGACGATCTTCGGCTTTGGAGGAGATTTTTGGAGATTCATCTTTCTGTGATCGGTTATAGCCCAACGCTAAGCACAGGGGAATGGAAAGGTTCCCGAAGAGCAGTGTTTGTGCCCTGCCGTTGCACACACATGGGAGGTCAGACTTAGACGTGCCCAAGGCGCCGGGCGCATCCCCCTGCAGAATAACGGACCTGGGGTCGGCTGCCGTCGCTGCCTCTGCCGGTGCTGCGCCTGGGGACGTCCGTTCTGGATTTAATTAAAATCTAGAAGCAGCGCCATTAAATCATACAAAGACCACTGGAACATTTTGCAAAAGAGAGTGTTCTAAGTGACCGTGGTGGTATTTAGCGAAATCGTTATGAACTGACAAAAATTCACATGGTAACTATTTTTTAATAAAATGAAAGGGGAAGGAAGAGAACGATTCAGATTTTCCCTTGAAAATTTTACAAAATTACTTTTCACTTACCTCAATTATCTCCACCTTCATTTYATATATAAAAATCTTTGCCTACAGAATGAGTCAATAAAAGCCAATAAAATGAGAACAGTATGAGACAGATCCTTGGGTTGTATAAATAAAGGATGGCTGAGGTGACATCATTGGGGCAACAGTGATTTATACCAGCTGAGGATCTGGCCCATAAACCAGGAATAACTCTTTCTGTGCTGTGATTTATGTTCTCCAGTTATTGACTGCTTAGGAATAAGCCCTCTGTTATAAACAATCTGGGAAGCGAAGAAGGCAATTGCGTCTTAATGAGACCGTGGTTCAAAGCACTGCCCTGCTACATTGACCCTTCTATAGATCAGAAAGTCTCCTTGATTTAATTACCTTACAGAACCCCAGACTAGACAGCTCCAAAACTTATTTATGCCCCGATTTTTTTTTTTTTTTGGTGCACTTTATAGTGATTTACAATTCAGCCAAGGGACTCTTCAGGCAACCGATGAGAATTGTTTAGAGGGGTTTGCAGTTTGTATGCAAATACATCTTTCCTTAAGAAAAAAAAAAAACAACAACATTTTGAGACTATAAAGTTCTTGTCTCCTTTCCCAAGCACAAAGAATAAGCAGTTCTGCCTTTCAAGTCTAAAGGACCAAAAACTTCAAGAATAGAATTAGGGGGTTTTAAATTAGAGGTAACACACTGTACACGCCTGAAACATTCCCATTTGAAAGTTCACAATTCAGTCTTGCACGCAGTTTTCAGCAGATATTACGGGATTTTTCCACCAGGTTTAGCTTCATCTTTTTTCCCTTCAAATCTGTGGTATAAAGCAGTGGAAATAATACGATGTTGCCTTCCGTTCACAAACGCGTGTTCTCTTCTGTCTCAGGATGTCTCACAGCCTCTAATTAGATAAGGCTCAAAACACCCCCAAAAATTAATGAAACACCCAACTATTACATCTTAATTTGTTCTGGAGCAATACTGCGCTGCAACCAAAGGTGCAGCGAATTGCCTTGGCTCCTCTCGAACCCTTCCTCGGTGCCGCAGCCCCCGGGATTTCATCCTGCCGCTGGCAGGGAGGGATGCCCAGAGTCACCACGGCCCAAACCGAGTGTAACCTAGCCCGGGGACCACTGCCATCGACCGGGGGGTCACACAGCCCCCCGTGCCCTGAGGGGGCTGATGGCCACTGAACCAGCATGGAAGTTGCCTTTGTGCTATCAAAAGTCTCGGTAAATATTCAATAATCACCAGCCTCTGGGTCGAGCCTTTGAAAAAAATCTCCTACTTAAGCTTTTCCCTCATCTCTGTAGATTCGATGACTTCCATGTTATAGTTGCCAAAAGCCCCTGCGTGATTTAAAAGCTGAAATCCCGTTGCATTTTCATAAMTGACGGTCGGTTTCCAGAGGCTTTGACTGAAAGACACACGTACCTTTCTTCAAAACTCCCTTCCGCTCATCACCTACCCCGATTCAGCYGTTTTTTCCCTTTTCACTAAATCTTTCTCTCCCGGTACCAACCCCTTGGCATTTTCCATCTCTTTCCTTTCTCTGACCAGAGGAAGGTGGAGTTCCAGTCTGTAATGTCATGGTCTGACCTCGGCACAACTGCAAGCGTCTGTCTCCGTCTCAGGGGGCTTAAAAGTAAGAGYCTGACACAGAAATGGGGCCGGTCCTTTTGCCCTGGACATGAGCACACTACCTGCGCTCAGCAGAGCACCGCGCCAGGTGTCATRTTTATATACTGTCATCAATTAGCTCATGCCATTAATTATCACCAATGTTCAAAATGTAGCAGAATTTTGCACAGAAAGCATCCTGTATGTTGGCATATTTATACCCTGTGAATATATTTTTTCTGTATTTTCAAGCTCCTTAAGCGGAAACTTACACTCCCTCAGGAATGAAATCTCTTGGGCAAAGTTATAGTATATATTAAGAGAGGAACTTTAACCCGTGCTGTAAACCACATATTAATATTTAATAAGCCCCTGCCTTCTTTCAACACAATAAAATATTATTGGTCTCTGAGCTGAAATATGTTTAAAGGGAACAATGATTTATATTTTTCCAAAACAAACAGTCTTCAAGTGAAGCTCTTTTGAAATTATTCGAGAGATATTTTTGTGAGTTGGATGGRTGCCTAAAAAATAATGTTGTAGATTGTAAGATCTGACAATACCAACAATTACACGGCTATAATTCAGCTTAAGCACCCTACCTTCCTCTGGGTATCAGGACTCCCTTTTTCTCCRTGACATGTAGGGCATTTTAATGTATTCTAGTTGAACATTTAAATCTACAATCATAAGCTYCTCTGGAAAATATGGTCTTGTATTTTTAGGATTGGTAAAGGACTTAGGGAACTTTTTCCTCCCTATTAAAATGATGGTAAGTGTCTCTACTAATAGGAGAGGGGAAAAAAGAAAGAGAATAATGTGACAATTGTAATGATCCTCCTCTGTCGTAAAACAAATATGTTAATAGTGAAACACAATCACCAAAGAGCCGCTCAACATCTGGACTGCATCACAGGCGAGCCCGAGCGGTGCTGCCGCTGCCTTGCYCCGCGCCGCGGCAGGTGGGCGCGCGGCCCCGCACCCCGCAAGCTCCGGCTGCTGCAGCCCCCTTCCCACCCGGCAGAGCCGCTCCGGCTCCCTCYCAAACCCGGGATGCCGCCGAAGCAGCCCTTAGCGAGATCCATAACCAACGTCGATGCTCCCCCCCCCCCACACCCCCCTGCGGTAAAATAGGATTCCCTGGGGAGGTTTTCAGCCCGCGGTTAAAGGAAGGGATTGACTTCTGGGTGCCCCTGCGCATGCACGGCTCCGCGGAATCGCAGGCTGCGTCTAATCGTTGATGCGATAAAACATTTCCTGCGTTCTTGGTTTTTTTTTTTCTTTGCTTCGTTCGGCGCAAGAAGAGGGGAGAAGGGAAAACAAACGCGGTTTAAAGCCCGG
Organism: Oceanodroma leucorhoa; assembly: GCA_030449065.1. NCBI lineage: Eukaryota > Metazoa > Chordata > Aves > Procellariiformes > Oceanodroma > Oceanodroma leucorhoa. The sequence goes on along the minus strand of JASVER010000025.1, from coordinate 5,050,759 downwards.
TGGGCAGTGGCAGGCTGCTGCGGCATAAGCAAGAACAATCTTTAGGCTGTAATGCWCTCCCGGCTGCCTGGGTTTCTGTTKCGATAGTCAGGAGCCAGATTTYGGGAACACTCTCTGAGCCTGTGTGCTGCACGGTCCTGCCAGGTCCACGTCCGAATCCCAGGGCTGGGATGGAGCCGCATCGCATGTGACCTCCAGGGTCTGCTGAAGTCACTTTGGGAACCGAACACCTGCAGGACACAGAGCTTGCTTAGCTCAGGCTTGGAAAGACCCTCTATAACGCTTACCAGTGTGGTGCTGGTAATTACGTTAATAAAAGGACCTGGATCCTTAGRGGGTTTAAATGGGTGACATTCAATCAACGCAGCTACACCGCCTCACCCGGCTGAGGGTCTGGCACCTGGCGAACCATTAGCAATACAGCCCCCAGAGGGTAAAATACAAAAGGAAAATAGCTCTGTGTGGAAAGAAAAATGACACCAATAACAACGTACGAAGCCCTCCCAGGTATCAAATGGCTGCCATGGCTGCAAGCAAATCCTGTGCATTATCTGGCAAAATATGATTAAAAGTATGCCTGTAAGCTCCTTAAGGGGACAGATATGGTATATATGGAAGTTATAGATGCTTCAGGGTTTTGCTGTCTCTCTGCAATTAGATTTGCAGCTTTCTTTCAGAGGTGACTGGAACGGGGTGTCCTGGGGTTTGCACTCTCCCGGCCGGGTGCTGCAGCCCCCCCTGCCCCATCCCCCCGGGCAGGCAGGGTGAGGGTCCCACCRCTTCCCACCTGACGCTAAGGTTGGGTGCCACGCTGGCACGGCTGTAAAAGCCAACCTAGTCTGCTCTTTTGTACTACAAATGGGAGGAGAGGAACAAAAATCGTGGTGGTGTACGCTACCGACAATGAGTCTGGGCTTCTGACTAATTGTAAATCAACATGACACAGTGGAGTTTCACAAAGCGCGCTTGGTTTCGGTGTTATTTCAGTAATCTGGTGCTTCCTTAAACATTAACCAAGCCCTACTGCATAAAACCAGAGACACTAAGGGGAGAAAGCACTTCTCGCGGGACATCCCTTCCCCTCAATTTTTTGCTCGATATTTTTAAGTGCTCCCCTTAGCCCAGTTTTCGCTGTTCCCAAATGATGGGGACTCCTATCCGGGCAGCAGCTGAGCGGTCCTGTTTATTTATAAGAATCAACCAGAGCCACACAAAAGGTTATGGCTACAGGCCAAATGTCTTTGACATCATAGCCTGTCATTAATGGCATAAATCCTCTGTGATTTCATTTCCCAGTCAGCTAACCAGCATCTATCGCAGATTATTTTAAAGGAAAAAATGTCTAAACATTTACCTTCAAACCCCAAACAGATCATATCGTTCTATTTTGCCTTCCCAATATTAAATATATTCTCTTGCATATGGCATTTTTATTACAGGTTGCGACCAGTCACGGAGCTTGTTTCAGAAAGAGGTATGTACAAAGAGAAGTTTTCTTATTCTTCCCTAAGGGGAAGAACAAAAATGGCATTTCATTTAACAAAACCTTTACTAACCACAATACTTTACTGTTTTAATGTATTTTTGTTCCCTCGCTTGTGCACCAGATCTCTATCTGGTCATTCATTTTGAGGGAGAGAAAAAATTAAAAAGGTTGCTCTCTGTGCTACAGCTTCTTAAATCTGAGAACATTTAATGTGGACAGGCCAGAACAGTTTTACTTCAGACCATGCCTGTCCCTTCTTTGCCATAAAATGATCGTGGTTATGTGCAAAACATTAGCAAATGACTCAGARCATGAAAGGACCGAATATACATGAAATGCCTGAGTATTTTAATTTAAAGCACCTTGGTATTTTAAGTCTTACTGACTTTGGTATATTTGCTGGTGGACAATACGCTGCTTGATAATAAGCCCTGATATTTGACCAGCCATTGCTGGTTACATTAGATTGGGCCTAAAAAGCACAAGAAAAKTTTTCCAAACCAGGGCTGGTACTAAAGCTGCAAGGGTGAACTGGGAATTCTTCTAGACTTATAGGCAAAAGCAGACAGTCATAGAGTCGGGTTTGATCTCACTCTTTTGCATATAAACCTGAAATCGCTGAAATCAGTCCAGATTACACCATTTGAGAGCAAAAGCACCTGACGGGGCTGCCTGCAGAAGGAAACGTCCGTAATGTAATGTACAGCACTCCCTTATCAGCTCCCATCTCGAAAGCGCCCTGCAAGGAGAAGTTAATTATACGCAATTACAGATGAATTCTAAGATCCGAATGAATTCGAAGGAAGCAAACTTCGGATCAGATCAAGTCCMTTTCACGCCTGCTGCACCAAGGGCAGAATGACACAGGCAGTTTGGTACGCGGCGGTAGCGGTTGGGCCGAGGCAGCGAGCGCGATCCTCCTGATGCCGGCGCAAACTCCCGCGGGATGTATTATTTCAGTCCCTGCTGCCTGTAGGTCGCGGGGGAAGGGAGCACGAGAAGGAGCATCACGCAGCGAGCAGCGTGCCAAGGGGCCGGGGCAACCCAGCCAGGAGGCTGCCCCAGCCGGAGAAGGTACACCTGAATTTTCCTAGTGCGGAAAATAATACAGGAGGAAGACTGGCTGAGCCAACACAGTCTCCCCACCCTCTCTGGCCACCCTGCAGTGGTCAGAAGAGAAAGGACAGAACTGGAGCTGGACAWGACAGCACAAACCCAAAGTTCCCATTTGAGCCGTCACTCCTGCCTTCATCCCGTGTTAACCCTCTACCCAAAAGCCCTCACCGGCAACAAAGAATAACAAAAGGACCTCACGCGTACCTTCGCAAATATAAATTGGATGTTTCCTTTTTTTGAGCTGTCTGGAATCTCAGGAGGSACCCGCAAGCAAACGCTACCCAGACGTGCAGACAGCACGGATGTGTCAGAGCACTCGTGTGAGAGCCAAAGTTAAAATATGCCTGCAAAGCACCAGTAGCTCCATTCTTATGACTAACGCATCCCAAAGGTGCCATAACATGCACTGATGCAATGAATTCTGGGGCGCTGGAAGGAGTACAGTGAGAGGAGGAGCTGGAGAGGAGAGTTTCTTAGGAAAGCCAGCAAGTTATTTTTCCACAATTTATCATACTACTTTTACACTGCGCGTTAGCCTTTTCCTCCAACTGCAGAGATGAAAAGTCACACAACTCCAGCATGAATTAGGCCAGCCAAGAAAAAGAAAAGCAGCTTTCTCTGCTCCCCAGGGCATATATTATGCCTATTTGTTAACATTTCTTGATATGTGGAGGAGWCAAACTTCAAGGAAGGAATGTGGTCATCTCCTATCTGAGACAAAATCTACCATGTTGGAACGGGCTGGACGTGTTTAGTTAGGAAGATGTGTTGGGGGCAGTAATATATTTGAGTGGTAATGCTTACGTTTTTCRGCACAAATAACACACCGTGGTGCTGCCCTTGTGAATAACATTCACRTGATGGACTCTTACAGTACTGGTGGAAATAATAAATAGCACATCTGCACCCTGGCAGAAGAATAAGGTGTGTGCCCGAGCGGAGCAGGAGGGAGGCCAGCAGCAAGGCAGACCCCAACCATCGTGGTTGCAGAAGCTCCCGGGGTTTACGTGCTCCYGTGGATGACGAGCTGAGTGTCAGCAAAACTTCATGAGCCTTTAGAGTAGATAAAGTTCCCCGTAAACGTGTTGGGAAGCTTCCTCCTGAACAGYCATCAGCAACAACCATCACCTGAAGCAATCTTTCCAGGGACACTGAAATATCCGYGGAAGGAAACCTGCAAGATTTGAAGTGTGTGGTGTGAGGCTCTGTAGAGATATGTAATTAATTATATCTCAAATACATGCAAATAATTTACACGTGCAACAAAATCTCCAAGTCTGAAAACCCAGAATATGAAAGACTGCGACTGTTTAATCATTTACTGTAATAGCAGTACTGTCATTAAAAAGGCGCCGCGATGTGATTCTTGCAGCAGATGAAAAGGAAGGACAAAACATGCAAATGCTACTCACATTTTCTTTTCCTGCTCTCCCAGTGGTTTAATTTATATCTGATGAGACTACAGTTTTAAGAAGGAGAATGGCGCATTAGTCTCACTGGTAATACCGCTCAGGATGAAAGCGCTCTCATTATTCGCACTGAAAGATCCAGATTTGCTTAAACAAGAACTGTCACAACATGCTGAGGTCCAGGGATTCCTAGGGGAGCTAGTCTGACATATTTGAAGCTGATTTGCATTAATTTATGAATATTACATAGTCTGTTTGTCTAATGGTTCTAAAGCTGTTTAGTCAATGCATACCTTGAGTTAACTCAATAGAAAAACTGCCAGATAATACGCCAAGGGACGGGCACAGCAATTCTGGCAACCCCTCCTCATTAAACACCGAGCGTAAAAAACGGCAGAAGGATTTCATTGCAGCAGTCAATGAGCTATAAATATTGAAAATTCCAAGACGCTCCATCTCATTAAAATGTTGTAACTATAAAGGTAAATACCAAGTCCGCAAGTGTCCTTGAGATCAAAGCCTGGTGAAGAGTGTCACCGGAATGAGAAAGAAAAGAAGGAGGAAAGGATGGGAAGGGCAGAAATAAACTCCTGGGCCTGCTGGGAGATAGCTTTGGAAAACTTGAGATAACGACCCTAATACAGCTCCAGTACTGGCTCTAATTAGGATAAATCAGGGCTTCCCTAATTGCTTTTAATCCCCTTGGCTTCCTTGAAGCCAGGAGTGACCATGCACAAGGCGTGCAGCCCCACGCCGGAGCGGGTGGCACGTGGAGGAGAGCACCGTGTCGGGGACCCGCAGCCTCCTCACCCCTCTCTTTGCTCTCAGAGGCAATTTTCCATATGGGATCAGATTTGCAGGCTGGCCAGGTAGMGGGGGGGAGGAAGGGAGGCCAAGGACACCAGGATCTGCAAGAGCACCTGACTCCATCAGCACAGCCTTTGCAAAGCAAGACRCAGCTGACATTATGCCTTCCTCAATCGAATTAATTGTTTTCCTTTTCCAGATGTTGCTGTTACAATCACCCAAACCCCTGCAGATCGGTGTCCTTCGGGTGGAGCTACGGAGCTGGCTATAAAGAGCAGATGGAGCATTTCTGCACTCCATTTGCCTTGAAATGCAGTGTGTGCATTTGAGTTGTTCCGTACCTTTATTCACTTTATTTTCCTTTAAAGCCTTTTTTTTTTTCCTTCAATTAGCTGCTGGGCTTCTTAGTAGTARAGGGTAAACATCTCTTGCCAAACTCCCTTGCAGAAGGAAGAATGGAATTCCCTCCGTTTCCATCTGTAGATCACAGAAGTATCCTGAGTCAACTGCAGACAGACGAAGCTCTCTTGCCTAAGGTGTAAACAGAGGAAAATACCAACTTTTGATCTGCTTCTACCTTTCCAGCAAAAGTGAAGTCAATGCAAGTATCAACATGGGAAAAAAAAAAAAAAAATGATTTGCTGGGCTGTCTTGAGTTCTCTGTGTGCATGCAAAGGATTCACACGTAAATACAGGGGTAAAGATGGAAATGTTTTGGTTAAAGGTAGGCAGTCACCCTTCCTGGGAGCTAGCAGCCACCGCASCTTTTAAGGATATCGAAAGACTTCAAAAAATAGAGCTAAAGCGGTATTATTTCTCTGGGTAATCTCTCTGCCCCAGAGTGTGATTCATCCCTGTTCAGAAAGATCCTGTGCTATTAAACTACAGAAATCTACCCTTTCCTGTTAACAGCCTATTATATATCAATCAAATTAAACTCCAATAATGATTTAGTGGAAGCAGTATCTTCGCGTTTATTAGTCTCGGGCAACACTAGCAGCCAGATTTTTCTCAAAGCATAATAATCGTTCAGTTTTGGGCCCCTCACTACAAGAAGGACATTGAGGTTCTGGAGCGTGTCCAGAGAAGGGCGACGAGGCTGGTGAAGGGTCTAGAGAACAGGTCTGATGGGGAGCGGCTGAGGGAGCTGGGGTTGTTTAGCCTRGAGAAGAGGAGGCTGAGGGGAGACCTTATCGCTCTCTACAACTACCTGAAAGGAGGCTGTAGAGAGRYGGGTGYTGGTCTCTTCTCCCAAGTAACAAGCGATAGGACRAGAGGAAATGGCCTCAAGTTGCRCCAGGGGARGTTTAGATTGGATATTAGGAAAAATTTCTTCACTGAAAGGGTAGTCAGGCATTGGAACAGGCTRCCCAGGGAAGTGGTGGAGTCGCCATCCCTGGAGGTGTTCAAAAAACGTGTGGATGAGGTGCTTCAGGACATGGTTTAGTGGGCATTTGTACTGGGTTGATGGTTGGACTCGATGATCTTAGAGGTCTTTTCCAACCTTAATGATTCTATGATTCTATGATTCTATAATCAAGAAATTTCTTAGGCAGTGACCTCAAGAGTGCTCTGGTTTGGTTTGTTCGTTCTTTCCAGCTGAGCGTCAGTATTTGCGGGCCGGCGCAGCGGGTTCCCAGGGCAGCGGCCGGAGGCTTGAGCCGCCCAGCGAGCGCAGCAGCTGTGCCCCTGCGATGGACTCCAAGCCTGGATGAAACACGGGCATGGCCACGAGGCACCTTGCATGCCATGCAATGCAAAAGAATTAATGAGTTAATTTGCATATCGAATCTAGTTTACGCACAGCAAGACGTTTCGCCTTGAAAAGAAGAGTCAGTAAAATATCAATCCTGGAAAGCAAGAGCCTATGGCTTCCTACCTGCTGCCGCAGGGGAGGTCTCCCCAAGGAGCCAACGTGCTGCCTGCGGCAGGAGGGAGCGGGGTTTTCCCGGGAGATCCTCCCCCCGGCTGCYTGGTTACGAGGAATAACCAGAGCAAGGCCAGGTTTGGGTATACAAGACCTAATACCTGGTTTTGACCTTGGTTCCTGAGTTACCCTGAAATCTGCTATAGTTGGGAGGTGCAAAGAGGAGGGTATCCAACACGGACAGGAGATCTGTGCCGCAGCTCGTGACTCCCTTTTGCACAGCCTCCCAGCCAGAGTGATTCAGTAGCTATTTCACAATTTAACGTGAAATCTACTTTCAATGTACATTTTTTTTTTTAAATCTGTTTCCAGTATTTATGGGTTGAAATCCAAGCCAGTAAGGAAGGAAAAGGCAAGAGCAGTATTTTTTTTGGTAAAGAATAATATAAAATGTACGTATTGCTGAAACAGGTGTGTTTGTAGCCCCTTCCTGTCCTGCCCACCCACAATTACAAAATGCATTGGCTTGCGTATAACAACCTGGATTTGCACACTTAGTAATGCTGTAAATGTTGGTGCTAGATTAARGACTGTAATTTAGAGAAAACTTTGGAAGGAGAAAAAGAATATTTTCAAGACTCATATTTCATTTTTATATTCTTGAACTTTCTATAATTTTCATTGCTTTCACTTGTCCTGTCCCCAGACATTGGCAAACCAGCAATCTGCAGGAGAGGACAAAGCAAAGGCAATGCATCAGGCTAAACAGAGGGAAAGGCTTCAGGTGGCCATGAGGGTTGTAAAATGATGTTAACTCCTTACAAAATAAAGTCTACCCTAGGCACAAGATGAATGGAAGGATTTAGCTATGGATTTCAGTCCCATCTGGAGAACTGCCAAAAGCACGGAGCAGCCTGCTCCGYGTCTTGGTACGGCGCGGTAGCCGGTGTTACCGTGTCTGCCTCTGACGCTCGTGCTGGATGTGATACGAATGGTTCATGTGATGCTGCTGGTGTTCCCCTGGCAGCGTGTGCTCCCGGGACAGCGTTCCTTCCCTTTCTCCCAACAGAAGAAATACGGGATTGCTGTGAGCAGTGACATACCGCTGGCGCTTCCCACCTCTCAGCRGCTGTTGTTCCCAGGTAGCTGCTCAATTCACAAAGACCTGTTCCAGTTCCCTCACCTGGAACTTTGAAATTTTCATCTCAAACTCCACCAAGTGACTCCACAGTCATTCAGCTGATTTGACTCATCCTCTAATTTCCCTGAAATGCCATGGCAGTTGGTGCAGGTGGTGATGAGGGTTTGGTTTTGCTTGGTGGGTTAGGRAGTGCTGCAGGACTCCTACTGCTCTTTGGCTTCCCCCGTGAGGACRCACGGCTTTTGTGTTTGCAGCATCAGCAGTCCTGTTCTGACCTCCATCACGGCTTCTGAGCTGCGAACAGGTCTAAAAATTGCCAGTTTGYTGAATTTAGAGAAAAGTTTGCAATTGCTTTTAGATCCTGCCTCTCTGGAAGCCAACGGGTGATGAGTTATCTGAATACAGGTGAAACAGCCGGATCTTGCACATCAAAGAGCAGATGGAGAGAGAAGCAAAAATCAGTCTGAAAAATTTGCAAACTTTCCCCCCTAGTCTATCTCACACAGGTTTACCAAAGTACAACTCCTTACGTTGCTGCCCTGAGGGGTGCGAGAAGCCGTGGGGACCCCGAACGTGCACTGGRCCCCCCTGCAAAGCTGACAGCTCCGTCTCCAAAGAGCTGCCAAGCCCGTCACACCGGGACAAATGAGCTAATCCAGACAAGGTAGGTGTTGAATCCCGGGGCGCATGCCTCATCCAAAACCTTCACTGCGTGGTAATCTCCACTTGCCAAGAATCCAGAACCATGACACAGGTTCCCCTGAAGTCACAAGTTTAATTTAAACATTTTGAAAGAATGGCCATTTCTTTAAACATTACGATACATTTTTGCACACCTACGAAACCTGCAGCCTTCAGCATGAGCTTGGCCCGTCAAAAGAATCGGCAAGCACTGCTAGTTTGACGAGAAAACTGGGAAAACGGGAAACAGTTGCAGCTTTCTCTAATGCACCTCGCTGTGCTGTCTGCCGAGGGCACAGGCACCCAGCGAGCAGCAGACGCGTTGCCTGGATCCTGCTGTTGCCAACGCCCGCGCCGATGTCTTCGGTGGCATTTTACTCATACCATCTAGGTTCAGGGAGCAGAGGCTTGTGTCCTGCAGCGCATGCTTGATGCTTGCTAGATGTAAGAGGGACAGGGAGAAGAGTTGAGCTATTACCTTGCTAGCTACCAAAATATGCCGTCTGTGTTTCGTTGCTATATTTATGCTGACTCCACCTGACCGGACGAGTGGCCAGCAAGAGAAGGGAAAGGCACCGACAGGAGAGGGTGCTAACGATTTAGGCAACGGGAGGGAGCCAGGCAGAATATGCAGATAGTGGCCCCGACCCGCTGCCCCTGCAGCAAACGTCAAAGCCAGGGTCAGATCAGTGAGTGGCTCTCACAGAGGATGCTTTTCAGGAGGGAGAATAAGCAGATCCAGGCTGTGACAGCTAATCTGTATCTCTAAATCCAGCCCTGTAATTATTATTATAAGCTTTCCAAAAGACCATTAGATTTGAAAAGTAAATTTGAATTCATAAATTGAGTCCTTCTAGATAGGGTCGAGGCTCCATCTGAGGCATCATTTAATAGCATTACAGACTGATAAAAAGTTTGAAAAAATCAGCAGAGGGGTCAAAACTGCGTTGAAATGCTTCACGGCCATCCTCAGCCGTTGCAGCGTGTTTGATCCCGGTTAGATCAGCAGTTTCGAGCTGAGTCACGGTTGTGCAGCCTCAGTATCTGCCCCGGAGGCCACACACAAACAGTGGGAAAAGAGCTTTCCAAGCCCGACAAATAAGGGCATCGAGTCTCTTTTCGGTTTCTCCAGGCCCGTCCCCGTTAGCCTTCCCTGTCCCGTTACACAAGACCCCAGCTCCACGCTCGTGACATCAGGCTCGGGGCTCCAGACAAATGAGGCATGTATGAGGCTTACTGCGAGCGTGTTTGGAATTGAGCTGAGCGGAGGAACACCATTCCAATAAGGGGATGTTCCAGGCAGACACGAAACATGGGGATTTGAAGATGAGTTTCCTACTTAATTTTTTAATCCCTTCCCAAATCTTTCAATGCGCTTTGTGTTTTCATCCCCCCCCCCCCCCCCTGCTTTGTAGTTTATGCGGACTTTGAGCTTTTTTTCCATTTCATACAACTTCTAGCTAATGATCTGGAGCTCTGCAGTTCCAGGTATGACCTTAAGAAAGTCCCTCGGTCTCTCTGGGGCAGATCCTCCTCTGGTGCAAGTTGCCTTACACCAGCACCGTGTTTGTGTTCTCACCTGGGAAATAACGGTGGGATCACCTTTCCTCCCGCCTTTTGTCGAGGGAGAGAACGACCTGTCTCTTCCTAAAGTGCTTCAGACGATGACTGTGCTCAGACAGCCGTAAACACAGCTATAGAATAACCTCCGGACCCATCTCCCCAGTTCATTTACATACACCATGCACACACCAGTTCATTCTCGATTTTTTTTTATTTATTTAGAAATAATAAAATAAGACATAATATATAAAAATCTGTACAATCCACAATTTGTGCAGTACATTAGGAAGACTTTGATACAAAAAGGCTGCAAACAGGAAAATAGTAATGGACAACTGTCAGATGCCTAGATTGTTCACCTTACAATAGCTGCAGGCCAAAAGTCATTACAAAATCAGTTTCTCGTTGGCTGTGGGATGGCAACTACGCAGCACCCTTCTACTTTACAATGGTCGTGAGCAGCCATAATTTAAAGACATTACAGTACTTCTCAGTTTTACCTTGTAATCCATTATGAAAAAGAAGACCTAAGAGAACAAATAAAACATCTGGACCCTTTGTCTTTTCCGAGTAGAGCAAGTGCTAAACTAACAACACAGAAGTTCATCATGGCTGGGAGAGAGTATCATTAAACACAGCTAATAAGTAATGATTCCTACCCTTGCTACTTARCCAAGGACAACTCGCACGGAAGAGACAGAGGAAAGAAGAGATCCATCCCCGCCTGCCTCGGAAATGCTTTTAGTCACTGTACGCAGTACTACGTTTTAGACAATGTGTCTCATTCAAGTATTTTCAGGGAAGGGCAGAAATAACATATTCCCCCCAGACCCTAAGCGAAATACAGTGTACGCCTTCTGTGCGAGCCGGTTCAGCCAACTTTATCCTTGATAAAGAGGCCGAACCAACGCCTGTTGGAGTCTGMGGGTAGAGCTCAGTCAGTTTAAAGGGCCCCTAATTAAGCATCAGCTTGGCCCAGGATCGTCGGGAACTGAAGAAACGCTGTCAGTCACTGTGTAGTCCTTAAAAACAACAACATTTTTAAAAATGACTAACCCAATTTGCTGCTGTAGAAGTGTGCTACAATAGTCTGTCCTATACTGGGCTTACCACGGCGTGTTGAGAAATACAGAAATGATGGACAAGGGGGAAGGGTACCATGGAGTGTACATTGCAGGTCTCTTTCTAGCAGCTTCCCGGAGCCAGAGGCTGAGTGCAATTCTGCAATGTAAGATTCAATCGGCAAAGACAAAGGGTTATTAAAAAAAAAGAAAAAGAACGCAGCAGAGAGTGTAATGGATTACCTCAATGCACACCCTCGACAAGACTAGCACTCGGAAAGCCGGTAACTTTTAAAAATGCCAGTAACTAGAACATGTTTTCAAATTAAAAGTCCATGCTTAAAAATAAATAAAGAGAAGTTCATAGCATTAGGAATCCTATAAGGCTTGCAAGTATTTGCTAAAAACCATGCTAACCGGTAGCATCTATGTACTAGCTAGCCGAGACTGCCGAGCAGAATTTATACTTTTTGTGGCCTTTTCTTTTTCTTCTTCTCCTTGTCCTCCTTTACAGACTTCTATTTACATTTGGCTTTAAATATGAAAATACTTGATAAACTTTATAAAATGTACATTTTAAAAATATTTCTGAAAAACTGACTTGAAAAACAAAAACAAAACAAAACAAAAACCCCAAAACCTCTGCACCAGAAATGTTAAGGGGGAGGGGATTTTATTTTTTTCTCTGAATTTCTTTTGCTKTAAAGAAACAAGCTGAATCCTGCATTTCCCCATCCCCTGTCTCTCATCCCTCCCTCACACATCTCAAGTATCATTTAGTGGGAGCACTGGGCACCTGGGGGATGCTGACCTGGAGAAAAGGTCCCCTTGCTCCCGCTCAGCCTCCCTTTTCCATCCCTTCCCCATTGCGTTTTCATGCACCCTCTGTTTCACTGAATACTCTTTGGTTTAGTTATTTTCCTTTTACAAGAACGTCACAATAGCAGCACTAGCAGCACTCAGTTGTCTTCACTACTGTTGACCCAGAAACTGCAATCCATCGCCTTTATATGTTCAGCCTTTCCTTTCTCTTACGTCCCCCCACCCCAGTAACAGCCTCAGTACTTGCACTTAATCATCTGCCCTCTCTAGTAGCCAAATCTATGTTTACAATGTCGAATTTCCACAGTTTCGAACCCACCCACTGTAGATACCATCTTATCAGAAACCATTTCATTGCAGGCATTTCTTTCAGGCAGGGCTGGAAGGGGCCAGAGGCCTTCACAGATATCTGTTTGCAGAAGACATTAGACCTAGAACAAGCTGTTTTTTAATGGCATACAGTGATCCAATACTGCAAGAGTTGACTAGGATTATCGTCCCCACCGTCCCCACCACCACCCCTCTCCACCTGCTCCGCGGGGAGCAGGCGTGAAGTGCAGGTTCGCCGTCTCCTTGATCTTAGAGGCACAGAGAATTTAAAGCCGCCTGGGTGAAGGAGCCAAAATACCGCTGGAGCCAGAGCTTCACGGGTCACAAAATCTGCTCGGAGCCCGGTGACACGTCTCACCCCCTGACCACTCGGCTGGTGTCTGCTGGGGAGCGGAGGCAGGAGGTGGACCTCGCTTTGCAGCCTCATCCTCCCCAAATGAGCTGGAAAAATACACTTTCTGACACCCTCGCCCTGCTGAAGAGCAGCATTTTTTCTACAAAACGCTGCAATCCCTGTGCCATCCCCAAGTGCTGAGCTGTAAAACTCGTTTTCCCTTTTCCCCTCCATTACCCTCTCCCTTCCTCTTGAAAAACCTCTTCCCGGGGATTTATCTCATCGCTCGGCTCATCTGTGCCTGACCGCCCGCTCCAGCAGCGGCGGCTTTGGCCTCGACCGGCAGCTCCGCGCGTCTCTGGCACGGTTTAACGGGTCGCAGCGCATCGGCGGCCAAGGGGCCGGGGTCAGCCGCCTGCAGCACGCCGAGGATGGCTGTTTTCGGGAGGCGGGCGCCGGGTTTGGGAATGCGGGCGCTAACACTTGACCTTCTGCTGCGGCCCGGCTCGGCGAGTGGCCGGGGAGGACAGATGTTTGCTTGTTTGCTTCCCCCCAGCTGCGTTCCTCCTTACAAGAAAGGAAGGGAATTGATTTCCCCATAGAAGAGCGGGGGGGGGAAGGGGAGGAGTCCTAGCTCACTTTAGATCTGAGTCTTGAGCTTTTAGAATAAGGTGCAAAATAAAGGTCTTAAAAAGAAAAGAAAAAGAAAAAAAAAAAATCAAAACCAAAAAAAGTGTCTGAGGTTTGAATTTTTTTTTTTGTTTAAAGCAGCCTGTTCCTTTTTTTTTTTTTTTTTTTTTTTTTTTTTTTAAATAAACTCCGCTGTGCAAAACTGTGCATTTTCTTTGGTATCCATTTAGGTAGTTTTAACTTAGTACTTTTTCTATGTATATATAGATATTTTATTTCATTTTTCCTTTAGACAGAGAATTAAATTCTCCCCCCAAAAATCATAATTTTGCTGGAGGCTACTGATTGGCCTGATATTACATAATGCCCCTTATGTAATTGGAAAGAGAGAAATTGATTCTAGCTATCAAACTACTGGCCTCAAAAGGAGTTTAGACTTTCTGGCAACATCGGCCTCTCTGAAGTGATCACGAGCTTTTCAACCCAAAAAGTTCAACACTGACTTTTTTTTTTTTTTTAAATTACACAAGAGAAAATAAAAACTACACTGCAACAAAAATAACCATTTGTGTTCATGTAGTTAGCAGCAGCTTTTAAAAAATAATTATAATAATAATAATAAGGCAGATTCTTGCCTTTGTTATGCCATTAAAAACATTCTTGTTCCCTAGAGAGAAGCATTCTGGAAAAAGTTGAAAAAAAAATAATAATAACCCAACGAAAGCTTGCCTGCAAGTTCAAGTTTTGTAAAAAAATATATACATAATTTATTCTACAACATATGTGCCTTCTGTTCATACTTAGACATGTTTAGTGCTTTGTGTTTAGAGTTCATTTTCTGTCGTCCCTCCTCTGAGGACAGCCCTAAAACCAGCCTGGGTTTCTCAGGTCTGCTTGCCTTCACACCACTCTCCAACAGTACCGTTGTCTGAAAACTGTTCTGGGCCAACTTCTCAGGTCAACGTGCCTTTGACCGATAGATTGTTTTTTGTTTGTTTTTTGTTTTTTTCCTTTCAACCGAAAGAGAGAGGAAGAGTTTGTCAGTCATATTTCCGACTCCCGCCGTAGCGGCCGTGGCTCTAGAGGCACCCCTGCTTGGTTGTGGTGGTCCATGTCCGGGTGGGTGTCTGTGCTCATGCTCTCAGGCACCCCAGTGTCAATCTCGTCCTCCTCTTTGCTGGTGAGGGCCACTTCGTTCTCGTAGCAAAAGGAGTTTGCGTTAGAGAGAATGTATTTCTTTTCCGCTAAGTCTCTGGCACTACAGATGGGTGTGTTGGGCACTTCGTATGTTTTGTGGAACCTCGAGTAGTCCACTTTGTAGTAGTTTTTCTCTTCAAAGAGTACGGGCTCGTAGCGGTGGCCCCAGAGGATTTCGTTTGCCAGATATGAGCTACGGCACTGGGTAGTCATGGCGGTAGCTTCCACCATGCCCTCTAATATTACTACAATTTCAAAGTCAGCATTGTCCATGTCTTGTTTGTTCAAGTCATACAAAGGACTGTCCTCATCTATTTCATGCACTATCGTAATCGGGGAGACCAGGAATATGCGGTCTATCCCGCTGTCAAACCCTACGTTGATGTCTATTTGATCCAAGGGGATGTACTCCCCTTCCGATGTGATCCGGGATTTGAGGAGCTGTGCTCGCACATGGGCCTCCACCAAGTGGCTTTTCCTCAGGTTTCCAACACGCCACATCAGGCACAGTTTTCCATCTCTCATGGCCACCACGGCATTGTGGCTGAAGACTAGAGTTTCATTTCTCTTTTTTGGCTTAGCCATCTTTGCCATGACAGCACCAATGATGAAGGCATCAATGATGCAGCCTACTATAGACTGGAAAACCACCATGAAAACTGCGATGGGGCACTCGTCTGTGACACACCTGAAGCCATAGCCGATCGTGGTCTGGGTCTCAATGGAGAACAGAAAGGCTGCGGTGAAGCTGCTCACTTGAGAGACACAAGGTTTGTTATTTTCTTGATTCTCCAGATCCCCATGCAACAGCGCAATCAACCAAAACACACAGCCAAAAAAAAGCCAGGAGAGGATGAAAGTCAGGCAGAAGATAACTAGCATCCACCTCCAGCGGATGTCCACGCAAGTGGTGAAGATGTCTGCCAGGTATCGCTGTCCCTTCTCACCCACGTTAATAAACTGGACGTTGCAGTGGCCATCTTTTTTGACAAAGCGGCTCCTGCATTGCTGTCTGGTATGTACCTTACTCTTTCCATTCCCAAAGCCGTTGGCAACGGCCATGGTTGCCAGCTTCATGCCGTCCTCTTCCGAAGACACGATGCTGTAGCGGTTGGTTCGCACGCTGCCCATCACTACTGCTGTGGACTGAGGTGCTTCTGCTTTAGAAAACAGTCTAAGTTTCTGCAAAACCCTTTGGAGAAACAGTTTTGAAAGTTCTAGAGGAACACACACACACAGAAAAACTGGGGAGAGGCCGGAGTCCCCAAAAGCCCTTGGATCAACCAAGGACAGTCTTCTGGCATGCAGAGTTAGCTTAACAAGTAACCATCATAGAGAGGGCATGGTCTGCAAGAGAAAGAGAAACGTCGTATTAGATCTTGGAGGAAAGGGATAAGGAATCAAACCTGCAAGCATCAAGTAAAACGACTCCTGTGGACCTGCAGGAAGTTTCCTTATTCTTAATGACAGCATTTTCTGGAATGCATGGGTTCTCCGAGCGCAGCTGGGTATTGACAGCAGTGACATCATTACTACAAAGAAGACATCACTCCTCCTGAGTGAAAGCACTGCAGTGATCATGTCACACAAGTCTCTAAGCAATATTCACTTTAAAGCTGGACATGCAAAGAACCTATCAACAACCGTGCTTTCTGCTTATTTTGAAACAAACAATCAGCTTTAATGTCCATCTGTTCAAATGTAAATACCGAAGCAGTTTTCAGGGACATACAATGTGTCTCCTGGATGGTTTTACCTACGACGAACAAGGGAGCGTGCAAAAGGGAAGACAACGTGTTCTGAGAAAAGCAATAACTTGGAAAATGCAAATGTCTGATTTCCATGAAATTACATTGCATATAGCTTTTTTTTTTTTTTTTAATTAAGCTGAAAAAAGGAGTTGTGTATTCTCTGCAAATGGCAGGAAAAAAGGCTGCAGTAGTTCCTTTTTAACTCCATAAACTCCCTGGGATCTGGGCAGTTTTTACACTCACATTAGGCTTAAGTTGTACGAAGCAAACTAAACCTTGTAACGACCCTCGTCTGCTCCTGCTAATGCAACTAGCAAAAGGCTACGATGGATTAGCACCGGCCAGGCATCTTCGTAACACCTTTGGTGGCAAGTACCAGCACCTTCCCCTCGGGAGCCCAAGGCAGCCAGTTCCATCTCCAACGGGCAACGGTTCTGAGCGTCCCGTGGGTCTTAAATGTCAGCAATTAAGACTCAGCAGAGAGGCTACAAAACCTTCTTCCTGAGGGTAGAAGCCACCAAACTTGTTTCAGGGAGGTCTGGCTTAGACCCAGGTTTAGCTTTTAACAAGTGCGTCATCCATTAAGTCATGTACTGTATATCAGGAAATGTAATTGAAATACTGCAGAGGAGAAGAGATGCATTAATGCAACTGCTCCATCCACACACGCGCCCCATGGAGGAAATAAAACTAAAACCGAGTGATGAGGACTGTCTGCTGTCCATTTGCCACAGGAGACGAGCCTTAGGTACTGTTTACAGTAGCGGGAGATTAAATCACGATGCTCTTTGTAAATCAATATTACCAAAACTCATCCGAGTTTGTCCAAAACCCAACAAAACTGCAGCCGCCAAGGAGCACGACCTCTGCCCACAAAGCGGCTTCGGTGCTCTGTGGCTCTTCCTCTGACTCGTATCGGACAACAGCTATAGGTAAGAGTTCATCTCCTTCCCCAAATGCAGCCCCTAAAGCCCTGCAGAGGTGTTCCAAAAACTTGAGGGATTTCAACCAGCTTCTCATCCTTCAACCACAGGACAAGCGCTTTAGGTCAGCAAACACTTGTCAGGAAAAGAGCAGGTGACAAACAGAAAACAACATCGTGCTCGCAGTTGCGTGCAGGCTGGTTTTCCCTCTAGGATCTCTTCAGGGTTTACTTTTACCTTCTCTTTTCTCCTCACTTCTGTTTGTTGTGCAAGAATGCGTCCCAACGCCTACTTGCCAAGATTAGTCATCTGTGACTTCAGCGGCGTACAAGACATTTTGGCAGCTTTTGATAAGTTCGGTAATGCCCAGTTTTGAGTACGGCTCTCAGCAATGTAGGCTTATGGGATGGTAGAGCTGCCCTCTCACTTATCTGACTATCTTGCCTATACTGTGTAAAGATTCACTTTTTCCCCCCCTCACACCTTTTTAATCATGGGGTTTCTAATTCCTGTCAGGATATCATTCTCAAAAATACAAAGGAATGCTTTTAATGTTCACTTAAATTTTTTTTTTGGTTGAAAAATACTTTTATTAGAAACCTGAACACAGGGGGAAAGTGAAAATACCGTTAATATATTTCACACAAAAAACTTCTTGAAAACCCATTGCATTGGTCTGCAAATTGATCACATTTATAGACCACATCCTGCAATCACAGTCATGTTCAACTTCCACATTCAAAGTCTGTTTTGTTCCAAGCTGATGGAAATACACAGCCTAGGAAACACTTTATTTTGAAGTCTTTCTTTTTATCTTTTTTCCTGCATTGTCTGCTGGATTTTAGAGGAAAACTTGTGGTGGAGGGAAAGATAAGCTGTAAAGTCTCAAGTGTCTGAATATGCAGCTCCCCCCACAAAAGTCCTGACCCGAGGACATTTGTTTGAATTCCACAAATCACTGAAATCGTAATGCCAGCCGCTGGCTGCGTTTAGAAGTTTGGGACCCGAATTAGGCGGTGTACATAGTCATTCCTACTCTGAATGGCTGAGCACCTTCTACCTACCGTGCCCTGCACAGCCTCGCGCCTCCGCTCTGCCCTTGGGAGCGATCCTGCGCCAATTTGGCTCCTTAACTCGGGGGTGTGCCTGGGGGCACCCTCTGCTACCTTTACCGGCTGCTTGAAGTTTATACAACCAAGCGTCGGCATGCTCCAACGCAGCATAGTTACCTTCTTTCTTTTACAGCACAAATTGCCTCTCTTCCCCGCGAGTGCTCGGAGCGGGGAGGATGCCGGGATGGGACCGGCCAGCGCAACGCAGCGGGTCTGACCTTGCTCCCGCTCGGGGCAGCGCAGGCCCTGTAAAACGCCCGACAGACCCACTGGCTGCCCGATCGCACACCTGATCGGTGCTCACCCTGACTTTCACAACTAGTTTCAGTAGCAGTTCCCCCCAAAACCCCAGAAACGATCAATCTAGCACAAAAATCTAATGGTACTTCTTATTTTGCTAATCCACCTGCTGCTCAAAGGCAAAACAAGCTTGCTGCCCCCCACCCCACCCCATTATCAGCTGTTGGTGGCACCGAAGATGCCAAGCTAGAGTGGGACCAGCCCTGCAATCCTCACCAGACAAAAGAAGCCAACCCAGTACCCACCAACCAACCCGAATCTTTGTATAATTGGGTGCAACGCGCTGCAGCCAGACACATACAGACGCAGCTGTAAATTCAATCATCACTAGGTGTGTTATTATTATTAATTCAGGCTGCCTTTCCTCCTGGAAGAGAATACAAGACTAGAGCAACGCAGCTTGTAACTGCCAGCACTGGCACCGACGCAGCATTACTGGGAAGGGATGAGATGGGATGGGAGAGCCCCGGGCTTGCTCTGCTGCAAGGGGATGCTTGGAGGAGCAGAGAAAAACGGGGCTGTGCTGCATCTGCAGCATTTCTGAACCAACGTTTGTGGAAATGCCGCGATGAGGAGCCCGAACCCCCGCTTTCCCCTTAGCAAGCATCCCCCTCAAGACCTCCCCCCCAGGAAAGACGTCCACATCGCACGTCTGAACTCCACCACGAACAGCTCGAAGGGAATTGGTGCAAAAGGTTTAATGCCGAGTAAAAACTCCGAAGTGCAAAAAGAGCAGGGGGGTAGAGAGAGGAGCACTAATGAGCGCTCGGAGCAGTTATTCCCAGGCTGACGCCACGCAGCCCTGCAGAGCGAGCCGGGCACATGTTGCTAAGAGAGGACCAGCACTACCTCAGCCCAGCGCCTTCCCCTGCTGCCCTGGGTAAACAGAACAAAGGAGCTGCTCGCACCAGCGAAGCCCGTTCCCACAGTCCCCGCTGCCTCGCTGCAGGGCACGGCTACCACCCCCCACACATACCCCCCAACCCTTCCCAGTCACCTTCCTCCAGAGCCCGGCGTTAGTTAAAAGTCATTCCCCAAGGCTTCTCCGCTGATTTGGGTAGGACTCAAGTTACASAAAGTGGGGGAGCTGCCTTCAAGGGAAGGATCTGTCCTTTGCGATCAGGCGGKGGGGGGGGGGGGAAGAAAATAATAATAATAAAAAAAAGCAGATGATGTAGGGAAACGGGTGCGAAGAAATAGGAGAAAGGAAAGGACAAGCGGTGTTTGCATCTGCTGTCCCGCAAAGGAGACGAGTTCAGGGTGATTCTAGCTGATGACAAAATAACGACAAGTGAAAGTCAGCACCAGGGGGTGTACTTGATGCACCGGCTGTGCGATGGAAAAGCAAACAAGTGTAAAGGTAAGGCTGAAACACAGAAACAAGTGCCGGCTGCCTGCGGGGTGGGAAGGTGGCAGCGGGCTGGGAGAGGACAGAGATGCGGCTCCCGGCTCAGCCCAGGCCACCGGCGCGGCCCCGGCACACGCACCCGCGGGTCCCCCGCTGCCCCGGCCCCGGGGAGATGACAAAGCAGTCACCGACCCCCCCGCAAATAAATCTGCCATTTCTTATCAGTATTTTTTCCCTTTAACTGACATGAACTAAGTTGAAACAATACAGTCTCTTCACAGGTTCCTCAGCTGCAATGTTGGGTTTTTTTTCCTTTCTTCCTATTTTTTTTGGCAGGATGATTAAAAATAAAGACACCCCCCCCCCGTTTCCATAATGCCAATGAATGAAGGTACAGGTTCATTTCACACCCCTCTAAAACATTTCGGACACTCCTTTCAAAAACACGCATCTCATCTCTTAAGCCTTGATACTTTTGACCTCTCTCTTGTACAGGAAACAACAGGCGAGAAGAATGGAAAGGGATGGAGCGGTGCTACTTCTGCGACACGGAGTTGTCATGCAAACTTCCAGCCCTTCCCCAGAATAAAATATCTCGGGGAGGGGGGGGGGGAAGCAGCTGGTGCATGGAAAGTTATGAACATAAACAGATGCTGCAAGCAGATGCTCGAGTGTTCCCGGCATACCTATCTAATTATTTTAGGCACTGAGAATAGCTCGTGGATGGTGCACGAGAAATGCAGGAGTTCCCCCTCCAAACGGCTACGCCGAAGCGTGCAACACATTCACCGACAAGGAAAGCTTTATCCCGGGAATTTCGCAGCAAGGTGCGTGCACCGAGGCGGCTGCCGGCGCATCGCCCCTACCCCTGCAAACCGGGGCGGCGACTGGGTGGGCGTCTCGAATAGATGTAGAAAGAAGGCGCTCCTTACCTGCCGGTGCCCTTAAAGGAGGTGCTTATAGAGTTAAAAGGGTGTAAGATCCAGCAGCTCGGGGGGTGATGGGGAGGGGGGGGGACACACACGCAGCAAGCCAATCCCAGGGTGCCCGCCGGCCGCCGCCGCACCGCTTGCAACTGAGCCACTCAATGAGCCGCTGCCCCTTTTTTTTGCGGGCTGCCATGTGATGTTTAATAGCGGCTCCGCCGTCCCCGCCCTCGGCGCTGCCCCTCGCCAATGGCAGGCGGGAGGCCGGGCCGCCGGCAGCCGCGCCGAGCCGGCAGCGGGGCCGGGGGAGAGCGGCGGAGCGGCCGCGGCACGGGGCGGGGGGGAGCGCGGCGGAGGGGGTGCCCCGCCGGTGGGTGGGTGGGTAGTGGGGGGGGGTCCCGGGGGAAGCCCGGGGAGGACGGGGGCGGCCCCTCGGCTCTGCGGGGGGAGGCAGCGCCGGGCTGCCGTTGCCCCAAAGCGGCAGCGGCGTTTCCCCCGGCCGTTCCCCGCTTGCAGCCGCTCCGGCCGGTGCCCTCCCGGTGCGCCCGCGGGGCACCCAGCACCTGCCGCGGGTATCCCCCCCCCCCCCCCCCCCCCCCGAGAAAGGCTTTTGCAAGACTTTACTGGGAACGTGGGAAGTTCCCGTGTGGGATCTGTGTGCCTACTCGCTCCAGCTCGCTTTCGGGCTAGCGTCCCAGGCCCCGTGTAGTAAGGAAAAATACCGGGGAGAGAATAGTTTTGTTCCTTTTGTTCCTTTATTTCCGCGAAGGGAAATGCTAAGATGCAGGGCATCTCATCACAAACACCCGAGCCTAACACGCACTAGAAGCAAGTCAAGCGTACCGCAGCGCAGCTATTACACTTAACACCCTTCTCTTTCACTGAAATCAAACATCCCTTCCAAAACAAGAGCTTTGATCCCTGAACTAAGCTCTTGGAGAGCAAGGCTGGAAGCAAGAGAAGTATTTGCCTGGCTGCAGTACGTACGATCCATTTCTTTGTTTCATAGATCACCTGCGGCAGCTCGATCCGCAGGCTGGCTGGCCATGGTTGAAACATGCAGAAATCAAAATGATTTTTAATGGCTTGTCCTCCCTACAGTGGATGTGGCCTAAGACAAAGAAAACAAGGATGAAATGTCTGGCTGGGAGCCTTGCAGGAACAAAAACAGCCTTGTAAGCACCCTCTGAAGTTTGCCAAACTCCAGCCCTGATGGACAGTGCAGGGGTGTTAGTTTCCGAGGCAGGTGTCCGCTGCTGCAACGCTCTCCTGCTGCCCTCGGAAAGCCGAGTTCCTGAGTGCTAACAGCTGAAAGGCATCAGGGAGCCCTGTCTGGTGYGCTGGAAAAAGAAGAGAGAAGGTAACGGCTGAATGCAAGGGTTGCAGACCACACAAGGCTTTAGAAATTGGTGCGAACACCTGGAATGGCAACCCAGGACTGCAACGGTGACCTCTGCAACACCCGGAGAACGGGTGCTGGGGATGCTTCTGGGACAAGACAGCATTAATTAGCAGTCAGGTCTCCTGCCTGGAGGTGCTGAGGGATAGACTGGTCCAAGTGGGTCAGCCACTCTCCTCCGGGGAGCTTCCTTACAACGTCCAGAAGAGGCTCTAAATAGGATTTCCTACTTCCCACAGCAATACCAGTGCCTGCAGTCACTTGTAGTTGCTTAAACTGTCCTCCTCCTCCTCCTCATTTGTCTCATAAGTTTACAGACATTGGCTGTCTTTTTAAATACCCAGTGAAAATGCTTTGCCCAAATGCTTTCTCATGGAGTAAAGGCTTTAGGAACACATTCCTCATATAGTTGCTGAACAGTTTCCACTGACTGCCGTTACTGTCACTTAGAGCATTTGCCGAGTTCCCCATACTCCGAATGAGGAAGCACCGCATTGTTGCAGCAACAAATACAATGGCCRAGTGCAGCTGGTTTTAAAAGTCCTCAGTGCTATGTGTGCAGGCCGCGCAAAATTTACATGGTGGGGAGAGGGGAAGAAAAGACAAGTGCTTGTGTATATTGAGCAATCTGGCATGTTGGGCAATCATATTGCTTATGAGTTATTTTTGGGTGATTCTGTTAATTTTTAAGCTGAAGAAAAGTCCTATAACACAGGTAAGTTTCTTTTGAATGACGAATCTGGAAAAAAAATCTGTAAGAGGCAATGACTGCAATTATTTTATTCAKTCAGTAAGACAAAGATCACTAAATCCACAGGATTTGAAAGCCATAGGCACAAATATTACACAGTTCATGTACGTATATCAGAGAAAAAAAATCCCTCATTCCTCTGAGTGTATGTGTGCTTCCTATGAACAGCTAAAATAGCAACAATTTGACCYACCTTGAAGAAGTATGTGCTCATCTATGTGTCAGTGAAATAAAAGTAAAGCTGTGATCCACTATTGCTAAGAGATGCTCTGCTGAGAATACACGCAGTTTACTGGGGGGTGGGTTTGACAAATCTCCGCACAATATCCGCAAGATATTACAGATTACAGCCTGAACTCGTAGACTCTTACTCAGCCTTTACTCATGCGAACCAACTGATAAAGACTACAGACCTACTAGACCCAGAGATCCCAGATCTGCCAATGT
This sequence comes from Oceanodroma leucorhoa, assembly GCA_030449065.1. Classification (NCBI taxonomy): domain Eukaryota; kingdom Metazoa; phylum Chordata; class Aves; order Procellariiformes; genus Oceanodroma; species Oceanodroma leucorhoa. The sequence continues at coordinate 5,027,358 of JASVER010000025.1, read as the reverse complement.
GAGTAAGACTTATTCACAGCAGCACAGACTTGCAGGTCGAGCCGTTTAGCATTTCATACTGAAGAAGGGTAGAGCATATACATCATGACTATTTTACAGTTTTTTTAAAGTCGGAACAGCTCTGCYCAGAAAGCTCTTCATAGAATGAAATATCGATTCTAATCTATGATACAGATAACGAGAACCGTAACAAAGCCGTCTCTCCTCTGCATGGTCTCCAGCAAGAGAAGTACTTCCAAACCCCCAAACAGGGAAGTTGAAGTTACAAGAAAAGTTTCTAAAAAACCCTTTCCTGTTGCAACAAGCCAGGACAAAGAGGGTGAGTGACAGCTGAAAACTTAACCCTCAAGAGTGAGTGAGGGTTTGTTTTCCTTCTCTCCATGAATGGTTTTCTAATTTGAGGTAGTCTGGCTACAGAAGTCTCTTACTGCCTCGCTACGGAGCCTCCTGACTGAAATATTAGAAGAGGTATGTGAAATGGTCATAGTCTGAGGAGTTTTCAAGACAAGGTCCGCTCTCTGCAGAAGAAACRGTATCAAGGGATAAGAAGGGCTCTGGGAAGGCAGAACGTTCGTATTTCATACCAGTGCAGGAGGTGTAAGAAACGGAGCCAGCAACAAAGCAGGATGCTTTTTCTTAGACAAATTTCAGCCAGGCCATATCACTGAAAGAAGGGGCTTTTTCTCCTCACATTTTCTGTTTTCCRGCATCGTTGTCAGCTTTGCCCATCGCAGCCACCCTGTCCCTCAGCCTTGCAGAGATCTGCAGATGCCCTGTGGAAGCAAATTTGAGAGTTGTATTGCAGGCATAGTCCTTGCCAGCTGGGACCAGAGGCTTTAGCCCCTGTCTCACTGCACAGGAGACGTTATTAAATTGCTTTTTCTGTCTTGGCGGTGAAATGACCTAATTATCAGATTGCATTAGTCTTCATCTCTTAAAGTGGCCAAATCTGCTTTGGTTCTCAAGGATTTTATTGCCAGCTGAAAATAGCTTAATTGTATTGTACTTGCAAAGAAAACATGGTCTGGTAGAATCAAAGCAGTMGGTTTCCACAAGATGAGAAGAAATGCCATAAATAACGCGTTGGGCTTTTTTTTTGGTCTCACCATTTCCATGCATGTAAACTGGCATAAGTTAGTCTTTCTTCTCTAACCATTAAGTCAACTGGAAAAAATTCATCAGGAAAAGGTGGTTTCCCCATTCACAGTAAAACCCTGGGGTTTAGACATTAACTGGATCTTTATAAGTCTAATGCTGGGATCTCCAAGGAAAAATGAAGCCACATTTGTAATAGAAGGAATGGGTAAATCCAATGAAAATTCCACAGAGAGACGGTTACATGTTTGATAAGACTTGAGAGAGCAAATAAATATATTTTGTGCTTTACAAGCAAATAGGATATACAGATGTGCAGCCAGTGACACAGTTATATTGGATAATAATGTGTTTGTTCATAGAAGGGGTGAAATACGACATAGGAAATTGAATTGGTTTATGTATCTGAGAACAGTGGAACTCACACGCCGTTCACTTTTTTTCCTTTCTTTCTTTCCCAGATACTTCGTGTCCAAACTCTTTGCTTAGGATTTCAGGCTGTCTTATTTAGTCTTATTCTGAAGTCAAATCACCAGCTAATGACTATATTTTGAAAAAAAATAAGTATATACTTTCAGTCTTTGCTGCTGCAGATGGTGGATGTGGGAAGCAAGGTGAAGAAATCTTGAAATAATGAATTACAAACAGTAATCCATAGCTAACAGTAACTGTATATAACTAGCAATCCAGCAGCAACCCAAGAAGTTCCGCCAATGAAAACTTATTTCCAACACTGTATTCCATGTGGTTCAATTCTCAATAAATTCAGATGCCTAATTTAAGGGATCTTTAATTTCCAGCTGAATTTTCAGACCCAACAAAATATGATAAATACCTRTTGGTAAAAAGTGAGCTCTCTCAGCTCTCGACACATGCTTAYCTCTGCAGGGTCAGAGGCCTTAAAATGATTAGGAAATGTTAATCTGTTATTTAATGTACACCTTGCACATTCTTTATTTTCTAGAAGCCTTGCTGTAGCAAGACAGCTGTATTACGAGTTAGTGMTCTATTTTCACAATTTAGGATTGTGGATAACCTTTCAGAAATGCAATAAACTTAAGGGACATCTAGCATCTGTTTGTGGCATGGCAATATTCTGTATTTTTCAGTGGGGAATGTATGTTCGGATTAATGAGAAGAACCTTAGTATAAGTGATAAAACTGACCAAGCAACTACATATTAATAAGGCTAATATTTTCCTATTAATCTCAAAGTTATCTAATGATCTTCCACARCTCCCATTCTTTGGATCTCTCAAGGGAAAGGGAGTTAATGGTTAATAAAACTTGCCAGAGTGGTGAGAACATGCCCATGGAGCTGACATAGGGAACTTGACAATTCCTGGAAGGAAAAGGGTTAAGAGCCAGCAACTTACACATACAAAACTGTGTGACTACACTTTCATTCTCTTCCTCACAGCTTCAGTTGCTAGTGTTACTGGCCTGCCAGATTTTCTAAAATCAGGATAGGCTCACGCTCATCTGAACAGAACAGGGTAAGAATATCTTTGTATTTCTCTGGCTTGCAAACTTTTGGTTTTGTMAATATTGTATGTAAGCAGGAGGGCTCTCAAGGGAGTAGATACCCATAGGTTTTTCAAAAAGTACCCTACTGTGGGCTGCCACTAGTCAAGTCATCTACCTGCTCAGAAGCCCACGTGGTGCTCAGCCAACTTTCAAACCTCCATCTGCAGAGTCCACTGTGCTCAGAGACAGTGGCTGGGTCCCTCCCCTGCGGGCAGGAATGAAACCTCAACCTCCTCCCTTGGGGCTTAGCAGGGTTTGATGAGTTGATCCTTACAAATGGTCGTTAGCCAAGGTGTGAGGGTGGGGAGAGCTGCAAGGGGTAAAGATGTGTTTCTGGTCTGCTTCTGTGCCCCTGCAGCATCTTCCCACCAACCTTTCTGGCACAACAGCGTTCTGGTTAGCAAAAAAAAAAAAGTGGCAACCTACCTTCTGGTGTTGTGTGCAGGGTGAGGAAGGGGTAAGGATTACAGAGCCGTGTTTCCTCTAATTTCACTATGGCTGTAGGAGGAGAGATGAAGCCGAGAGCTGCTTCGGCCTTTGTCACCGTGTGTGTGCCACCATAGGCGGAAATGTGGAAAATTTCCAGTGGGAAAGGGGAGTGGCAAGAAAGAATAAAAAGTCAATTGCAATAGAAAGAGCTAGAAACCTTTCGTCTTTTCTAAGCAAAATTAATGCAAAGTACGTGTCTTTTCTGCAACTCTCCTACTGACCCACTTGTATTACACAACTTGGTTCACCAAAGTGATTCAAGTTGGGCAGCTTCACCTCCTCAGGTGACRTTTGGCAGTTCCTGAGAGAAAGGTGATGTGAAATATGTGGGCACACGATGAAACCTGCTGCCAACAGCAGAACACTGTACCCAGAAGTGACTCAGAGAACCTCTGTTAAAACCCTAAATGGTTTTCCTGCATTGCAATGTGCATATTGCATTTCTGCTGATGATCGTTTATTATCACTGTACTTTATTACCTATCAGTGTATCCACTCTAGTGAAAACTGCATTTATAAACTCAGAAGCATCTGATTTGCGTTAACACYGCAATAAACTACTGCTCTCCTTACTTTCTCACCCTGTTTATTTTAGTATATTAGCTTAGATGCAAATGCCCTCAGTGTTTTCTATCAGTTTGTACCAGAACCTAAGAATTTGCCTGGAGTGCATGGCCACAAGGTAAATGACAATATCAGAGTTTATTTTCTCTCCTGGTAAGCAAATAAACTTTGCTAAAAACAGAGAGTTAGATCATTGGCCACCGTGGAAGGAAAAACACAGCAGAAAACAAGCTTAAGTTTCCCGAGGAGCCAGCCCTGTGCCTGTTTACCTCAAATGTGAACTTCCACCGTGGTGGCAGGGGTGCAGACCGCTCCCTGCGAGGAGACGGGGCGATTGTACGTCTGTTTGYGCCGGCGGTTTCAAAGCACTGTCAGCTCTGATCGAACGCGGCAATTCCTGCACCGGCTCTGCAGGTGCACCGAAGAGGGTCCTTGAGCTGCTGGAGCTGGTGTGGAGCTGTCCCACCTTGRCTGGGAGAGCCCGGGGACCTTTCACAGCCCATCACAGCATCTCTTCTCCCCGGCGCCTGCGTTTCCCCGGCCAGGAAGCCARGCTGAGCGAGGAGAGGCTGGCTGGAGACGCGCCGTCCGGGCAATCAGAGGAGTAGATCGCTGGCACAAAATGGCAGTTCAGCCTCGCTCGTAACTCCTGCGGGGCTGGGAAGGAGGGAGACAAATTAAATTAGCTGGCACCTTTCTAAATTTCCCTTAAAACTAAAACTGAACAGATGAGTAAAACCAAACCAAGCTCAAATTGTTGGTTAAACTTCCTGATATTGTTTTTGACTGATTATTTGGACCAGCCCTCCAAGGCCCACCCACTAAAACACCTCTGTCATTCGCAAAATCTTTCGTCAGAGAGGAAATAATCTTCAGCTAGTAAATGCCACGGCTTCCTTTCTTCTGCTATCATGATCTTGTGCTGCTTATTTGCTTTTCTGATGCCATTTTGTGCCTCCAGGCTAAATTCTGCCTTTCATTTATACRCAGACGCACAGGGGAAGAAGGATTCCTCACCCACCCTTGGGCATCCTGCATTAAAATTTGGGCCAAACTGCATGTCCCGTGCTCTGTTTTGGCCTGATCAAGATGCATAGACAGGGGGAAAGGATGGCCGCAGAAGGAGGCTCTTCCCCGTTGTGCCCTAGGAGATGTTGCACCTCAGAAGGCATGAGCCATGCGTTTCTTTGTAATCTCCCTAATACTTCAAAAGTTGGCTTTGATCCTCTGATACTATTTGCGCTAATGCCCAAACCCTATTAAGCAACCTTGTGACAGAGACTGGAGGGGRAAGGATTGTGCCATTTCCCATCAAGTATTAAAAAAATCAGTATGGAGAGTCATCAAATGTCGAAGTTGCTGCAGCCCACAGTGACTGTGAGACCCGGTGACATCATGGTCCGCCGGTGGCATCACAGGACCCGGGACCCCAGCGATTTCCCGGGGCYGTGCTTGCTCTTCACGCAGGCGAACGGGTGCTGCAGGGAGCAGGTTGCCTTGGGAGGGGACGGGGTCGCTGCCGGTCCCTTCCCTGCCTGCAGACTGGGCTGGCGGAGTTGGCGTTTTCTGCAGTTTGTTGTTGGCRTAAAGCGATTTGCAGAAACACGCCGCCGGTCCACAGCTCACGAAGAAGACAGGCTGGTTACAAGTTGTCCACGTTCCTCCTCAGATGCCTCAGACCAGAAAACCAGMTTTATTCAGCGCAGCACTTTGATACATATTTGACTTTAATCTAAGCACCCACTTAACTTGGGAGCCAAAYGCCTACTGAGGCCATCGGTGACGGGCTCGGGCAGAGGGAACATTCAGCACCCAGGTTCTGACTATCTTGATTTGACAAAGGCCGGAGATCACACGTAGAGGCAATCGGTGGCAAAGAGTAAAGAGTGAGAGAGCAAGCGAGAGAGACAAAGAGATAAAGGGAATGAACAGAGGCTCGTCATGTCGCTCGTTACGGTACTGGAAGGTGCTTGTGCTCTCTGACAGCAAAGGTGGCATAAAAGCCTTTGCAGAACAGACCAGACCAGAGCGCAACGGGCTGGCTTTGTTCATCTTTTCTGATGGGGTGACTCCAGTGCTTAGGATCGAGTGCCACCAATGCCAGTCATTTCTGGGTCTTTTGTTAAAAAAACCCCACACCAATCCTCCAAGGTTACAGAAGTTAGAAATCAGCGACCAGCTCATCTTTCCTTAATCACCACCTGTGATGCTGGTCACCAGAACCACCAGTGAAGCCAGGGCTCACAATTAAGGTGAGCATATTTGAAAGCACAAGTGAGTGCTGCAAAGAGCTGTTTGCTTTGCATTATTCACACTCTTCAAGCTCTGGCAAATTGCTTTTCCTCTCACCATACTTCAGTGTAATTTTTTCAAGCTGAACTGGTTTGGATGCAATAAATGTCTGTTCTGAATCTTCATTAGAAATGTCAATTGACTTTGAATCTTTTTGGAAGGTCCAGAAAGAAATTGAAGACTTCCAAGCATCTTTGTGCTTTTGGTGTCTGGAAGTGGCTTCTCTCACAGGAGAGAAAAGAAAAGAAGCAGATCTATTTGAGTAATTTAATCTGTATAAGGTAATTTGCTATAAGGCAACACTTCAGTACTCAGTGCTTTTATTTTCCAGCACACAAGTATCCTTGACCTTGCTCTTCTCTAGCCTCAGTTGTGTTTCAGCTAACTCTTGTAAGAAGAAGCCTCCCTCAGGAGCAAACCTACAAGTCAAAGACATGACTTCCTTTGCTCAGARAAGGACCCAGAAGACTGGATCAGCTGTGTCTCTCTCCTCCCTTTATACGGTTAGGCTGCTCCAGCGCTTTCATCATCTCAGGTAAAATTAGCACTATAGTAATTACCGTGGGCCAAATATACGGCTGGTGAAAGTGCACATATTTCAGAGGGATGAAACCTGAGATGGAACTGGCAGGCACCGTCCCCTTTTATTAAAGCTAACGTAAGGAAAGTGATGGGAGCTATTTCAGTCCCCCATCCACACATGCAGACATAGACCCAGATGCGATGCTTCCGCTCTGCTGGGGTTTTCCCTGCTAGAGCTTCGCACCCAACTTCCTGAGGATTGCTAATGCCAGCGTAAGGTTTTTCCAAATCATCCCTCCACWTCTTTGGTACAGACCATATCAAAGGAGGTCCGTGGTTTTTGGTCTTCTGCACTGTCAGCCATAGGTTTGCTGGAGGGTGCCGGGAGATGGCTTGTGGCTGGTGGTGTGTAAAGGTGTGCAGGGTCGATGCTTTGTCTGATTGTGAAGAACTATATTTGATGGCTTTACCTGGTACTTCTCCAGAAAGAAGGATAAAATGGGAGGAAAAAGAAAGAAGACCCAGTGAGGCAAAGCGTTATGGGCCCTCTAACAGAGTGGTTGCCAACTCAGGAGTGGCACTCTGCTGTACCCTCTCAAATGAAACAAGTGACAAAAGAAAGGTGGATTTTTTGCCTATGGAAAAAGTGATCACCGAAGAGAAGAGGGTTTAATCAGTATATGCAGTGAGTAATTCCAAGTAATAGGCAATAAAGTACTTACCAAATTTTGTTCCCGACTCACATCCTATCACAGGTCACTCTGGAAACTGTCCCATTGAAATTGGTGGGGTCACATTTACTTAACATGAGTAAGGCCCTTGACCTGGGYGTGCAAGGAAGGCTTCCCTTTGGGTACACTCACCGGGGTCTTTTTTRATTTCCATTTGGAGATCTGAAAAGAGACCTACCCATTTATGCATAATTCCTATTCTTCATGCCCTGTTTAGGGCATGGCTATCACAATGAAGCATTTATCAGTCAAAATTTGAAAATTTGTGACACACCCAAAAGGCAACTCTACCAGGACAGCGTGCTGGAGACACCCAATACGGACATTTGWGAGCCACAGTACAGAGCAGTGGTACTGGGGGGGCTTTGGGACTGTCTCCTCCCTACTGCTGTTTTGTACAACGGTCACATATAGGCCGTCAGCTCATTTTGGCACCTGGACTAAGCAGGAATCGTGCCGAATGAACACCAGACCAATAATAGTCCCTCCCCTGTCAGGCAAGTCTGAGAGACACCCTGTGATCAAAGATGGGGAAACACGAGGAACAAATACAATGCCCAGTAGTCACAGCAGACCAGCTGCCTGACAGTTGTGGAGCTTCCTACACACGCCGCTGCGAAGGAGAGTCTGAAGAAAGGATATGAAGAAGGATGATGATATAGATGGTTCAGCAGATGTTTAATTGGAGCTACTCCCATGCGTGAGAGAACGCACGAAGCTGTTCAATGGAAAATGTGCGTTCAGAAGTGGACATGGCACTGAATATGAGATAATTATTAAGGCATTTCTATTTTGGAGCCCTTCTGTAGTTTTACATAATAAATGTTAGTGGTGCCTTGCTACACGCAGACACGTTCCCTGGTCCAAACAAACAAGCAGCTTTTCGCTTCTTGTCACTGATACCTCCTGAAGTAAGTATCTTTGGCCACAAATAGATCATTGCCCTATTTGAAAAGTTCCTAGTGGAGTGTAGCCAGTTTTGACTGGCTATATATACCTAAGCTGGCAAATCAAGCAACCTCKCAGCTTTTGCTTCTATATATAAAGAGGAATGATATAGAATAAATCAGCCGGACGGAGCACATGTCAAATCAATTTTTATACCAAAATAATTTTCTTTTTGAGTTTGATTTATTCTACTGAGCCCGAGAAGGCAGCTATCGGAAGCCCTAACCTCTGGTCCCGAGTTTGCCTAGGATGGTCAGGCAACACCAGGAATTTGCTGACAACAGGTTCTCCACTTMTGCCGTGGTTATAACACTGCCTTTCTACGTGCCATTTAAGAACGRCCGGGGAATCCATCGGTGGGGACAGCACGCCGTGCCTCCCAAATCATTTGTGATTGTGCAACACTGCAAAGCCAACCCCCGAAGCAGTGCTTGAAACAGAGAAACAGAGATGGGSGCTAAGCATAAGGGGTTCCTTTGAATTTATGGCGCTTTTCTCCTAGCAGATGCTCTTGGGAAGCCGCTCAGCGCCCTGCCAGTGAGAGCAGGGCAAGCTCGGCCGGCCCCAGCCGGGGCGAGCGGGGCAGGGGCCGGGGGGGACCCGGCGCAGCGCGGGGCGGGCGGCGCGGCTGCTCCGCCGGCAGCCACCAGGTGGCGCCCAAGTGCCCGCGGCGGCGCGGCCCCGCCGGGCTCCCGCGGCGGGAGGAGCGGGGCTGGGGCTGCGCTGCGGGGGGGCGGGGGGGGGCTGCGGGGCTGAGGGCGAGTGAGGTGATGGTTAATGCCGGGACAAGACGAAGCCCCGCTGCTGTCTGTACGTGGCCGATAGCATCCGAGGTTGGGTTCGTGCTGGGCCGGAAAGATGCAGGACTTCGGGGACGCACCTGGGTAGGAAATTCTTGGGCATTTCTGCCAGTGCTAGGTCACTTTGTGTGGTGGAGCATGAAGCAAACATCGACTGACAGGCGGCAATATCACAGCTTCAAGAAATCCTAGTTTTCTAGGGAGCAACGTAAGCCCAAAAAGGAATTACCCAACTTCATACCGGTTTTGCCTGGTGTTTATCTGATTCCCCCATCACCTCCTCCACCACGGGGACCGACCCCAAGAAAAGCTTTACATTCTGGAAGCAGCTCCTGTGTTGTGATTTTAAGCCCCACGAAAACATCGATCCACGTTTTTCAGCCCCGACTAAAACTGTAACTGCTCCTTGTTTCATTCTTGTYTCATTTCTGTCATGCTTCCTCTTGTCTGCTTGGAAGTGAATTTGTTGTCAGACGCTTCCCGAAATGGGCCTCTTAGGCCCACCACACAGACACCAACTCTTTCTGTTTGCAGGTTCCCAGCTCAAAACCAGCAAAGATTTAAGAGCTAAAAAAAGCTCACAAGCAATTTTTTCTTCCCACACAAACACTTCTGATACCCTGAAAGGTACCTGTTATTTCCTGAAGTGAGTGCAACCGTAATGCTTCAAGTTAGGCAGGCAGCTGAAGTCGGACCTCCTGCACAGTGTGTCAGAAACAAGGGATAAGMAAAGGGATATATATTATGTCCCACATCTGAAAATCAGCTTCACAGAAAATATGCACTAAATGATACATGATAATGGGGAAGGAAATGCCAGCTGCCTTAATGAACAGTGGTAGGCAAATRTGGAAAAATAAATTATATAATAATCTCCTATTATATTCCCTTTGACATAAACTAATCTTGACCCAGAACAATAGTGCTACTTTCCAAGAGAAAATAACCAAGATGCAGCTATAATCATGATACAGGAGTCCAATGCAAAGTGGTTTGTATTTTCTCTTTGTTGTTAAAATTTTGCTTCATCTGGTAAATTTTGTGGAAAAGACGGGAACAGGGTGAGCAACTTCCAGCTGAGGCAGAAAGAAACACCAATTGCTGCCTCTTGGTGGCTGGGAAGAAGCTGCTGAACTTCAACCCACCGTAGTGGCTTTCTGAAGACCCAAGGAGCACGTGCAACGCTCTGGAAGAGCGGGAGGGTACTTGTGTTTCACTTCAGCTCCCAACTCACCGAACAGCCCAGAATGCCCCAGACACTTACTTTTGGACTGGTGGGCACTTTCACCCATTCGTTCGGGATGACTCAAGGGTTAGGCCTGCGTTTCTGCTGCGAGGATGCATGTGTTATTACTTTCGTTTGGTTTCTGAGAGGCTTGCTTGCTTTTGCATTGCTCAGCTCTGCAGTGGGGATGAATAAAAAAAATCCAAATGTAAACCCTTGGGAAACATCCTCATCTAGAAAGAGCAGATGGGTGAGGAAGATTCTCCCTCCGACTTACCCAAAGCTGCTGTACACCAGTGCGCTGCAAGAGTCTTTCCTAGGTCCTCTCCTCTACCAAGAGTGCAGTCAGGCCCCACATAAATGATAGTTACAGAAGGAGTCTGCACATTTTGTGTGCTTGTGTGTCTCTTCTACACCTCTGTCCATTCCCGTCTTACCCACCCGGCACTATCAAAGATCCTTCGTCAGGTGAGGAGGCTGCAGGTTAAGYAGGCAAGGTCTGGATGCCGCTGCCATGCAGAAGTGTGTGTCTGGATGTCTGTGAGCGGGGCTTTGTTTGGCTCGTTCCTCCAAACAAACAAGAGTTCACGCTAAGAAGCTTCCCCAGAATGTATTTATAACTTTCTGGGTTTGCTTGTGATTTGGTATCTTCTAAAGTCAAAAGACTACTCTGCACCTTATAAATCTTTCTGTGACCTCTTAGTGCTTAAGAAATGGAAGCTTAAAACTGTGGCTGCAGGGAAGAAAAGTAAAATGTGCTCTCACAAGGTGTGTGGTAGAGGCATGTTCTTTATTTCTGTGTCTTTATTCATAAAAATGCAATGCATGCTTTACTATACATTATTATACATAGTTTTTATACTGTGATAAATGAAATTAAAATATCAAACAGAGAAACCCAGAAAAAGCCAGACTGGTTGAGACCAGTGGTTCACCCAGTATCCTGTCTCCAGCACTGGCTGGTATCAGATGCTGTAGATAAAAGTAGAAGAAACTGTATAGTAGCCTGTTATGAATTAACATGCCCAGGAGAGAAGTTTCTTCCTGACCCTCATCAGTTAGTGGTTGACTTACATGCCAAAGCATACATTACTATACATGCTCACGTATTTATATCTATCTATACCAAGAAGCATGTGACAAAATGCTAAATCAGACTCCTGGTACTTTCACTTACAGGAAAGTCATTCCGAGGAAAGAATTTTCTTCACCGCAAGAGGCTCACACAGTACATAACTGGGAGAGGGAAAGGCAGCTGAGATTCACAGCTTAATAAGGGAAACTGCTTTTACAAACAGCACCTGAAATATGCACCTTCTGAAGATATTTGGGGGATTTTGATTATATATCTCAGTAGTATCTCATCTCTCCGACTAGCTTTACCTATGTAATTAAGCAAATACTCACCCATGTGTAAGTACTTGTAAAGTGACCAGTTAAACAGATTTCATGTTAGATAATCCCTTTTTCTGAAAATCATAGGATCACAGAAAAACAGGGTTGGAAAGTTCAAGGCAAGGTTGACCATTCTGTATCACTCCTGACAGACGKTCTCCAACAGGCTGCCGAAAGCCGCCACCACCAATTACACACCCCCCAGCTCTGTCAGTGCTTCGCCCTCTTTACAACAGTGTTTCCCCATTCACTTCAATCTTTTTGGCTTCCGCTTAAGCCCATCTTTTCCTGTCCTACCCACAGATACAGACAACAGATTATCCTTCTCTCTTGAATGGCAATTTTTGTGTTTGAGAACTGTTTCTTTGTTTCCTAACCCCTTTTTTTGGACTGAAACACCTTATTTCCCTACTTCCTCACTGACACGTTTTCTAGATCTCCGGATTCTCTTCAAATTGTTCCATGTCTTTCCCAAACTGCGGTGCCCAACATCGAATGAAACAACCCAGCCAAGATCTTTCAAAGACAGAGGAGTGTGGAAGGATTACTTCACAAGTCTTGAAGGTTATATTCTATTTTATACAATCTGGATGGTCTTTTTTCCAACACCACGTAAGTACTGAGACCCTTATACATTTTCCCCAATGCCTGCCAGTGCTCAAATCCAGGATACAATAAGACGTTTTCTACTGCAGTTACAGATGGATGCTGCTGATGATTCAGCATATAAAATAGGCTAATTAATGAGCTTCGGAATAACCACCTACCCCCAGGGTTGTTAATATGCTTGGTTTTGCCTAAAGGGATCACATACATCCAAAGACAAGTGCTAGCAAAAGAGAAATGCAAGATACATTAAAATAATGCAGCAATACTACTATATGGAGTAAATTTCAGGAAAAAAGATTCAGCATACCGTTTTTCTTCATTAAATGTGATGAGCTCATAAAAACTTTTAATTAGTCAGGATGATGTGAATGACTCGTCAGACCTAATTTTAGCAGCCTAAAGTTAGCCAGCATTTCCACAACAGTCATCTCATCTCCTTCAACAATAAATGGAGAGGGACGAACATTTCCAGGATAAACATCCTATTGCCTTCAGCTCCCTAAAAAGCCAGAGTAAGATGGGATGAACTCCCCTGCGAAGACAGAAGAAGAGTTCCAGTAACCACAGAGAGCCTCGACCAGTAGGCAAACACCTGATTTCTTGATGGCTGAGGTCAGGTGAGATAAATCCCATTTCAGGCAACCACAAATTCAGAGATAATTATTTTTACGTTAGCATGACAATTAAACACAATGCAAATTAACCATAATCATCAGGGAAAAAAAGCATGATGAGATATTGCTTATTGAATAATCACAGAGATGTGCACAGCATGGAACTTCCATGTCACAGACAAATTCAAAACATTAACATTTTCCTTTTTTCCAAATGGAGCTGACAGCTGAGTATGCTGAATTTCTCTGTGAAGGATCACTTTTACGCAGTCATTTCAGATGAATGAAAATATTTCATTTCGACAAAATCACACTGTTTGGTCCCCAGATTGACCTTTGTCTTTTTAAAGAAACATAATATACTAAAAAGAAAAGCAAGGCTGACATTCTGAAATGAAAGACGTTTTCATTTACAATGTTGCACAGCTCACTCTAAAAACATGATCTCTCTGAGGCTCAACCTGATTTTGCTGATTTTTATTTCAAACTGGAGGTCTCGTTTTGATTTCTGAAGAGCGCAAAGGGGCCAGCTTGGCCAGCCCTCCTCGCCGTCAGAGCCACGGGACAGGGTCCTCACGCCGCCCCAAGCCAGCCGACACACCGCACGCCTCGAGCTGCCGAGGGGAATGGCTCACGAGGAGGGAATGAGAAAAGCTCTCCAGGATCCCACCGGGGATCCCACAGGACTCGGCAGGGTGTAAGCAGCTTTCCAAAGCTACCCAGGAGTACTGGGTTCAGTTATTCTTGCCAGTTCACTCCCTCCTACAAAGAACGGCCCCAGAGATTCACCAGTGGAACCCGAGGACGGGGGCTTCATTTGAAGCGCCAGAGAGGTGCAATTGTGACCARAGCACAACCGTTTGTTGTGATGGTGGGGGAGTTTCAGAGCCTCCAAGAGGGACTGGGAACTGGCCTTCCAAATAAATTAGGCAGCTTTGTAAAACCTGACCTAGAGGGCACGGGACATTGTTTTTGTTCCCTGCCTAGATCATTATCTATCTCTGGGTATGCCCAACATTGGTCCCTGCAGGGTAATAAAGTTTACAATAAGTCTGCTCAAGTACAGTGGCTGTCTAGTCAACCCAAATGTAAGCTGTTCTCTTGTGCCAATGCTAATCTTACTGATACCCACGCTAACCAACCAGTATGAAGCTCCTTCTAGCAGCTCAGCAATGTATTACAATGTGGGCATGCTGTCAGTGAGGTTTATAATRTAAATACTTGTGCATACGAGTTCATTGTTTATATTCTAAAAGCTATGCTGGGAGAATTTGCTGGAAGTGATTTTAATTGCAGTAAAAAGCTAGATTTGGGACTCTACTGATAACCTATTTAAGGTCACAGCTGCTTTCTGGTAAGAAACTTCTCCAGAAGGCTGATTGACRGCTGTCACTGGGTCTTCTGGATCTTCACAACTGGTGATGAGAGCAACTGCACTAAATGACTTTTGGTTAGTACTAAATGACTTGATCTCCAGTGCTGATGTCTCTGCTGCTTTTTCCCGTGTCTTCTCGGATCGGTTCCATTCTCGCTCCTTCCGATCCAGTTGCATGGCACTGCAGTGAGGAGCATAAACTTCTGTGGTTTCTTCAAACTGTAAGCAATCCACCTTATAGTATTTTTTCTTTACATGTAGGACATCGTTAAACCTGTGGCCCCAAAGAATCTCTCTGGGGACATATGAGCTTCTCGACTGATGTGAAGTTCCTGTTGAATCACCTGTGTAGACAAATGTGACCAAGATTTCAAAGTTGTCCTTGGCCAGAGCTTTCCGGTCTAGACCATACAAGGGGCTCTCACTATCAATTTCATGTACGACCGTCACTGGCGTAACGAGTATGATCTGGTCATTTAGCAACTTCAAGTCCTTGTATTCCATCGTCATTCTCCCCTCCTTGTCTTCCTTGTAGCGCAGAAGCTGAGCTCGTACAGAGCCCTCAACCATGTGATTTGGCCGGAAATCACCAATGCGCCACATGAGGCAAAATTTATCATCCCTTAAGCCTACTACAGCATAGTAGCTAAAACGAATGGTTTGAGCTCTTTTTCGAGCCGTGGCCATTTTAGCCAAGGCTGCTCCGATTATGAAGGTGTCAATAATGCAGCTTAATACTGACTGTAGGATAACCATGAGGATTGCAACAGAGCACTCTTCTGTAACACAGCGGTAACCATAACCGATGGTCGTTTGGGTTTCAAGGGAGAACAGGAATGCTCCTGTGAAGCTATGGACATTTGCAACACAGGGGGTTACTTCTTCATCATTGAATAAATCTCCGTGTTGGATTGCTATCAGCCAGAAGACTAGTCCAAAGAACAACCATGACAGAACATAGGACAATGAGAATATCACAAACATATGGCGCCACTTGATGTCCACCAGCGTGGTAAATATGTCCACTACATAGCTCTCCCATTCCCCAAAGATGTGTTTGAAGTACACGTTGCAGCTGCCATCCTTGTGGAGAAATCGCTTCTGCAATCTTTTCATCCCCATTTCAGGGCTTTCTTGACAAGCGCCTCGGTAACTGGTCTTATTTCCCTGTATGTTTACAGGCCTATAGCAACCACTCTGTTCAGGCATCTTTCTCATATCTGCCTCGTGGCATCAGTTTACAGAACACACTTGTGGTCCCAGGGGCTATTTGTTTTCTTTGCTCAGTGGAAATCTATGAAATAAAAGAAAAAGTTTATTTTTGTTTTAATTTTCTATGCCAGATCACTGTAACACCAAATCTAAATACATTCACTCYGTGGCCATCATGAGCAATTTTCTGAAGAGTACAGACTCTGACATTCATTACACAACATAGCTCAAAAACTTAGGCCTGGAAATACGAGGCAGCTAGAAATTCAACCAGTTAGAAATGTCCATATCAATCCTAAAATTTGGTATGTACATGAAAACAGAAATCAAAAACCTTTGTGGTGACCCCASTGTGAGTATCTCTTCTAATGTTCTGGTGAAGTAACATTCAAATCAGGATGGGCTCTCACGAACAGTCACCGGAATGGCATGAACCCTCTTAAAGTTAGCCAAATATCTGAGCTAGTTCATTATTTGTTTGTGCCATGTTTGTTTGTTTTCCTCCATTAGAAGRAATGCCTAGGAAAACACCTTCATTTAGACATAAGACTTCAGTAGCACGGGCAGGCAAGTTCACTGCTAATGTGTTTTAACCAGAAAATGTATCAACCACACAATTATTCATCATTATTTTTGTTTCAGTATTGCCCAGAAAAACCTGGTCATGGAATTGAGCTTTACTGGGCTAGTGCTACAGAGACATATTTGTTCAATTTGTAGAAAAGTATTTACATTTCAAATGAAAAAGAAACCTCTCTGAGGTCCTGGAAACCCTCACAAAACAAACAAAAAAATCCAGCTGCCAAAAAGTATTTAAATTTTTATTAATGAGTTTGAAACAAACACGCAGTATGTTAATAAAATTTGTGGATGACACAAATTTAGGAAGTGATGTGAATTAGGAGATTCCTCTGTCAGATCAGAGAAAAAATGGATGTCTTTGCAGATTGCAACCATATGAACTTGAGCAGTACGAAGTGCTAGGCTGTACGTTTAGTGACTAATAACAAGAACTTATGTTAGAAACTGAGACCTCATCAACTGGAATCCAATAAAAAAGGAAAGACTTAGCTGAAGTAATCAGTTACCGGATGCTTATGAATTACTTGTAGGATACAGCACTGAAAAAGGCCAATGCCTTTTCCTGCAGCTCATTCTACCATATCCCAACCGCTAACACAGAAAACACTGACAAGTCAGAAGTGATAGGGTACACAGCTAGAGCAATTCAAAATTTTTGCCAGATGTCATGCTTCTAACTGATATTTCTGAAGAAAAAAAGCTAATATTTTTGAGGAAAACCTGTCATTATTCTTCCAAAAATTGTAAGTTTTCAATGGAAAAATGACATTTCCCATTTTTAAGCTGGTTTCAGCTGACAAAACTTCAGATGTAGGTTTACAATGAAGCCAACATATTCACGGAAAATGAATTTTAAAAAAAGTTTCCTAGTGGTAGTCTTTTTCCTCAGCTCTTCATTCACTTTGCCTGAGTATAAATGACTGCACACACTTCAAGGCAGAAGAGAGTCAGGCCTATAGAGTGTAATATATATTGGATGGACTAAATTAACAGACCGAGAACTCTTCTCCCATCCAAGGAACAATGACAAGCATGCATAGACACTATTCCAAAAACACTTAAAAGCCAAACATAGTTTCCATTTCTTTTTTCTTTTCTTTTTTTTTTTTTTCAGTACAGAAATGAATGTGACATATGGTGTCGTAGCCTCAGAATGTGGCCTTCATTAAAAAACACAACATTAATGTTTCCAAAAATACTTCTTGGAATACAGTCTTTGGAAACATTCATATGACTTGCTTTACTCATAGCTTTAAACAAACAGTGTAGCCTAGTCTATTGAAGACTCTTGACCTAACATTTTATAAGTCATATTTAACAACAAGCAAAAACTGGAAACTGTTATTTTTTTAAGAACCTCATAATGTGAGGTGTGAAAAAGAAGCAAATTGTAATGAGGAGCCAATATAATCTTAAATAAAAAACATACTTAGGCTTATACTGTTTTTCTTATTGACTGATTCAAACTAGAGTTCCTTGAAAATACTCACAAACATCCCGGGACTCTAAAAGGGACTAAACAGTCCATGAATCAAAGACTACTGAGTTGATTCCGCTCTGCTGTTGCCATCAGCAAATCATCATATTTCAAAAATGGGGTTTTGCTGGCACAATCTTTAGATTCTACCGGTGCTGTCAAGAACCATGGACTGTCACCCGTGCAGCTATGTGGCAAAGTCCACTCTGATTTTATGGTAGCCTGTCATACACAGGAGACAACTCTCATTGTGAGGCATCTTGCATTAGGAACTCTGACTCTACGTAGGGTTTCTCCTAAGTACAGGTGGTAATATATATATGCTTACGGATGTCTGTGGTGGGTTTTTGACTGGTGTAAATGAAGCCATGTAGTAAGATGCTAGATTGGATTTTGCAAAACATTCAAAAGCATGTCTGTAATAAGAAAGGGAACGTGATGCAGAGCTTCCTAAACCAGAACCAAATAATCTAGCCCTGAAGCTGGATGGAGTAAAAAGAATCAGTGCAGAGCAACACTAACAGACATATACTGCTCTCAGGATCTGAGTTAATCGTTCTCCGTCGTGTTGAAAACTGGATTGCTCAGAGACATTTGGCATGGCACAGTGGAGACGTGCCCCAGATGACCTAAAATCCCAAATGTGCTTGGAAGTCGTAGGAAACAGCCTCCGCAGCCACTSAAAAGCATCTAAAAATGTTGCCCAGTATTTTGGGTGTGCTTAAAGGTAAGCTAAATCTGAACTTTTCCAGGCTACCTCTTAAAGTCTCTCGAGTGCATTAATAATCATGCATCATAATTAATAACTCTTTTACATTGTCTGGTGTTGCTCAGAACATTCAAGTCGAAAAAACATCCTTCAATGTTTCTGAATTATGTAAGTCTGTATTACGATCTGTACTTCGTTCATGGGGACACTTTTAAACAGGCACGTGATTTCCCTATTCCAAATGAGAGGCAGTGAGGCTGTGAAGCCAGATGTTCATCGCTCATTCTGCTGAGACACGCTGCCTTTTGCAGAACAGTCTGAAGACTCTTATTATTACAAAATCTTAAAAGGGAGAAGACCACAGACTTACAACCAGACTTATGAACTTAAAATCTTAGAGCCATTTCAAAAATCTTATTTTTCAAAATGGAAATATTTTACACATCCCTAAGAAAGCCATATGAATTACATTAAAGGTCCTACTACCTGGTAAAGATTAACAAAGGGGATGGGGGAGGATTTAAAAACATTCTCTACTCACTAAAGCTCGTGGATCGGTTGCTGCAAATGATTCTCAGATGTTGCCAGGAAGCGTTTCCACCTTCCTCTAACACTAACACACAAACCCTCTCCCTTTTTTGTCTCGCTTTTACTTTCCATAGGTTTTTTTTTTTCCTTTATTTCTGGGCATGTTTGTACACATCATGAGCCTCCTCTTGCATACTGTTCTGTTGTTCAGAGGAGGAAGTGTGCTGAAATTTTACTGATTTTACTTTTTCTAACCATTCTCAGAAAGGTATTTCCACCCCAAATAAAAACTTATCAGAGATAAAAATGGATGGTGAAGCTAGTGAAGCTAGGCAGGATAGCAGGAAGACAGAAATAGAGAAATCTCAAAGATTTCTTTAGGTTTAATGCAGAGAAGGTTCAGAAGTTCTTCTAAAGCATATATGTATCAGACCCAGAGTTCAGAAAATCAGCATATATTCTTAATTAGCTAAGCCAAGGCTAGGATCTTACTGTTTTGGATACTGAAACATGCTCAGGGAGATACAGAACTGCTCCAGAGACCCGTTCACGAGGTCTGCATATTGACCCCCCAAATCTTTGAAAATTTCACCCCAATTAGATATGAGAGAAAGGCAAGTAAATTCCTGTATTTCAAAGGTCATAAAGCAGTGCAGTGGCAGAAAGAGGAACAAACCCAACACCTACTTATACCCAGTGAAGAGCTATCACAAAGCAAACACTAGCAGAAGAAAGCCTTTTTATCACATTTATCATCTTCTTCTAGTTCCTCCTGAATAGAGCAGCTGTACCAGAAGAACTTGAACTCCTGATTTTAATCAACTCACTCAGAACAACAGTAACTTCAAATCCTTAGGCATCAAGTTTAGCCTTTTAAAGACTTCCACTATATGTAATTGCCAATTTAATCTTGGTATTTTGAGTTTAGGGCTCAGTGTTTTATGAGGATAATCCCTACACTGCACCTTAACCTAATACCTAATGAGTTGTTGCTCCACCCATTTTATGACTATATTTTCCCATTATGTAAACAAGTAGGGGTGAATTTTTGTTCAGTGACAACTTCAGTCAACAGCCTGTTTGTAAAACATTAAGCAAAACAATGTGAAGATCTTGGTTCCAGAATAATTCTGTTCTGAGATTAAATCAAAAAGAAAACAACTCGAAACCTCCAAATGAAATTGGGTACTCTCACTCTAATGCCACACACATGGAAGTGGATCTCTCTCTCTAGCGTCGGTTTAGCAATCACCTCAGTTTCCTCCTTCATTTTGGAAATGGTCTGAAAAGTTTCCAGTTTTAGTCACTGTTGTGTAACCCTGGAAGACTTTCAGCTCAGAGACCAGAAGACAAGTAGAAACCTTTTGAGCTGCTATGGAATTGACTCAAATACTTGTTCCTTCAAAAAAAAACCACCACCCACAAAATCTAAATAAATCTAGTATAGGACAGCATTGAGACTCTTCCTTCCTCTTTCTTTCCTTCCTTCCTTCCTTTCACTCTTCTTCTTTGCAAAGGGACCTATCTTCTCCTAATACTTACAGCCAGCCTTTCTGCTGCCGATATGTAATCCCCAGAGCAGGGCTGGCACACATCATGGTCACCATTTGTGTATCTCATACCACGCACACCAAATGACTGCCCCACGGAGGTGCTGGCCAGCAGTCTCCAACAGGTATGCCTCAGGACACGTAAGACCGTGCTTGTACATCTGCGGCCTGCTTGGCTTGTAAGTCTGATTACCCTTASCCCATAAGATAGACTTATCTTTATGGTGCGAAAGCTTCCACTCGTCTCCTCTGGCAGAACAAAAAAAGCTCAACGATGTTCAGAGTTTCAGAAGGTGATATTCTCTAACAGGTCCGGCCTGACAGCCTGATGAGCACAACTTTATGTTACAAGTGGGTTTTTTTATATTTAATGATCCTCATCTCAGCTCAGATCCTGACAAAGGACTAAAGGGCATCTCTACAAGGGGAGGGGGAATGCAAAATCCCCTAAACTGAACCCAGAGCCAGGCCTCCAGGGAGCAAGGACGTAGGAGAGGGCTTCCCACCACAGAGCGTGACCCAGAGCACTTTCAGATCAGTACGTGCTTTTGTGCTGACTTTACAGGAGTGGAGCATACCCCAGCCAGGAGCTTCAATCACAGAACTTTCTTATATCCATAGTAATGTCTTCGAAGCCATTGGAGTGAAGCTTTTAAATGGCTCAACTTTCCCTTTAAAATAAAAGTTTTGTTGTTCAGATCACTTCAGCTTAGATGACTGAGTGCAGCAGAGGTTGGTAGGGCTGCAGTTCACCAACCGGCAACAGGACTCTGTCAAATTTGTAACACAGAGTTCTGCAAGCATCACCTTACAGGTAACACCTTTCCTCTCCATCATTTTGTGTATATAGGTCTTTCAACAGCAGAAGAGAAGATTGCAGATACAGAAATAAAAGAAAACTTTGAATAGGCTATGCTCAGAGCTGGAGAAAAAGGATATTTCTTAGAYTTCCCATGCAATACCTTCGTGCAGAGACAAGACCTGAAGTATCAATATAAACGTGTTTATTTATTAAACATTTTTAAAGATAGACATAAATAGCACAGAGCAGCAGACCTTTGCACAGATTTTAAAGTCAAGCAATAGTGCTGCAATCTACACTGGAACAACTCACAGTAACAGATATATTGACATTTAATTCATCTAAGTGAAACCAGATCTCCTTAAAACAAAACAAAAAAAAAAAAAAAAGAAAGAAGTTTGGACCCGTAAGTTTGAGAAGACAGACCCTTAAAGTTGCTCCTTGATGAAGGCTGGTTACCTGTTTCAGAGCCACAGGACAGGTTAAAAGTGAACCAGCCCCCTGCTTACCACTCAGAGCATTTCCCAAAATCTGTAGAAAGCTGAAAATGTCTATTTTAATTTATTCGCACTGTATGCACTGCTTGGTTTTAGCCAGGAACAAGCAGTGGAAACACTGAAATACCATGAGAAATGGAAAGTGCTGGCAACTTGAAACTCCTGATTTCGGGCCCCACTGCCATTCTTTGTCTCAGACAATTTGGCACGGGTGAAACCTAAAACTGTTGCCTCTCAGGACTCTCTTCCTCTTTTTAACCCTCAGCTCTCAGCAGCTCCTGTACCAGGGTGACCGGGCACCCCGCACTCGACAGCACGACGCCCACACCGGCCGCCCCTCGTGCGGATGAGGGTGGGCACGCGTGGCCCTCAGGCTGGGTGCAGCTTGTGAGCAGTCCCAGTGCCCCGGCAGCAGTGCTGGGACCGAGCTGGGATGGCCCAGGGCCGCCTCGATGGGCCAATTCCCCGACCGCAGCAGGGAAACGAGCCCCAAAGGTAACCCCGCTGTGCGTCTAGCGCAGCCCACGCCTGCAGTGGAGCAGCTGGATCCACACAGGTCCACTGTCGTCTCCTCCTGCCTGAAAATTCCTCCTTCTGGTTCTCTTCCCATCAGCTATAAGCCATTTGCATTTTGCTGTTGAGCTGATAGGACCAAAGAGTCTCCATTTCTGGTCAAGTCCCTGTAGCCCCAGTTCTTAAAAATGGTATAGCTGGTACRCATCCTAGACCTGAAAATCTACCAGACACGCAGACATGGAACAGCTGAAAAGATATATTTTATATCCAGCCTTCTTCCTTTGGAAATCAGTAGCCAACCTGTTCCTTACTTCAGCAGGCAGAATCCCCTGGGCTTTAATGCAAGCTAGCTGTGAGGCAATCGAATCCAAGCGTTAGCGCTAATTATCATTTCCTCCTCCCTCCTCCCCTGACACACCGATCTCCGCGCCGACGCACAGTGAAGGTTAATTTCAATAGTTCTGCAGATGTGTGCAGTGGGATTTCTCCACGCGTTGAACCTTATGGATTACATTCAGCCTACAGAGGCACAGAAAAATTCTTCGAGGAACTTTTCCACCAGATCTTGTTGGCAGGGAACAGTAGAACAGTTTGTTGCAGCTCTTAATAGACATGATGTAATAYAATAATGTATTCAACAATAGGTAAGTGGCAGGTCATGAACAATCAKAGCATCAGATTAGACAATGCTGACCACTTTCATTTAACAGAGMCAACACCCTCAGCTCTGTTATTTGCCGCAATTCAGCGCTGTTATATCTCTTCTCAAAACACAGCAGGTTATTAATAATGTAGGATTTTGTGGGCGGGCAAGAGCTGATATTCTAAAAGGGTTCTTCCAGTCTCAGGGGCCGTTTCCTTTACGTCACATTGTGCAGTTCTGCTTCCTGAGGCAGAAAGCGTACTCCTTTTTTTCCTGTTTTCTGGAGTACATTGTAAACGAAATATCCAGGGAAGGGCACTGTGACATAAGAACGCGGAGTCACTGTCTTTCCAGTTGTRCTCTTTATTCAAGTACGTCTGCAGAATAAGAAAGGTAAGGAGACACCGGGCTGCACTTCATGTGGCACTGCAGTTAGCTCCTGCAGTCCTGTGTACTCCGGTGCTCCCTGGTCCTGCAGCTCTCTGTGTGTGCACACGTCGCAAGAACAACCGAGACGAGAAAAGGTTATGTGGCTTTAACCAAAGGGTTATGTGGAGACCCCCTTATATTGCCTGTGCAAGTTTTAATCCTGCCAATTCGAAAGGCTGCAGCTTTGACAATGGAAAGCCTTGTGTCAGTGTCAATGGAGTCTGGATCACATGCCTCGCTATTGTATTTCATATAAGGAACAGAACAGAATAAAACAGAATCCCAAGTTAACAGCATGAGTGAGCTGTGTTCAACAGATGAGAGAAGTAAGATGTGAGTAGGAAGCCTGAGGATCTCTTTCTTTCCCCCCCCAACCCTAGTAGAAAGTTCCCTAAGATGTAGCTTGACACCAGTTATTAACTTCTAAGGGCTATCTGGGGCAGACAGGAACGCTTGCACGTTTCTACTGATCTCAACTTTGGGCTACTGACCTCAGCAGGAATTSCACTATAATACCCAGAAGCTGTCTCATCTCACCTAATAAAATATCTCAAAAGCCAATTAAATCACCAAAGCCTTTACATTTTCGAAACTAAAGTAGGGTCTAACAGTGAAAATATCATTTTACAGTACTTCTTTAAGAAATGAGAAGGAGAAGGAAAAAAAAAATTTGAAATAAAACATGTAAATAAAATGAATCACATCCACTATGACCTCATTTTTTAGGAAATACCACAAAAAAACCTGCTGTCTCAGGCTTTCCAGACTGATTCCCAAATCAAAAAGGCTGAGATAAGTATTAGCTAAGGATCAAGCCAAACAATGTATCGGTGCTTTTTTTTTTTAGGAAAAGCACCGGAAAATTCTGTGACTGACATTAACACATGCAGTCAGATAAACCAGGCAATCAAATAATATGCTTCAAGAAGTCAATTTATCAATCATTACYAGGGTGAAGAATGACTATTTGCTTTTCTGAACAGCTTTGTATGACTCTCACTCGTGAATATAGATACAGCAGAAGTCCACCTCTGATATGTCTAAATAGGATTTTCTCTCAAGCCTGGTAGAGTGTATCATGTAGCTCCTATGATTGGAGCTGCTCAGCCAAGGCCCAGAGTCCTACATGGCACTCCGAGTTTCAGGTTCTTCATCCAAACCAAAACACACTTCCACATTTGTCGGCCTATATATACCACCACGTTTTAAAAGCCTGTGAAATACATTAAATGGTTTCAGAGATCAGAGGCCTGATACAAATCCTCCTGAAGTCAGCAAAGGGGTTGTCTYTGATTTCTTGTTTTGGACCAGATCTAGCTGTTGGGCTTCTTAGTACTACCACAGGCAGTATCCACTGTTGTTCTTCAGAATTGGCTTCGCTTGCTGGAATTACGGCAATACTTTCTAAGGAACAAGGACTTTTTTAAATCTTCATTTTCTTTGGTTCACAGACTTTGGCAGAATGCTGACTTTCCACATTGCTACTTAACTCCACTGGGGTCTATAGAAAATTTGGGAAKGGGATGCTTCTTTCAGAGATGACTTTCAACACCTTGTACAGCAGATGGCTGAACCTCTGTGTATACATCCTCACGAGCCTCAGTCTCAGCATGGCTGCACGTGATCTGGAAAGGCAGGTTACTCTGAAACTCAGTAGCTGTTTTTTCAAAACTTATACTCAGCATGATGTTGGCCACTCTTGTTTTCAACTGTCATTCTCTTCCCAAGTTCAGCGGTCTAATTTACAGTATGTTGGTGTTTTGCAAGTCAGAAAATTAAACTAATGTGGAACTGGAAAATCACGTGGGTGTGTGTTTGGACCGTACATTTAAGAATTTTATTTTTACCTCAGTGTGCAGGTTGCATAACTTCCTTTTCGGTCTCTTGAAGCTGTCCCACAGCTTATTCCTGATCACCTCAGTGAGTTTCTAGACACAGAGATTAGTATTTTAAGAAATATGAAGAAAACCAGAATCTCCTCTTAAAGCTTGTCTCTTCTCCCCCACCTTTAAAACATCATTAGATAAGTTACTCATCCCTCTAAAGATTGGAACATTCTTCCTGAATCAGAGTTGAGTTTCATTTATGCCAGTGCCCACACTTTAATGGTGGTCCACGTCAAATATTTAATGAGGCAAACTTTATTCGTCATTTATGACTCCATATACAAAGTCTCTCCTCTCCACTCCATCCAAAACCATGTGTAGCACAGACAGATTCAGTGCTTAATTCTTAAGATCCTTTTCAATATTTGCACCAATACTAACTGCGACACCCTGACGACTCATTACCCATATCAATATCCCATTCTTTTGGATTAATCTATCACCTCTGTCAGTGTTTCTCAGATCTAGTCCTCCTCTTTTTCATGTCTTCTAACTGTTCTGCTTCTTAGAGTTGTCTTTTGGGCATATTCTGAGTTCTCAAATGTTGTCAAATGAAGATGGCTTTTTTTCTTGCTGTGCTCTTGCCTTACACACTGTGCATGTGGCATGCATTGCAGCAGGCACTGAAAATGGCTTTCACAATCTGCCCCACACAGTTTAAAAAGATACTTTTTGTGATGGTGAAAACCTTAAATCTTCACCTTGTTTTATTCTTTATTTGATTTGTTGACTACCACTAATATTTTTATTGTAATTTCCTAAATATTTTCTTCTTTATTTTYGTACCCATGTTTCAACACTATATGTCAATCCTGCACTTGCCAAACTGGTTTGTGAGTAAATCCCTATGACTTCTTCCACAGTCCCCAGTGAATGAACCCTTCAATCATAGGCAATCAGTTTATTCAGCTCCTCAAGAGCTTGAGAGGAATCCCAGGCCAGRCATGCGGGATAAGGACAATCTAAGAGCTAAGGCATTGGGTTTAAATCTAAGAAAAACATTCATGCATATGCTTAACTATAAGCACATAATAAGAATGAACGTAAGCCTGCTTCAAATCTTCCTGAGACTGGAGCCAGASAGGTAAAATACTTGTTGAAGGCTTTACAACGAACCACTGGAGGAATGCAACAAACTGGTTTCTCAGTCCCATCATAATGAATTTATTCAATCAGCAAATCCCTCAGCTGTCTCAGGGAAAAGTTAATACATTATTTTCTGTTAAAAATATCAAATTGTTTCCAAAAGTGACAGTGCTCATTTAAAAAATAAAATGCTAAAAAAGCCAATTTAGGGGTTTTTTTGGATAGGATTTTTGTCTTCCAAATTTCCAGTGACTTGGATAGAGGCTGACTACGCCTTCCTCAGTACCCACCGTCTGTCCCTCTATGGCTGACCTTTGCGTTGAAGATTTTCACTCAGCAGTACTACTGACTAAATGAGCTACTTACGGGAGGTTCAGCTCATTTCAAGATGTTTGTCATGAACCTGTTCAGTCAGCCATGTGTTTTTCCTGTTTTACTTCTAAAAGGCAAACACTGTGAACAAGCGAGCAGATCTTATCAAGACGATGTTAACAAAAATACATCAAATAAAAATCTGTTACATTACAAATGTCAACACTCACGAAAAAAAGATATCTAAACTACAGTAGAGTTGATTTTATTGCCAAAGCAATTCCCAGAGATTGTTTTGAGAAACAACTTTTCTGTTTTTCCTCATAGGTGCTATGGACCTGTGAAACAAATGTCTCTCTTGTTTATCACACGTGAACTTTACAGAGGTGCTGTCATCACAGGCAGCAGCATGCCTAAACAGAATTTCAGTCTCCAGTCTGAGATTTACTTTCACTGTCCCCTGATCAACTCCAAATTAGTTGGGAGTTAGATAAATTGGTCAACAAAATTAAATTCAAGATTTATATACCCAGCCTAAGTGGGAGATGCTTTCTCCTATATTCTCCCTGGGTTGTCTTCACTGAGTAAAACTGAGTAAAAGCATCACTTTCTCCTGCCACAAAGCCAGAGTCACTCAAAAGTCACACAAATCCGTAGGTGATTAATTAAACCTCAAATTGCTATCGAGGCCTGACAAGCTCCAAATCACATGAGCCTGGATTGGTGGCATTCTTCCTCAGGAACATTTTGTMGAGTGCTAAGCTGTAGTCACTTCATACTGAAAAGGTCTTCAGGGAATGAAGTCTGTGAAAAACAGAAAGTGGTGTTTCCCACAGAAAAAGCAAGCCACACCACTTGGGTGTCTTAATCTGGGAGTAACTGCAATGCTGATTACGCTCAGGAGAGAAAGTACAGATTAAGGAGACTAAAAAGCAACCTAAAAGGTTCTGGAAGGAAGCCAGAAGTACTGTAACAAAGGGAAAGCAATCTGAAAACAATATTGTCACAAAACATCCCACGGAAAGAAGCAAGGATGACTCTCCAGTCCATAYGAATGCTAGATGGATGAAGTTATCGCCCAGTTACTGCCAGCACAAACATCATTTACAAAGCTTGACAGCTGCATAGCAATTAGGAGAGGAGCTTGTGTTTACTCGTGTTTAAAGGCAGAAGTGGCAAGTGGGTTCCAGCAACATTATGACGCGTGTTGATAATTATGATATTATGCCATTGATTTGGTCTTCGGGTGTTTTTCAAATCAGGACTTGAGATCTCTTTGTTCTCCTGTGTAAAACTCAGCTTTGAGGTCATTCTTCGCCTTACACACCCTTGGCTGTTTATGAACATCCTCACAAAACTCAAAGCCCATTTCCCATTGAGGAAGACAAGAAACAGGTTGTGTCATTGTCTGGCTCAATTGTTCTTCATAACTACATAATAATTCCAAAGAGAGGAATGCTTACTAGCTTGAAGTTTTGTTATTGTAAAAGCCTCATATCAACAATGAAAGGATATGCCTACTACCAGACGTATGATTGAGRAGAATCTGCTTTTCATATTAAAGGAAAATGAATGAGAATGACATCCATCTATTCGAAAGGAAAATTGGTCAAGGTTCCACGGGGTACCCACCTACAGTAAACGTTAAGGCCATTTCTGCTATCCTGTCACCAAAAGAGATGGCTCTAGACACCTATGTGTGACGGAGGTCCCCTACTGACACCCCAAAGGATGCCAAGCCAAATCTTTTAAGCTTTTGGCTTCAGGGTAGAGGGGCAGACTTTGTCACCCTAACCTGACGTCTCATTAAAGCTGCAGGCAACATATTCTCCTGTCCTGATCTTACGCATTGTTGCTCCAAGCTGTGGCTGCATTTTATTAGTTTAGACAGCACTCTGAGATCTTTCAGAATAAAAGGATCGTTATTATATAAGTTGGAAAACTGTCAGCAGAAGGGATGAAATATTGCCCCATGCCCTTGCCATACTGAACAGGGAATCTTTTCTTCCAGTGTTGGTTTAGGACTTAATCCTGCAAGGTCTTGTCTGTCAGCAAATACAATCAGGTTTAAGAGCATGAATAACCATCCTAGAAATCACTGGAAACTATTCTGTTAATGTAAAATTAAGCAAGTGCGGAAGTTCTCCAATAGACTTGGACCAAAGTACTCAGCACCCTGCAGAAATGAGCCTTTAGTTCTTAGAACCATTTATTCTGTCCAGAACAGCCATTCATTAGAGCTTTGTGCAGAGAGGTTGAATTTCACTCTCTTGGAAGATATTCTTTCTAACCCCCTGAGACACACAGACTCTTTGGTTGATTTGGAAAACAAAATGATTAATGGCATTTTACAAGTTTTTCCACTAAACAGATTTCAGTTGAAGTCTGTCACAAGCTAAAGAATTTGCAGGAATAGTGTCAATCTGATGACATAGTGGCAATAAATCCTATTGTACTGGATTACGTTTTTACCCATTAAAATGCTTTGACCTATTGTCATCCAAGTAGAACCACATTCCACTGGCTGTTCAAAAGGTTCTGATTTCACTCTCGATTGTTACCAGGGAAACTGCACCTCAATCCAAAACTCTGCTGCACCAATCATTTAACTCGATTGGAACAGACTCATGTAGATAAAGCGAAGCACTAATTATTTATTCCCATTGAAAAAGTCTACATCAAATCTTTCTGAGACCTGAATAACRGAAACTTACAGAAGTTATTTGAGGGTTACTTGGTTTTTTGCATGAGGCACCAATTGCGTCATTTCTTTGGGGAATAGCTAGCTGTGGCGACAAAAYGCCATGAAAAGATTAATATTCTTAGTCTATCCAAAGCAAGAGTGCACTAGATATCTCACCACAGGCCACTCCTGGAAAGAGCTGTCACTCAGTTGTGGAAAACTAAAAGGATTTTCATTAATAGTGAAACAGCTGGTTAAGGCTTGTGRGTGGAAATAGAAATGTTTGAATTTTCCCACTGAGATTTCTGGTGGAAAGCAGGCTGTGTTTTATGGCATCTACTTTTATATGTATTAAGTGCATACCATCTCGGTTGTTCAGATTTGTCTTCAGATTTGAGCTAYCTTTGAGTGGGAGAATGCCAGTTAGAAAAAGTGCATGTTCTCCCATAGCTGCTAAGGATCAGCACCTCTTGGACAGCAAAACGGGCCATCGGGCCGTGTCAGAAATCAGGTCAGTGAAGTTACTTCAGGTCTGATCACTGCTCGGATGCAGGCTTGCAAAGAAACGACGAGGTGATGCTGGTACTGCAACCCAGAACCAATGCCCTGATGTCGATGTACACAAAATTAGGTGCCAATCTGAAAACGGTTTGAGAGAGAACATTTTAAAAAGAACTGGAGATCCTTTTGTGTTCGAAGTCGCCTCAGAAATGGAGATGCCTTTAGCTCTTATACACGGAAAATTTCCAGCTAGTTTTACTCTTTTATTCAGATGAGTCTTCATTTCACACCGTCTAGTGAATCCCTGTCTTGGTTTTCCTTTGGGGTGCAGGAAAACTTGTCTGAAAAATGGYTGTTCACTGAAATTGCCTCTATTCAATTTGTTTCCCAGACTGTTGATTTTTATCAAATGTCAATTCTTAGATCTTCTCAGGCTAGTATTGACCTACTATCCTCTACCATGTTGACAGCAAAGAGAAACCAAAAATTCAATGCTTCCTCAGCTGAATCTTTCCACAGGAAATTAAGGGTTGAAACGYGCTCCAGTCTTCCAATTCCCCAATCCAGCGTGTCACCACAAATAACATGTGAGTAGTTGAAGCATATTCTCCCCTGTCTGCACTCTCAAAACATGAATTTAACTGCTTTAAAAAGAGGAACCAGTGCTACTATCATGACTGCAAACTACAAAAAATGAACAGTTCCTTGTGAAAAGCAGCACAATGGCTTCTTGGGTTACAGCATTGCTTCCTGCCAGACAGGATGGACAACTAGTCTGCTTTTACAATAAGAGATGAAAAGATGAAGAATCAAATCAAGCTCTTATCCCAATTTAAAAAGCAAACAGAAAAGAAATCTGAGGTTGCTTTTGTTTGTTTGGCTTGTTTGTATTCATCATATGGCATTTTAATTGCACAATAGGTTAGTGGAAATGGATGTTCTGTTACCAAACATTCTCACCAAAAGCTCATGGTGAGAATATTGGACAAGAAAGGTAACTAATAAAACAAAGAAGGGCAAGGCATCAGCCTATCTAGAGAATCTTATTCACAGCAGAGAATACTGAGCGAGGTGAATTAGAAGTGTCCTGTTGAAAGGCAGAAACTTTCTCAGTCTRAAGTGTTTTCCAAGTGATCTTTCCAAGAACTATTCAGAACCTCTTCTGGCAATAGGGTTTCTCAGATTTCAACCTTTTTGTCTGGTAACACTTCCTTTGAAAAGTTTGTTTCTTTRGAAACAGTTTCCTGAACAAATGACTGATACATCAGTCCCTGCTCTTTCTGCCTCCAGAACGACAGATACAGAAATCTTGGTAAGAACTTGACTTTATTTCTGACATTTCTTCCCTTCCGTTGCAGTGGTGAGTTGTTACAGCTAC
Organism: Oceanodroma leucorhoa; assembly: GCA_030449065.1. Lineage (NCBI taxonomy): Eukaryota > Metazoa > Chordata > Aves > Procellariiformes > Oceanodroma > Oceanodroma leucorhoa. Next base: position 4,996,381 of record JASVER010000025.1, on the reverse strand, counting down.
ACTAATGAAACTCATCTAAAATATGGATTGCCTGGACRTTGCCTGAATTTAGCGAGTTTGCAGCTGGTTAACTCTGATTGATCAACTGACATTTGCTAAGCAGTGCTAAACCATTTATAAACATGTACTATAATATTGCGCTTGATAGGACATAGATCAATCGTCCGATCTCTAGGGAGYTTGGCTGACTTAGCAGCACCAATCTTGTTACATCAGTACATTCACACCCTTTCAAAAGCAGTAATGAAACAAGTGCATCAGAATGTTTGCCCCCATTTCAAAAATGCCCATCAGCATTGTAGAATGTGTCATGTACTTCTTTGTCATGTCAAGCCTTCTTTGCATTGCTTTAAATCATGTAAACAAGAGAAGAGAAGAGAAGAGAAGAGAAGAGAAGAGAAGAGAAGAGAAGAGAAGAGAAGAGAAGAGAAGAGAAAGCAAAAAGAAGATGCAAAAGTGCTGTGAGGCTAGTTAGTGAAGTCTTTGCAGCTCATGAAAGCTAAAGAATTTTCCTCCTTCCCTTCTTTCAGTGACTAATTTCTGTTACTGTAAGTAGCAGTAGAAATGTTTATCCCCACCAAAACTGAAGCATTCACTTCCTCTTCTCCATCTCCTATGGTCACTTGAAAAAGCACTTCCCCCTCCATTCTGGCTCTGGCAGGAAAGCTTACAATAATACTATAAAAMCCACTATATATAAAACAATTTCTTTTGTATATTAAAAGCTTATAGTCTCACTCTGCATCACTATCCCCACAGGGAATGAGTCAGGCGTAATAAGAAACACCAGCTCAAGGTTCCCAGGAGACCACGCTACCAGAAGAAAGGAAGGTGATGTAACGCGAGGACATTGCAAGCTTTTTCACAGTAGCAGTCATATGGATAGACCACCTCCCAGACCYTCTCTAACCCGGATCACCTCCATCTTCCTCCCAGGCTTACAGCTCTGTTGCAGCCGCTGCCACGGGAAGAGACATTCAATCCAAAACTACAGCAGAGGAGCAAGTATTTGAGGAGGTTTAACAACAAGGAAGATGCAGTAGCCAGTATTATGTTACCAAACCCCTGGCAAGGGCATTGCAACCCATGTTGCAGTGAGGAACATGATGATTGTATTGTCTTCCTCAGCCATCTTTCCGCTTGTTCTGTCTGTTGGGTTAGTATTACTAGACAGGTTATCTTCAGCAGGCTCACCTTGGCAGTAGGAGTGAAAACCCTAAATATACAGCAAGGAAAGGAAATCCTGTCCACCTGTTTGCCTTCTATATGACCTTCSCAGAGCCTCCGCCTACTTAGAAAGATATTACAGAGTTTTCAGTAGAGTTTAAAATGTTTGTTCAGGATTTAGAAATACAGAAATAGGGGTACCTCCAAGGTCGATGAACATAATTGTTCCTTTCTTATCTTTGTTTGTGGATTTTCATAGCATACTAGGGGTCAGAATCTCTCAGCAGACTCCTTACGCATACACGTTTGTGCACAAGTACACATTCACGCAGGTCCTCACGCACACTCAGGTCTAACAAAACTGTGTCCGTTCTTGTATTTCAGGCCTTCACTACCAGGCCCCCTCTACTACAATTGCTCCAACAAACTGGTTGCCCAGACCAGACTCATAAGGCGAGCTGTGGGGCAGAATGATTCTTCTGACTCACACTCATTTCAGCCAACATTTCTCACAGTCTGTAACCTTCAATTTCCTCTGGTATGAGCTGAAAGTGCCTCTGCTGGTCTGCCCTCCTAACTCAAGAATTCATGCAGGCAGTTTTGCTGCACCTTAGCTTTGTTCCTCCTCTACTAATGACAAGTTGGATAAACCCCACCAGAAATGGACAGACAGGAACGGAGGAATGGAGGAACTGCCAAACTGGATCATACCCACAGCCTGTCTAGTCTGGTATCCTGTCTCCACCAGTGGCTAATACCAAATGCTCCAGGAGAAGGTGTAAGAGCCCTGCAATAGGCAGCTTTGGAAGAATTTCCCTCCTCTAACAAGTTCTTATCCTGATCTTCAGTAATTAGAGGCTGGCTTCAGCCCTGAAATTACACAGCTTAATAGCCTTCCCAAACATGTATTCATACAAGCACTAAAGCTCTGCCTCTTTTTAATGTTCAAATAAACACGAACTCTCCTTCTGAATTTCAGAGAGAGAAACTGTGTTTCCAAACAACAACTAACAAGCTGACAGGTTACAATGCAAAACACGCTTCCAGTTGAACAAGACAAACAGTTTATTCCCATCCAGGTGGTTTAGTTAGTTTAAAACTCTCTAAAGTAACAGAACTTCTGTTCACGTGTACACACACAGAGACAAGCATAATTAAGGAAATGAGAAATGGGCTTTACCTTAATGTCTGCTGAGATCTGAAAGAATCTCTGCTTCACTCCCTCCTTTCTTTTTCTCTGTCTCTCTCCCTCTCTCTTGCATGGCTGGACTGACAGGTTGGCAGAGCTGAGAACGACAGGTTGGGTTTGTTTTTTTAGGCACAACTCCTCCCCCTCTCAAAGAGAGAARAAAATGCAAGACTGTTTGGGAAAAGTTCACAGAAAATCCCATCCTTTCAGCACATTRGAACTGACGAGAAATATGCTACATTTGGGAGCTCAGCAGTTTTCCGATTTTTTTTCTCAAAAAGGCTCAAGGTCTCCTTTGCAATAAGTATGAAGCAACCAGAGGATTTACACCAGGAACTAATTTGACCCCAAACCTTTCTCATTTCTCTGATAACTGATCCAACAGATAATTATAGCCCCTTTAAGGCAGCCTTGACAAGAGGATTTTTGTAAAAGTGGAAAGGGCTTTTTGCACGCAGAACAAATATCCGTGGGCCTTGGATTTTATCCTTGCATCCCACCATCACTATGTATAATAAAAACCACCAGCAGATGTCTGAAGTCCTCATTTTTCCCCCAGAACCCTCTGCGGCTGCTAACCTGCCTGCACTCGCAGCAGAAAGCAGGTTATTTTAAACTCCTGTTCTACTCCATCCTCTTGTCTTGGTTGCATAGAGACCAGATCGCCTTCTGTCACTGTCACCTGAAATGTGATAGCAATCCCAGAGGGCTGGGAGAGACCTTTAGCAGGCCGCACTGGCCACAAAAATGAGGTCAGTGRAAAAGAGGCATATGCAGTACCGAGCGATGCTATCAGTTGTGCGCTTCCACGGGTCATCCCAGGTGTTTTGGCTCACCTAGACAAAGGACACTCCTGGAAACTCCTGCTACTACCAAGTTTTTTAACTCGACCCATTAGAGAGTGTTAGACACAAGACGCAGACAGTGATCTTACCCTAAGCCTATCACTGGGGCCTTCAGATTAGGGCTGCGTCAAATGAACACTGCCCGCTCCTACTTCTGTGCACCGCTGGTGCCTGTGCCTGTGCCCACCTGGCCCCAGAGCTTCGCTACTGGGGACCCACCGGCAGAAATTGGTGTTAATAAATGCTAAGAAAGAGGAGCCAAGAGGTTGGTGGCTGGTGATGGAGTAACCTTTACACTTCCACTTCCCTGCAATCTGTCAAAAGAATTGAGAGGCAAGCCTCTTTTGTGCTCTAGTACTTTTCCTAAGATGGCAGTTTGGGCACAAATCTGCAATTTCTGTGGCCTGTTCTCTGCTGAGTAGCCGTCTCTTCCTTACCCCGCTGTTTCAAGCAAGCGTGCAGTAGACTAATGACAGTCATCTGCATAAATTTGCATCACAGACTCCTTGAATAGAATCCGTATCTCCTCTGGGTCAGACTTGCAGCTGGTTTATAACAATGAAGTTTCACAGACTTCATTTACCTGCGTCACTACGGCTGGCATTACAGTATTCAGTATGCTGATTAAGCAACAGCTCCGCAAAGCCGTAAGTATTCCAAAACTTCTGGAAAAAAAGAGCCAGTTTCGTTTAACATTATGGTGAACTAGATTAGAGGTGAATTCAATGGATATCACACCAAGTATGACATCATATCCAATAATGTCCAGTTCCACCTCTTGCTAGCTAAGCTTCTTCAGTATTTCCTGTACCAGGGGAGGGCCAGGTCCGTCTGTTCCAGGACTGACTTCCATTCCTCCCCAGTCTCCTGCAGAATGCATTTTCTGTCTCTTCTATCRGGCAACTGTTCTCAGTCGTGTTCAGCTCCCTACTTAAGTTTTCCAGGGAGATAACACAAATGCTTAGAAATCTTCCCTGCCAGTGGAACAAGTTAACTGAATCCAGACAAAACTGGCCAAGGCCAGCACCAAAATTCAGTGATAATGAATCATGGCTGAATGCACCAGTGCCTGCTGAGTGCCTCTATGAGGTGAGAAACTGTTCTTAAGGTTACAGCATGGTAACGGTCTTCATGTTTCTGCCTTAATTTCTAATGCAGATGGGATGGGGATAAGAGTGTATTAGCATTAAGTGCGTGCCAGTCTCAGCATTACAGTATCAAAGGTAGATTTACTAGCAGGGAGATCTAGCTGTAGCTTGCTTTGGCACTGATGTGTAACAGTCTTTTCAGTCCTCCCTCCTCAGCATTATGAGACTGGAGATCCAGATCCCTCTAAAGATTTGCAGCTTGCAGAATCCTTAAGAAGGCAGGGTAGATCCACCAGGATTTATTCTCTCTGCTGACTCCTGTTACCTGCCCCAACACCAAAGAGCCAGGAACTAAAACATGCCCAGTACAACACTCCTGCTTTACCTCTGGCATATTGAACCCCCCATGGGCTGGCCGGCCTGCGGGCTCCTGGGGGAGGAGAGAAGCCGAGCAGCATTGCAACGAGGGAGAATGTGCCAATCCCCAGCTACAGCGTCYTGCCCAGAACCAGACCAACGCTGCGATGCGAGGCTGGAGTGTGACGGGTGGTTGTGTGGCTACTCCGCGTCCACCCCAGGAGCCAAGGGTCCATACAAGCCAAGAGCTGGCCCACACTTCTTAGCGAACAGAGCTGCTATAAGAGCTCAAAATCAGTCAATAAATGCACTTCAATTAAGTACTACAGTGAGGTCAGATTTCTTGTTTTTCCTGTTTAACTAGAAGTTTCAAGACAGTCTAATAATGAACCCTCAGAACACAGCTTATTACAGCATCAGAAAGGTTGCAAAATTGCATACAACTTTGGTTTATTATACTCAATTAGTTACACTCCCTCTAAAAAAAAAAGAGGAAGGAACATGTCTCATAATGTAGGGACTTAATCCAGAATGTCTTGATGCCAATGACAAGATTCCCATGGCTTTCAATCGACTATGGATCGATACAAAGGATATAAAACTGGGATTTTCACGTACTGCTACTGATGTTAGACTAGTGTTTCCTATTGGTTTTCAGTTGGGTTCTGTATGCCCTGCTCCCCTGTCCTGCTTTGAAAACGTCTGTCTCAATGCATGCAAACAGTCCAGGCTGCCTTTTTCGAACTGGCTGAGTCTGCTGGTCTAAATTTCCACCCATTCAAAGTTCAAACTCTCTTTTTACTACCTATAAACTKCAGGTGCTTAAAGTTTGATAGGGAGGTGAGAAGGCCCCTGCAGAGAAGAGCCACAAATGGGACAAGGTATGCCATCTTCAGTGCTTACAGATTGGTGGTCCCGTGAAAATCAGCCCAAAAGTTCCTGTTAACTTAGAGGGCACAGATAAGCCATGTGGATGTCACAGACCCTCTGGCAGCTCTGAGAGGACATTCACACTATTGGGAGCTACAGAAGGGCTCTAGCCCTTTTACATGTGCTGTTGCACAGGTAGAATATTTCAGTCTGGGGACTGAATAATTCACCAAGAAATCAGCTGGCCAGTGTGGAAACAATTTTAAATGAACTGAGCCCTTAGGTATTACATTAACTGGATCTCCAGGGAAGGATGTGGATTATTGCAGCTGAATAGAGCCCTTATTTATCAGATGGAAAAGGTTAATGTCATTTCCTTTCCTTTCCTCCATGGTTTTTCTTACCACATCACCATTTATGGATAGCATGAGGTGCAGACAGTGTAAGAACATGTGCTTGATTGTTTAAATGACCAGAGCTGTTACTTTAATGGGGGGAGGGGGTAAGAAATTAAGATTTATTCTGGTTTCCTGGGGGGAATTACAGGGCTAGGAAACATAAAACACTGAAGAAAGGAAATGGGCTTGTGGAGCACCTGGTCTTTGATTTGACATCCAAGAGTACCTAACTGAGTGAGGGAATTTTTGCATTCTCATCTACTGTGTGTGCATAATAAGAACCAGGATCAAACTAATCTAATATCCTTATTTCATACTTTATAAAGAAAGAGTGCATTAAGAAAGGTCATTTTTTTTTACTCCTTAATGAAGTTTAAATACAGTTAAATTAAGTTGTACTAGTAAAGAGTCTATGCTTTTTTCTAATTTGCCTCTGGAGTCTCAATAGCTGTTGACCTAAAGATAAATATCAGAGCAGTTCAGCTATCTATTGTATGCTTTACTAATGATGCCAACAAGGCCATTCTAATACCAGCTATGGCGACAATTTCCATGGAAATAAGACTGAGAGCAGTGAAAGCTCAGATTAAGAGAAGAAAACTCTTTTTGTGGTAAAAGACTCAAGAGACCTAAGTTTATTTCCCTGTATCTAGCACAGTATATCCTTAGGTAAGCCACTCAGGGATATCCTTCTAGTGTAGTAACAAAGATGGAACTAAAACACACTGTCTGTTGTCAAAGTTCAAGAGAAGGATGATTACTTCCAACCACTTGGGAATTCAAGGATGCCAGGACCTGGCTCCCTGTACGAGTCAATGGAGAAAGACGAGTATGGCATTTGTGTTAGGTTTCTGAATACAGCCCTTCCTTCTTCTCAGTGCCTAGAGGTATTCAGCTCACTCAACATAGCTGTCATGCATATTTCTCTTTGCTATGCCGTAGATAATAGACGGTTTGAGTTCCTCACCACCCTCCCGTTTCCAGAGCCATCAGTAGAACTTTACTCCATGCCAGGCCCCATAAGAAGACATCTGAATACAGCTGTCGATCTCTCTGACTACACAGAACTACAAGATGTGAAATTGCCTCCTAGCTTCAAGGTCCAGCTGCTTCCCTCTCCCTGAATCCAACTCCGTGTTGGAGCAAAACTCAGGCATGCACCTTTCCTCTCTCCACATCCCACTGTCCATGGTAAGAAATCCAGACTGAAGGGATGATGATGAGGGTCAGGACCTCTGTGTATTTGCTGGATGATTCAGAGGTAACGTTTCTGCCCCAGCTTCCCATCTGTGAAACTGAGTCAGTAGCATTACCTTACCTTGCAGAGGTGTCTTGAGGACAAAAAATGAATATTTGGGGGCACTCTAATGGGGATAGCTAATTCCAGCTCTGAATGAAATGAGGAGAAAGATGCCCATTGACTTATATGGGATTTAGAATGAGCTCTTATTCATTTTACATTAGCGAGCGAACAGCCATTTGAGGATAGCAGTGAATAACTATTAATACTTGTGCAGTTAAACAATCAGCATCTAAGTTATAATGGAGTAAATTAATGTATGTATCTAAGGCAACCACAATGTGACTATTGAGTTGGCTTCATGAAGTGAGTATTTGCAGAATATGAAAAGAAGCACATGTAAAAGCTGAGTGCATCTGTTCTAATTTTTTTTTTTTTTTGGCCCATAAAAGAACAGCTTTCCTGGACAACCAAGCAGCAAGATATTATAGCAAAGAGTCTTTCACATAAAGCCAACCTTGACTTTGTTATAATTGCTATGTAAATATAATCCCACTCATCAATTAAATGYTACTCTCCTGGGCTGGAACATTATACATGTTCATTGAGATGGAAACCCTGTCAATTCAGTCTGCTAACTCAGTATTCATGTGCATTAGCCTTGGAAAAGAGAATGTGATTGCTTGAATAAATTCAGCCACTACCTCCTCATCCCTGTATCAGTTGACACGCGTCAGTCTGACTGTAATATGGTTCAGAAATATGTTGCCATGGAAATCCTAAATATTCAGTTCTTGGCAGGGGAATTCAAATGGAATACCTGATAAATAGAACTAGCCCACGCCTTGCTAACCACATAGCTAACCCCTTGGTCTTAAGATGTTACTGAGAATCAGGAACTCATTTTTTTCCAAAGTACTTGAAGAAGAAAAAGTTTTAATTTTCACTAACATTTGTACTTCCAGGTCCCAGATTCCTTAGTGAGTCAGGAAATCTCTCCCAGAACTTCCCATTGCATAAGCACAGTCTCTCCAGTGGGGTTACATTATTTTTGAGCTGTCTGGATCCAGCCAGTTCCACAGGCCAGAGGGTAATGGTTAATGGTCTCTGACCGCTTAGGTATTGCTACTCAGCAGTAGCCCTTGCACTCCGGATGACCTACGCTTTCCRTCCCTGTACACCACCCACATGGGGCCAGCCAGTGTCTGACCCCTTGTTTTATGGTTATTGTTCTGTGTGACTGAACAGTCTTAATAATTCAGCACAGTTCTATAGTTTTGCTGTTTCCTAAGCACAGTTGCAAACTTTACAACCCAAAATACAACCCATAAATACATTTCCCTCTCGGGCAGAATCCAGCAGCTGTTTAACAACACACAACATCCCCCTGCAGCAGTTTAGCACAAGAAGTAATGTGTGTCATACCTAATTAAGCTGTGGGCAATTCAGGCTGGAGACCAATTCTTTGCTCTGTGTTGGTAAAGCAGCACAACAGACCATTACTGGGGGCATTAAGTACCACTGTAATATTTAAAATGTCAGTAATTGTTATTAGGGAGGAGAAATCAAGTCCCACGGAGCACAGTGGACATTGTCCATAGACACTGAGGTGCTGGAACGTGTCCAAAGAAGAGCAACGAAGCTGGTGAAGAGTCTAGAGAACAAGTCTTATGAGGAGTGGCTGAGGGAGCTGGGGGTGTTTAGCCTGGAGAAGAGGAGGCTGAGGGGAGACCTTATCGCTCTCTACAACTACCTGAAAGGAGGCTGTAGAGAGGCGGGGGTCGGTCTCTTCTCCCAAGTAACAAGCGATAGGACGAGAAAAGAAACAGCCTCATGTTGTGCCAGGGGAAGTTTAAATTGGATATTAGGAAAAATGTCTTCCTTGAAAGGGTTGTCAAGCATTGGAACAGGTTGCCCAGGGAAGCGGGTGAGTCACCACCCCTGGAGGTATTTAAAAGACGTGTAGATGTGGCACTTAGGGACACGGTTTAGCAGTGGACTTGGCAGTGTTAGGTTTGCGGTTGGACTTGATCATCTTAAAGGTCTTTTCCAACCTGAATGATTCGATGATTCTACGATTCTACAGTAAAGCAAGCTTTGGGGCAGGAACACCGTTTTGAACAACTTTCCTTCCAGAAAGCGCTGTAGAAGCACTTTGACACCKCCTCCCTTTTTCTTCCCATTTGCAAAACGACTCGAAAAGATGAGGAGCGGTGCCGAGAGGGCCAGGCAGCGCCCGGGCAGGGGCGGGAGCGGGGCGGCGGCGCGGCGGGCGGGGGGCGGGCGGGGGCGGGCGCTATCCCTTCAGCACCACGGCCGGCGGCAGCGGCGGCCGGGCACCGGCACCTCGCCGGGGGGAACGGCGCAGCCCTGGGTGGGATGGGCGAGAAACCACCGCTAAGGGCATCCCCGCAAGCTTCCCGGCCTCCCTGACGGTGGTAGTTACCAGCTTTAAACCCTGTTCCAGCTGTTATCTCCAACCTTCAACCTGAGAGTGCTTCCCGCAGCTGGGATCTGCCGTACGCAGCCCGCTCATACCGAGCGGGATTATCCCATTCTTCCGCGGTGGAGAGGAAAGAAAAGAAGAAAATGCCTTTCTCTCGTTTTAGGTTTCATATGATTTTGTACTGGAGAACAAATTAACCTAAGAGGATTTTCTGAATTTGAGCTAGGAACAAAAGACAAGGTGAAAGTGTCTGAATTTTGACAATGTGCCAAAGTCCCAAACTAGCAAATCCTTTTTCTGAATGTTGTCTTACCTTTCATCAGCACTAAAAGAATATARAGAAAATGTGCTTTTTTTTCTTCTGAGTTAACAAAAAAGATTCTCTAAAAACTATTTTCAGTAAAATATTGATTGTGCTTTCCCCTCTTCTCAAAAAATTTTCTGTACATAGAATTATGCCAGAAGAAAACCTGTGAACCTGATCTGGCAGTTTAGATAAAACTATCATTTGGGTTAATGAAGGCTAGAACAACATTTTCCTAAGACATAYATCTCTGCCATTCTATTGAACATTAGCGATTTCATTTTCGGCTGCGTCTGTTTCATACTCCACTATTGCAAATAATCTGCCTACCAACTAAWTAAACTTAGTTCACTGCATGCTTGTTCATTGCTTCAAGTTGGGTCTGGAGCGAGGGAACAGCTGTCTTTAGAATTGAGCAAATACCTGGGAATCTAATAGCCTCCTATGACTCCAAAAATATCTGGTACACTTATTTTCAGGGGAGAATTTTTCCATCAAAGACAGAGAATTTTAAGTTTCTGTTCAAAATCAGGACCTCCATAGTATCCCAGTTTTCTGTGTTACATATTTAAAACATATTCATAGCTGGCCAGAAGAAACACTGAAAAGAAATGCTTCTGCTTCTATTAAGAGAGGAAATTTCTAAACACTGCTGGAAAAGTTTACTTAAAGGACTGGATTTCTCTTCCTCTAATAGACTTCGTCATTTACATTTGGCAACTTTCATGCCTTTGTGCTGAACAAAGCAAAGAATTGTGCAGAGCAGATTAAGAATAAAAAAAAAATCTGCATCAAGAAGGGCTGTGAAACAGGAGTAGGAAAATATTCTTGTCAGACAAACCACTCCTACATCACGTACACATACAAGCTAAACATTTCAGACACAACCATCCAATCTTCTGTACATTACAAAGCATAATTTTGAAGATCTATAATGTGCGATACTGCAGAGCAGGGACTGCACCAGTGTTGTATATTCTGTAAACTGCAGTGGCTTTCAAAAGCGTGTGAAATAACCTTATCTGCAGTCACTGGTTTGTATGTTATTTATTTTGTGTTTCAAAATATAAGAACAATATAACGCTTTGTTGGCTTAGTAGTGGAAATTGATTTGGGTTATCAAATGTGGTATCGTAAAAGTCTAAGGTGCCCTTACCGAATGCTTGCTCCTTGTGTTTGAACCAGAAACACACTATCTTCTTGTCCAGGTGTTATCAATCACTGTCTGGGTGCTTGGTTCCAATTGCTATAAAAAGTAAGCAGATACAGTTCAGATTGCAGAATCTACCTGTCCTTCCCTATCATTTATTACTTTTCCTGCTTTCCAYCGCCCAAGAGTTTTCTTAGGTGCTTCATCCTTTGACTCAAATGAGAAATGCTACTATRTGACTTCTTAAAAGATTTTTTTGCAAAGCTCAGAGATCCTATGCAGCTCTGACAGCACAGCAAGAACTGAATTGCCAGCAGAGGGGGAGAGTTAGAGAGACATTGTGATTTGATCTAACATCCACTGAAGTCAGTGGAAGTATTCTCACTGACAGTGTCAATAAAAAGAAGGAAAAGCCTTGCACCTACATATGTTTGTGTAATGTTTTCTCCAATTCACGTTTTCTAGGTCCTATCCATAACACCAGTTTTCCTTGCTGTTTATAGTAAAGAATGTTCATCTCTTTTTCTGTGCAATAAAAAAAAAAAGCTCTGGAAAATGCAAGGCCACATATGGTCTCATGAATAATGATTAAGATGAAAAAAAATCCTCCTTGACCAGAATGAAAAGGCACTGAGCAGCTTTAAGCAGAGAATGCCGTATGCCAACCCCTCATGCGCCTAATAAATCTGCATTTGATCGTGCGCTGTAAGTCCTTAAGCACATTGTAGAAATGGGGCAAATCCTCTTTTGGAATTTACTGACTTAAAAAAATGAAAAGCAACGTAATTCCATTTATTTTAACATCATTAGATTCTGAAAAAGAAATCCTGATCATATCATGGGATAGTGTTACAGTTATTTCTATGATTACCACTGCATTTTAATACTTAACACGGCACATTGCTGCTAGCCAATTGAGTCTTTTGCTGTGGAGTTATACAGGAGATGAAAAACATGTTAAGAGCTGGAGTGAGGCACAAAAAGCAGTTACTGCTTTGCACTTTTTTCCCCAAGAAAGTCTAATCTATTTATTGTCAGAATAATGCCACTGAGCCTGGATGGGGCAGTGGTGCCGGAGAAGGATGCTTTTCTGCTTTCTGTTTGTATGTCTCCGAAGCATGATAAGGTGGTATCCTCGGTATCCCATCCTTTAGTATCAYCAGAATGTTTTTGGAACTGGCTCCTAGCATTGCACTAAAAAAAAAAMCMACCAACCAAAAAAACAACCAACCAAAAAAACCCAACAAAACCCCAAAACTAGAAGCCAACCAACCAATGATCCAAAACCCCTACAKGTCTCAAAGTCTTGTTGGGCTGGGATTCTTGCTGCTGGCTCCATCACACCAGCAGAGCTGAAAGTTAACTCACGCACAAGCAGCTTGTCAGCTTTTAATAAAGGCAATACAGAATTTAGCCACTTCTCATTTCCCACCTTCTCCTCKGGAACAGCCCTCAGGTAAGTTGCTTATCCACCTTCTTCTTTAACCACTTCCGTTCTGAAGCTGAGTTGAGGCAGCTCTATTGGCCTAAGCAATTAGCCAGGAGAGAGCAATGAAGATTTCCCCTGGTTCCTTTCTGACATGTGYTTGCTTTCACCAACAGGCACAGTGTCCTTTAAGTCCTATGAGAATTCCAATTCTCACTGGTCCATTGGCTCCTTGGCTCCTTGTCAAGCCCTTCATCTTCAAAGCACTCCATCCCCTTTTGATGCCAGCGTCTTTATTTGCATTTCGTAGCACCCAGAACAAGCCAGGCAAATACGTTTAAAGTCCAACATATGCTTTGTAGAATTGCCAGACTGGAAAAAAAAATGCTCAGGAAATGGAGAAATCCATGGACCCTTAACAAACATTRAACTCCTGACAAAAAAGAAGGCAAATTCATCCTCTGCTGACCTAGGTCACCTTTGAGCAGACACAAGGTTCTTTATCAACTTGCCAATTCTCCCATTCTTTTAGAAAACAGGTTTGTGTTTTGTTGTGTTTTCTCTGCTTGTTTATCTCTTAATCTTTGAGTAAATTGCAAAATCTGAATTTGGCCATTGTGGAAACAGGTTCAAAGCTTCACAACTGACTTCCCACTTACTTCACAACCAAGGTGCCAGTCTCTTGAAATTCATGCAACTCCTCATTTACTTCTTCTGTCTTATGATTCAGATTTTCATAGTCACTTYGGCCTGTATTTTGACATCCTTCCAACACATACTAATTTATTCCACCAAAACTCTCGTTCATTTCAGTGTTCTTCAGTGGGAGTAGAGTGACAGAATCTAGCTACATATGATAGATGGTTTGGAAATACCTGTTAGCCACATTATCATCCCTGCATCACCCCTTGCTTATGGTGCCAATGATCTTTAGGGCTAAATAAACAGCTGGATCTGATCAAAACACGGAATAGCAGAGTCTTTTTCCTAATCTAATAGGCTTACAAGAATCAGAGATGTGTGAACTACTCCCAAACAGTTATTTATAGTTTCTTTTCAGGAACTATGAAGATGGTGTGTCTTCACATGCCACTTTCACATTTCATAATGTGCCTGCAAACCTTTGCTCACAGATTCCTAAGTATTTACAAATACTTTGATTGCCAATATAGCTTAAGGAGAATGTAAAGGAACTGTTTTACTCTGAGAGCAGCTCACACCATGTTGCAAATGCTGCTCTAATATAAATCAAAATGCAAACAGTGTAGCTGCAGTGCCTTTAGAAATCTCCTCTCCAGCAGCACTCAATAGTTTTGGACATGTTCATCCTCACAAGGCAGCACACATGCAAAAGTACAGAGAGGAGATTGCACCTGGGTCTTCTTAAAGAATGGATTATGGCTGAGACGTTGTCTGCTTAGATGGAGATCACACCTGACTTACAGGATTTACTCGCAGAAAAAATTGTATTCTGAGCAGCTGGAAACAGGAACACTTTGGTTCTTCTTTTACTGAAGTTTGTAAAACCCACTTCTATTAAAATGTTATAATTTCTAAAAATGTGTTATATTTATCTAACATATAATTATACAACACAATGAACAGCTACTTTTTGAATGTCTTTAAGTACTTCTTTTAACTTCCACTCTYGATCTTCACTCCGATTTCCTTCRATGCATTACTATGGCTAAAGTTCARTTGTATCATTTTCCATGTAAATTGATGTCATAGCAAATAAARAAAAGAGTTTAGCAAGTGAATCCTTCTCTCYGCAAACCAATTCTGAGCCACCACATAGCATACACAGATATTTAACATCATTTTAAACCAAGTATTCACACCGTATTGACATAATAACCAGAACAATTGTGGTACAAGTGTCCTWGTCATTTCTGTGCTGTGCTGATGGGTATCTGCCTCACCAAGAAGCTTCCTTCTAGAATTCACAGCCTACCCTAGAGAAAAGAAAAAAAATCCAGGGTGCAGGATGTACGCAAAACAAATGGTACAGCTGGTTTGTGTGAGCTTAGTGAAAGGACTGATGTAAATTCAGATTTTCATAGCGCATGCCTCTCCACAGGGAGAAGAGGCAGACCTTTTCAGACTTGAGCAGCACAGAAAACAATTAGGAGGAAAACAATAATTACAAAGATAAGGCTATTGGTGTGAAGAAAAGAGTGACGGAAAGCAGTGTGTGTGCTCCCGTGAGTATGTGAATGTCTGAACAAATTCACTGTKCATACTCTTATACTATGTATATAGACACTTTTTCAATTTGTGTCAAATTAGGATGAAATTAGCTGGATGTATCTAGTGATTTAGTTTGAAAAAGACACAATTAAACAATGCTTGCTATTGACAGGTTGTTCTGCCCTAACAGAAATGCAGAACACAGAAATGTGCAACTGCTTTCCCATGTATAGGTATGGAAAAAATACAAAAGGTACTTTACCTTTGTTCATGCCTTCATGAGGAAGTTATTTCAAGGGTCCTTTGTTTCTTGTGTGCCAGCAGCTGTGCAACTGTAAAGAAAAACAGGGGTTGGGTTAATAATAAAGGTACAAGCCCTAGACTCCAAAGACTCAAGTTAAACATTTACTCCAGTTTGTTCTTGTGAGCAAACTCATAGGGTTTGCTTTGCTAACTGCTAGCATCTTGAGAAACAGGTAACAGACAGTCTGCTGCTTGCCCAGCTACTTCCCCGCCTGCAGCTCGGACACACACAGCAGAAAGCTGAAGTCACCTGTGCACATCTAGGCTGGGATTTAGAAAACAAGAAGCAGGAAATTCTCCCATGTAAGAAAAGCCCTTCACAATTCAAATGGTACTTTAAATATTTACACATGAGATTGGATTTGGGATCACTTTAGAATAAGCAGGTTCAAGTTTATACTTACATTCTATTTTATTTATTCAGGTTTTTTTCTACAGAAAGTCTTTTGTTTCTACATTAGCATGAGGCTAAGGTAAAGACTCCCAGTCTACACAAGAAGTACAATCTCCTTTTCTATCGGAGTCACAGAGCAGGTAGCATTACGTGTSAGATCCTGCTAGGCAGATACCTGGAAAACGGTGAGGGGTGGAGTGCAGCCTTCGTCCCTACCCAGAAGCTCTGCTGCTTCGGGASCTTTCAGAAAGTGTATTAGCTACTGCTTGTCACTTTTCACAACATTATGTTCAGGTTGTTCATTTAGGCACTTGAAGATGTATTTAGGCACTTAAAGATGAATTTAGGCCATCTGAATTTCTAGGTATGGTTCTGTACCACGCAAGGTCAAGAGCAGACCAGAACGCAATCCCTGCACAGAGACGCTGTCCATTTCTGAACCTTATCTATGAAATGAACCTGCCACAAAACCAAACCAACAGCAAACCGTAAGGACTAAACAGAGAAATGAGTTGGTGCAAGGTGGTGTGAGGTTTCTCCAGCTCACGCAGCCAGCCATCAACGGGAGTCAGTCATGCTAACGCACATTAACCTTGGTTTTGCTGAATCAATCTCACCTTATCTTGTGTTTGGACACAAGAAGGCAGGCTCATTTCTTTTGACRACAGCTCTGTTCTCCAGAACTGTACTCCAGTAGCTGAGGTAGTAGGCTATGACTCAGGAGAGATGAGTATAATTCCTAGCTCAACTGCTGAGCAGCTATACAACTTAGGGCAAAGTGCCCTTTGTCTGTCTGGTCTATTTAGACTACGGGCTCTTTGAGGTAAGATCAGTCTCTGACTGGGTATTTGTACAGCACCTAATACAATGGAAATCCAGTTTCAGTTTGGTAGTTCTGTAATACAAATTAATAACAATAACTAGACTTGACTGCTTGACAAAAAGCAAATAGTTTGGAAAAAGCTGTCTTAAATCTTTCTATCCCACTTCCCCAGACCAAAAAAAACCTACAAATGTTATTTCTTTTGGCAGCTGAAACCTAATCCTACCTTGGTTAGCATAACAGAGAGAACAGGAAGCGCTGTGAAGGAATTTTTCATTCCCYGGGACGTCTTTGATCCCCCCTCCCCTCCCTTTTCCTATCAGGTAATTTTCAAATCTTGATGTTTCCAGTTAGTCTAAGTATCTTCTTGTTTTGTCTACTTCGGTCAAGCATTATTTAACTTCCATTTCATGGATGAAAAACTGGTCTGCGTTTAGACTTTGCTGTTGTGTAAGCYGGAACCTGAGAACTTCAGAATCCCAAAAGGGAATACAGCTAAAATTCACAGCCCTTGCTGGTGGAAAACCAATCATTACTTTGCTTTAACACAGACAAGGTGCATTCATACATTACATAAATGCTAAACAAATCATTTAATCATTTTCTGTTGCAGCCACCACTTTTTGTCACTTAGAGTTAGTGTCTCAGTTCAACTTTCCAACATATGGAGGAAATTTTTTCCCCATTATACATCTTGATTTATGCTCGTCTAAAATGTGCAAAGCTCAAAACAAATTAATGTCTGTTTAATATTTGGGGTTCTGAAGGAATGTGTTGACCCTTATTTCAGTCCCACATGGAATGCAAGAGTGCCTCTCATGTGGGCAAGCTTTTGACAATAAAACAAGTAATAATTAAAATATGCATGACCCTCAAAGGGCTTAATTACCACACACTGCTGAGTGCAGCCTCATGCTTGTAGCAAAGACAAGTCTGTAGCACTACAAAGCAGGAGATGACAACACACGCAAGATAAAAATGAAAACAAGATCGTCTTGGAGTAGATAATACAACATCCCCTTTGCCTGCAGATGAATGTTTCTGTCACACACGCTGGAGCTTCAGCAGCATGTGCAAAGCACACCACTTGGAACTGAAGCAGCTGCATATGTACTCTCTTTTCTGCCTCGGCTCTTCCTGCTTTGAACCAATCACCGTTTGCCCTGCCTGATGATTGTAGCATGCTGCATTTCTTTTCAGCCTTGATCTGTTCAGATGGTCCTTCTTTTTCTACTCACTATCTTCTTTACTTCAGTTGCCACTGGCATCGTCTGCACCTTCAGGTTACCAGCCAAAAGTTCCTCAGAAGTCAACAGGCGTGAAGGCAATAGCCTGCTCTAGAAATTATTCTGACTGTTCAAACACTTCCGTGACCGCCTTACAGCTGCTCCTGCTCMAATGTACTCGTCAGCGGCAGCGACGGGGTTAGCTGCAGCAATGACAGAGCATCTGTCATCCATCGGATGGAAGATGTCATCTGTCATCTACTTCAAGGTAGGCTCAAAAGTATCTGATCCCTAGGAGGGATTTAGCTCCTGATTAACAAAATATCTTACAGTCCCACAACTCCATATATTCCACCCTGTAGTAAGAATACTTAGTCCCATTTTATGGCTAGCAAACTGGGGTGCAGAGACAACAAATGACTTCAACCAGTGTAATTCTACTTCACTCAAAAAAAAAGAAATCAAGCAAAATACAATCCAACAGGGAAATTTCAATTAATTTATTTTTTTAATCACACATACACAAATCTTGGTTTCAGAAGACTGCTACTGTGATAGTCCTCAATGGAATAGCAGGAGGTATATCCATAAATCCTTGTACCCAGACCCATACTACATAAGGCCCCATTATATCTTCTTTTTTTCCTAGAGCATAACATACCTAACACTTACTACTACCTATTGTGTACGCTTCCAATTTTCTGATAGAATGACTAACAGTAATTCTTCCTTGGTAATAATGAAGAAACATTGCTTGCACTGGCAAATAATGCATGATAATCAACAGTAGTTTTGTCACTGATTCCTTTATTTGCAAAGCTGTCTATAATTGGAAGCCACTGGAACAGATCCCAACTTGCTTACATGATTATTACTACTGACTGCAGCACTGTTAAGCCTGAAAGATGCCAACAGAACTGAAGTTAGACTCAAATCTTTTGTGTCTCTCTTCTTCCCCCTTTCCTTTTTCTTCTCTGCCCAGAGATGGCCAACATTGCTCCTTCCTTCTCTTCTCTGGGAAAAGTTACAATAAAAGCTACAAAAAGTGACTGGAAAGCAGAGTAAATATATAATTTCCCTCCTCTTTATGGCTTGAACTTGTGAAAATCCAGGAACACTTTTATTATTATTCCGTGTTATAATAACCTGCACATGGAGGTAGATTCTAGGCCATTATTAACTTCACTGGTCCTGAAAAAAAAAGGACATTGCTTAGAGCTCCATTTACAAAATGTATATACCACTGTTCTGCACTCTTGCTTCCAGCTATTTATAACTCCCYAGTGCCTCAGAGCAAACAGCTGGGGAATGAGTTAGGGACTCAATGGCACTCTTAGGACTCAATGGCACTATGCGTTGCCATTTTTTCCCTTTTAAAATTGAATTCTTTTCAGCATTAGCAGAATAAGACAGGCGAACAAAGTGTGCACAGTACAGACAGTACAAAGGCAGTCGATACCACCAGCCTGATGGTGCTTGTTTGTCACTGCCTGCAAGTACAGATGCTGTGGAGATGCATGGCCTAAATAGGAGCTTGTGCCTCGAGGATCAATGTGCACTGACCATGCACCAACCTTTAAGTGTGTGTAATGGGCTGTGGGTCGCAATGACCCACCTTTTTTTCAAGCCCTTCTGGGGTGGTGGTTGCTAAATGGACTTATACAGGCTGGAACTGCTCTTAACTTTATGTGGGTGACTCTGCCTCACCAACCTGTGCAAGAGCCAAGGACATATTACGTTCATTCCTACTTATCTAGCAGAGGGACGGAAGAAGAAATTATAGACTGCGACTTCCATTGTTGCAGGATRTAACAAGAGAAGGATGGACTTACCTTGCTGCAAACAGAGGAAATTAAATGGAGATGCTGTCCTTTTTTTCTTCCTTTATTTTTTATATTAAAGAGTGTATTTGAAACCACCTTAGAAACATTTTCTCCCTTTCTCAAACACAAACCTTTCCTTCAGCTTTCCAGGCTGTGAGGGAAAAGGAGATCAGAAAGAAGATGTAGCAGTTTTTTATKAAGTGAAGTAATAAGC
The DNA here is from genome assembly GCA_030449065.1 of Oceanodroma leucorhoa. Taxonomy (NCBI): domain Eukaryota; kingdom Metazoa; phylum Chordata; class Aves; order Procellariiformes; genus Oceanodroma; species Oceanodroma leucorhoa. Next base: position 4,976,928 of record JASVER010000025.1, on the reverse strand, counting down.
CTGGAAAATATAATCACTTACTTCCTTTGCTTTGCAGCAYTTCTAGGATAAAATGGCAGACCCTTCTGATGCACAGTACCACTCCCCTGCAGGTCCCAGTGTTTCATGGGAGCTTGCACATACCCTTCTGTGTTTCTGGGCCRGAATTCCTCTCCCTTCAACTGGTAGATATCTGAACTGGAATATAGGGTTGAGAAAGGAAATCTGGGTGCTCTGGAAGGGGCAGCACTGGAACCTGCTGTGATGGGAACCCTGGCAGACAAACAAAAAAATACAAGGAGAAATGTAAATTGTTCTCAGTTAATGCTTTCTGAAAGGGACCCAAAYCCCTTAAGGCTAAGTAAGGCCTGGAACAGCTTGCCCGTGGGCACAGGCTTTATCAGTGGACGCTTTTCCATGCAGGCTACTGTGGTGTCCCTCAGGAAAGCCTCAGACGCCGCTGATCCCCCTCTGGGCCACAGGAGGCATTCGGTTATTTCACATTTACACCCTGTTATTCTCTACCTTGACAACACACGTCCCACCCCGTGCCCCTAACGCTCACCTTCATCACCAAACAGGCTCCTTAGCCCCTTCTTACCTCTGAACCCCCCTGCCCCGGGCCTCCCCGAGCCGCCGAGRGGCTTCGGGCCCGCCGCGGCCCCTCCGCCCCACAGGCCCGCCCGCCCCGGCCCCGCGCGTCCCCATGGCAACGCCGCGCGCCGCGCCGCGGTCACGTGACGGGCGGCTGGAAATGGCGGGGCCGGCGGCGGGGCTGGTGTTGGGCCTGCGGGTTCCCCCTGAGAGGGCAATGGGGGCCCTGGGGGGGGCCTCTGGCAGCCGTGAGGGGAAAGGCAGGGGAAGAGTTCACAGAAACAGAGGAGGCAAAGGGTGTGTGAGAGGCAGAGCAGCCCTCAGACAGCCTGCCGGGGCTTCAAAGCGAGGCCTGAGGTAGCAGCTGGGAGCCATCTGGGCGCCGTCGTCGCCTCTGAGAGGGCCGCACGGTCGCCTCCAGCCCGTGTTCAGGGCGATGCAGAGTTCAGGCAGGGGCCAAAAGCGGGAGGCTTTGAGTTACTCAAAGTTTAACTTTTCCCGTGGCAGGGCCTACTCGTTAGAGAAATAAAAAAATAAARGGAAGTGGCAGGTTTGCAGTGGCAGGTGCTCAGGCCGGGGCTGCCAGTCTGTGTGCTGAGGTTTAGGGCACCAGTGTGAGGCCACCGAGTCTCTTCAGAAACCGCTTTGCCTCCATAACTGGAGATAGGAACCATTGTGGGAAGCTGCAGCATCCTCRGGCAAAGCAAATTCCTGCCCAGGTTCTGACATTTTCTTTAGTTTGTTTGGAAGTCAAGGAGCGAAGAGGCGCAGTGCAAACAGCACACCATCGGTGACAGAGTGCTTTTTGCAGGGGCTGAACCTGTGTAGGGATTACTGACAACTGAAAGTACGGTCAGCTTGTCATTATTGTAACGCCAGAGAACATGGTGGTTTGACCACTTCCCTTCATCCCTTCCCTTCCTTTCCAGCAGGATTTGAGAGAGCACAACTGGCAGAAAAAAGAATTTGAGAAGGTCATTGGGGAAAAAAAAAAAGTTGGCATGACTGTACAGATAATAAGACTTAATGATTTTTATTTCCAATTTCATCTTTGTGTTTTCTTACGGAAACAGTCTATTTTGGGGCGATAGTTCTTCATTWAAAAAAAAAAAAAAAGAACAATTAGTGGAATGAAACTGGAATGACAAACTGTGCTGCATTGTCAGATCCTTTTATGCAACTATTCTAGTAGCCTTAATGAGTTGTAGGCATGTTTTTTCTTGCCTGTGTGCCTTCCTGGCTTTCAAAGTGCCAGTATAGGAATTGTTATTTTGAAAAGCAACGCAATAAAATTTTATTAGACAGAACAGGCTGGTTCTGCCCTGGTATGGACCAATTGCAGTGTAGGACGGAGGAAGCGACATGCCAAGCACAATAAGGAGTGAAGCGCTGGAATGTGACATTGGTATTTGTCTCCGATTGATTCTTCACCTTGGAGGAAAGATTTTACTCTGCAGGAAACTCTTTCCTCTTATTCATTGACAACTGGGAAATAATAGAGTTGTTCATCAAACAGTTGTCTTAAAAGACAAAAATAGCTTTGAACCCCTGCAGCAGCCCCTCGGCAGCCCTAGGAAAGACCTCTTTCCTAATCCTGTCAGCTCCCCTGCCAGGCCGGGACTGCTCTCTGTGCTGCAGTTTCTGGTGCTTTGGTTAAGCTAGTTTCAAATGTTCYGAGAGATGTGGCCTCTACCATTTCTCTTTGCAGACTGTTGCAGCCTAAGGAATAGCAGTTTCAGGAAGTTTTCCCTGCTATCTAGGGCATTGGTTTCCTTGACTTCGTCCCATTAGTTGTAGCTGTGGTTCAAGTACGACACTAAGCTATCCCTTTCCAATGCTGATCTTACATTCGGTAAAACAAGGCGTGCAAACTAATAGTACTATTTTACTTTCATGAATCACTGTCTCCARCTCAAAGTCATTATTGTTGATCACTTCTGAATGCTGACCAATCTGATGATACTATTTTTGTATGATATTACCAAGAACTGAGTACTCCCATCTCTTTACAAATAGTTGTTGAGATATTTCCTTTTTCCTTCACCTGCATTCTTTTAACTTGTTTTTCTAATTCTTTGGCATGTGTAGTGGATGGAAAATGCTATATATTAGTAAATTCCTTTTCTGTACAAAGTAATGTTAGACTGAAAAAGCAGGCCTGAAGCCCGGGGTCAGTTCCAGGTTTCACATGACTGTGGCCAACTGTGGTGTTCACCTACATATAAAAATGCAAATTGTATTTACCTGCTTCGAAAAGGTAACATTTAGTAGCTAAATTCATTTTTATAAATATTTATAAGTGCTGTTTACATAATACATCATGATAATCAGATTTTTAGCTGTGACTGTAATACATTCTTGTAAATTGACTGTTATCTAAAGGTTTTATTTTTTTTAAACAAGGATATAGCACAGCCCAGTAACTTTCCTCTGGCTGGCAGGTGGCTGGAGGCCAGCAGAGCACTGAGGCAGCGCTACCCCCTCTTCACAAGCTGGCTTTCCGCAACGGTCCCCCTTTTGGTGTCTTCCTCTGTAGTGAATTCCTGGCTCTCTGTGCACCTTTCCCAGGCCAGAAGATTTCAGTAGGTGAGCCCACATAGAGTCGTGTTTGTCAAGGATACCTGACAAAGTATTTCTACAGGCCAAGCTTGATACCCACGTGTTTCACATAAAGGGTATATTARGACTTTTTCAGACCTTTAAGTGGAGGACACAAAATGCAAAAACTGTGTCACTGGATGAGTGTGCAAGAATTTCTTGCAGAGAATTGAAGAAGCTGTTTTCTAAATTTAACATCACTTTAGTCATTGTGTTTCTAATAAAAGTAATTAAAAACAACCCAAACCAAAATATTGTCTAAAAGAGCGTATTTATAACATATCATTTATAGTAACCACCACTTCAGTAGAAGTCATGGCTGGCAAACTAGAAAAGTCCTCATTTAAATTTTTCTTTGGAACCAAATGTGTTTGACTTGACAATCATAATCAAACTGTTTTTCTTATCAAAACAGAACACACCCACARGGTTGTAAAAGTCAGAGGCAAAAAATGAAATGTGGGTGGGGAAAACAGTTTTCCTGTGAACTGGAGGAGGTTATTCAACTGTATTATGGGAATAAGCATGACCTGAGTTTCCTCATTGAGATTGAAATAGCTTCTGTACATCTTGAATGCATATTTCTGAGAGGTATGAGAGAGCTGAAGACTGTTGCCCAGGGATGTCGTTTTTGATTAAAGAGTGGGTTAGGCCAAAACCACAGATCCCAAAACCTCTTAAACTTTCCCAAAATGTAACTCCTAATCTGAATTTAACATCTGTCTCTGTAATGAGCTGAACTAAAGCTTGACCTCCAACACCAATGAACTTCGGAAAAGTTCAGTTTCCTGTTTGAAGCTGGGTTTCCTCCCTGCAGATGAGCTATCCCAGGAAATCAAGAATTTGGTGCATTGATAAATCCACAAATAATAMTTCTAGGTGTTCTATATACAGGCTATTTTATGCCAAAATGTTATATTCAGCTACCTCCAGATGATACCTATTTAGTGAATAGACATGTGTGAGGCCTCATACACCTAAAAGAATTAATAGCAGTGGAAACTATTTGAAGAATTGCAGGTGAGGCATTTCATTGTGCCCAGGGGTATTTATGACCTGGTTTTAATAATGAAGACGGTATTTTCACAAGGTCACTAACAGCATTCAAATCTGTCCCAAGAAATGCAGCTAGCACATAGTTGGGATGAAGGAAAAAACCAATAGAAACAATATTATTGTATACCTCTCACCGCAATAATCTGGCTCTCCAAATGCAAAAATCCAAGGGATGATTAAGGATCACAGGGATACGGCATCCCAGTGAGCACAAAACCTTTCTCTCAGGACAAGGAGGTGTTACGCAGTCGTGGTGGGAAGGTTCTCCAGAAAGATTCGGGTCTGCCACGCAGCAATGGCTCTGTGACATTAGAAATGTTTGAGATGTCACTCGGGGTGCTGGCGTCTGGAGCTGGTGTTCAGGATGGATGCAGGCTGCTAAGCATCCTTCATGTACCTCCAGCAACACGCAGAGAGCAAYGCTCTGCGGCCAAGGAAAATGCTTGTTTTAGCAACCAAATATAAGTGAATAAATAAAATAAGTAATATGAAACAAGCCAGTATGTTCCTATGTTGGCAAGTCATTTAGTAAGTACCAAGATTTAAGTCTACCATATGTCACAGTCACCGCTGAATAGAAAAACAATGCAYGGTGTAGCCTCTTTGAGCCCTGAAATAGCAATTCTTTGTGCCACTAATTAACTGTATAAGTATCCTGAGGTGGGCAAAATGACTAACTCATTATCTGTGAATCAGGGAATAAGCTTTACCAGCTACATTATTTGCTGCTCTGTAGTTAGTCTCTCGTTAAACTGAGTGAGAGGTACTGCATCCTCGCTGAGGAGGGAGGATGGGAGTGGAGATGTTCTGTAGGCAGCTCCAGATGCAGCTGGTGCTGCCTGACTGCTTAATGAGCATGTCATACCTGCGTTAATGACACACAGTGAGTAAGCCACAGGACAGAAATGCACTACACTTTCCATCCCATAATTGCTCAGTAAGACAGACCAGGCCGYGCATTTCTAGGGGATTATTACACTCCACTGAAATCTGAAGTCACTCGGCCTTTGGCCTCCCAGAACCACCCAAAGCTCTCAATAATCTCCAGGGCTGTGCTCCCTGTTGTGTCTTTCTCAGACAAACGGAAACACATTTTCGCTTCAAACTAATCCCCATTAAACATCCCTGAAACCATGCAAACCCTTGAGCTGATTCTAATAAAAAAAGAACGTATTTAGAAGCAAATTAGTCTTGTAACTCRGGCACTGTAATATCATTCTGTGGAAACCACTGCTGGACAGCTGTGATAGCTGCTTTCGAAATGCTTTCCTGGGCCTGAGTGACAACTAGCACATTTCACTCAAACACAGAGGTGATCCAAGCGCTCTGCAAGCGGGTTAAGTCTTATCCTATGTTGGCGTGGGCTTTTCAGCCCTGTGAAATTACACAGCGTTATGCTTTTTAGTGAAAGGGAGGGCAATTCTGTACAAGCATGCTAATCCAGAGAAGGGAACTCTACCTTGCTCCCCCATGCGCTGCTGGTTTTTAATTAAGCATCTTAAATGCAAAGTGTGTGCTGGGATTTGCTTACGATAGTGAGCAAAACATTGTGGGTAAGAATCTCAGCTTTGGGTTACTCGTTAGTGAAGCCCCAGTAAGCTATTTCTGCAGGATGACGTATAAAACCCTTTCAGCTAAATAACATTTTTCCTGGGCCACCTTCAATATTGCATTGATACTGCCTCGAGAGATGATACCTCATGGTCTGTCAAGTCTGCTRTCCAGCCACCAGCAACACTCGCTGGTTCAAAAAGGTGAAACATTTCTGTGGTACACCTTGCCAATATGTTATTGTTCTTCAGGGAAATACATTTTTTCCTGATCCCTGCAGTGATCAGTTCATGCAGTGAATATTTTCAGATTAGTGTCTCCAGCTGTGGAGTTTGCTCACATTTGGAACATGGTGTAAAGCTCATCTTTCTAGCCAAGCATTGTTTTGAACATCACTTGTGACGGCTGGGTTTTGTTTTGGACTGGTCTTTTTTTTGTTGTTGTTTTTGTGAGTTAAGGGCTTTGCATGGAAAATTGCTTTGTGAGATCTCTGTTATGCTCCCACTTGAGCTAATGTGTTGCTTATTTTTAATTCTYCATTCTGTACTCCAGTCTCAGTGCACTGGTTACATCCAGCGATCATTTAAGATGTGCAAATGTCTTAACAGCCTATTCCAAAGCCCACTGAGGCTTTCTGTTTTCTCCAGTAGACTTTCACTGGGCCATAAGTAAATAACCAGGAAATTTTAATTATTTTAACCTTTGTCCTACCTTTCTCCTTTCTTACACTTGCACTTGTTAACTCACATCTATATTTAAAGATACAAATTCTTCAGATTGAGATTCATGCCTTTAACTTTTCTCTCTTTAGCTTTTACAGATTTTGATTTATTAGTTCTAACCGCCTTAAATGGCTTAGAATCAGTTTTGTTGTGTAAGTGAAAATGCTGCCAGTATTAATTTTTGTTCCCAGGTCTTTGCAGAAAACCCATTAAGAAYGTAGAGGATAAATCTCTCGAGAGGTTGTGTTATGTTTTCCCTTGATTTGTGATGCGGTGCCTTCGCTCAGACGCTGGCTCAGGGGATGGGCAGCACGTCCCCCCTCTTTTCCCAGCCTCCTGTCCCGGGTTACAGCAGGACAAGGCTGTGGTTGAGGAGGGTCTGTGCTCTCCTTACTGAGGAGGTAAGAGAACAGCAGCCGTCTCCTTTGACCCACGGAAGATGTTCTGGAGGCCTTTTGCAGGTGTGTTCTTTGACGTTACGCAGTCAGGGCTTCATCTGGCCATGGGTAACCGCTTCCATTCCTACCACTTCTGTCCGTTCCTCTGCCCATTCCCTACTGTTTTCCCTGGGCAGCGCTGCCCGGAATGCTGCTTTGTGTGCCACGAGGGCTTTCTGGTGCTCAGAGAGCAGCAATCGGAGGACAAGGACAAAAGAATGCAGAGTTCAGTCTGACTCACCTGCCCTGTCCRTCCAGGAGCGCTGGCAGGTCCCCTGCTTTCCGTGGGGCAATGCTTTGTATTTTCTGTCCTTCCACCCAGTGTACTTTTCCACTGATTCAAACACCAGGTTGCATTGTCCCATGTATTTTAGCAAATGAGTGCCAGATATTTTACAGTGTCTTCATTCATCCTGTAATAGGAAAATGGATTACGGTGTGTCATGTTACCTTCAGACTAGGCTTGGCCTTCCCTGGGGCAAAGAAGAGTACTTTTATTCTTCTAGGCAATCCTCTCTGGAAAAAAAAAAGTTTCCATCTCTCCAAAAAGTCTTTGAGGGTCAAAGTCTTTGCTTTGCAGTGGATAAATTCAGATCATACTCAGTGTTATACCCTGCAGCTACTGAGGCCAGTTACTTGGTATTTAATGGCTTTTATTATGGTCTTAGTTGGCTTGAACAGGAATAGTTAGCAAATAATAGTTAAAATTCAAACAGCCGTTRAAGTCTGGTCCTGACAAGATGCAACTACTCTGTTACTAATGGACTTTCCCCCCCAAGGACACATTTGTTAAAGGAAAATGTTTGAAATATTTGGCCAGTTGACAGTGGAAAAAAGGAGAGAGCAAATTCTAAAGTTCTTAGGAAGCTGTGGTGGCAGTATCCAGTCTGCACACATCAGCAAGATCCACCGATCAAGAGAGGGAGCATTGTCCTTAGGAAAGTTTTCCACGAGTTGTCTTTATTTAGACGGATTTGCGCTCACACATCCCCATTAGCTTGGTGGAGRACGCTCAGAGGAGGAGCTACTTGAAGATCCAGAAATAATGTTTGACCAGTCAATTAGCAAAACAAATCCTGTAGTTGCTGTTGAAGCCTGGAGGAGTTCAGCACTGCTCTGGTACAACTGTAATATTCTGTATTATCTGTATTAAGAGGAGAAATCGAGTCAGAAAGACTTGGGGGCCTAAAAGTTCACGTCCTGCAAGATAGCGTGTAGAGCTGTATGTGATGTGGCAAACGCCATACCCAGCATTTGGGACAAGAATTGCGAGGTTTTGCATCAATTTCAAGGGGGCAGAAGCACCTGCACAGCTTGCARTCTATAGGTAAAGATAATTTGGTTTCAGTGTTTCATTTAGGAACACTTAAGCTGTAAGCAAGCGGGTATTTTGCATCAGAACAGTGGTGRTTCTTGGTTTGGCCCTGGATTACTCCATGTTGCTCTGAGTGTGTAGACGTTTGGTATACAAACTTACCTGGATGGATCGGCACAGGAGGTCCTCCCGTTGTTGAGCAGAAGGGTTTCACTCGTAAGAATCCATCACCTAAAATGACAATACAAAGACRTATCCCAGAGGTGATAATATTCAGACATTTCCATCTGACCCACCCAGCCATTCAGAAGATGTTTCCAGCTGTTCTGAAAGCTTCGTTGTGTGAAGTGCATAAAGGGCTGGAGGCGGTTGGAGTGAAAGATGTGTTACGTACTACATGATATCACTTTGTTCAGATCAGATGCAAGCGCAAATAATATAAGCAACTTCTTTTAAAATTGCAGTTACAGAAGAGGAAAAAAAAATAAACTAAGAATGATTACACTTTATTTTGTTTCTAATTAGATGCAGGTGCTAGAAACMACTCCAGAGCTACTCTTTACATGGTGTTTGCAAGCTCTGTCTAGCAAGTGGACTCTTGGAGTGGCAAGTAGAAAGCTATTAAATCTTCTGACCTTCCTCTGCCTCTGTAGTAAACATACTCTCAATGCTTGTGATTTGTTGATATCTTTTAATGAAGTTTTTTTACTCATTGCTTTTGCACTTCCAGTTCATCTCTCCAGATCCCCGAATTTGGATTTTTTTCTTTACCATTCCTGTTTTAACCTCTCAGTAACTGCCTGTAGAGAACATGAAGTTGCTGTGTGCTGCTTCAGCCTGGTGGTACTTGGTACAAAGTGCTTCAGTCTCTCGTGCATGYTAGAGCTCTCAAACGTGCCATGTGCTATCTGCAAACACTGATCTAAATGTGTCATTAATAAGATACTCTTTCTCGAGTTACCCAAAGTGTTAGAGCTGAAGCTAAGGTCTCTCGTCCTTTTTCTCCTATCAACATATATATTTTCAASATTTCTCAAAGGAAGCTGAATGCTTCTTTTCAAAATGAGAACCTGTTAGGTACCTGGTTTGCACTTGAAAATATTGGTCCCTACGTTTTGGCCAAGTTGAATGTGATTTAAAGCTCATTAGGCAATTTAGTATCAATATAAATGAGAACAGGTCTTCCTCGACTTCAGATAATAGCAGCCACTTGCCTATTTCTTCATTTGACTGTATTTCTTTATAGATTTTGTTTCACTCAACACTGATTAATCCAAAGACATTGTGCAAACACTTAACTATTTAACAAGATGTTTGTAAAGAAAGATCTGGTCTTGTGAGCCAAAACCACTTTTTTCTTCCGTATTCTGTATCGTGCTTGCCCATATTGCATTCATGTAAGTAATGTATGATAATAAAAACATCTGGTGTGGCTTTATGCATTTTGTTTAACGTCAGCTGAAGGAATACAGATAAAATTCAATCATGAAAGACCACACTCATGCTTTGTGTTTCTCCTCCCGAGATCACTTTTAACTTCCCCAAGACAAAATGGATGTTTAGAAGAGGGAGAAACCTTCATTCTCACCTATAAAAGTTGCAGCTGTTTTCCTGTTTTTATAGAAAGCAGCAGGCAGATTTACTATAAAAGAGTAAATACTCTACAGCAAAGTACTGTTCACCTTGAGGGATGATGTCAGAACCATAAATAACACTGCGGGAATACAGATATGTCCTTAAAGGCYCATAAGAGTGATGTGAAAAGGAAGTGAAAAATAGGCAAGCGAGTGCGCTCTGCACAGCATGCACATGCTAAACATCACTTTAATTTGGATTTGGTCTCAAGTGCAGGGATGGATGGAAGCATCGACAGCATAAAGAAACATAATAATCATAATGAAGTTGGATATATCAGAGACAGTTAGACAGAATAATGGGCACTGAATGCGTGCATAGTTTGGGGGGTGGAGGGAGAAGGCTAGTGGTCCCGTTACGTGTGGTCTGTGTGGCCATGCTCTCCTGTCCGTGAGTGYCTTCATTCAAAGTGACTTAGAACATCAAGCACAATATTCAAAGACTTGKTGAAAGACATATCACATCTAATGTTTGTTTTCCTTTTATTTTTAATAAGGGAGGGAAAAAWTYATARAAKGAGATCTAAAGAGCAGCACTAGTAYCAGCTATCRAGGRGTATGCAAGGTGCAGTTTTTCAAACAGYAAGCAGAATAAATGTAGTAAGTCTGGAACAGAATTAGATCATTCTATTGAATTGTTCTCCCCTTTTTGTCTTCAAAACCTGTTAATTTTTGGAAGAACTTGATATGCTTCTAAAAGCATTTTAATTCCTGAGAGTGACTATAGAAAAGCAGTGCAAGTATTCAGAGACAAAAATCAAGAAAGTTAAGATGCGAAATGAGTTTTATCAATCTAATGATATTAAACTCAATCATAAGATATTCTAGAAATGCCAGAAAAAAAGAAGAAAAGGAAATAACATGATTTCTTCTTTGGAAGTCAGTTGTGCATTCTTACGCTTCCCAATGAGCATTTCAAAGGTTTCCATAGTTAGTTAATGAACTAATGGTKCATCCCCTTTTTGGTGCAAATTTCATGTTTGATTCTCCATTCCAATAAAGAGAAATGTGCAGAATATTGAAGAAATTATTGTAGTTAAAAAAAAAAAAAAGACATAGTCTTCCAGTTAAAAAAAGTAATCTACAATAGTACAACAACAGTAATACTTTCCTGTCTGCAAATATCTCCTCTGATGTATTCTAGGGCTGGATTCATCTTTTTCCTCTGTTCATAACCACATCTTCCTCTTTCCCCTTTTTTTAATGTGTTATATTCTGAACATGTAGCAAAAATTCTTGCTATTACCATTTATGCATTGAGGCTGCATGTTMATAAATTCCCATCTCACTGCCGTTACTCAGACCCTCGGAACCGCATGGTTCTTCCCTTTTGGTATTTCCCTCCTCCAGCATCCTCGTTTCAATCCCAGCTTTTTAACGTGCCCCAGATCATTGATGAAGCTTTTAAAATCAGATTAGTTTGAAGACTGATCCCAAGGAGCCTCGTAGTTGCATTCCTGTCTCATGTGTTACCCTTTGAACGAAAGRTCCTCTCCTTCCACCTCTTATACTAGTCTTGATCTTCTTTAATGAATATCTTTGTGTGTGGCAGTTCAGGTAGATTTGCATCCGCTATCAGGAGAAGATCGGTAAACAGTTAACGGTAAACAGGTTAACAGTTAACAAGAGCAATCGACCTTGGGAAAACCTTTGCTGATTCTTATCCCCTTCTGTTAGACACTTCTCACTGAAGCCAGTGCCTGGCCGTATAACATGCCGACCGTRTGCGCTGTGCCCCGCATGTGCCTTGGGGAAGAAATAAAAGATCCTTTTTAACTGCTTCTAGGTGCAGATCCTCTAGCACAGAAGGAGGTGCTCACAAAAGGAGACCTCTTCCTCCTCCATCCGTCCCACCACTGGCATCACCCAAGATGGCTGAAGCTGCTCTGCTTCCCATCTTCCTTCAGAGCCAGCCTGCATCGCCTCTGGTATCTGCAGCTCTGGCAAGATGCGGTTGCTTAGAGAATTACAAAAGGGGAAGCAGCGGGGAAGGGAGAGGGTAAAAAACTGCGTTCTGTTCCTAAAAACAAGCAACGTAGTCAGAGGAGGTAAGTTCTCTGAACATGGCTTCCAAATGGCATCATCGGTTCATTCTTGTGGTTTTAGCTTGAAAACGCTTGCCATTGCACTCTGAGCAGAACAGCTGTCTACCAAATGCTCCAAATGCCTCAAATTAGCTACCCAAGAGCACCCATCAGAAGGGAACAGTTCTGCTGGCACTCAAGAAGTAAAAGTTCTGCTGGCTTTTATGACATGTCATTCTTTGCTCTGTCCTCATTCAACCTCGCATTGTTTCCCAGGCAGGGCATATCTTCTGAATTAGAGCAAGATTCGTTATTGGGAAAATATGGAGAGTCTAGTAATTGTACTAGCTTGTGTAACCTTTGCTTAAGTTGGATCGCACTCCTTTAACACCAACAGTGACATAGCTTTCCTCTAAGGTAATGGAAAGAGAAGAGTGGCAGGGCAGAAAGAAGATTTGACAGTGCTGATTTGACACTTTTTGTTATATAGTTGATACAAACTTTTTAGTGAGGGGAATAAAAGGAAAACTACATCCCAAAGTTTTCTGCAACTGTAGCTCTGATGATATCAGTGCGGAAATTGGCTCCAGGTTTCCCGTGACAGCTAAGATTCTGGTTAATGACAGGCGTGTTCGGAATTGGATCTTTCCTTCCTTATCGTGGTCCCATGGTAGTTTTTGTGAGCCAAAAAAATACTCAGGTAATCACAATACATAGAGCAATCTGGGTTATTGGCCAAAAGCATCAAGACATTGCTAATTTCCAGAAGCGTGTTGCCGTGGAAATGTGTCCTTTGCATGCTAGGCAGCATCTTACTCGGAAGGGTAAAACGAAGGGGAACGCTTGTCCTTGTTGGGTGATCGGCACCAGAAGCGTGTTCAGGACGGCATGTAAAGGCCTTACGGGAAAATAGAGCTCAGGACATTCACTTTGGCTTGGAGTCAGGTCTTATGCTTTTGTTTGGTTTAGTATCTACCRGCCTTTAAGGGTTTGGGGCTTTGTTTTCTGCCAAACATAAATGGAAGAATGGCCTCTTCCTTTGGGAGAGGGAGCCAAATTCTCTACTGGTAAAAATAGTGGGTTTTTTATTTAAATCTCACATTTTTCAAAACAACGGAATGATCTTACACTTGTAATTGACACATGTTCATTACAGAAGGTGCTCCTAGAAAAGCTGGAAACTTGTTCAGTGSTATTATCTTTTAAGCATGCTCCTTTCCAGCAGACATCCCCCAAGTCTGGAAGTCCTTGCTCTTCTCTCGCCTTCTGATGTAYCCCAGTGCAGTTCCCACTGTAACACTGGGCAGGGAATTCTGCTCCTATGGAACAATTCCTGTTTCTCAAGGCGAACCCTACCAGCATCTTAAAAAAAAGTCATGTAAGGGAGATTTTTTTTCAAATATAAATTAATTAGCGGTCAGCTCAAGCCATGTGTGATACGATGATTTCTAGCTAGCTTAAAAAAAATGTGCCAATATTCTATCTAAAGAGACTCATTATGCACTTATTTTCTTAATCCACTAAATTTGTGGTGACAGTGATCTCTTATCCTTTTATTTGTACAAGGCCTAAGAAGAGTCCTTATTCATCATAGCAGATTATAGGCACTAGATAATAATAATAGCAGTAGTAATTCGTGTCTCATAGTAATGAGTTTCATGAGTTGTTTTGTTTTCTAAAAGCTTCCTTTTCTAGTTTCTGAATTTTGCTGCCATAAAGTTTGTGGGACACTTATTTTAATATTATCACTTAGGGTGAGTAGGAGCTAACTTTTCTGCATTCAACACTTCCAGTCTCTCTGTCTTCACTGCCAAAAGTTTTGCATCGATTCAAAATAGACAAAGGCTATATATTAGAAAGATCTGTAATTCAAATTCATTTTTCTTTGTGGGATAACTGCAAAATGTTTGTTTGCAAATGCAGATCCAGAGCCCAACTTGTTGTTTGTTCACAGCTTCTTCAGAGTATAAAGCCATTGTGACCCACTGAACTGATGATCTGCAAAACATAGACAAGGGGATTTTGCCCAGTAATTTATGTATTAAGTTAGTAACTTATGTTTTAGCTGCACATCTTCAGAAATACAGGCAATATTCATTTTCCTTCAGAAATACAGGAAATACTGGAYTTAAAGATGCATTCCTTTCTAATTTATTTCACACTATTCACAAATATTTGTACAGGCAAGTGTTCCCTGTACAAGTGCTAAAAACGTATTTCCTAAGATCCTTGGTTGCGACAAATATTTCCAGTTCTTCAGTCATCTGATCAGTGCTTTACTAACCCCGTAGATAAGATGGTGATGTAATGAATGATCTCATGCACTTTAAACTTGAGCTGGTTGCAGCTGAATCTAAAAGCTTTACTTAAGTGAAGCATTTGTAGAATAGAGGGTGCAGAATACAGACAACGCTTCAGCCTTCCATCAGAGAGCTTTTTAAAAAGGGTGTCAGTCACTACATGTCTCAGGAATGATGATGAAAGAGGGGAAAATAACTGACACAACTACATCCATGACCCACTGGCCAAATGGAAGAAAAAATCTAGGTCTGTTTGTCTTTAGGTCGAGTGCTCTAYCCGTTAGATAGTGCCACCTCCCCAACATCGTGTCGTGGTTGTGCCTCCACGATGTGCTCCCTCTCTTCTCYGCTGTCCAGCCTGCAGTGGAGGACAAGTCAGCAAGGCGGAGGAGGACAAATACTGCTATCCCAGGAAAAAAAAACACTGCTGTTAGTCGCTAAAGGCTGTTATCAGTGCGGCAGGGGTGGTGCCTTGGGTTAGTAGCTGAGTTCCCATGACAAATTTCTGCTAGAAATAAATGTACCCGTGTTTCAGTGCTGATAGGTAAACTGGGATTCCTGGTAATCAACTGGTTTGTGTACATGTTTACTTCTGTTCTTGGTTCTTTCTCCAAGGTGAGGAGGTAGATAAGCAGAGTTTATTTTTCCCCTCGGAAGCGCACGCCTTGGCTGCCCTACAAGCTCCTGAAGCTCGGCAGCGTTCGTGCACGTTCAGGACCCCCGCTGTGTCTCCAGGGAGGCCTGCCCCGGGTCCCTGGGGCCGTACTGGGGCTGGCTGCGGGTGCGAGCACTCCCCCCACCGCCGTCCGAGCTTCCCCTGCTCCTCGTCCTCATCCTGCACAGCCTTCCTCCCCGGGCCGATGGGCTCTTCCTCTCTGCAGGGACTTTAATAGTAAAGTGTCACTTTACTATTATTACTATGTGTAAAGTAATACACATATTACTATGTGTAAAGCGTCATCGTAAAGGGTAACTGGGGGTTACGTTTTGTCCCTAACAGGATTTAACGTCCTATGCCACCTTCCTGTCCCTCTTGAAAATATGTGCTCCTGTTTTCCTGCCTTTGCCTAAACCATGCTTTTCTGAGCTTCATTCTCAAACGATGGGTCTCCGTTTATCCAGATCAGTGTAGACTAAGCAGGATTATAAACCCAGATTTATTCAGGGCCATAATACTGTAGTTCCAAGGAACACTCTCCAGTGGCTRTGAGGTGCTTAATCTTTTAGATTAACTAGAAAGATCTATGGCTTTAAACTGCTGTTTTGCGTCATGTCCTGAAAGCYGCTTTATGAACTGGTTGGGAAACATTATAACTGCTTAAAAAATTGTCTCTGATCATGGATTCTGCACGAAAACTAGGAGGGGAAAGCACCAATTCTTGGCAGTTTAATTCACCTTTGTCCTCCCAAGTAGTCAGACTTACATGTACGATGTGGACAGCAGAGCTTTCATAAATGACCAAGTATTTCCTGAAGACAGGGAAAAAGAAAAGGAAAACACCAGGACATGCCCTAATAACTCAGGGGAACCCTCTTCTCTTGACACTTACTCTTTAGCCCAGCACTCGTGCTGTGCTGTGCTGAAACACGCTCTGTAGAGCCAACTATTAGGCAGAAAATTAAAAAGTAATTAAATGAACCAGGTATGTACTATCAGTGAGAACTTCACTACAGGCCAGSTCTTGGCTGCAGAACACCTCTTCATTTCTCCCTCTGCTAACCTGGAGGATCCGTATCCTCCCACCCGCCGGCTTTTCCCATCTTATCCCTTTTGCAGTGATTGCCCAATCCACTCCCTACGGAAACACGCCACGTCGCGACGACGGAGGTGGATGCGATTTACGCTGCAAGAGTAACTGATTCGCAGGGCCGACGTGGTAATTAAGAGTTACGCGGGACAATCTGCGCGCATCGTGTTTGGTGCTTGAACGGCTCACGTCTTGGTCYGAAATGGCTTCTCCATCTCTAAATACACTCCCTTCTCCCTACAGACTGTGTACGGCTGGTGGGAAGGAGATAGCAAGGCATCTCCTCTGCCTGCCAGRTGCCTGCATGGGACTGCTGATTTTCATGAATTAATAAGGTCGCTCGCAAGTGCCTGGGATTTTTTATTGCCTGTGTAGCAACTGAGATCATCAGGACAGCTCTGAAAACTCTGCCCAGGTAGAGTCTGCAAGTGCTTTTCCTGGTGATAATTTTCTAAAAAAGGAAACAACCGAGAGAAAAACAGTTCCATAAATTTGTTTATAGAACATTCAGTGACCATGAATCATGCTATAAATATACCAGGCTATAGGTTTCAGGGTTTCTTTACCAGATTGGTGCAGTGGCTTGTGACAGACCTTGGTAACAGTAGCTTCATGATGGTTGTGATAAACTGTTTTTATCCCTTATCTTTCTCTTCACTCCTTCCTTCTAGTTAAACCAGGCTTTTACCCATAATGTTTATTCCTCACCTCATGGAAAATTTTTGACCGAGAAAAAGATCACTTCTGTTGAAAAACCAAAAATGTCCAGCCAAAACCAACGTTTTCATTGTTTGGCTGAAAATGAGAGGTTTGCCATTTTAAGCTTAAAGTTTTTGGTTTGGGGCCAAAATATTTTTGCCTTTTGCCCAAAGTCTCCAATAAAAATTCCCAATTTTTCAGAGAGACAGACACTTGTTTTTACATCAACAAGAAAAAAGTTAAAAACCTGATTGCTCACCAAAAATAGTTTAGACRAAAACAGTTCTACAGAAAAGTCATTTTTCTTTAAGTGAATATTAAATAGCAAATGTAACATGTTTCAGTTCGCCTCCCTGTTACATGAACATGGCAGAGCTGAAGGAGAACGCTTGCCAAGAAGATTCATGATTGGAACAGAAATGACGCCATGTGATTTCAATGTTTGATGACAATTGAGACAGTCCCCGCTCAGTCCTTGTCCTCTGCRTGGCAAATCGCCCCTTGTGCACAGTTCAGAATTCATGAGGAACAACGCTGGAGAAGGAGCCCGGAGCTGCTGYGGTTGTTGAAGCACCAGAGCTTTTATAACGACCGCATCAACCCTGATTTCTGGTATGAACTTCAGTAAGGAGGTTGTGTGTGGACTCCAAAAATGCTAGACCCTACTTATAGACATGGATTTACATTGCAGTAGGGAGTGGGATTTTCCTCATTGCCATTCCTGAAGCGACTCTTTAGCCACAACAAAGAATTAAATCAGTTAAAGCTGTTTTATTTCTGACACTGTATCAAGAATTCACATAAGAAGTGAGGAGAGGAAGTCATTTGCAACTCACAACACCACATGTTAGCGGGCCCGCAGGAAACTACACTGTATATCCAGGTGCACCGTTGGTGATTGACTTTCTGCATGCAGCCGGTATGCACTTCTCTTTCCAAGGATTTGGCATTTTGTGGTAGGGCTGAAGTGACATCTGAAACCCCGTGTGAGCGTTGTTAAATGGGGAGGTGAAGGCAGGAGCCACAAAGGAATGTTACTGCTCTTGTCATCTTGTGGACACCTTGGTGCAGAACTCCAGGCTCAGCAAATGCCAGCAACACCAGTTTGAGTARAACTGACCTAAGAAGAAGGGATGACAAGAAGCATGCACTGTAAATATAAAGAAATTATAGGAGTTGGGCAGTCAATAAGTGATGATTAATAAATGCTCAGTAAACCAGGCTATTATTTGATACAAGGGGAAATCTTTCCAAATACCTTCAAAATGGTCTTGCTTCCCTGCGTGTTTGCAAGTACTTTTCTTGATTAGATGCTTTTAATAATAACCAGTTGCTGTGACTTCTGTGGGACTGCTTTTTAATACAGCTTTTAGCTGGTAGAATGCCGCAGGAGTCACTAGGATGGAAAGCACCATGACATACCGAATGTCTGTGAAACCTTTGCTGCTTCTCTATGATAGTGGGAACTTAGTGATACTTTTTTAATCCATGTCAATGAGATATAGGTGGTAAGGATCAAACCAAGGAGTAATTATCCACTYTGGGAGAGCTCCAAAAGGAGCCTAAGTCCAGTTCTACCTAGAATCCCCAATACCTTGAYGGGAATTGGGTAGACCRTGGCAAGAGCCTAAATGTGGCRTTTCTGAATGCCAAGAGATGGCCCAGTAATTGCCTAGTTTTGGAGTGGATATCTTTTTTTGCTACCTGCGTTTGTCATCCTGAACTTCAGACACATTTCAGCAAAATGCCAATCAGGAAATTATAACATGGAAAATTGGCATTTTCTAATGATTTCCATAGAGCAATTTCCAACTAGATAGACATCCTGTACAACAGTAGACCAAAAAATGACAAAGCATTGATTTTCTTAAGAAGAGAGTTACCCTCCACAGAAGGAAGGCCAGCATCGTGGTGGTTGTTGGGTTGTAATTTGTGTGTGTTTCCACAGTATCAGACACCATGCTATTATCCTTGGCTAGTACTGGAGGTGAACAGTTCATCAGAGAAGGGAATCGGTACACATCAACAAGAGAACCGACTTAGGGATRTATGAGTAAGCTTGAGTCACTCTCAAGTAACACTATAAAATATCCTGACACAAGCATTATAGTAACTGTAAAGCTTTTAAGTTGATCTTCAGGCATTTCTAGGTCCCGAGTTGAATTTCATATGAATAATACAGATTTCATTTAAACTTCAGGTTTAGTGTTTTGGTTGGGAGTTTTAAAGATCGGCTTAATGATTCCTTTACTTATCATACTGGCATATTTTCCAAGTTGTTGGTATACTAATATCTTAATGATTATCAAATATGTTCGGTTTAAAGAATCATCATCACTGGGACCAGATAAAAGAATGGAAAGAAGTAGTGATAAATAATTGCTCATTGGTATGAGCAGTGGTTTCAGCACATCCATTTCAAGTATCTTTGCTAGGAACTGTGGCGTAGGAGAGCTTTAAGATAGGACTTTTTTTCCCAGAAAAATTGGTTTAGACATTGGTAGATTTGGGGTAATTTTTTTCTTTTATCCCTCTGTTCTTTCTCATGCCATGTATTTCTCAATGAAGTAATTTTATCCCTGCATTCACATATTAAGAAAAGAAAAGAAAATTAAATCTGTGGGTTCTCATTTGTAGCAAGTTATGGTTTCCTACATGAGTTTTCCATGGAATTTGTTTAGGAAAAAATGTAGAGCGCACCAAAATGAGATAATGACGGGGTTTGGTGTTTATCAAAGCCCTTTTTCCCTCGTCATCAAACTGCTAACGTCCCACTGTCTACTGGACGAGAGGGTGCTGCACAAGCCAAAATGTGAAACACAACTGATCTCTTGTAAAGGTTCTCCTTTTCAGAAACCAGTACAGAAACCTGGGACGTCGCGAGGGTCTGTGTCTTTCTGCTTCTAGCATTAATTTCAGATGAGGAAGATGAGTATGTTCATGAGCACACAGCACTGAAGACTCAATAATTGACTAAATGTCATATAGATCCCACAGAAAACTGAAAGAGAGCCCAGTTTCTGCTACCTAAATACCCTGTGGTGTGGGTACCTCTAAGTTAAGCRATCCAGTGGCCTGTGTCAGGTGTCAAGTGGCCTCGTACAAGTGAGTGACCCATTCCTACTGACTGCCTTGGRGTGTGGCAAGTCTCATTTTCACTAGGACTTCTCTGTGACTCTTTGAMATACACTCTTGCAATGAAAGTTTTGGTCATCTTAAATCATCTTAAATGTAGCGTCTTAAATATTGCCAGTCTTACCAGGTTTTTTTGATGCTGAAAAATTCCTTGAAAACTCTGTGTATGACTGTATACTTCAGGGTAATGCAATCATGAGGTTAATCATAAAAGTAACCTAAGCTCTCTCACCTGTGTTGGATTATTTACCTTCTGTTTTGCCTKTCTGCCATTTTTCAAACCGTAAACTTTGTGCGAGTATGTTCTTTACACACTTTCTGCTTTAAAACTCAGAGGATTTCACTGTCAGGAAGGGCTTTTTTTTTTTTTCTCTTTCCCCCCCCCGAAAAAAATTGAGTGTTTTATGTTTTTCCCATCTTAYTGTGGGTGAAATCCTTAAGTGGTATAAATCAACGTAGTTCCACTGAGGTAGAAAGGTTCTACTTCCACTTATAACAGTGGAGAAAATCACCTATTGAATTTAGTCTTTTTCACCAATTACAATAATTTATAAGCATTTCCGATTCTCTTTTATTTCATGGATAAAAAYGGGTTTTATGTGTATAACTCCTAGGGTGATAATAGCAGGGAGTAGTTTTACTGCACACATATAACTTTTCCTTACGCCAAGAAAAGCAGCCACAGTGTTTCATCTACTCCCAGCAAAAATTAAGCAGGATTAAAAAAAAAATAAATCTAATTGATGGGGACAGAAAGTGGTGGGAGAAGAGAAGCTGAAGTATGCAAATTAATAACATGAAGTATACAAAAATCACCCTAACCAGTTTGTCCTCTATTTTAAATGTTTTTGAACTCTCTCAAATTAAACTTTCAATTAAATGATCATATTTTCAGTCTTTTTTTTTTTCCCCTACAGCTACACGGGACAAAAATCAAAGGATGARAAATAGAAACATGATTATTTAATCTGCCTGTTACTCTTGCTGACTTTTCAAAGCGCAGTTTCCCAGCTGCCTGACTGCAGGGTAGAACAGCAGCAAAGTCAYTCATGAGAGCATCCTTATCCAGGAAAGCTCATCATCTGTACACGAATAATCTGCACGTGGGGATCTTAAGCATTTGCAGAAGAACTCTCCTCAAAGTGGGCCTTAATCTAGAAAAGAGAGAGGGACAGAAGGAAGGCTGGGGTGAAAGAAAGACCAGAAAGACCCCCCTCCTTGGAGTAGCATGCCCAGATATCTGAAGTATTTTGTAGGATTCAAGCTGTGTAATAAAAACATATGTAAGTTTATATATTTTCCATAAAAATTTGGTTCAGAAGGAAAATGGGTTTTCAACAGCATTGCACACTTCTATATAAAGACAAGAAAGAGGATGATATATATATATCTCTGCCCTTTTCTGCAGAGCCAATTATTTAATCGTAGAAAGCAATCAGGTTGTTCAGGCATAATTTGCCCTTGGTAGATCGGTGCTGACTTTTGCTGCTTGTCTTGTCCTTCACATGCCAGGGATTGGCTTCCACGAGGACTTGCCCCCACAGTCTTTTTAAGGACTGGCCACTATTTCCCAATGAATGCCAGCAATGTTGAGAACTAAAAGGGAAAAGAAGCAAAGATCCAATAATGTCTGTTTTGAACGTAATCTGTGTCTTTTAGAGATCTGAGAGCCGCACGCAGTTCCGTGTACTATAGGTTTTATGGACAGTAACTAGAGCATCTGAACCGCAATTACCCTCTTACTGCTTCCCTTGCACTCAGTTCTCCCCACTGCAGCCAAGGCAGTTATTAAATAGCATTGTAGAAAATTACAATTAGTTCCAGGTAAAGCGTCACCCAACTTCAATCTGATATTGAATAGGTTGGGGGGACGGATGGTGAGTTTGGAAGATCCTGAGGCTGGGAAGGGGAAATAGGCAGCAGGAGGGAGTTGAACACCAGCATCGATGTGCACAGGAGCTCAGGCTGCAGGAGCTGAGCTGTTCSTGGGTGTGTATAAATGTTAACTGTGTGATGGTAATGAAAGAGTATATGGACCACATGAAAGAAGAAAAGGTCCTACATATGCAGGGAACAAAAAGCAGATGGAACCAAKGTGAGATAAATCTATCATTGAGGTGAATGTATGCAAGCCTATCTTTAATCCCTTTAAGGATCCCAAGAAAGCTGAAAATCTCAATATAAATACCCACAGTATTAAGCTCTTCAGTGTCATATCTGTTGAACTTTAATGTGAAACTTGAGAGAGTTAGGTGTCAATTAAAGAAACACTGTTCAAAAGTTGARGATACGCCAGTATTTTGATCATCCGTTCTGATGGACGTATTGTTCATGGCAGGTGTTTTCAAGCTCTGACAGAGGATGGGTGATGAAGTTTTAGCCCTTATTGTGCCCTTTTTAAATRTTAAATGAAATATGTGGTGGGCCGGCAAGGTGCGTGAGTGGAGCATTGTTGGCTCCCGTTAAAGCACTGGGATTTGTTGATCCTAATCGATGGCACCAGTAAGCTGTCATGGCTTACAACATTGCCTTCCCTCTGYCACTACCTCTTCTCTTAAATGTGCCGTATGAGTCTGCTGAAGACCACAACTGACCGTGTGGACACGTGTAAGTCTATGTACATATATAGGAGGAAGACACCACATGTACATACAGATAGGATATTTTTTTTTAGGGTCTCTGTTCAAAAGAAAGTAAACTAGATGGTTTACATAAGCGTGCTTCTTCCTGAAAGGCTGAGCTATTTTAACAGTGCATTCCACCAAAATGAATAATATTTGGCTTTTGGAGGCAGATTTTTCTGTGGTTACAACCTCATAAAAGTCCAACCCCGTCTTCTTGCTTTTCTTTCATTAAAAAGAACAACAACTAACCTTTAAAAATACCRTATTTGTCATATGCTTGCTTGGGTTTCAGCTGGTGTGATTTATGTGTCTATCTTCAGAGTAAACGTACTCATTGAGGAAAAAATCAAGCATGTTACACCGTAGAAATGAAGTCTTTGGRTGCGAGTGGGTCATGGCAGATGGTGCTGCTGAGGACGTGGTCTCCTTAGAGCTGACTTTGCAAAGGGGTCACTGCTTAGGCTGGGCTGTAAGTCGAGGTGGGTTATGAGTCCAAGCTTTGGACTGGAAAACCTCCAAAGCTTGCAGGTGATCTGTGCATATAACAGCGAGCTGAGATCATAGAATCATAGAATCTTTAAGGTTGGAAAAGACCTCTAAGATCATCAAGTCCCAACYGTTGACCCAACACCACCATGCCCACTAAACCATGTCCCAAAGCGCCACATCTACACATATTTTKAACACCTCCAGTGATGGTGACTCCACCACTTCCCTGGGCAGCCAAGTGCTCCTSCCTTCATGTGGGAGCGTCGTGGTCATGTTCTGTTACCAGGATGGGTAAAACCAGGGGTAAAATCCTGAATCCTTCCACATTTTACAGTGTGGATCACATCAGCAATTTGTGGCTCCGGCTTACCTCCAGTTATAGCCTGACKGGTCATTAGCACCTTCAATTAGTTAACCAGATTCTGTTCTCAGTTGTACCACCGTGAATCACGAGTTGATCCTGCAAAATTTAAAACCAAACAAACAAGTAGCGCTGAAAGAAGCTGGCCCAGCAGAAATAAATTTGTCCCTTGACTTAACAATGACAATTTTCAGCCAGTGCAGATCTCTCCGGTTTTGTATAAGACCCTAGAGGTATCCCTCTTTACACAAGCAAATGATCAGATCCAAATTGAGCAGGATTTCTTGGTAGAAGGGGAAGACTACTTGAGGAGGGAGTAAACGGCACTGTATCGTTCCAACTGTTCAAAATTTGTTTTGCCAAAGCAACAGGAGAAAGCTGTTAAAAAAAGATTTTAATTGTAAGTCATTTCAGCTTTCCCTGTAAGAAAACAAGGAAGAAGCAAACACAATGGCTAAAGAACATTAAAAGATCCCAAAGGTTAAGAATGCTCCAAGAAAAATATGCTCTCAATCCGAAATAGTGAGCAATGGAAACATTATTTGCRCTACTTTCGGTGCTGTTGTTGGTTGCAACAGGCAGCAAAGCCCCTGTGATTTCCAAGGTCTGCTTTTCCTTGGGAAGGGGGCAGGAGGAGAGGAACATCAGAGGCTGAGCCTTTCTGCCCCATTTCCCGGAGAGCTCAGACACTGCATTCGGCTCTGCCGTTCTCCCACCACAAAGGATATATTTGCATAGCTCATTTGCAGGGTGAATGAGAAGGCTCAAGTGGCAAATTGGATATTGATAACTTCCAGAAGACTTTTTGGGACTGCTGTGTTATTCCACTCGTCTGAAAAATCGACAAACATTTGCAGCAGAAACGTTCCCTTTCTAGCAAAAAAGCATGGCTCCAAATGAACTAACTTTCAAAACTGATATTTAAGGATGTTTTATTAGTCTGATGTCTCTCCAAGTCTTGCCAGAGTCATCATGTTGAAARGCTGTAGACTCAGTCGTAATAAAAGAGACATTATTTGTAATTGTTTCCTCTCGGCATTATCATGTAAGGGTAAAGGCAAATGGAAAAGCACTTTTCAGTGCTGCGATCCATCTCCTCGTGTTGCTCAGTTCAWATTCTGAGCTCCTAATGATGGGCTGAGCCGGGAGGCGTTCGGGCGCTGAGCAGGAGCTTGTGCTGCCTGGAATTGCCCTCGGGGATCTCCACGGCACGGACCGGAGCAGCCCTGCACCTGCACGAGAAGGCACAGGACAGGCACGTCCCACCACCGTTCCCGAGCCCAAGGCTTCACGCGCCCGTACTGCCGCTGGAATATTGTCGTTCTTAACAGGAGGGAGAGAGAAGTGACTTTTCTTGGTTTGCTTCTCTTTGTTTTGCTGTTGGTTTGTCTTTGTGTAATGTTTTTATTAATTAAGGATGGGATATTTTTTTTTTTTTTTCAAAAGGAGGCAAGGATCCAAGCTTAGACTTTTCGCATAAATATTGGCAGAACAGCTTATATGGGAGAAGGAAAACAAAGGTTATCGTGATTAGCACATGATTTTACTTAGGCAGTGTATCAGTTAAATTAGTCTTGAAATTATAATGTTTCAGCTGCTGGTATTTTTCATATTAAAAATAAAATTYAATTTTCCAGTTTTGCAGAAACAAAAATTCCAACCATTTGTTGATTTCCACCATCACCACTACCACCAGGAGGGAAGAAAAAGGAAAAAAATAGACTGAAATRCAGCCTAATCCCCCAAAATAGACTCCACAAAGGCTATTTCTATCTGGGCTAAAATGYCAGTGCAGAAATTTCAGCCATCCTTGGTGTCCGTACCGTGTGCCATCTCCCCGATAGCTGTGTGCGCTTCATTGCTCGTGGTCTCATTTTGTGTGGGGCAAAGCTGGCCTAAATCTTCCAAACTCTGTGATTTTACTCTCTGCTTACGGCTGTATAACCCAGATCGGAATTTACCACGGAATATGCACAGATGCTCCTCGTGCCCTCTTAGTCATTGGACGTGAACTAACGCTTTGCGGAGCAGCATCACTCTGCACGCTGCCCGGCCGGCTCRGAAGAGCAGAGCCATTTCTGACCGTGTGTGGCAAGCTTTTTCAATGCTTGGTTTAGTTCCATTCAGGCTACAAACCAGAGAACCAAACCAAAAACAGCGAAGAAAAAAGAAGGAAAAAATCCTTTCTGATTTTCAACATAAAGCTAGGATTACCACCAAAGAACAATAAAAATTCTTTTATTACCAACAACAGGAAGAGCAAAGGAAAAAAAAACCACAGAAAATCTTTGTTATAATTTTTCCATAACAAATAAGGTCTTTTCTGGTCATGTTTGGCTTTTTTTTCCTTAAAATTGTATCTGTTTAGGAAAAAAAAATCTTGTTTAGAATAAAAACAAAACTGCAGAGGAAAAAGCATAGCTCTTATTAAAGAGTTTGACATCATAACCCATCTATTAAATAGCAGTATTCTTAAAGGAAAGTAATTTACAAATAAAAGGACGGAAATGAAAGGTTGTATGAGTTCCCGAGCCCATTGTTGAGGCAGTAAAGCRCAGAAAACTTCCACTATCTATAGTCGCTGAAGTCATGTATTAGCAGGAACCAGCACTGGAGGTTCCCACAGGGAGAAGATCCTTGCRGAGAAATATGGCTGTGACTCGCCTTTGTATTTCTCTATTCCCCACGCTTTTTTGTAGCTTTACTGGGAGCGACTAGGGAAGATAAAGTATCAGCGGGGAGGGAAAGGCGCTGCTTCCCTTGGCGAGCGGGTGCGATGGAGCTGCCTCCCACGGTGCCCGGCTCTCCCTGGACCACCACGAGTGCTCCCACCCCGGGCGCGCGGCTGAGCAGCWGCTGAAAGCCAGCGACGTTATCTCCAAGAGCTTTTTTTTAAGCTCTCCCAAGATTTGGGGGCTGGCATGCTTTTGTTTTCACTGGGCTTCTGAGAGAGAAAACTCTTTTTCCTTTGACAAAGCCYGGCACACTTTCTTCCTGCACTCGGCATTTGCTGTGTGTGGCTCTGTCCGAGGCTGATGAGGGTCGATAACGTGTGGCAGTGAGTTATTACCATCTGAGACCGTAAAGCCAAAATGGACAGATTCGACATAAAACAGTTACAGAAGTGGTCTTTTTTTTTCCTTATCTGACTCTGCTCTTGATAGCAAAGGCAGCCTGGTAACAGAAGATTTTGTTCCCCATTAATCCGCAGTGAGAAGTATCAGGCAATTCACCCTTCCATTGAAGAGGTCTGTCTGCTCTGATCCTCYGCCATGGAGTGACAGGAGATGCTGCTAATCCAGACCTGGGTAACGGCCGTCCCAGGTCACAGCAGCTGGGCTCCCCTTGGGCATGTCCTGAACGATAGCAGAAGGGCAGTGCCTGGGTTTCCCCTTGGCCAAACAAGGGACGCTTTTCCCAARGGGCCGTTGAGCATGGCTGGAGGATGAAACAACAAAGAAGCAAAGTTCTCATCAAGTTTTAATGGGATTGAACCAGGAATAAGTTTCAGGTTCTTTAATCAACTTCTTAAAATTATAAATAAATACTAAAATGCTGACAAGAGCCTTCTTATCACGATATAGTTCCCTTCTGTTCCTTATTGCTACCCTTCAGCTCCTTCCCACGTCCAATTACCTCTTGCATCATCCTGAAATCAAGGCCTGAATTGAGCAAAGGCTTGTGAACAGGTGTAGCTATAGGCAGCTTCGCTGGTGTCGGTTCCCAGTTCCCTCTCAAAAGATAATTTGGGGTTGCAGGTACATGAAGCCCAACAAAAGCCCGAGTTATTCTGCACTGGGATCTGCACGGATGTGTTTGTGCAGCACCGAAGGGGTCCAGTCCTTCTGGCCACCTCCATTGTATTGTTCCGTGTTAACCCCCTGCTCCAGTTAATTTGATAGCCAAAGGAGTCAAAGATTCTCATTTTATTTTGAACACTGATGTCTTAACCCAGAAAACATAATCAAATCAATCTAGGAAAAAATAAAAAGACTGTCTCCACGTACAAAATTCCAGATGTAAATACTCCTTCAATTTAGTACAAAGTTATTGTACTGTAAATTCTTTTATAACATTGCTAGGTTTAATTTTTGGTTTTGTTTTTCATTTTCTTACGTATTTTGTGGATTTGGGGTCCAAGCAAATGAGATAGTACTACCAATGACTTGAACTAGCTTTTAAAACATGTCTTTTTTTTTTTTATCTCCTTGCACCAGTGTTTTTTCTCTCCGACTTCCTCATCATGGGCTTTCTCAGGAGGGCAGCACGTTTTGCCATAGTGTATGATGGGAGAATTAAGATTCCCATGGCCAAACTCTTTCCTGAGGTACATTTGTCTAAATATTAGAGGATCCCTCAAGATGAATTCTGCAATATATTTTGGGAAGATCATGGGATGAAATGATGATGATACATCTCATCTAGAATCTGTAGGAGGAAGACGTCCCAGAAGAAAACAGCCAAGCACTAAGCAGTCATTCAGAGCACAGTGTTCACATCTACAATCAAACAACCGAAACCACCAAACCGAATAGCATTGGGTATTTTCCTGTAAAAGAGCTGCTGGGTACAAATCTAGATCTAAGAGCCCTACAGGAATAAGATGCAAAATCAAGGCAAAAAGTGATTTTAGTGCTGCGTGGAACGGAGCTGAGGTCAGGCCGGGCTGGGAAGAGATGGGATGGCAGGGGATATGGCCAAGGACCTGAGCTGCATTCGTTACGGTGGTTTAGATAAGGTGCAGAGCGGCGCGGTGGTTGGGGCATAACATGTAAGGATAACATTTACCTGTTCTTTCATACAGCCTGGTATGTTACATAAAACCTACACTTTATAACATTATTTTTCTATTTCGCAGAASGTGTTATAGCACAAGATACTTCCAAGACGTGGAAGACCTTTATGTCAGGTCTATCCAGCCATGAGCTTCCCACTGTCCATCCCTCGGCCCATGAAATACAATACAATGTCATACAGAGAAGGAGAGAGATCCTTTCTGATTCATTCTTTCCCAAAGACACTTTCTTTTGAGAACAGTGGAAAGTACCTTTTTTTTTTTTCCATGACCATAATTTAATTCTTTATTTTAACCAAGTTGCTACGTTCTTTCTCCTTGATAACTCACGAGTTCGAATGTAAAAAATGTATTATTACAAGAGACAATTACGGGGTTCAAAGCATTCTGAAGAATTCCATGCTTCCAGCTTCTGGTACTGATATAAGTAGAGGAATATTTGTGGTTTTTTTACTTGCATGAAGTGGAAGAGTTCCAAGAGCTGGTGGTAAAAGGCCTAATGAAAGTCTGCCTTCATCAGACACAACAAAGACCCTGCATCCTGGGAGGTTAACTGTTTATATGGACATGATGCCCAAGCACCATCTACAACTCTCTTTCACAAACAAGCCCTTGACCGTGTAAACTCAATCATTTCATGCTCAGTCAAAAATAACAATACCAAAATAATGAGAAAAAAAAATCCTGGTTTTGTTTGGCTTTAATTTTTTTTTTTTTTTTAAATGAAGCATTACTTTGGAAGTTCAAGGTATGCAGCTGTCTAGTTCCYAAAGTTTGTTTGGACTGAAGATGTGTCTAGCACCTTTGGTGGTATAGCTGGATACCAGCAGGCTATAGAAATAGTGTCTATTTTGAAGTATGCACAGTTGTTGCACAAACATCTGACTGCTGTAGTGCAGGAGGTTCTTTTCTACTGAACCTTCTGTTTGTCATTTATTTTTCCATTTTATAAATACTGATTGGAAACTTCTTCTTGGAAGGAAGAAGGAAATCTTGTGGATTGTAAACACTGAGAAGAAGATGAATTGTTTAGGATGGTGAAAAGGGTATAAGGACTAAAAGCATAATGTTAAGTAGAGGAAAGTTTAGGCTGAATAACAGGATAAACTTCCAAGTCCTGAAATCTTATTAGGCTGTGGAAAATTCTTCCAAAGGATGTGGGAGAAGCTCCACTGTTTGAGCAGTTTGCCATTAGATTGGACAAAGGACTAAAAATAAATCTTAAACCATCTTGCCCTAGCAAAGGGGGTGAACTGAAGAGGCCAAGTCAATGTATCCAACACCACCTCCTTCGATTTCCTTGATCACAAATCAAGCCATGCCCAGAGAGTGAGAATATCAATGAGACACGTATGTCTAAAGAAGAATTCACTCGCCGTGTTCGGCTCGCAGGGATGGACTCTGACTCTGGAACCCGCTGAAGAGAAAACCTGTGCAATGCAAGAAAGTAGGAGCTGCCAGCAGCCTCCCATCTCAGCAAGGAATACAGCAATTTTAAACCAGGAAAACAGAAAGTAAATATATATATTTGAATTGTTCTACTGTCCAGAGGGCCAATTGTAGCCTGGGGTTCCAAGACCCTTCTTCATCCACGTGGAGTGGCCTGGGAAAGCACCTGAAGAAAATTGGAAAGATACGTTATGTTTTCTGACCATCAGAGAGCATATGGAAATCAGTTTGACACAGCTGAGCCCAAGCAGAAAGGTATTATGCCCTAACACTTGCCGTCTGTCCTTAGAGGACGTGTTCAGATTSAGCACCAGCGGTGATACCCCTGAGAGAGGGAGCAGTCAGCAGCAATTCCAGATTTGCTGTGTCACTCTGGCAAAATAATTTAAGTGCCTCGTATCAGATGGTCAAACGTTCAGGAGAGAATTTAAGTTTTAAATATGCATGTGTTTAAGTAACAGGCTAATAAAATTGTTGTCAGTGTGGATAACTTACTATCAGATGATCTGAGTTGCTAACTTGTTTTATGTAGTCATGGCAGATGACATGAGGCAAAGAAGATACAGCAGGATTTACAGCTGTAACAGTTCGCCAGCAAGATTAGTAGTGTTTTGGATGTTAATCCACTTGCTGCCTTTTTCCCTTCTCTTTATGGATGATCTAAAAGCAAATTCTATTTTTTTTTTTAAAATCCATTCATGATGGTATTGACCTGAAGTTCCTGCAGAGACGAGAAATCTGCCCACTGGCTTTCTGGGTCCTTGGATTTTATCAGACCGTCTAAATTTATTACATAAACACCATATTTCTGAACTGTTTGCTCCGGGGACTCATTATGAGTCTTCAAAATTTGATCTGAGTTACTTAACTCTGACTGGTCAGATGAATCACATGGTGGCGTTTCCAGTCCTGAATGGAGGCATGTGTAAGCACATCTGGTGCAAATATTTCCTGGTAGAAACCGAAATGTCAGTTTCTGTAAATACTTCTGTGTGTGATTCTGAAATTTGCTCTCCGCTACGTTTTTGGCCAGTAAAACTTGATAACTCAAAAGTTCTTAGAAAGCAAAGACAAAGAGATGYGAACATGGCCAAAGGGACTTTATTGCAAATTTGAATGAATCTAATATCAGTTAGAGCACACATTAAAGCTGCAGTAAAATTGAATCTTTTGTAAAGACTTGAGAAGATGCACAGTTCTTGAACTAGTAGAAGAGCAGATGGAAACCTCGGGTTTTTAAGTTAAAAGCGAATCAGCTGGGATCGTGTCACTGTTGTATGCACGGAAATATAGAATATATACTTTTAATAGATGGGAACAAACTATGATGTTTATGTTTATGTGTCTATTTGGTATGTTCTGCTGGACATGTTATGTTAGTTGAGAGTGCATCTGAATCCCACCACAAGCATGGGTGAACTAAACCGGTCTCCCACKCGTGCCTGTAAACATCACTAAAAATCATTATGATTAGGAGTATCAGACTGGAAAGAACTTCTTGGTTATTTCCTGTCTAAACCAAATCCTACCTTTTTCCCAAGGTATTGATGCRTATCAAAATTAATTTGAATTTTCTTCCTGGTTTGTTTTTTTTTTTAATTATTATAATGCGAATGTGGTTCCAGAACTTTAGTGCTTTTAGAGCCAGAAATGTGATTTSTAACCTCCTCTACCTGTAAATGATGTATTTATTTTTTTGCCAACAGCCGGACTCTGTAGCCTGGAGGGGGTCTCACCAGACCTTCCTACAGCAGCCATCTCRTCGTCGCAATTAGTGCCTCAGAGCCAGGCAACCTGCGGCAGCTCCCGCGGCAGTAGGAAGGGCCACCTGACGGTCACCTTCCCTTGGTTGATCCCTTGCCTTGGGTAAGAGGATCCAGATTGCTCAAAGRCTTTCAGCGTGACCACAGAAAGCCTGATGCAGTCGCAGCGTGGGCTCGGCTCRGGAGGATTTAATTCTCTGGATAAGTCAATGGCAAAATCCTTTAATTTCTGTGAACATGCAGCAATATGTTCCTACGGATACTTGACCTTGGGACCCACAGATAAAGGGATTTTTGTATCTTTTCAAGCGAGGCGCGTTCTTAATTGTTGCATTTAGCAGGAGATTTCTCTTCTTTATTCCCTTTTCTTCTAACACATCTCTCCGTTGTCTCATTTCTTTTTGTTTTTCATTTTTTCCTTCAAACTATTCTTTTCTTCCTTCCTAACTTTGTCCTACACCTTTCCTTAATGCTACCCCAGATCTTTTTCCTTCTCCCACTGTTATGAATCCTCAAGGGCCGCAAGAATTTTCCATTTTCCTGCCCTAAACTCTTCGTATATCTCTCCCCACCTCGTTACAATAAAATAATTCTTCCATTTCGCTGTCACCTCAATTTAGCTCTCTCACCCTCCACTCCCTCTTTTTCCCCTGGTTTAAAGACCGACCAGCATTTCCTGAATTGGAAAAGCCACAATAATATTTTTTCCATTGAAAATACCACAAGTACAGTATTTCCATTGAACATACCACAAGAACAGTGTTTCCATTGAACATACCACAAGGACGGTGCTTTTGAGGTATCTAAATGCTGAGATGAACTCATAATGTTCATCTTGGACTCATTAAACCAAAGCCCCTTCTCTTCTCCAAAAAAATTTCCTCAGACAGAGAAAGAATTTTTATTCACAGGTTTCAAAAAAGAAAAAAAATACAATAAAAACAAGACCTAGACAGAGCCAGGACAATTTTGCACTTGCTTTGTGAGTAAAATATAAATAGGTTTTAGCAAGTTAAAAAAAAATCCATTAAAAATGCTCAGAGTGGTTGAACAGCTGGAAAAGCAACTTTTTTTGATAACATTTAAAGCTGCTTAGCAGCTGGGGAAAAAATCGCCTGTAAAAACACTTAACATTTACAGCCACTCAGTGGCTGGAAAAGCAACTTGTTATAAAATTGATTTAACATTTCAGTGGCTGGAAAAGACATACACACACACATACATATAACTGCAGTGTTTTACATAGCTATTTATGGGTATTTAGGCACAGATAACGCTATAAATAGATAAGCTTGGCATTCCRGCTGATGCCATTGTGGCAGAGAATAATTTCCATTCAGAGCGTTCACCATTTTATTTTATTTTCTGGGAATTTAAAACTAAGCCATTTAAATTCCCATCAGTCTGAAGTCTGGCATGCCTGGATGCTCAGCCATCCCACCCAGCCCCCAGGAACACCTTAAATCATTTTAGTTACAGAGCACTTTGTGAAATAATAACTGCGTTCTCTATCTGATCAGCTCACATGAAAGGCTGACTGAGGCAGCAGAGCCCGAACTGTTTTACAAATAATATTTGTAAGCAAGGGTGCTGGACTGGATCGTCTCCACCGGCTCACCTGATCCGACAGGAGCTATGTGCTGCCTTTGTGTCGCAGCCCCCACAGCCCACAGAAGCCTTACATCCCCAGAAGTGGCAAGAACGATAGCCGATTATTAAAAAAGTGACGTGAAAAGCACCGTGTAAGTAGTAAYTAAGCATCTTTGTTTCTCTCTGAGATTAGAGTTCTTTAAAATGCCGTTTTAAAGGGTGAGTCACGTAATAAGCCCTAGAGCAGCGTCGGGCGGTTGTGCCCTCGCCCCCGGARCGCCCCGCACGGCTTCGGGTCCCCGGTCCGGCTGTGCGGCACGGAGGCGATGCCCGGGCAGGGCCCGTGCTCGGCCCCCCTCAAAGCCCCTGGAACCGGCACCAAGGCTGTTGCCTCAAGGTGAACAACGCTGACAGAGCCTGTAAACCATGGAACACTTTCATGTGTGAGAACCTTGATGCGTGTGGGCATACATTGGGAATAATTGCTATATTAACTTACTGTAATAATGTAATAGATCTGTTTGCAGCACAGGAACTTAATTCTTCCCTGGAAACAGTCATTCCCATTTTCCCCGGCCCCCGGCGAAGCGGCAGGGCTTTCTGTCGCTCTCCCTCGGACTTCACCTCCATCTGACATTTCTGTTTCATTTTGCCAAGTGCGTCCCTATGACAAAATTAACCGGACGCATCCGTCATGCTTGAGAGATGTCATAAAACCRTAGAGGCAGTTATTGCGCTGTTACAACAAATCTCTGCAGTGAAACATTTCATGCCATGCATGTTTTGCTGGCGGGGGGCAGTCCYGGCAAACCAAGGACCCCTGTAAAACTGAGTGATCCAGCCTCGCTCCCCAAGGGCCGACCACAAGCTGGTGGTGAGCCCCTTGGGAAGAGAACAGTGTCTCCTGGAGCAAATGCAGCTAATTACRTTTTATGTCCAAGCGAGGATGTCCTGGCTGGGTGGATTATGGCTGAGGCTGTGTAACCCATTGCTCCGTAGCCAGTAAAGAGGGAAGGGTAAAGGTTGCCGTGATGGGGTGTCATTTCCCAAAAACAACTGACAGTCCAAAGCTACTTCTAAAGAGTAGAGCCCAAAGTGCTGCTTAGCTGGGTGTGATGCCAGCTTTCGGCGCTAAGATGAGAAACTGGATGTCTTACCTCTGCCGGTAACTCTGCAGATAATGAGGCAATGTTCTCAAAGTATCTGAGGCAGGGATCTTTTAAGTGTAATACTTGTGAAAGTGAAAAAATAATAATTACCTATGAATATGTGAAGACGTATATTCCTCAAGGACAGACAGGAATTGTTTAGTGTCGTCCAGGTGAAGGGAGGAGGTGCAAAAAGAAGTTTTTAAGAAGAGTTTTCCTGCCAGGGAGAGCTATTAGGCACTGGAATTATTTCCTCAATGAAAGCAGAGGAAGGCGATTCCTTCAGACATTTAATAATAGATTGGGCAAAGAATTAGGAAATATAAAGAAGCAGCCTGTACTGGCAGGTAATTGAGCTAATCAGAACTAGTAGGACTTACATTTTTATTTTTCTTAGGATCATTTAAAGTCAGCTGCAATAGATATTTCATTAATTTACAGTCTTTTTCATTGCAGTCCAATACCCAGGAGTAAGGCAGAACAGCTCAGTATTAAAAAAAAACCCACAAAACCAGTAACTGCTGAGAACACTAGGACGATGCAGTGCCAGCGAGGCGAGATTTCATGGGCATGCATAAAATACACAAGCAAGTTCGCAAGCAGGCCACAAAAGCCAATGTGGAAGAGAAGGGGTAGAAGGAGCCAAGGTTTGATCTGGAAAATAAAAAGGGAAAAGCAAGGATGAAGAACCAGGGGATTGGATGAGATGGGATGGGATGGGAGGGGGTCCTGGAGAGGACTCTGTCTTGGCAACAGCCATGGAAAATAAAAGTACGGAATCAAAAACTGCTTTAAGAACAGCCCGTGATCAAATACCAGACTGGCTAATTTGTATTTCAGGGGCTAGAGGAGAGGGTGCTAGCTGCAGTCTCTGTACCTTGCAACACATTTTGTGTTCCTGGACACACAGCAAGTACTAAATCACGGGCATCCGGCTCAGACTTGCACTGGGGTGTAAAGGCTGAGCAGCATCAGACTGAGTAACTAAATTTGGGGAAAGGCAGAAACTTCAGAGCACTGTGGTGTCTGGATTATCCATAGGATGCCTAAGCCAGGTACTTTTTTTCCTCTCACTGTTCACCCTGAACAGCATGGTGGGTGCCAGCTTTTATTCTTTCATCCTTTCTCCCTGATGTGCATTTTCAAAATAAGATTTAGAACATGCTGTAATGATTCCACATGGGATCATTAACCAGTTATGTACATTGCTGGGCATGGTACCGTGATGTCCAGGGTGCTGAGGTCAGGAGGGGACATAGCCTGGGGCATCCCATCAGCTCCTTGAGTGACTGGCAAGTGATGCCGAGTGCATCCGTAATACTTACCAGCAGAACCC
Organism: Oceanodroma leucorhoa; assembly: GCA_030449065.1. Lineage (NCBI taxonomy): Eukaryota > Metazoa > Chordata > Aves > Procellariiformes > Oceanodroma > Oceanodroma leucorhoa. The sequence continues at coordinate 4,941,581 of JASVER010000025.1, read as the reverse complement.
CATCTTCCTGCTTTCCCAGACTAGGTCTCTCCTGCATCTGGGGGGAAAAGGTTTGTTCCTAAAACAAAGCTGAGAAGAAAGAAGGAAACAGAAAATCCTGAAATGATGTCCTCACCCATAAATTCCGTCAGAGCTGAGTAAATGCAAATGAAGTTTATTGCCTTTTTGACAACATRATGGCATTTCAGATTATCTCTAGGTCTGGTTCAGCAATCCATACCCTTTATGAATAATAATTACACCCAGTTGTGATTCCACAAAGGCCATACGTGCTTATCAGTATATGGAAAGGTTGCAGAGATGTCAGAGCCAGATTTTTATTTACTTGTTGACCGTAATGGGTGGAGAGGCACAGTCTAACGCACTTGTTCTGGTTTAATAGCCATTTACTCCACAAGAATCATCACTTGGTTGCGCTATTATCATTAAGCCTGAGTAACGATATCAGAATCTGGCCCTGCACTTCTAGTTATTCTGTTGTCTTCTTAGAGGTGATGTGGTTAGAGCAGCTTTTGTCTTCTTAGAGGTGATTTGGTTAGAGAAGCTTTTCTCTTCTCGTCTCCTTGAGAGAAGAGGTGTCAAATAGGGAAGAAAGGGGAATGTTACGTGAATTAATGCTTCCTCCTGAGGTATCTGCACAGGCTGCAGTATAATTAGACCCAAGGAAAAAGAGACCATGAAGGAAAAGAAAGCTGAATCTCTGAATTTGGATCATTGCACTGGGAATAGAAAAGACTTACTTTATGGAAAAGTCACTAACTTCATGCTGTACTGTACAACTCTAATTTATACTCCATTAGAAGCTGATATCACCATTAGATTTAAATTATAGCTATATTAACATCCATCAGCAAGTTGGCCTAGAAGCTTATTTATTTAAGAACATAAGTGGTCTGAGTAAAAGGCTTATTTCAGATGCCAAAAACAAAAACAAAAACAAGTACAATGGGTTTTGGATCTAGACAATGGTTGGGAACCGTATTGGCAGCCATCAAGTTAGAATATTTGATCTTCACAGCTTGACGTCAAGAATGGCTTTTAAATCTCCTGGCTGGTAAATATATCTGGCTCATGTGTTGTTTAACATTTGAGGCGCTTATAGATATTGTGGTTACAAAGTTGATCAAACATGCAAGACATTATTTGTAGGAAAAACATTTACCTTACTGGAGAGACTTGACATATATAGAAGGCTCAAATGATTTCCTGTCTGCTTTAATGCATGAAGTGAAGCAAAATTTGCTTTGAGAATCAAAAAAACCAGTTCTTCAGATGCATACTGCTGCGTCTGGTGTGGCTTGTGAATGCCTATAGGTAAGTTCAGCACCATTTTCTTCTGTGAGATAAAACTTGCTCAAAAAGTTAGAAAACTTTTACATTGTAAAGCAAAAAAGAAAATTATCAGAGATTTGAGAACTGAATGTGAAAATTGTGGTTATCGTTTCAGTTCTCTTGTTCCTCTGTCAATAGAAAAATAAAAAAAAGAGAGGGAGAAGGATTGGAAAGGTAGGGAAAAGAGGGAAGGAGAAGAGTAAAAAAGAGAAATAAACCAGACTTTTTTAACATCTTAGTTGAAAAATGTACTCAAGATTTTCCATTAGAATGTCTGGGAGGAAAAGAAGGGTCCTGTTCAGAGGAGGTGGTTTGAAGTGAAACCCCCATGAAGAGGGTTTCATGGAACGAGATCAGATCCTGTGTTCCGGTGGGCCACCATGCAGGGTCTGCCTCTCCAGCTGCATTGCTGCCTTCATCTAGGTGACACTTCACCCAGGTGGAGGAACCAATATTTTAAAATAGTTTCTGYTGCCTCGGCACAGCGGTGTGAGGCAAAGACTGAAAACTGCAGCAGTAATTAAGGAAAATGGCAGCGGATTAAAAGAAATGAGGGAAGGGAAAAGGACCGATTCTCATCCTGAAAGCTACTGAAGCAAAAAGGAGCAGCATCCGCGGCGTGCATCTTCCCTTCCAGGCGAAGGGGAGCACAGCAGCCTCCCAGCTCCTTCCGTTTCCATCCGCCGCTGTGCGCTGTGGTGTGAGACCCTTCTCCTGTGGCCGGTGAGATGCCTTCAGGCTTGTCTGGCAGTGTCCTAAGGTGAGTATAGATGGTATAACCGAAAATCCCACGTACTCCTGATGAAGCTGAGCCSCTGTGTTTGCTACCCCTCTGGACATAAGTAAGTAAGTAAGAACCATTCTGTAGGTTCTCTAGTAAGAACCATTCAGTTGCCAACGGGAAAATGTTACTTTTTGCCTCCAGACTTTTCACTTTTTCAATTCCTTCTATTCTTCAAGAGAAAAGAGAGGTCTGACTGTACGGCGAGAGGGAGGCAGGCTTGTGTGGGTTCAGCTCTGCACTGACGTTGCTGTTCTGAATCATAACTGAGATAAAGATTATCTTTCCACTCAGCTTAAAAATACTCAAAAGCCTTTTCCTGGAAGTAGTTTATTTTGAAGTGAACCAGTGCAATTTGTGCATGGCTGCCATTACTCTTGAGTACTGCGGATATAAKCTCTTAATAAGCCGCTCAGAGTATTTTTGCAAGAGCTGTGTGGAGATAGGTAAGCCAGGTGCAGGGCGAGATGCTGTCGCTGTCTCCGCTGAAGGATGCTCTGCAGGGTTCAACCATCTGTAAACCCCAGAGAGACATGAGGAAACTCCCAACAGTGGGAAAAGCATCAGCTGGCACTCACGCTTGTATTAGACATCAAAGAATCCAGCAGGCTAAAAACCCATTGAAAACCAGACTTCTCAGGAGCAACTTTCATTTCTAACTTTCAAAAAGTGTTGAATTTATGTGGGAACTGCAGCTTGCTTTGTTTTGAAGGTTGGTTTCCAGCAGATGGGTGTGTGAGCCCTACRGACTCAGAAGCAAGAAAGCAAATAAAAAGCACCAATTTTGATATGTTTTTACTAAAAATAATAATGTTTTTTCAGCCAATCCTGGGAGTTTTGGGCATTGACTCATGACTTCTGAATGCTTCGGACAGACAKTAACAGAGACTATCCAGTAAGGGAACCAGAATATTACCGCATGAGCTGAATAACTAATGAGCGGCACTTAAATTGCAAAGGTCTTGCATACCAGGAGCTATTGCTGAAAAAATTTATGARCAATTTTGAATAACAAATTCATTTGAGAATCTGACAATTTGTAGACAACCGTCGAACAAAAAAGTTCCAAAGCCTAAGTCCAAAGTCTCAGGATCAGCAAAGGATATGTACAAAATTCTCTTTCATGTTATTATTGGACTGGGCCAGACGTCCAGACACACCGAGTTACTCAAGCTCGCTGTCAGCTACACAATAAATTTATATGGAATTTCAGTGCTATCTCAGAGGGGCAATATTGGCTTAAGGTGTTTCCATTTCAGAACCTTGTCCCATGGCAGACTGGTATTTTTTTGCCCCGTTTTGCCTAGTGTTGAGCTTTCTGAATGACTTTAGCATCACAAATTTTTATTGGCCACATATTCCTCTCCCAGACCGCTCCAGCTCCACATTACTGCAATCCAGTGCCTGCCAGTCAGACTTAACACCAGTCTGCTGTCAGTGGATGCTACTGTGCTATTTATAAACCCTTTGCTACATACAGGTATTTATGGCACTGGCTAGGGTCAGGAAGAACAAAAAAAAAAAAAGAAAAAAGAAAAAAGTTCACTCCATTTTTATTAGTCAAGTTCACAGCCAACCATATGGCCACAAACTGGAAGCCGCCAGCTCAGACAACTGGAACAACATCACKTTCTGAATCCTGCAAAAGCCATTATATTGTATTATATATGTGGAGAGATATATATATCTTAAGGGAGCGGTGTCAGATATTCAATAAATAATAACAAGTTCCTCCCTGAGACCCCTGTGTCACTCTTGTACCTGATCCCTAGTAATAACAGAAGGTCCTTCGTTTTATGGACACACGTGCCTCCCGAGGAGGTACTGCAGTCCCGCTGCCACTTCTCTCCCGTTAGGCTCTTACCCAGAAAAATAGGTTTCTTTGCTGAAATAAATCATGGTGATGAAGATACAGACACGGTCCTGAGTGAAAGAGGAAGAACACGCAGCTGTGCCTGCAAGTGCTAATGGAGRGGATAGAGTCCCCTAAGTCCCCTGCTAACCACGCAATATATTCTGCAGATGATTTCATGTAGTCTTTTGCTCGTTGGGTTTTTTTTTTTCCCTGTGGACAGTTCTTTAAGGCAATTTGAAAAAAAAAAAAAAAAGTTTTCTTTTAGATTTGTCATGACAGAGGATTTAGCCACCCGCACARAAGGTATTGTGCGAAATCGAGAGGAGCTCGGATGTTTTGAGCAGAGTAGCTTGTGTCACACATCCCAGCAAGCTGCGCATCTCCTGAGGGTACCTGTCCTACGTCCTCYGGTGGAACACAACACGGTGGTGCCCAGCAAGCGCTGATGAAGTGTATCTGTGCGTTCGGCTTGGTGGAGACCCTAGCTCACGTCCCAAAGGGGTGATAGCCATATTGGTGTCATTCCAGTAACCTTTGCCTCTTAGCACATCTCATCAGCTCAGGCGTACCAGGATGCCGATAAACRTACTTCTACCAGGGCTGCACTTGTCGGTCTTGCTCTCGGGTCTGTGCCCTGCTCTCTGCTGAGCACAGAGGCCTGGAGGCAATCCTGCACTCAAGGGCTGGCACTGRTGTGGCCTCTTCTTGTGGCTTTCACAAGGTCGTTCGCGTTCTTTTTTGCATCAGTTTCCCTATCTGTAAGATAAAGGTTCCTAATACCTCTCTACCTCGGAAGCTTGTGTGTAGGTTTAATTAATAATCCGCAGTCTCTGTGGGAGCAACAAAGAGGCGGAAGGGCTGGGGGAGGGAGAAGCTGGGTAACAGTCGTAGGAAACACATGGTCGCAGAGCTGAGCCGCGCGCAGAAATTCCCATCGGGGAACAATGCTGCGCCAGCTGGGAGGCGGCGAAGGTGACCTCAGGGCTTCGCCTCTCCATTGCCGCGAGCCCATTGTTCTATTGTGTCCTTTGCAGGGAGTTCAAGGGGATAAACAGCATTTTCCAACCSAGCTTAGCCTCCGGGATGGCTTTCTTCCCTTCTGGCTTTATTTGAGCAAAGAAATCAAGTATCGATGCACTCCACACCTGCCGGGGTGTGGGTTCAGCATGTGGTTTTGTGGAGGTACTTATAGAGTCTGTCCCAAAGTGTCCTGCTGTCCTGGGCTGGAGRCTGGAAGGAGACAGTAGTGAGCACACCCAGGAGTCCAGTGAAATGAAGGATGATGTTCCCAAAGGCTCCCCAGTGATCTTCAGCCCCAACACTCACAAGCAGTCAAGGCATCTCGTATGATGGAGGGTGCAGCATCCTCCTCTGCACCACAGCCATGGCTGAAGGCACCCTCAGAGCCGTGCTGCTGGTGGGAACGAGCCCAGGGCCGGTGAGGAACCATTGTGGTCCTTCCCTACTGATGTCCGGAGCAATTCATCCCTCCACAGCCCAGTCCCAAGGGAACGGTGATGTTCAGAGGACTGGCCAATGCTGCATCACAGGGGGCTGGAAGGAGCAGCCACCACACCGAAGCAGGGCTAACTTCATGTTCTAAATTAGACATTAAAATTAAAATTAAATGAGTTGTGTGCATTAAGAGCTTCAACTCCTTAGGTTCCCTAAACAGCTCAGCAAAGTAGGTGCCTGAAGGGGTAGCTGAATTAAAAGCCCAGCATGAGCAGGTGTCGTGCAACTGCCTTAAGAAACATCGCYGAGACAAAGCACAGCTCAGCTAGCAGTTGCCTTCACTTTTCCACGTTATACCCATGCTTCCTCAAGAAGTAAAATGGCCATTCTCTCATTTCCAATCAGGCATGATTAGCACACCTTTCTCCCTGTCAGCGTGTCCCCCGGTCAGCTGCGCTGTTTGGATTCGGTGGTTTCTGCAGTCATACCCTGAGGTCTCTTCCCAGTCTGTGGCTGTGTTAAATCTCTTTGCCTTCATCACACCCGGGGGTCTCAGAAACCCTCCCTGYAACATCTCCGTATTGCTGGAGGAAGGAGGTGGCAGATTGGCAAATCTAATATTTTGTAAAATAAAACCATATAAATTCCAGCTGTTGCCACAGGATCAGTCTGGCAGAAGGAGATGTGTTGTGCTGCCCGGGACCTATTTGATTTCAGCGTGAAAGTACGCCATTTTTAAATCAGAAGGCAAACCTATTGTTATCCCAAGTTCCTTAAATGTACTTGAGCTTTTAATCACCTTGCAGTCTGTTATTTTAGTACCTCCTTTTCTGCTGACTTTTCAGAGCTGCAGAACCTTAAAGCACTGCAGGAACCTGGTGCAGAGGAGTCCTTTGCCACCCACGGCGAGAGCAGCCCGGTCCCTTTCCCGTGTGAAGCATCTTATTTGCGGTGAGAGGTCTGAACTGCGGCCAAAGCACGGGGCATGGCCAGGGGCTGCAGAGTCATGGAGAGGAGAAGATGCACGGGGGAGAAGTCACCAGGATTCGGTGACAGCAGAGATTGCGAGGACCTGAACCCGGAGCCATCCTGCAGGACCCAGCGGGCTTATTTTAAATGTGTTATTTATCCCTGCTCCCTGTGTTATTTATTCCTAGCCCATAAATATGAATTTTATGGAGACCTCCTTGGTGGAGTGGAACAAGAGACAATTTGGTAATTGAGAATGATAAGGAGGGGGAGAAAAATATGGATATGAAAAGGACCATGTCTCCTAAAAGAAAGGCAAGAGAGGAAGCTGGGAAGCACGAAAGGAAAGCCATCAGCAAGGAGGGAGAGTGGAAGGGGGGAGGCCCTGCGGCGCGGAAGCGAGTGGAAGGAGAAAATGGGAGCTCGGCGGCACGGCGTTAGTTGAGCCTTTCTAAGCAAAGGTTCTGCCAGCCAAAACAGCGGCAAGTCTGAAATTGGTTAGGGTTTGTTTATTTATTCATACCACAGGATGTAAACTAATATAGTTAAATTCCCCTGGGAAAATAAAGCTGACTTTTTCTTTTTTTTTTTTGGTRAGTTTAAGAATACATTCATCCTTCTTTCCCGTCTTTCATGGAGTTTAAAAGGCTTCAAAGCACCCAGAAAGATTTGCTACTGAATTCCTGCTTCTGCAGGGACGCGAAACAGTCGTCACATGGAAGAGCAAGTGGTCGGGACCTTTGGTATCCAGATGTAAGACGTCTTCCTATGATGCCTCATGTTCAGGAATGACTTTTTGACTCTGAACCACTATATTTACAGATTTGCTGGGCAGTAGATGTGACTGATATTTATTTGAAATTAATCCCCCTGTGCGGGAGGCTCTACGCTCTCAGGTCGAAATGTGTTTTTAGTAGGAGTTAATTGGAGAATGAGTATTTGCTTTCAGCTCAGGTTTTGCTTCCTTGGCTTCAGTTTGTAAGTGTTGAAGGTTTCACCTTCCCAATGTAAAAATAAAATTAAAACAACGCGATCCTAAATTGCTCGCTTAGAATAATCTGAATGGAGCTTTATATAAAACACAAATATTTCAGGAGAAAAAAACAGAACCTGCAGCTGAAAAACAAGGTCTGCGGGGTTGCGGAGGATAAGCACCCTGCCATGCCGGGCATTCCTCTGGCGCTGCATTCCCAAGCAAAAGAAAAAGTAAAAAAGACGTTTAATTGACCGAAGTCCTGATTGTCTTTTCAGACACCCTTCTTGATGTGGTTAGAGATTGGAACCCTTTTGGAAAGCAACTTGACATTTCATAGCTTAGATATTTCCTCCATTGCTTTTGACTTTCAGGCCTCAATTATTTCCACCAGGAGAGCGTTTGCCAAGCTGATGAAATTGGAAACAGAGTGGATGTTATAAAATACAGGTAGCTCCGGCCGCTGTGCGTGATGCTGCCTCATGTGTTTTTTTCATTTTACTTCTCCCGACTCCCTTTAAAGGCTGGAGCACGGCGCGGGCTGCGCTTCGCAGGAGCGGCTCCGCTCGCGGAGCTCCACCAGCCTGCGCCTGTGCCTGCACATGTGTGTCCAGGTATCGGTTTTAGCTTGGTTTCTAATCTGGAAAATTTCTTATAGTTTTTGCAGGGACAAATTATTCTTCCCGGTTGCGGAGGGAAAAGAGGGAAACCATTCTTGTCCCTCAACAGGTTTTGATGGAAATTATGTTCCTGTGCCAAATGATCACTGAAAACATTTTTAAAGAACATTTATGGGGAAAATGTTGCAATTCTCTGGCTTTTTGTGCCCTGTTTAACTTTTCGTGGGGATGGAAACTGGTAAACTTTCAATTCCTTGCAGCCATCCTGTTTTACAGCTTAGAAAAACACCTCTTCCAGGGGCTTTGCTATCATACCTACGTGACACAACTGCACTAATACGTCTGGAGCTGCTGGAGCTCAACGCATCCGAAAATTTGGCCCAGGTAGTGATGCTTAAATATGATGAACTCTAAATTTACACTCTCAGGGGATCTTTRCATCTACTAGTGCTGAGTGAGGCACTGGCTGGGACTGAGGCAGCCAAGGAATCGTCTGGACACAAGGAAAAACCAGCTGAATCCTCTGTGCTAACCCTCAGAACAGGAGGTGATGTAGGATCCACTTCTCGGAGCAGCAGCACTTCTCTGTGCTGTCCCCATCCCCAAACCGGTCCTGCAAAGTGGCCTTAACCAAATAAAAGATTTGGCTCTGAATACATTGGAGTTGACATTCAAAAAGCCGGCTGCGTTGAACGATTGCATGGTTCCCACCAGGAGCCCACTCCCGGGGCAGGAGTGGGATGGAGGCATCTGGGGGCAACGCTCATCCCACCACCGCTCGCCTGGGGGTTCGAGAGCTCCTGTTACTGCACAAGGCTGCGGACGCGATCCAAGATTATGTCGTCTGGAATAATAAGATGCAGATGCCCTGAAGCAACGGTGATTTGTTTAGACCTGGCGGAGCTGATTACAGGATTGATGGTCCCACAGAGGAGCAATATCTGTCCTCTCTTCTGGGAGACACCAATCAAAGATATAAGGAGCAGTTTGTCTCTGCCAACACTTGAAGCTTGAGGATGTTTCCGTAGGAAGTAGCAGTGGTAAAACATCCTCTGTAGCATGTAAACAAATTTTCGCTATTCAGTATGAAAAAAAAAAAAAAAAAAGAGAGCTGTGTAAACATCTCGGAGTTGCCCTTGCTTGTCTTTCACTCCCGAGCCGTGGAGCAGAAGGCTCCGCTCAGGAGCCAGTACATACTGTAACTTCCTTCTGATCTGTGATCCAGCACAAATACAAAACCAAATCATATTTCCACATAATCAATCCATGTTCTTAGAGAGGAAAAGAGACCTTAACAGCTGACTAGGAGACCTTGGAGTATAATAGAGCTGTCTAAATGCACAGGTGTGCCAAAATACTTCACCAACAGTGTGTGAGAAAGTATTCACATTGTTCCCAAACCATGGGAAAAACATACCCTGTTCCCCTTTCTGAAATGTGCCATTCATAAGGCTCTGAATATTCTGCTCGGTGCGGGAACGTGCGTTGTCTCCTCGCAACCATCCCTGCTTCGGGGGCTGGTGATAAACTTTCGCTAGCTTCCGTGCATTGTGCTGCTCCCAGCCAAGCTGGAGAGACCGCGCTGGTGTCCTTGTCCTGCTCGGACGGGGAATTAAGACCGCGCTGACAGCAGCATTGTGCTCTTTCTTTTGGGCTGACTTATATCAGGAAAAATATTAAAGGAAGAGGGKTTTTTTTTGACGCTGTTGAATTCTCGCTGCCCGTTTCCCACGTGGATGCTCTGATGCGTGGTGTTTCCTGCAGCGATCCTGAGCATCCAGAGTTACAGAGYGAATGAAGATCGCTAGATGGTGAGAGAGGGAAATGAGAAAGACCAGAATAAACTCTGATGATAGGAAACTTGGATGTTGTGGCYGCATTTAAATGAACAACATAGTAAGGGAAACAGAGAAGTGACTGCGGAGAAGAATGACAGATACTTATTGCTTAATCGTAGTGAAGTGCTTTTACATTTTTGGCTAACGTGAGAGTGTATCTACAATTTCCACTTGCAATGTTTTGGAGATACAAGTACCTTTCCTTTTCATCGAGAAAAGGTCTGTGCAATTTTTTGATTAAAAGTACCTTATAAAATAACAACAACTGAGAAGCAAAACATGTTTTTGCTTTCAGAATTTCTGTTAAAAATCACTTAATTTTGACATTTCAACTGCACTATGGGATCAGCAGCTCATGACCATCTCTCCTTCCTCTGTGCAGAGGATATCAGAGATAGTAGCGATGAGATTCCACTTCTGAGTCATCCCCAGATATCCAGGACCTCTCTGAAACTCTGAGATGTGCCATTCTTAGTAAGAAAAACATGTTTAGAGCAAAAGAAATTGAAGTGGCGTTTGAATTTGAACGTGCACGCTGCCTCGGTCTTGTTTAAAGAAGTTTTATGACTTCAGATCAATTCATTGACAGCTTCCAGCTCCTGAACTTTCCCATAAGGGAAGCAAGGATGCACCRGACAGGAAAAAAATGTGGAGTTTTCACAATCCAGCTCAAGAATCGCTAACGTGGCATCCGAGCATCACTAGACCACCCAGCAGAACAGATGCGAAATGCGTTAMGTCTGAGCTCATGGCCGTTTTCTGTGGCATTAGTCGATCACGGTCGAGCTCTCGCACCAGCTCGAGGGCAGCGGCAGGAGGCCAGGCAATACCCGCGGCGGTGACGGGGACGGATCCGGCGCAGAACCGACGCGGAGAGCGAGCGGCGGGCGGGCGGCGCGGCACGTCACGCGTTTTGATCTACTGCTGCGAGTTCTCACAGCAGATTTGTCGCAACCCGAGCCCCAGGTGAAGCCATCAGAAAAGTGGCTCTCCCTTCCTGGATGAGGAAAGGCATCTCCCAACACTTAGCAGCCAGTCTGGTCTGACTCRAATTTAATCATTCAGATATTGAAGCCACAATGAGTTCCAGCCTAGGYAGAGTTCATCGGAGGTTCAGGACGCTCAAGTCATGAATTAATTCCCACCAACACCAGAACTTCCTTAATTTTACAGACATTGGAAAAATACTGTAGTAAATAAAACCTGGGTATGAATAAGAGTCCTTTTTGTAGAGCRGTGGGCGTGTTTGGTTGCTGGAGCGGTTAGTGGCATTACTTACAGCTGATTGAAGCTGTGTTTTTATATTACAGTAGTGTTTTCCAGACACCGTGTTTTCCATTCCAAAACAGCAATTATTTTACTATTGATCATTCATTTCCAGTGATCTAATTGGAAATGTATAATGATACAGCAGCCTGTATTTTCAAACAGAAATCACTAATTTTGGTTGTTAGTTTTCAGACAACCGTCATAAAAGTCTGCAGCGGAACCAGCTGTTTCCAGGGGCCTGATCGCTCACCCTTGAAAATTAGTTGACCGTGGTAATCACCATCATAGCGGTTTCTTAAAATCCAGCCTGATGTGGGTGGTGTTGAGAGACTTAGAGATGCTCTGGAGCACGTGGCTGGAGGTGGGCACCAACCTCTCCTCGCCTTTAGCCCCCCGAGAACCCTGATGCTTGCCTTAGGAAAGGTTTTTTTATTGCAAGGACAATTCTGGCAAACACTAGGGACAACTGCAAGCAAAGGGACGAGTYCCCCCGGAGCAGAGCTCAAGCCCCACGGCTTTGCAGACCCAAAAGCGTCCAACACCAGCTACCCCGTAGGTCATTCCCCCTGGGGAAGGCACCACGAGTGACACTTCCACCCGCTGAAGTGGGTAGCAGGACAGCCGGCGTTTATCGGCTTCCCTTCCCGGCGGGAGCAGCAGTGCGGCAGGCGGGGGGATGGGCACCAAACACCACCCCCCCGGCACCACCGCCAAAACCAGGGAAGCGGTTTGTCACCACGGCCCTGCTCTCGGCTGCGGGGCTGGCGTGGSGATTGCGCAACGAGCCTTTTAAAAATAAAGCGTCTTTAAAAATACTCTTTTTTTTTTCTTACATTATGAGAGGCTAAGTGAAAGCAGCAATTTTTTTGTTTTATTTTGTTTTAAACCAATGAAAGTTAATGTTTATAGCAGTCTAGGAGCTGGAAACCCAACTTAAGAAACACTTAATGTTTAGATCTACTTAGTGGTTGGAAAAAACAACTTTTTAAATGCTCCAGCAAGTGGAAACAGCCACCCCTTGTAAACAAACCTTTAGCATTAAGATATTTCTTAGCAGCGGAAAACCTTAACTGCATGGAGACATATTTCTGAGACATTTCGAAGTGATCATAGGCTGCCGGCATAACCACGTTCTGTCAGCAGAGACGTCAATGATCAATGGAGATGAAAGAAAAAAGAGTTTCCATACAGGATGCTTGCTGAATGTTTGTTTCACAATAATTTACTGTATTACACACATAATTCATATCCATATCAGGATCCAGTTCAACACTGCGTTACTCTAGTTTTGCGTTTGAGGGTCAGTGAAGTTAAACCAACACAAACAGCAAGGAGCCGGGCACCAGAATAAAAAATATTGGTTGTTTTCTGCAAGTACAGTAAAATTTCCCAGCCGTAAGATAAGCCTGCCAGATACTTTAGTGGTGACCTTGAAAAAATAATATGACAACCTGCTCAGTCGGTGTTTTGCCTCCAAAACCTCATTTCAACCCTGGTCATGTGCTTTGTAGCTGCTTGCCCTGACCGTGGGTTGAAGTGTCCCTGAGGTGAGCTATGTATGGGAATTTTTTTTTCCCAAAGAAACAGTGGAAGTCCCATCACGAGACAATTAAATGCATCCGACTCGCTGTTGGCAGGGAAGTGGCAGGGATGAACTCATAGGTCTTTTCCATCCTTTGTGCTTTAAACCTGCTGCCTGGATGGGTCATTGCACGTACCCACCGCTGCGGCCCCTTCCTCGGGGCATCCACCAGCGCATCACTGGTGACCCGCTGGGATGTGACGGCAGCCGGGGCCACCCTCCTGCTGTCCCCCCCCCCGAGCAGCGTGCCACCACCGTGCCGCGCACCGTCAGTGCGAGCCCAGGGGGTTGCGTGTCCCCTTCTCCCGCTGCGGAGGGAAAAGTGGCCAAGGACTGGGAAAACACCCCAGTGCGGTGGGAAACTTCGTCCAGCCCCAGCTCACAAGCAGGCGGGCTGGGAGGAGGTGGGATTTAGGAAATGCTGTTTCACTAACGAAGGGGTCGAGCGTCCTGCAGCAGCGGGGCCGCGGGGGCGAGATGCCCACGTACCCCTCACCCAAATTCGGGTACCCCTGTGCCGCCTGGCCCCGGCTTGCGGGGAGCAGCCGCCTGGCGCTCGTTGGGGCTGGGAGCAAAAGCCGACGTCCGCCACGCTCCTCCTGCTGGGTCATTTCCTTCGAAACAATTGGGAGCTTTGATCCCGTTATGTGAGCGAAAACCTGCCGCTGTTCTCACTGTGCGCCCTCGGCGGGGCTAAAAAAAACCTCGCGCTGCAACCAACAATGCGCGCGGCAGAGCCACGCTGCCGCTGACTAAGCCTCTGTCCCGAGGTTAGGTAATTTCCTCGCATAAATCTCTTTTCAAGAAGGATTTTAAACAGACTTTAACTAGTACCAGACTTCTCTCCTCTGGATTTGATCCTGAGGAAATACCTGATAATAAACAAATACCTTGCTGGGATCCTCAGCCTTGCCAGAAATGACAGTTGATTTAAAAATCACTTTTTTTTTTTCCTTCTTTTTTTTTTTCACTTTACCCTTTTTTAGGTTAAAAAAACGCAAACGAAATTGTAACCATACAGGGCTAAGAAGGTGTTGCAGAACAAACAAGCCCCAGCAAGGTTAGCATCTGCAGAGGGATAGCATTTCACTGCCGCCTGTCCATGCTTCCAAAACACCCAAACCCCTACTATATTCTCTACCAAATTTAAGATTTCCATTTGGATTTGGACCAGCATTTATACATTTCCAGTGACCCTATTAAAGACGGTAAGACTCATCAAGCTTCAGCATCACAGTGCTACATCCTGCGGGAAGCTTGGGTACCTAAAAATTGCAGTACAAGTACAGGGCTGTGCACAAAGTTTACTCTTGGCCTCTTCATCCTGATTTTCTAAGAAAATACGGCTGAAAATCAAACTCAAGGGATGCAAAGGACTTTTACATCCATATCAGCTGGGCAGAGTCCTCCGTGCGCGATTACARTTTGTCTCCCTAAATTCCCCCAGCAGTTTCCCATGGAAAAAGCCAAATTTCCTGCTCCAAAGTGCTGTCCCAGCTCACTCCCGTGCTGGCCCCGTTTCAGCGATGGGTTGAGTTGTTATTAGCGCTGTTGTTTGYGTTGCTGTTAACGGTTTGTAAATTCTCAGATTGTGAGACTAAATAAATTTAGGATTATTACCATAATGGCCCAATTTAAGGAAAATCTGTTTATATTTGGCAACCAGCAGGGAACAACTGAGAAAAATAGTGAAAAATACCACGTGCAGTGGATGTGCCCCGCGTTGCAGTCCTTCTCCATCTCCTCRTGGTTGATGTCCCTCAAGGAGGCAAGGAGGGGCATTGCCATAGATAAGAGTCAGTTGTCCACGTGGGTGTGTATCATCTGTGGGATTTTTAAATCCCTAAGGACTTTTCCTGGCTAGCAGCAGCTTTCAGCAAAGCTGTTAAAGCCACCAGCATGGCTATGCCTGTGTCTGTAAGGTGTAAGGAGATTAATGTCTTCTGGTTCCTGCAATCTTTTGGGGACTTTTTGGGTCCCTTTGTTCTGGTGGTACGGGGTAAAGTTTCTTTTTTGTTTTCCATAGCCCAGGTATTTTCTCGGGAGAGGGGGACCATTTTCCAGAGCTCATTTTAGAGTTGCTGAGGTGCATGACCAGGCACCCACTGGGGAAAGCAGAGTCYTGCAAAACAGCCTCCGCTGGGGATTAGCCAAATGGCTCAGCTGGGCTCATCAACTTGTTCTGGGATACCCTGAAATGTGTCATCTGCCGTCATGTCGATCAGCAAGGTACAACTTACATCACTTGCCAGTAACTCAGCCTTCATCTGCAGATCAGAAAAATGTCTAAATCTGTGATTTAATTGTGTCAAATTTTTAGTCTGACTTCCTGTGCTTAACCCTCGGATCACTTCTGGCGTTTCATGTCACGGGCATGTCTGTGTCGATGTCTAAACGATCAAGTTTCATCAAACAAGTGATTTATTATTCTCTAGAAGGGATTAACAAAGGTGTTTAAAACCCTGTGGTTGTATGTACTTTGAGGATTAATGGGATTTTGGAACAGTGATATCACTGGGATTCAATGCAATTTATATGGTGGTAAAAATACATGAAGCTGCAAGGAAGATGTCGACGCGATGGTTGTGACGAGTGGAGGCGTTGGGTCCGTCTGAATCCTGTCTAGAAATGATCCCCCGTGCACACGTCCACAGCCCCAAGGTCACTAACAGGGATGAGGAGTTGGACCCTATTTTGATTTAAAACAAGTTCCCTTTATACCTATCTACCAGTGCCTTCTTGCAAGTTTTTTGCACTTGATGTAAGTGGAAATTCCTCCTTTGCAGGTAAACTTATTATGTGACTTTCATAGATCAAGCCATTATCATTTGACTTGCCTCTGTTAAAAAAGAAAAAAAACAAGATTTTTTTATAACAATTTAACTTCCAACAGTATTTGTGTATTTAAGAGGTTTTCCTGACAGTTCGTAAAATTAAAAGAAGGATCATTTAGAAAAAAAAGGATCAGTAATGTAAGCCCTCATTTGGGACTGTGCCTCAAATTATATCTATTTGATTCTGACTTTCTGCCCAGGTTCCAGTGGAAAYTTTTTTTTTTCCCCATTTAAAAAGCAGATTTATTTCTTTGAAGGCAACCAAACTAGCAGTGTTTTTCTTTCTCTCTCCCTCTTTTTATCCAACTATGTCCACCATCTTTGTTACTGAATTCCCTTTCTCTCCTAATCTAATTTTATGTTTTCTTTCAATAATCAGTTAATATATACGTAAAAGCAGCTGGTGGAGCTTTTGGAGACAAAACAGTAGCTCTGTATCAGCTGTACTTTCGGGGAAGTATTCTTTTGTTTTAAATGATGTTTAGCTACTCACAAGTAAGTACTTCTGACGTGCTGGAAAATGTTGTTAAAGCCAAAGCAGCCGCAGAAAGTGCAGGGAAACCGTGGTGGGAAGCGGGACGGACCCACGGGAAGCGGGGCTGGTGGCTGCTTCAGAGGGGAGCAGAGGTGCTCTGCTTGGGACGAGGATGTGCTTGTGATATTTTAAGTTGATCACGGCAGATTCCAGCCGTTTTCTTTTTCCTTCTTCTTTGTGCACCAGAGCTCTGGGCTCGAGCACGTTGGTTTTGGAGTTGTTTGCAGGTATGGCCGTATCTTTCCTTCTCCTGACGGGCTCAAAATGAAGCTTGGGCTTTTGAACTTTACCGCTTAGGTGTAAGCATGACTGTCAACAACTGTTTTGCTCCATGAGGTCCAAGCGAACACACAGGTTTAAAAGACATACATTTACATTCCTTCTTTAATGCTTAAAAAAAAAAAAAGGGTCATATTCAGAGTGCTTGCTGTGGGTGTCTCACATAATCATTAAAAGCGGTTTCAAAGGCCAAGAAAGCACTAAGTAATTGTTGCAGGGTTGCCAGATCTTGTCTGTACTGAGAGAGGAGAGGAGTGCTCGGGGTGTCTGCGCTGGGTGATCTGAGCACAGCTCAGAGGTGCTGCGAGGAAAAGCTCCGCCACACCCTTTCTTCCCATCCAAGAAAAATATTAAAGAAGGAAGAAATGAATATCTTTGCTATTGCTTTTCATTGTGTCTTTTTGAAGATGTGATATACTAAGATTTCCTGTAATTACATGTAATAGCTAGAGGGGGAAGGAGGGGGAAGGAGGGGGAAGACAGCAAATGAAAGTCAGAAAAATTAATTCATTCAAATCTGTCACTAAGACTTTTATGAGCCAACCTGTAAATAACTCCACAGTTAAAGTAACTTTGTTTGCATAACTCAGCTCAAACCCCACAAAGTTGAGGGACCCAGTGTTTTTCCCCTTGCTTCTTGCACATGAAGTGCTATTTGAGACACGAATAGTCTGTAAATCTGACTTTGTGGCACAGCACCAGATTTGAGTGGATGAAACAAGCTCCCCGTGCCAGCATACGTGCCTAAAATTAGCACCAAAGATATTGGATTCTCAAGTACTTTATTCCTTTTTTCCTCTCACAACAGGACTGGATTTTTGGCATGCTGCTGAGGACCAGTTAATAATATTAGCCTGTGGTTACTGCACCATTAAAACAAACCAGAGTCGAGCACCTTTCATTCATGAGATGAATAATAACAGCGCTCCCCCTCCCTCCCCAGCACGCACCGCATCGAATTAGCCTACTGGGATAACTGGACAATGTTGTTCAGGAGCCAGTGGACTTTGAGCTTTGCAATAATCGTCTGCAGATGGCAGGAGAATGTGGGCCTGAGAAACGTAAAGTGGCTGGGTGGCATCCATCCAGAAGTCATCACGGGCTCCGGGACCCCGTTAATAATGTGTAGCATTAGAGGTGAYGGTGCCGTCGTGGATGGGCTTAGAAGTCCTCACGAGCCACATCCCACCGGTGGCTCTCCCGGCCGTACCTTCCCCTCCCTGCGCGAAAGCAGTGATGGTGCAGGGTGTCGGTGCTGCCTTAACCATCCGTTGGTGGGACATGGTTGGGGGGATGCTCGGCAGGAGCAAATATCAGTGCCCGATGTCCGCGTTAGGCAGTGCGGTGCATCTCATACCCCTGCCACCGCTCTGCGGTCCATGCGGAGAGGTGGGCACCTCCAGAGGGGATCGCCACTCATCCCGACAGAGCTGTTTGAGGTTGGGTGGGTCTTCTGGAAGTGCATCTCTTTGCTCTCCGTGTGTGTCAGGGAGCCAAGAGTGGACTCAACCCCGTGCTCACATCCCAGCTACAGTCGGGATCCCAGCCGGTAGGAGAGCACGGGAGCTGGGGCTCCCCAAGGAGCAGAGCCTGTCCCATCCCTTCAGGGGGTTTGGAGAGCTGCAGGGTCTGGGTCGTACGGGGCTCTCCGGCACATGCTGAGCTTCACGCAGATAGTGCTCGATGCCTTCAACGGGTGGCAATGGGGTGCCGACAGCGAGCATCGACTGGTGGGGCATCAGTCAGAGCAAGGGGGGGGTCTGAGCAAAGAGGTAACTTTTGGGTCAAGGAAAATGTGATCCAGAGAACGGAATAAATGGAAGAATAAAGGCAAAGTGCCACTGATTTTTCATAACCCGGTTTGAAGGGCTCCAACAGCAAATGCTGTTTCATACCAGGATTTCAAAAAATCATTGCAGGCAGCACAGGTATTGGAGGAATACCCAGAGCCAATTTTCTCTTGTACTTAGCCCATGGAAAATACTACTAATGCCTCATGCCCTGGGAGACTGAACTGACCCCAACTGGCCCGGCTTTGTCTGGAGGCATTTCTGCAAGCCTGACCTATTAAATACTCTTTCTGTGTTATTTCACAACAAATACTTCCCTCCCCCCTTTTCTAATGAGACATTTGGCTGGCCAGCAT
The DNA here is from genome assembly GCA_030449065.1 of Oceanodroma leucorhoa. Taxonomy (NCBI): domain Eukaryota; kingdom Metazoa; phylum Chordata; class Aves; order Procellariiformes; genus Oceanodroma; species Oceanodroma leucorhoa. The sequence continues at coordinate 4,923,113 of JASVER010000025.1, read as the reverse complement.
GTAGGGAACGGAGAAATTCCATGACATCATTTGCAGGTGGGCCAGGCAGAGGTATCTTTACCGTCAGGTTTTCATTTTATTAGATATTACCAGAAAAAAAAACTTAAAAAAAATAATAATCTAACTGAACTCCAGCCCAACAGCAGCAAAATTTCACATAGCCATCTACTCCAGTAGATTAGCAGCCTTTAGAAGAGGCAGCCAAAGGACCTGTTTTAGTGAACATTTTTAAAATCTCTAAATCGCTTGGATTTTTTCAATCCCAGAATAACTTCTGAAGTACAAGGATGCTTTTCTTTTTTAATCGTGTCAACAATTCCAAGTACAGATTTGTTCTGGAGAAATCTGAGAGTCTGCCTTAGGTTCAGATAAGTGTAGGGGAGTTGGCATCTTTGTCTTGCTAAATTAATCCTTCAAACTCAACTCAACCACGGAGACCCCATAAATTTCCGTGGGACTGATGAGAAACCTACGCCTTCGTAGGAGGAGGCATTCTGACTCCGACATTTCCAGTTCGGGTCAGACATAGCAATGCCATAACACAATAGTCTTAAAATTTTCCATCATTTAAGCATTGTGTCAGCTCTATTGAAATAGGAGTAAATGTTGTAGGGTTTTTTCTGTCCCCCAAATAAATTTGACCAAAACCTATGTTTTAGCAACAGCAATGTAGCTTTCATTGCAAGACGATTTCTGCTGATAACACTCTGACAAACTATTCTTCAGCTAAAATCCCCTTCTGGGGGTTTGGCTTTCAATGGAAAAAAGTCACCACATGCTTAAATTTATTAAGAGGTTCCTGAGCCTCATACTGGCTCTCTGCAGGGGTAAAGGTTGATCAATATTTTAGAAAATTTAAAATCCATTTCAGCTTAGATGGCATGTGTTTGGAATGGTGAGTTCCTGAGTTAATGTGGGGTGAGGGTGCAGGCTAGAAAGCTGCAAGTGAGATTCGACTTGTTATTAGAGGGCTGAAAATATATGGAGGGAAAATCTATCATCATCTTCATTTTCCACGTGATTTCAAAGAAAAAAGAAACCACTTTGAGTTAAAGCTCTGAACAAAAGATCATCTCTAATTCCATAAGTTATGGATCTATAAATCAGTCAAATAATATAGAGCTGGCCACAAGGCAAATATATCTTCTAGCACCAATAACTATAAGGGAGATTCTCTTATTCAAGAGTTGTTCATAATTCACTATAATTGGTGGGAGAGGGTTGAGACAACTTAATTCATTCACAATTGGCAATGTTATTATTTCAGAACAAAAATACTGAGTTATATGAAAACCATCTGGTGTCAACAGAAACCATCACTATGGTCAACCAACAGCTTGGTACAAGTGGATGTTGTTTTAAACGTCCTGGGACAGAAAGGTCGGTTGGTTCCAGCCCAGCGCTGCTGAAACAGGCACAAAAGCTTCGCTTTTATTAAGAATTGTGTCACCCAAACGCGAAGAGTCCTGCTTATCTGACGTTAAGATGTCTTTACCCTTTTTTTTTGTGTTTTCATAGCGTTTTGAGAACTTGGCTGTTTGCAGTTGGTGAGGTGTAGGTGAGCGGGAGACTGGCAATCACGGGGCTGTGCGAAGGGACTCCTGAAACTCCAGGAGAAAAGAAAAAATCCTCCTGACTTGAGTAGCTTTAGATGGACGATGACTATTAGAAAAGGATTTTCAGCAGGGCTGAGAGGGGGTGGCACCTTATTGACCACCATGATAAGCAAACCCCCGGGTCTGTGCAGCCTCAAGCATTCAGTAAAGGAAAAACCCAGAGCTTTTTTCTCAGTGCTTTGAACGTCCCTGTAGATGACTGTGGGATATTTCCTGGGAGTGGCTGCAGCTCTTCTCAGGAGATCACAAGTTTTAAAAAGCCCGTGTAGGCTCCTGGGCTTTTACACTCACCYGAGTCTTCACAGAGGTTCAGATCAAACCTCTGCAAAATCAAACCTTTCCCCGAGCATCTACCGTGYCTTGGAGGGAAGGGGGGTTTCTGGTTAGTTTTTGACACTTTCTGTTTTAATCTCCAGCCAGAACAGGAACCAAAGTAAAATAAAAATAATCCTCGCACGTCAGGWTTTGTGGCAGCAGCCCAAGCAGGTGCCTGCGGGAGCCCGTCCCCACGAGACCGCGGGGTCTGGGTTTTGCAGACCCAGGYGACTGGGAGCACTGGGAGGCCCTCGCAGAGCAGTACGTGAACGTGGGAGTGTTTGTGTGAACTCAAACCCTCCTCCGGAGCCTTTTGAGGCCTGTCTGTCAGCAACGCTGACATCAGATGTGTATCCCCACATCAAAGCCCTGTCGAGGCTGCTGACTTCCTACTAAGGAAAACAAGGGAAAACAGATTTTCGGTGCGTGTTGTTTATTTTAACATGTTTTTAGTGTTTGATTGATTTCTTTTTTTTTTTTTTTTTAGAAGCAAGCCTGAGGGGGATGGTTTGTTTTATCAGGAAATGAGAATAAATGTACTCGAGCAAGCTGGGGCGGTACAGGTATATGATGTCTCAATGCCGTTGCATTTTGGCTGCGGGTACCGCAGTGCCCTGGAGCAAGGTCTGAGGCTGCCRATGGAGCTGGGGCAAAGCTGCTGGCTCTGGGGAAATGTTTACAAATCATTTCTGATTCCTGTAGACATCAACAGTCATTATTTCCAACATAATCAGCTTCAGTGATCCCAAAAATGCCGTCATCCTATACATTATCAGCTGAAAGCTGCCCCTAACCATATCACACGCAGCTTAAAACTGTGACTCCTCCACTGCTTGTCACTCGGCTCCTGCCGAGATTCACTAACGCAGGTACACACAAAGCCTCAAATTAGTCATAGAAAGTGAAACAGCCTTTCAGAAGAATTAAATTTGGTGTGAAGGAGTGAATCACAGCAGGGATAATATCCAGAGCAATTTTAGCTGAAAGAGCATGGCTGTGAGCACAGCCTGAAAGAGCGAGCGTTTGCTGTACCTTGCGGGGATATAAAAGAAATATTTCCCCTGTGCACTTCAGGTCCGTGCTTTGTATTTGCTGAGTTATTTACACAGAGCAAAACGAGTGCAAAGGCAGCAGGCACTGTTAGGGACCGGATTGAAGCTGAACTTGCCTCAACTTGAGGAATCTCGGACAGAAAGGAGGTGTGGTGGCCTCAGGAGTCCAAAACAGCGGGCAGAAAAACAGTGAAGCTTCATTGTCGCCCCTGAAGACCCCACTTCTCCGTGTGTCTAAAGACACTTTACAGGGGCTTCATTCACAGGGGACATTAGCCCTGGGATGTTGCAATTCTCCTGACTTGCATATTTGTTCTTTTCTTATAAGGACTTAGGAAAGCGGCTCTTCAATCTTTAGTGAAAAAGTTGTAGGGGTTTTTTGTGTGTGTACATCCATAAACCCCTGACACTGGCATCAGTTATTAAATCTGCAGGAGCATCAACTTTTGGAATTGAACGGTGCATGAAATTCAAAAGATGCCAACTCTGTCCCAGTTTAATTTGTTTTTTTCCTAYGGACTACAGTGATAAGGACCTTAGAAGAAGAGCCTGACTTCTTCCAGGTTTGGATAGAGGCTTCCCCAAAAGACTTAAGAGACAGATGGAAAAAAAGAGAAAAAGTCAGAACGAGCTGGGGACGAGAGAGTTAAGGAACCTGCAGCTTGAACTGCTCTCGAGGGAGACAGGAAAGCTGTAGAGATTTGGCACTAAGTGCAGATCCCAAAAATTAGATCATAGCACATAATTATCCTCCAAACTGGTCCCGGTGCCAAAATCTTAATATCTGGGATTGTTATAATTTGAAGTCATGTAGGAAATCCAGAGTTCCAATCAATTGCATTCCCATGCCCAGCCGCTCCATGTCATTGCCCGTTCCACAATAAAACGTACCTGGCATTGTGTACGGAATGAGTAACGATTCCTGTGCCGAAAGGGAAGAGGGAGAAACACCGAGAACTCTCTCAGCCGCTGAAGTCAGCGGGAGCCGGCGGTGCTGGCAGGGGCTCAGCGCCCGTGAGTCAGCCCCTGGGCTCCTCCGCGAGCGGTCCTCCTGCCGCTGCCACCCCCCGTCTTCCCGCAGCCACGCGGGGAGCTGCCCGCCTGCTCGGCAGAYGCAGCTAAACTGCTCAAAAAAGTCTCCCCGGGTTTTGTTCCAGCCAGGCTCACTTGGGTTTAGTCAAAGCGAAATGCCAGGAAGAGATGCAGTGCCCGAGCTGGTGGAAGGTCCCACGTGGGGGCTGCGAGATCAAGTCATGGGCCGACAACCGTCTCTGAAGACCTTGGACAAATCACCGTTCTCAACTCTATCTCAAAAGCTGTAGAAATACCTAGTGCCTGTTCATTTTGGGTCGTGGTTTCCATGGAGGGAGTTATATGAATGCAGACGGGGAGGTTTGAGCCTGCACGATGGGCTAACGCTGGCTGTCCTTCCCAACAGGGTTGGTAGGAGGTGCTTGAGCAGTTTGGGGTTTTGCTACGATGAGCCTAAGATGTCTGTGTAGAGGTTCGTTTCCCCCCCAGGTCCAGGCTTTTCCTGCAGCTCACCACAAAGCACAGAGCTAGCACAGCTTTCCACCCTCAAGGTCTGGAGCTGCAGCATCCCATGGGATCAAGCTCCCATTTCTTGCACAGTAGCTTCAGATAAGCGCAACACAAACCCTGTTCATTCGATCCCACTCTCCTGCTCCGAGTTTGGCGCTTGGGCATTACCAACRCGCGATCCCATCCCATCTCCCACACGCCGTCCTGCTGTGCTGGGCCACAGCTGTCCCCAGCTGGAGCCCTGCCCCTCTCCTCCCCGGTTCGGTGCTCGAGCCCCTCCGATGGAGTGCAGTTGGTATGGGACATCTTCAGAARAGAGCAACGTGTGTGCAAATCTGCTAGAAATCTTATAAGCCTGGCTTGCATCTTTCCTTCAGACGTTCACCCAGCTTTTCTAAAATCCCAGTCCTTGAGCAAGGCTGAATTAAATGCAATTGTTCCTAAAAAAGATCATTGCACAAAACCCTTTAAACTCACAGGAATCCAACCAGCAGAGGGCACGAGCAGTTGCTGCCACGCACCGCAATGCCCGAGGCCAAATAAAGCTTTTTTGGGGGCAAAAAACATGTGCAGGATGGAGTCCATCACTCCCATGGTGGCACAGGGAGCAAGCACTGGCTCATTTAAGCGTTAAGTGCCACGCTTTCCCGCGTGCACTTGCACAGCCTCCATGCAAGTACCACAAATACACTGAGCAACTCTGAAGCATAATAGCACAAAAGCAGGTTTTATGTGGCACTGAGCTGGAGGTTCAAAATTCTGCCAGCAGAGATGCTGATGTCGATGCAGGTACCTGAGCATCCACCTGCTACCAGGGGCTCTGCTGAGGGCAGGCAACTAAAACCTCGGTTGCCTCCGGTAAGGAAAACGCAGCAGTGCGGTGGCAGCGGAGCATGTGGTGATGAAGGGCAGGACATGCCTTGGGATTTAAGATTTCTTTTTTTTTTTTTTTAAACTTCCTGTTTATAGGTTGACTGTATTTCCCCAGCGTTTGAACTTCTTCGTCATGCCGTTTCTCCGCTGCTCCTGACACTAAGTGAGAATTAATAAGCTTCCTCTGAGCAAATATCTTTATTTAAACAAGCTGCTGCCTTGCCCCGCAGCCAGAAACCCGCCGGTAAATGCCATTTTGCAGAAGGCAGGACGCAGGCAGAGACCCTTCCCAGCAGCACCGCCGAAGGCCGGGGTGCTCTCCCGCCCCACCGGTGCAAAGCTGCTGTGCTGAACAAGTATTTGGAGGGTTGATCTTTTTTTCCACAAGTGAGCAAGGGAAGGAGGCTGAGCATGACTGAGAATCTGGCTCCAGTTTCTGGTGCTACACGCTCGACCTCAGACCTGCCAAATTTTTCCAAAAACCTGGCCTGCCCAGCTTGTCCCCCCCGCAGCCCCCAAACTTGTTGTGAGCAGTGGAGCAAGGAGGTGGCAGCTGTATTTTTTGCTTTTCCTGCATTTAATTATACTGCAAACAAGACATTTTTTGGTCAGACCTGAAATGTTTATTTTGCTGGTCAAAAAATGAATCTGCTGCCTGTGGTATGCATGGCATCTCACATATTTCTTCCTCTACTCACTGTCAAGTGACTTGATATTCCGACAGATACTGCCACAAGAGCGGGAAGTCAGATGCTTTGCAAGCTAATTAATCAATCAGTTTACTATATTAGCAACCTTAAAAGAATTCTGATGCAGACCCAATGCTTGAATCTGCTGCGACATCTGCAGCCAATCATGCTTACATTACCCCATTAACAAATTACATATGTGCTAAGCAAGATACCCTGTGGTTCGAGTGTGCAGAGAGCTCCTCGCAGTTTCTTGAAGTACCACAGTCACTTATATAAGCAGAGCACAAAAGAATAAGGACTTCTTCAGTGGAAAAGGTTTATTCCATGCTTGTTGCACTTGTCACTGGGACTCAAAGGAGTTTGAAGAAGGCCAGATTAGCTCAGGAGGTTGCGGAGATTYAGCAGCCCAGCAATGGAATGATAAAAGAAGTTTGAATAGATACAGCCTTTGTAAAAATCTTTTATTGTAAGAGCTGGCAGGTTTGCACATCCCTGACTGCCGGACTGGCTGGGGTGCTGTGCTGCTCTCTCCTGAAAGGTAAGCAATTTGCAGTTTGGGAGCAAGGAGAGGCTTGCTTTGCTCTGCTCCCTGCGCTCAGGGCATTGTCCCGTCCCGTACAGCAAGCCACCAGCCTCTGGCAGCATCGCCAGGAGATGTTTCTCCCAGGGAGAGCTTTCTGCTGAGCGTACATGAAAGAACCCCTTTTTAGGGTGCATTTTGGTTAAAGCCCAGTGCTGACACAGCGCCTGGGGTCCTGGCGTCTGGGTGATCTCTAGCAGCTGTGCTGCTTGCATTGCTTTAAAGCCACGCTGCGTCCTGCTTGCACGGAGTCACAGGTAGCGTGTCCCTGCAGCCCACCRATGACCCTTCCCAGCGTCACGGGGTGGGATGTGGCCCTGCTATTGCRCCCAGCAATATCCTACAGATATACAGAGCCTTGGAGCAAGGAAGTAACCTCATAGCTGCCGTTTCGAAGCCTGGGATCTAAATGCTTTCCTCTYGAAAAGCCTCTCTCCTATGTCCCACGCAAATGAACGTGCACTTTATTTTCCTTCCTTCCTTTCCAACAACTGCTTCTGTTGAACGGAGAGCTGAGTGGTGCTTCACCTTATTTTTACTGAGTGGCTTCAAACCCCAGAGTGGCTCAAGCCTCTTTTGTGTTTGTCCTTCCTCGATACTTACAGCACCGTCAGGGAGGCAGTTGCTTTGCAAACAGCTTTAAAGACAGATCCGGTGCCACGGAGGAGTTTGAAAGCTGCAGAGGACAGTCAGGGCTCACAGAACATCATGTACCATCGTACCGGGCATGAGTCTCCTGCTCTTATCTTTTGCTAGGCTTCATCTTTAAAAATATTGTTCCCCCCTATACAAGTTGTTTATAACTTTTACTGCTGAATGGGAAAGCAGGTTGCCAGCCTCAGTGGGAGATGAGCAGCTCGGGGCCAGTTTGCTCCCTTTAGTCCTTTAGGAAGTGTCCATGTCTTTGCAGCATCGATGTCCTCCAGCCGTCTCAGCGGTGGGGTGTTACCTCTCTGATTGCCCAGCACCCTCCCCTCTGCTGGAAATGGGGCTCCCGGCTCGTTTGGGGGTGAGCCGAAGCTGTGCTCCTCCTGCAAAGAAGTCCTAGAGAGCCCCTTTAAAGAAAAGAGTCTCTTTAAAACAAGTGAAAATAAAATCCGTCCAACTGCGAGTTGCTGTTTTTCTTCTCYCCCAGTTATTTGCTGCCTGATGACGTCCCAGCAGAGGCACTGATGAGTTTTATTTGTTATTACATGGCAACTTTATGTCAGCGGGGCCCGAAGCTTAATGAACCCCGCTGGTCAGCATAGGCTCACCTCTGCTGTGGCAGATGGAGGCACTAATCGATCCAACGGATCTATCCCATGGATTTGTGTGTGTCCGGGGGTAGGGAGAGTTGGGCCAGGTTTCAGCACAGACCCCTGCGTGACACCAGAGCGATGAGCGTGAACGGGAGGCGTTCGCTTCGCTGGTGCGGGTGGAGGACGGCTCTGCCCAGGGAGGTGCCAACGCCTGGGCTCGGACGGCACGGAGGCGATGAAGCCGTTGGGAGGTGAATGCACACAGGATTATCGGTCGTGCTGCTCTCTCTAGTGAGCTCCCCGTGCATCCTTTCGTATCCTTCAAACGCTTCTTGGCTCCATTATCCGGGCTGCAGCTTCCAGACCGGGGCAGCTGGAGGGAGTCGCACCCAATAGCGACGTGCATCCCTGGCAAAACAAAGAGTTAGTCCAGTGCCGACCTCCTCGCTCCTGTAAAACATCTCTGTTTGCTGCGGATAGTTGGTGAGCTTCCTTCAGTGACAGCAAAGGCAAGTGAACGAACTGCTTTTTTATGTGCTGTGTTTGCCTGTGGGCTTGGTTAGATAAGTATCTATGTTTTTTTGTTATATTCCTCATAGGTACGATAAAACTTTAAGCCAGGCTCAGTGGAACTGCTCCTTCCAGGAGGCGGTTTGAGGCTTGCTCTTTTTTAATCCACTAAAGTAAAATCATGTTATTTGGACATCTGTAAGCCCAGGGCCACAGGTCAAGATGCCGCCAGGCTGCTTCTGCTAGAGCCCCGCTGGCAGGTTGGCCCCAGCCCTCGGTGAGATGTTTGCGGCTCAGAGTCCCCTTAATGGAGCATATTCGAATTCAGCACCCAAAAGGCTTAATTCCCACGCATGTGCCATTAACAGGCCATGAGGAGTCTCTAGGAGAAACAGAARCAAAAGCAAAGAAATGGAAAAAAGTTAAAAGAAAGGCCACTAAACTGGAGGACAGCTTCGTTTAGATCCCTGGTGAGTCCGAGGAGCTTTGTGCAAGGAGCTCCTGCTAAGCACCGGCAGGCAGATGTGAGTCGTGTAGAAGTTCCTTTTTCTGCTAAGGCCGATGTGAAAAGCCTGATTTCTGACTCTGCCAAGGACAGGACGGGGATCCTCTTACGGGGATTAAACTTTCAGGAAAAAAGAAATGTTCTCTTCTAAGAAAAGCTGTGCACTTTGCTTGTAATGCAGGTAATGAGACACAAAAYGTTGGGCAGCCAATTCCTCTGTCAGCACGAGAAGCAGATAGAGGCAACTTTGGTGAATTTGCTACAATTTGGATTTGGTCTTTCATATGTAGCTCCAGATTAAGTTATATTTTCCTGATAGGATTATCAGTTTAGCCCTTTATTCTCCCACTGTACAGTCTTTCCAAAACTGCTCAGCTTCTGATGCTGTGCATGACTTATTTGGTCAGCACAGAACATACTTTTGACTAGAGGCCAGTGACTTTTCCCRGTGACATGGAGGAAATTTGGACTTCACCTCAATTACAGAATCTTTTTTCACTTGTCCGCTTTATTGCATTATGGAGATTTGATCCTCCTCTGGAGTCAGTTGGGTGATTTCCAAGGGATACAGTTGGATTCCCCACTACTTTGTTTCTCCTTCCAAGATGGAATGGACTTTTATGGAGAGTATAAAATCAAAAAACAAGCTATCTCTTGCATTTGCTACACAACTCTTCCTGTGCGTTGGTGGAAGTACTCTCTGAAGGTTTTGAAGCCTGTTGTAGTATGTGTGGGATGGTAAAATGATGGTAAAAGAAGGACTCACGAGATGGAGATGGAGTGCTGGGAGGAGGTGACACGCCTGCTCCAAATACCCTCCAAAGCAAGGGACAAAGCCCAACAGAGCATCGTGGTACCTGTGTCCCCCGTCCCACCTCACTCCCTGAAGTGACCCCAGCAGCGTGTCGCTCAAGGTGGCAGATGTCCCTGTCAGGACGCCCTGTGTGACAAGGACATCCCTCCTTCGGGATGAGGAGGAGGAGGAAGGCGTGCTGCCAGCGTCCCCAGGCGCGGGGCAGCGTGCGGGTGCCTGCGGCTTGTGGAGGAGGGCGGTGACAAACGGCGGCTGCTCCGAGCGTGGCACTGAAGCCGTCTCATGCAAATGGCATTCTGCACTAATTTATGTTAACGAGTTTATCAACRGCGCTTCCACGTCTCCTTCCAAGACAGGAGAAGCAGTAACAGATGCGGGACAGGGGGGAACACGCGTGAGCCGTGCTGTGGGTGCGAGGGGAGCGGGGTCCGCAGGGCAGAGTCAGCGGGGGGCAGGGGACGCGCTCCCGTTACGAACGCAACGGGGCGCGGGGGGGGAGGCGCTGGCCCGTGCCTACCTCCACCCTTTGCAGTCTGAGCTGCGATCCAGGCACTCGGGAGCAGAAATCCAGGGTTTTGAAGCACAAATCGCATCTGGAAAATAAGGAAGCTGCTGTTTAAGGAATCGTGTTTGAGATGAGGTATTGCTGCCTTGCCAAGGGGTGTGTTCTTAGCTCATAAATAACTCAAGGAGAGCACACCTTAATATACACCTGGCCTGTTGATACGAAGCTTTTCCTGTGGTGAAGCCAGGGCTAGATGCAAGCCAAGCAAAGTTGTATAACACACGGTGTAGCTTAGAGGTAAGAGGAAGTGCCAAGCAGAAAACTCATCTGAGGAAACCAAAGTCCATCAAGCGCTTAATGGGCAAGTCGATACAACACTGAAAGTCAAAGCTTCCATGTAATCGCTGTGTCGTAATTCCCTGAACACCCATCCCTTTCCCAGCGGTTGGCGTCGCACGGACACTGATCATTCACCGGGAAGAGCGGAACAGTTGCTGAAGATACACAAATGATGACAGCAGATCCCCCAAATGCCTTTGATCCCCGGCCTGTGTTTAGCTTAGGGAGTTTATTTCTCGGCTCAGCRGTATTCAAGTGGCATCGCTCATGCTGGTGGTTCACAAAGTAGCTGCGGGCAAGCAGCCTGTGTCCCAAGGACGTTTGCAAAATAACGAGCAACTGTGCTGAAAACATTTCCTGCTTCAGCTCTGCGCTCTCAAAACAACAAAGTTACTGTCTGGGAGTAATTCAGAGGAACTCTACTAGCAAGTGCAAAATCAATGCAAATGTGCAACTCCTCTAGACTTAATTGCAGGGGAGCATCTGTTTACATTTCAGTACCCAAAAGGCACCCTCGTCTACTGGGAAGTTTGCAGTCTGCAAAGACAGTTTGTTACTGAGTGAAGTTTTGAAAAGAATATACTGTCATTCACCAATTTCATGCAGTTGCATCTATTCAGCCACTAGCCAGAACCACCCTATTAAAACCACAATTGTGGGTTTAAATATCTCTAAGAGCCTTCATTGAACTCCCTATCACAATCTTTAAAGCAATCATTTTGATTGCTCTCAGTTTAGCAATTATGGCTGAGTGACACATTTTCAGCTTTGGAAAATGATATGCCTAGCCCAGTTTCCCTATGCATAAGTCTCTCATATACATATATATATACACACACACATATTTACCAGCTTTCATGTGCTAAATGGTTTCTAAACTCCTGCTTATCAAGAAGCTGSCTTGATCTGCGAGCAGGATTCCTGTCTGATGGCTGCGTGGTGTGTGCCAACAGCTCCCTCTGGGTTTTTTGTCTAAGATTTACTTCAGCTGCAGAAAAATCAAGGAGCGTCTTTGTTCCCAGAAGTATTTTTGGCAACCGACTGTGCAGAGCATGACCCATCCTCACAGCCCCATTGCACTGTCTCTAGGCAGCAACTTCTCGGGGCCAGCACAACCTGGGGTGATGAGACAAGCTCTGTAATGGAAACGATTGTGCCTTTGTGTCTGGGAAGTCAGAAAGTGTCATTCTTTGAAAGAACATCTCTAGCAGAGCTGGGCTGTAACTTTCCAGGGCACCATGGAGACGTCCAGTTGCATAACCCTGACAGTCACTGGGAGACGGTCTGCTGGAAAGCGCCGCAAATTCCCCCTCTCCTGCTAAACACAAAGCATCAGTGACCTCAGCCCTTGGCCGTCCCATCCATCTCCAACAGAAAATGTTATAGGGAATAACATCCCAGGCACCCCTCCCATAAGTTATGAACYGTCGCAGCTAATTTTACAGCTACTAAAACATACCAAAGTTCAAAACAATAGCTTTGCAAGTTGACTATCTGGTGAATGAGAGCCAAAAGCAGGAGGCACATGGATTTATACTGAGGTGAGCGGTAGGCAGAGGAGGAGCTGGAGTCCCTGAGCCCGGATTTGAAGGCAACAGGTTCATGCTGAATTTCACCAGCTGAGAGTCTGGTGCTGTGTTTTGCAGCCGCCGGTGTTGATCTAATCAGATCCCAGATAAGAAGCAGGCTGCTTTGTTTCTTCATCGAAACTGGAAAGAAAGAGCTGACCATTTTGGAAAAATTCCGTGGAACTTGGTAGAAATGGGACTGAGTGTGCCATGGAAATTTAATAGAGTCCTATGCAGAAATTACTGTAAATACTTGTAGAATTTAATAAGTGCTTTTATGCTTCCTGTTGGGTTATTTTTAACACTCTTGTAGAATTCCATCATGGGATATGATTATGTATTAAATTTTCATGGTTGTTTAAAAAAAAAAAAAAAAGGCTGTTGAACGCTATCATTTTCTATTAGGCTACACAGGATACCTCCATTAGGAGTGTTTTTCTGCTTCCAAACAAAGCCTGAACAGGTTTGAACACTGTACATGAGCAAAATAATCCCAGCTYGGGGAAGATACTAATGAAATCCAGGCTGAAAAAATGTGCAGGAAGCTGCTGTAGTGTTTCTATTTCCAATTTCAGTTCACACAGGTGAATTCAAGAGTGAACCAAGGTTCACCACATCCTAATTGTATTTGAGGGCACTGTCAAAACCCTGAACTCTGAGATTTTCCTTAAGGAAATCTTCTTGATTCATATCTTCTTTTGTGATCAAGGAAAAGTTTTCCTGCAATTTGAAGAGACTGTATACATTTCATGCCTTTTCTAATCTAACCCCATGTGGCACAGATCAAAGGCCTTCATGAATTTCAGTGCGTGAAGCTCAGTAATCTTGCGTCCCATACGAATTATCCTCCAAGAAGACATCTGAGTCTTCTGTGAAGATGTCCTTTGTCTACTATCATTATGTATGCTCATCTGGTTGTATGATTAATCGCTATGATTTCTTTAGGACTAACATGGTTATGTCTCATTAGCTGTTTTTGGCCACCACACATTCATTAGTCAAACATCATCAGAACATCTTTGGTTTTTAAGACCATACTAGGTTTTCAAAAATCATGCCCAATTTTAACCGGAGTGCTTGGGAATGGTGGTTGCATACAAGTCCCATTGGGCAAGGGGTGAATTGTTCTCTGCAAGCTCATAAGCTGCATATGCCAAGATGAAGAAAGATTGGGGAGGATGTGGTCAGCTGCAAATATCATGTGAGTGTTCCCAGTGTTTGGGGTGGCTAACTTTTTTGGCAGGATTTTGGTAGGAGAAAATTTGCTAATGAAAGAGGAAAAATAAAGAGGAGATCACCAGATGAGGGTGCCACCACACTGTCCTCAAGCCTTGATACGTCAGGAGCTGAAAGTCCCCCCCGTAGGGGCTTCTCTGGTTTTGGTAGCTGAACTTCTGAGGTGGCTCCTTCCAGCCGTATTCCTTGGCCGTGGCCAGGTTGGTGCCACGGAGGGCTCAGCAGTAGGGCAGTGGCCATGTCCCAAAGGCAGAGGGCTGTACAGGCACCTCCAGCTCCAGCTGAAGAGGGAAGGACATCGTGTGAGAGATGGGCAACTGCAGGGGTCTGCATCCAGGGTTTTGCAACAGACGACTTTTACACTGGGCTGCTCCAACGCCATGGGCGATGCAAATGTCTGCAAGAAGCAGATGCTTTTTCCGCTGCGGATTCTGTCTCCATTTTTYTCTCATTTCGGCAGTATTCATTCTGACTCCATTTACTTATCGAAATACATTGCGTGCTTACTAATACAGGCAGCRTGTTCTCTTTTTTTAGCTTGAGAAGGAGAGTCTCATGAAATATGTTGCCAGTCTAAATTATTCCATGACTTGCCTACATTTCAAATTAACTGGAGGCATATCAACAAACATAATGGCAATTTTTTTCCAATCCCATCTCCTTCAGTYAGTCTTTAACCCACTTATCAGACACTTGTTATTACAAAAATAATGAGGAGAAGAAAATACACCAGTGCTGAATCAACACTACCGTACTTTTTTTTTTACTTTTTTTCTTTTTTTTTGTACTCGTGTAGCTCTCTTGGTTTCTGTTGGACATACACCAGCCTGAAATTGTAGAAGCACAGCTGGGTAAATCCATCACGTCTCATTACAGGTTATCAATTCTCCCTTGCAATAAACACATTTGACAATTAGCGGTGAATTGATGAGTGACTCAGTTTGGGCTTTGCCATTTAGAGGAGACTATTTCTTTACTGTTTTGTGCTTAACAGAAAAGTTCACAATACAAGCTTAATTTATAGAAAATGCAAAAAGCTGGTAAAGCCATTAGCCTTTCTTATAACCAAAATGACAAATGGTCTTTACATTAATCTCAAATCACTTCTTTAAAGCAAGGATCAGGAAAGAATTTTCCTCGAAAGGATATAACTGGCCAAATGGAGAGATGCTTTCACGAGGCTTTCTCACCTTCTGTGGGATCGATAGGCATGCGGGACTGCCAGGCTTGCCTTTCTGGGCTTGGTAAAGCCATGAGTCTAATTTGCTTTGAGGAATCTTCTGCTTCTACAAAAAACAAAAAATTGCAAACTCTGCGTAGACAAAGGACCAAACCACAGTGTGACTCACACCATACAGTAAACCTTTTAGGAGTAATCTTGCAGTAATTCGGATTTAACTTGTTCAGTTCCATATCTTACAGCAATTAAACTGTGATATTTGGCCAGCTGGCTTTTTTCAATTTCAGCTMTTTATTTGGGGGAAAAATCTGCCAATGCCAAGCACCATATCAAAGCTCTATAAAAGTCTTAAAGTAAGGACTGAAAGAGATTTTTGAGGAGGAACCTRTCCCTTCCCTCTCTCCCAAGGCAAGACCTCCCCTCTCCGCTCCCCAGGGACCGAGCTTTCCCAGGTGCCCTGTCCGGTACCGGCTCACTGCAGCGCTTGTGAGCTTTAGGCTTTATAGAGAGATGCCTTGCTGTCTAAAATGGACATTCATCACGAAAAACACAAGGTATTTTCAGTGTAGTCTCAGAATACCAGCGGTCAGCTTTGATCTCTTCAGCGTGCAAATGAAATGAGGCTGGTGAGAGAATGAAGTCTCTTTCCTTTTCATTTGCCAAGTACATTAATGYGTTCTTGATCCCCAAATGATTCTCATTTACTCATTGCAATCATAGTACTTTAGCTTTTGTCTTTCTTTGTATGGGTTTTGCTGGTTTGGGTTTTTGGGGGGGGGGGGTATTTTTTGTAATCAAGAGTTTTTTCTGTTTATGCAAGCTGAATATTTTCCTACTGGCAAACTTATCCTAACTTTGCTTTACAAGTGCATTTTTTCCTTCATTTTGTTTCCCCCTGCCCGTAGCTGGTGCAGAGACTTGCTCTGGCAGYGGAAACGAAGGGTGCAGGTGATGCTGAGGAAGGTGAAGACCACATGGAGTAGCGTTGGTCGAAGCAGCAGCATGAAAATGCCCCACGCACATCCATTAGTGAGTGAAAGAGTTTTGTTTGGCAAACCTCCCAGTCCAAAAGCCAGGGGGGTTGGGGTTGGGGTGGGAGGTTKTTTTGTCTTTAATGACTGTTTGGAAGAACAGCAGCTTAGGTATTATGGTGATTTGCTCATCACTATATAAAGGAGGAAATATTTAAACAGTGAGATGTCAGACTAGTAATGCTACCCATCTCCTTGGTGGGCACAGGGGGTCATGYCTCATCGTGAAGTACGAGCTGGTCCTTTAGGATGTTGCTGTTAAAGACAGTAAGAAGTCACTGCCTCTGCGAATCAGTGCTATATGTGAAGCAATGTGCTGATTCTTCCTGAGACTTCAAGGTGTGTTTCACACTCCAGGGATAAGATGCTCAGCCCCGTGTTCCCGTGGTTAATGAGTTACTACCCACTAGCTATACGTGCGTGTAAGCATGGTCTGTGGTTACTGCAAGGTAACTTTGTTCAGCACACAGTGAGATAGGCTTGAAACAAGATGCCTCGTTTTGCATTTGCCACAGATGTAGAAAACAAAAAAAAAGGCACATATGGAGATTTCCTACAGCTCAGCCAATGCATGGTAACTTGTTAAATCTCAGTAACTTGAAATCTCTTCCTGGCAATTGAARTAGAGTTCTCCCTGGGCTGGCAGTGCTTTAGCAGAATACAATGGCACTTCATAACACTTAGTGATGTTTCGTAGGAAAAAAAAAGTCCAAAATATATCATACAGGAAGTAYGTAGGATGTAACGAAGAGTAGTGGGTGAAAAGCAGAGGTTCCCAAATCAATCTGTGTTGGGAAAATCATCTGTAGGTTCCAATCACTGTGTCAGCTGAATCACTTGGGCTGCTTTTGTGTGCAGAATCGTGCAGGAAATCCCAACAAAGCAGAATTTCTCGTAAGACTTCTGGTGCATCAGCCTGTGGTCCGAGCCAGAAAGAAACCACAAAAACAATTGCTCTCCTTGCTGTGCGGCTACTGCTAGTCCCAGGTGGAACCTGAAAATGAAATGTGTGTCTGTGTCAAAACACTGCAGGACTTTCCAAAATCCTCTCTTTGGATGTAGTTACAGAAAAAAGCACATGATTGAGGGTCAGAGGGTCGTTCTCTATATTATACATTGTTCTCTCATCAGCTGGGCTAGAATTGACSCAGTGACTTAATTTATTTAGGAATACTTTAAAACATTTCTTATATGTCTCAGGTTTGAGCACCCAAGATCATGTATCGCTTTGGAACATCTTTAAGGAAACTTTAGAGCTTTATATACTTTACTGAAAAATGGATCCATTTCTTCATTGTTGTTCTGAGTTGGATAGCTGCTGAACCAGAAGTGGATAAACCGTGAGAAAATTTGGCTCTAAAAGGTCTTTAAAGCTCATTTATATCCAAGGTTTGGTTAAGGAGCTGGATTATCCTGTTCTTACCTTTTAGAGGACCATAATAAGGAAGGTAGAAGACTGACAATGGTAATACAAGAGACACATGTAAGTCAAGTCTAAATGTTATTAGTGCCTTCTGAATGCTTGGTGGCTATTCAGGCCTTGATGTCTGTTATGGGTTTCTCTCAGAAACACACAGCCTTCCTCCCTTGGTTTCTGTGCACACTTGAGGTCTTCCTCATCTCCAAGGAGGGAAACCTCAATAATAGGCTAGCTCACTCACGGGTTATCTGTCACAGGGGAAAGCAGAGATGTCAGCATCAAAAGCCTCAGTTCTCGTGCCCGTGCTGTTCCCTCGACACCGTGATGAAGCTGAGTGAAACCAGAGCGCCCAGCAAGGTGTCCCAGTTTGGGTGCTGTGTATAATCACCATGTCTTGCAACGTTGACGCCCACATTGCTGAATCTTGGTGAAGTCTTTGGCAAAGGAGCACAACACCCTGGAAATGAATTTGGCAAACAATTTAACATTAGAGCAGAAAAGTTAATTTTCTTAAAAGTCCCATGAAGASAGGGATATTATAATTTGTCCACTAGCACTTTAGCTGGCTGGGGTTCCAGCTAGGAAATGTTCTTGGTAGAAACTGAACATTTTTTTTTTTTTTAATTCCTAAAATGCTATTGGGAAATATTTTTCTCAGATTTCTTCAGCAATGTTCATTATCCTGTTTTCATTGGATTATGAAAAAGAGAGATGTCTGCAATTTCTTTTTTCTTTAGGGGTGAATTTCATYCCTTTTGCAAAGTTTATGAACTACCCAAGTCCTTTTTAAGTCCTATCCTGTAGTTTTAAGAAAATGTAATGGTTTTCATCCTGCAGCAAAATTTCTTGGAGAGCAGAAGTAAGAATTCTGAAACACCGGAGGAAAAATTAACAAGAGAAAAGAGCTCCTTAGGTTTGTTAGGGAGATATTACTGGATGAAAAGTTGGGAAGTAGCACAAAAATTATATAGGATAAAAAAAATTTCTTTATGCCAAGGATCTTGTCTTGTTKTCTTCCTCTGTAAAATATCCAGAAAACTGCTGGCACTACATGAAACCAGCAGTGCGACTGAGGCCGAAAGCACTAAGGCTATGCTGAAATGGAAGTCTTGTTAAATTAATTTTTTCCAGGGTTTGAGAGAGCTATTTCCCTTCCACCTGCTGACCAAACAGGATAGCAGTAAAATACTTCCTCTTAGTGACTCACAAATCTGTCGGAGATGATGAGGCCCAATGGGAGTTTGATGATGTCTTAAATAGCAATTTGCTTTTCGCCTCTTGGCAAAYGGCATTCTCCGGACTCGTAACACTAGCTGCATTTCCAGGCTATGGAAATGGGAACCAAGAAATGTCTGTTGTTGGTTGTTTTGCTCTCGGAAGGTTTCCGTCAGGCATCTCCAGCTCAGTGCAATTTGAGACGTACAAAAAAAGGGGGAAAATTTCAGAAGCGTTTAGTGATGTGCTTACCTGTTAGAGGCTAAAAAATTGTTTGCTAAAGCTAATAATCCCATATCCCTGCCAGGAACATGGTCTCTCCTCCACTGCATGAAACGAGGTCTTTATGTGTTCAAAAATTATTTTGGTGGGGGGATTTTTCCATTTCAGGGTATTGAAAGACAAGGCGTCCACAGCCCTGGGTGCGGGACAGCTATTTCTCCTTACAGATGGTCCGACACTGACCTGTTGAAATAATGTGCCCCAATCCTTTTCCAAAGGGCAAATCAAAGGTTTGTGTGGCCCGGCASAGCTCGTTCAGCGCTGTCCTCGAGGTAGCTCCTTATCTCCAGTAATTGCTATCGGAGAACCCTGCTCCTCCAGCTGACAGCCAGAAAGCCAGGAGGCAGTTTGCTCTAGTAAATCTCAGTTGGAGTTTTTTCAGTTTTATTTCCCTGCCATAGAGGCAAGACAACAACGGAAGATTAAAGTGAATTATTATATGCTATGGGTTTCGGAAACATCCTTTTGCTTCCTTCCTAGGTCAGGCACAGTCCTGCGGTTTTCGACTGCAGGCTCTGCTCCCGTTTCCAGCCCAGTAGCTTTCCATTCACATCGCCCCGAGCCGATTCTCCAAACATCCAACTAAACGTGTCTCCCAGTGTGTTTGTAAGGGGAAATGATTAACTCAAACCGTCTATAGAAAGCAATACTTCCTATTTAAAGATACTCCTGACAAAGCTGAATGAATGGGAAAAAACTGCTATGCTGGTTTCAAATAAAATGTGCTGCACTTTTTCCAAAAACTTCTTGGTGTTTTCCATAAAAAGCAGTTTCTGATTTAGAGGAATATCTACCATCTTGCTGTAAATAATTGTTTGTTGAAGCAAACATATCCACTGTTTCCCCACCTGAAATAAAATCCTATGCATCCAACGAAAATATTAATTTCTAAATAATCCTTACTCAGAGCGCGAGGAGGTGCAGCTGACCTAACTCCACTGACGTAAGTAAAGCACAAACTGAAGATCTAGTAAATTAAAGAAAACGAATATTTAGCTACGCAACTATTAACATTTGGGCTTGCATTTAACTGATGATCTGAAAACAAGGTGACACCCATGGACGGTCAGGCTCAAAACGCTTTGGTTTTATTTTCTTTTGTTTCAGAAACGTATTCAGGACTGAGATACGTATTTAAAATGTCCTCCCAGCTCTCCACCCCCGCTGAAGATTTTAAACAAAGGTTAAAGACAGAAAGAAATAGCATAAGCAAGTTTCAAGGAATAAGATTAATTACTACGCATCTGTAGGTTTTCTCCCATTCTGCTAATAATCTACCCTGAAATATTTCTGTGTTGTTTTCACTGTACAGAAATGTGCCAGGAGACTCTCGCTGAAGTTATCCGAAGACATCTGAGCAGTTCTTAACTCACCGCTGGCCTTAAGTTAGTGACTGCCTTGAAAGCCAAATGAAACCAGTCCTCTGCCAGCGGGGTCACATTTGTTAGCAAGCTTTAAAATTGAGATGCTGGTTTTTCTTTTCCTGAGTCATCAGTTTGCCCATGCCATAACACTTCCAGGAGGGGGGGAGTTTTCTTCAGGCATCTGCCTGGGGGGATATTGAAGGGAAGGTCTCAAAATTCGTAGCAGGAGGTTTCAAAGTCGGTGCYCCGACTTGAGGGACTTACAAGTAAACGTGATGTCTAGGATGAAGCCGTTCCCATGCATATGCGGGTCTCTCTCTCCCTATAAACAAAAAGAAATGTTTTCAGTTTACATGTTTTCAGTTTACATAGCATGGAAGGCTTATGTAAGTAACAGGGGAGAAGAGAAAAATTTAATGAATTCATAACAGCCCAGCTAGGCACGGTATCCACAGCTAAACCTGTCAGGCTCTGGACTGGGGAGGATGCTTGTTGGGAGAGCTGACAAGTGAGACTGCGGAACTACAAAGATTTATTGTATACCAAAATAATTCCTACGCCTGCTGAGCAAAGTTGCTGCCCTAGAGTAACTGCTCTCAAAAATATTTTCCATCATGAACTCCAAGTCCTTTTTCTTGCCCAGATTCCATCACAACAAACAGCGCAAGGATTTATGTGCCTCTCACTCACCTTGTGATGACTGCCCGATGCACAGGTTTTATGAAGACAAGAGTGCAGGAGTGCAGCCCCCCTTGGCGGTCGCGGCAGAGGGAAACTGAGGACCGGTCCACCCTCATCAGGGCGAAGATGCTCGCGTGGGGTCCTGGGAAATAGGTGTTTCTTCAGCCCTTGGGCTGGTGGATCTGTTGTAAGAGTAGAGCAAGGACGTTCTAGCCCAGGGCTAAGAGTGACCAACCTCAAACTCACTAAATTTTTTTCAGACACAATAAGAGGCATTTTCAGAAGTGTTACATCACTTCCTCATAGTCAATACCAGGCTTTAGAAAGAGCAGATTTCGAATAATGCTGCGGGGGTTTGAAATTCTCATTCTATTTTCATATGCAGGTACCCAAAATGAATGGGACAGAATGTCATCTTCAGAAAAGACATTTATTTGTTGTCTGGCAGTTCCTGATCTGCTGCTCAGCAGCTAGAACTGGCTTACCCAAAAGCCATCACTACCKTGTTGATGTGCAAACTTGAATATAAAAGTGAAATTCGTCTTATCTGACTTCAGGGTGTCTAAAAGTTAGATGACTAATCCCAGGCTCATACCCTGGCCTCCTTTTATGTTCTCTGAAGAAAAACAGACACCTCCAAAATTTCACTCTGAACGACTGTAGACACGGGTCTGAGGATGAGACGAACCTGTGCCTTCTCATGGGCTATAAAGGGATCACAGATAACGAGCCCAGGCTGAGGTGTCAGYGGCCTATTTATAGGATTTCACTAATAAATCAGGAAAATTATATTGTCATAGCAATAGAAATCCYAGAATAGCGTCTCTGTACCACTGCCCATCCACATATCTCCTTCTGGTGACAAAGATGGCATGGAAATGAGATGAGGGACAAACAACAGAGGCTTCTGTGATAAACAGGGCTCAAAAAGTTGCAAATGGAAAAGGAAAACAAAGATGTGGCTGTATTAAAGATCAGAGGATAAATGAACCATGGGTGTATTGAGAGCTGAAGATCGAGGTGGGTACAAAGTCGGTGCGTTCAGGAGGGAGAAGGAAGGTCCCCGCCTTGTGTGAGGCACTGGGACCAGCCAGGGTCTGGCCGATGGAGCAGGTGCAGAGGAGGATGTGGGGCAATCAGGGAGGTGGAGAAGAAACTAAAATAGCTTTGTTTAGCCTAAGAAAAAGGGTTGCTTTCTATAAAAAGTCCAGGTAAACCCCCAGGGAAGGGAGATGATAGTTATTTAATCTAAAGGACAATGTTGGCCCTGAATCAAACTGGTTGTGAGTAAATAGAGGGTGGAAACATGAAGAAGGTTTCTGAGCATCACAGGAAAGATGTTCTGAAGCAACCTTCCAGTCGCAGCAGGAACCCGAGCACTTCTAAATCCGTCAGAGCAGGAAATTGATCTCGGTGCCAAGATATCTTCCAGATCTACATACACATTACTCATGCTTTATTTAATCTTTATTTTGCCAATGACAAATTTTTGCCCTGCCTTAGAAAATAGGACTGGACAAAAACTTGAGAGACTGAGTAGTTGATAGCTTGACCGAAGGCAGGTTCATTCATGCTGGTGGGAGCTGGGCTGGCATCAGTTGGCACATCCACAAGTGACATCCTACAGCTTTCTAGTCCTCCACTACCCTTATTGTTGCAACATTTTGTTAATGGATTGGGATTTTTACTCATTATCTAGCCTTATCTCCCTCTCTGCATTTTAAGTACATCATTAGGCTAATATCGGCTAATGGACCACTGCAAGAGTGGTGTGATTTTTTGGCCTGTGGAAAAATGCCATGAAATCTCCTTGGGAGAAACCTCAGTCAAGAAAGACTATGGAAACAAAACAAAAACAGGATGAGTGCACTGGTTTGAATATGGCCGTTCAACAAACAGGGAAACTGAGGAAACTGGGTTCAATTTTCATTTCCTCTAATTAGCCTTTTTACATAGCCATATCCAGAGAAATTTGATAGTGATACAGGAAAAACCCACATTCCCACAAGAACTTCGGTGCACACTTTCCAGAAGTGGTGCATAAGGATAAAACAGGGTGGTCTCTCATTTTGGGATTAGCCTCATACAGTCTTTTGGCTTGGCTCTGAAGCTAGTAAAAAGAAATATTCTAGGCCAGTTTGCACAGAGTTGCGTTCTCAATGTTACAGAGTTTTACCAAACTGCTTTCTTTTTTCCTCTTTATGTCTGAGGTAAATTGTGCAAGGCAGGCACTAGCTTTTTAAGGAGTTAATACATTGGTCAAAGGGTTTTACTTGCTGTAAAGAAGAGATTTTTACCACTTGGACCTAAAGCAAATACGTGATTTTATAAAAACTAGTTCAATTTAAATAGGAATTTTTATCATGGAAGGAGAGATAAATAAATAATTTCCTTTTTTTCTCTTTCCACTTCTAAAAAAATCAGATTCACACTACCTTAAACTTCTAATTTAATCAGGCTACTGTAATCTTGAGTCATTCACTACTGAATTGACCGGTACAGCAAAGCAAGAAAATAGCTTTCTGACAGCTGAAAATGAGTCAACTGTCCACCTCAGCCCTTTAAATCAAGAAAAGACAAGGCTTGCAGCATGCTGAGATGGGGAAGGGAGTAAGGTTTTGTCAGTAAAAGCAGGCTGTGTCCCCCACTTACCTTGATGAATAGTAATAACCCTATGCTCCTAACTAGGAGGGTAAATATAGCCTCTGCCAAGAACATCATCATCCACCTCCCTCATATATCATGTCTGAACCTTCATACCCCAATCACACATCAGTGGGTGGTTATCAAGGGTTGATGAACAACCTTTCTCCTTTGGAAATCCTCTATTTAATAGAAGCTCCTGCTGTGTCTCAACAGTTGCCCTAGGAGCCCTGTCCATCTCCCATGTCCTAAAAAAAGCCATTCGTGAAAGCAGGCAAGCACAAGAGCTGAGTAAACTTGGACACAGCTCCCAGCCAAATTATGAGCGTGTTGCCAAACATGGAGAAAAGTGCATCTGATTCTTCTGTTAAGGCATCCAAGGAGGGCCACAAAATTATAGTTCAAACTATAAACAGAATGAGTACATTTTGTTCATTTTCCTGTTCTCTTTATAATCGATGCAATATGAAGAGCTGCTATCAGTGGAGAGTTATACAATCAGATGGCAGCAATAAAAAGAACGTTAGCAAGTCTAGGATATCATAGGAGGTTGACTGGAGGAAGCAGTTATAAAACAAGACTGTTTACATCTATTTAGATGAGAACATCATATTCATGACAAAGTCATTTTGATGTCTCTCTGCCCACTTAATACTCAGCTAATGGACATCTGCATCCTGATTTGCAGTGGTTGCCTGGAGAAGGATCAGTACTGAGGATTATATATGCACAGACATGGCTCTTTGTGCACCTTGAATATGATGTGTGTTATATACAGTAACAGCGTATCCATATATCGATGAGTTAATCTTATGTACACAATATACTTATATGCATAATTTCATCATTATTGTCTGGTTTACTGTTTCCTCATTCTATTAGACTCATGGAAGGTTTTAATTTTTGTTATTGTCATTTTAGGACAAATCGGACTGCAGGTTCACAGTCTTACAAATCTGTGGCTTGGGGAATACAATAAGTACAAGATGGGCATCTCCACCAGCTGTCAGCAAGGAGCCTTTGCTGTAGCATCTTTTGTTCTTTGGCATCTGAAAAGGTCCTGGTTCTCAGATGGTCTTCAGGCTTGTTTTCTTCTCTTACAGCCATCTTTCCTCTGATATCTGTAGAATGCACTTGGAAAATCTAGGGACTATAAAAATGAGAGCTGCAAAGCTTTAAAAACAAACAGACATTTCACCTGTCTCTAATCAGCCCCATCTCATGGTTTGGCTTTGATTTCCCCAGTGCAGAAAAGAAACGTATAGGATTTTAATTTCCTTGGCTCCCAAGAGCAGTATGAATGAGACTGCAGCATTGCATTCAGCTTGTGTTATTAATGGGCTCCATGCTTGCAAATGTCTCATTCAATATATTTGCTCAAAGTGCTTCCAAAAAGGGGGAAAAAAGAAGAAAGAAAACATCAGGTTTCTAGCTCTAATGTATGTGACCTGACAGCATGAATACATTAGATCTTCTACAGAAACATACAATTCCAGCACTGTGCATTGGATCTCCAGCCTTTTTATCTTCATCTGGACTCTAATCAATGTGCTAGTGTAGTGCCTGGAAATAAGCYGTATTTTCCTGCCATTCTGGCTCATACTTTCTATCCATTTGAAAGGGTATGACATGCCTTCTTATAAAGTCCCTGTAAGCTGGGAATGTTTCTGAGCTCTCCCTTCAAGCATCCTGAGCATCTTCCAATACAAGTGTTTTCTTTTTTTGCCAAGTTGCTTAGCCCCCCTATGCCAGAGCCAGGACTCCCCCAGATCCTCTGCAGGCACAAGGCAGCATGGCTCTGCTGAAGGCCATATGCTCGCTGCTGAGGATCTCATACATCATTTTCCAGTCATAAAGAAGGTATGGTCCAATAATCCTAAACTGAGACCTACGGGATCTCAGTTCTCTTCTAAAACTTCAGGCAGGTCATGGCATTTCCCCACTTCGTGTCTGGTTTTCCCTTCCCATGCTCTGGCTTATCTGCAAGCCTTTAAGTTCTTAAAAGGAAGAGCTGTTTTATATTATGCATCTGGACAGTGTCTAACACAGGAGGGCCCCAGTTTGATTAGGGTCTCTTGTGACTACCGTAATACAAATACTGCTAATAAAATGCATTTGAATCAAAAAAAAAGCCAGTGATGCTTCTTTTCCAGTTAGCTCTTACCTTGGGGGTCTGGGGGAAAAGTCTGGGGGAGGTGGGCTTGTCAGCCAAAGGCAAGGTGGCCCAGCTTGACCCATCCCGGCATGGACAACCCTTTGAGCTGTCCTTGCAGTGCTGGAGACCAAACTGAGCAAGAGCTGTGCTTGTCCGTGCAATGCCTTCCTGTGCCTGGAGCGCTTTGCGCATCCAAATGTGCCACATATTTGTCTTCCCAAAGCAGGGCCTGCTTCTGTTAACAGCAATTAATCACTTTATAGCCAGTCTTTTATTATTATGAACACAGCAGATGTGTTTCCATTAATAGGTCCCCAAGTGAGCCTTATCCAGTATGTCTGAGACTTAATGAAGGAGATTATGTGGCCTAAATAGAGTTTTCATTTTCGGCATCCTCCCATTTCTATCTGCACTACCATGTAAGCAAACAAAATGAAGTGGGAATCTTGTTACGGGCTCAGTTACAGTGCATAGGATAAACTTGCTGCCAAATAATAAAATGTGTCCACTAGTTTAATGTGATTAGTAATAGCTAAAACTTGCATCTGTATTTTTACAAGGATCTGAAACAAAACACTAAAAAGCAAGCACGTAGATGTCTTTATACTGTAGTGGTAATTCAAAGCTCTCCGCTTCCCCAATTAACCTCAATATTAGAGCAAYGAGAGGGCAGGCAGCTGGCTCCCTGGGGAAATGTCTGTCTCCAGAATATTGTTCAATCTCGGGGAATTTTTCAAGCGTGCTGGTTGCCATTAAAAAGTCATCACTTCCAACAGTGGCTAAGACCTAGCAAGTCTTTGGGTGCTTATAAAACAGCGTCTGACTAATGACG
This sequence comes from Oceanodroma leucorhoa, assembly GCA_030449065.1. Taxonomy (NCBI): domain Eukaryota; kingdom Metazoa; phylum Chordata; class Aves; order Procellariiformes; genus Oceanodroma; species Oceanodroma leucorhoa. Next base: position 4,896,922 of record JASVER010000025.1, on the reverse strand, counting down.
GTGATCGTGCGGGTTACRGAGCAGCGGCACGTGAGGTTTCTCCGGCGGGTGCAGCCACGTGAGGGCAGAATCGGGCCCCGGGGGGGGTGGGTGGGCTGCTGGCGTGGGGCGCAGGGGGTGGGCACCCCTCTGCTGAGCCCCGGCTGTCTGCAGGCACCCCGGGTGAGGTGGGAGATCGCTGCACGTGGACGTGTCCCCGAGGCACCCCCCTGGTGCTGCTCCCCGTAAATAACCGGCAATAAAATCTCCGCTCTGGCTTTTCTCTTCCCTGATGATAGCAAGCAGCCACCGCGGGGAGCGGGCACGGGGCACGGCCGCTCTTCCACGGCACGAGMAGTTTTTGTGAAGAGGGTGTTTTCCAAAGCATTTCCTTTGGAAGGTCAGACTCTGCAATTGCTTTTGCTCCCCTAAATTATTTCTAAAAGCAGTTSTCTTCTACCCAAATGGCTTCCTCACCCATTTTTTGCTCTGCGTTGTCTGAGGCTTACTGAAATTTCATCTTTAACTTGCTTGGATCTTAAAAGCAGATAGTCAAGAGACTACATCTACTCCTTATTCCCAGGACAGTAAAGAGAGGAGGCAGTTTCTTGTATGATACACCAGAAAAAATCCTGTGCATTTCAAATAAGTCCTCTGGGATTCATATGGAGCACCTCCACTGTAAAAACGTATGATASAATTTTAAAATCCAGAAGGATCATCTAATAAATTCTATAGATCTGTCTTCCACTGGTCTGTGCAATAAAGGATATTAAAATATGTAGCGTCTGCAGTATGGAGCCACTGGAGAGGGAGTTCAATCACTCGGGATGGAGTATTTAGCCATTAGACAGTGACAAACTGGCCTTATTCCTATGGGCAAGGTGGGAGTGCAGTCACGTTTAAAATCACAGGGTGTTGTTCTATAGACCACTTTAACTCACGAGCATGTTTTCGGTCCCTGCGCGAAATGCTTGAGGTATGACAGAATGGAAAAAGATGAACTTTCTTTCTCACACACATCAGAACAACTTTACCATGAAAAAAAATAKGGATAGCTAACAAATGATTGCCTTTAGCCATGTCTCTTTAAAACAAAACAAAACAAAAAGTGTTGCGTTTTTAATTAAAGCCCAATTAATTTGAATAAAGTGAGGAAATCACATCTGGGCCGTTGCTGCTATACAGCTTCTAACCACAGCATGCGTGAGGTTACGTCAAGGACTTGCTTGTCAACTTTGCTTTAACTCACATATGGGACCGGGTATGAAAGAAAACCCAAGAGTTTTTACTTTCTGCAGTAAAAGCCAAACTAACATAAAATGAGATTAATGGCAACAGCAGTGACTGCTTTCATTTCCCAATGAACTTTCTCAATAGTACCAGTAATCAAGATCAGGTTGGTTTTTCTTCTTTTCTTTTTCTTTTTTTCAGAAAAAAACAACTTTTCATCAGAGAAAAGAAGAAGAGATACTTAAAATACAGACACATCTGTTCTCCCATATTAACAACATTACGTCTTTCTCCATGTGATGCATAATGAATCATCTCAGTGTGTTTTGCTTTATAGTTTTGTACAAATCCAATTCCTTATGACTATTACTGTAATAATAATATTTTCCAATTCAGCAGTACCTTTCATTTTGAGTTTCTCAGTGCAAGAAACTGTAACAAGAAGTGAAGTGCGTTGAACCCATTGAAAGAGCTAGAAAAAGGGAGGCACAGCTGTAATTACGGAATTAGAATTTGTCTTATAATCGGGAGAAGATAATGGTACATATAATATTGTTTTTATGCAGATATATGATTTTCACTACATTTTGTTAAAATGAGCAAGTATTGTCATCTTCAATTCTAGTGCTTGGAAAAGCAAGGCTTATAGCACCTTACAAACGCTTTTGTCTTTTTTTTTCCTTCTTAAGAAGAATTAAATTATATCCATGGCGCACGCTGAGCAGGTAAGACTTCACATCCAAGCCGTTGCTGGCCCTGTACGATGAACACAGGGCAGAGGTCCCGCAGCCCACCCATCTTTTGGAGAGGAGGTGCTGAGGCTTTAACAGAGCCGAGAAATGAACATCCAGCATCCTGCATTCTGGTCCCCGCTCTGCTGCTCATGGGATGCCCTCRGGCAACATGTTTGCCTTTATGGGCTTCACTCAGTACAGCTACTGATGCTCCTCATGGACCAAAATTATATCCAGTTTTCTTTTCCTTCCCCACGGCTACTTGGGAAGGGTAATCTGAGCTAACTTTTTYCCAATGAATTAGTTAAACTGCAGTAAACCCCACTTCAGACCCTCTGGATTAGTGGGGATTAATGCTCCTAAGTAGGTACCAAAGCCATATCTACATGCTTCCAGTCAGTGGAAAACCACAAAACTTGGACACCTACATCGGTTTGATAGGAATTGTTAATCTGATTTGGCAGCAGTAATTAACAGTTCCTCGAAAGATATAGATCCTGATTCACTTGATCACGTGTCTTAAATGCTGCATGAGGACAAAAGTCTTGTTTGTGTCTGCTACCAACATCCAACGGGAGCGAAGGAATGTTTTCTGCAGCAAGGAATGATAATGACAGATCTTTATTTAAAAAAAAAAAAAAGAAGAAAAAAAAAAAGAAGAGAGAAGAAAGAGCAAGAATCCTTGATTCAATTAAGTCTTAGTCATGTAAATAGTTGGGAGTTTCCAGAAAGTAATGTCTTTATAGCAGGATGCCAATGTACTGTATAATTAAAATGCAAAAAATGTAGGAAAGTCGCCAAGCCTTTGATTATAAACAAGATTTTCCTAACCCACCCATGACTTGGCATTTTGATCCTGAAATTTATCAACAGGAAAAGGTGATGATTTCTTTTTTTGGACTGGAATGGAAAATAAGTTAGTTTGTAGAGAAATAAATCTTGTTCACAAACTTTATTTGCTCATTACAAAGGCTTTTAGTATTTGATCACACTTTAAACGAGAAGGATTTTCTGGAAAGGATTTTTGTTTTGTTTGATTGGTTGCTTTATACAATAACTGCTTTCTATTGTATAATATGGAAAGCAATGCAAAGCAATCAGCTTTTACATAACAACAATTTAATTACAATAATTTAATTCAGCTTTACTGTGCTGTACTAAAATGATAACAAGACTAAGCCTGACATTGGCAGCGAACATCAGTATTTAGCACAGAGGAATCCCAAAATATCATTGAACACTTTCTCCAGTTTCTCAACCAGCACTCCTAACCAACTTCATTATCAAGCCCTACACAGCTTTGTTACTATTTATACCCTCCTCTGATTTGGAAATCAGATAGAGCCATTGACATAAGGTGGTTGAATCACACAGATCAGTTGTGTGTTACTATATAGATGCAATATCATCAAGCAAGGTCAAACAGTGGGAACGTGATAATGTCCCACTCAAAGCCTCTAAATCCAGGAAAAGTTTTTCCATGGACTTCAACTGCTGAATGAGGATGAATTTTAAAATGCAATATTGTCTTTTACTTTATTACCCCTACCCTTGCATTGAAATAGTCATTAAACGGAATATTGTAAGCAATAAATCTTCTTACACAAAGTAGAAAGGGTGAACAGAAAGGAAAGGCTTTTTAAACTCTAACTTCTGCTTATTATAAAGTTCCTTCTGGCATGGTCAAGTCCTAGGGAATTGGCAGAAAGCTGAACCCCCCTCTGATAGGACTTCTCCATCTGAGCTCTTCAGTGCCCTTTCATCACGAACCTCCAGCAGCATAAATGCCTTTCGCCAACGTTCAGCACTCAGCCCCGTATGAGCCGCAAGCTGGCAACAGAGAGCCAATCTATAATAAAACCTGCGGGGAGCTAAGCAGCTTGGTCAGTTGTGAAGTTAACCCTCCAAATGGTTTACTACTGGTGCCCCAGTTGGGTGCTACCATAAGAAGGAATGAAAAAAAGTTGGACACAAGTCCTGCCCTCCTCACTGGAGAGTGGAAAGGTTCAGCACCCCCAAAATGCCACAGATTTAAGCTTCACTTATACTTCAAAGTAGGAGGCTCCAAATATCTGCAATCTCCAGGGTAGGATCTCAATTCATTGTCCTGTTGAACGTTTATTTTTCCTTGTAGCACTGTGTAAAGTCCAGGCTTTACATTCAAACCACAAATAGGTAAGATCAGTAAAAGATCACATGGCACGTATCCTCCCTGATTAGTCATTCACAAACAGTTGGGTCTACAGATTTTCTTATCCAGGTGTCTTTGGTACCAGGCACGTTCCTCCCTATCTTTTTATGGAGTGGTCATTGTGATTGCAAAGCTTGAACTTCTGCAAAACGAAAGCTGTGCAATTTCATCAGAATTTATTTGTTATCAGGCAGCTAAAAAGCAACATTATGCCTAGAAAATGCAAGTAAAAAATAAATAACAAGTCCTATATTGTTCAACTAAACTTCTCAAAGTGTATTTGTGTGTTTTAGTATAGCACCAAGCACGTTCGCATTTTTTATTACAGAATATAGCATTCAGCAGCCTGCAATACAACAGTTCAGACTGTTGGCAGCAATGGTCCAGTTTCCATTTCTTTGAGTGCAAGATTCAGGGTGTGGAAACTTTCTACTTCCTTGGAAACTCTTCTGAAAACGGGTTTTCACTCAATTCAGCCTCTAAGTGTTTAAGAGGTGACTGAAATTCTGAAAGTGGACTGGCTGTTTTAGTGCCATTGGCAACCTTGGGAAGTTTCTCACTATGTGAAGGAAAAGGGGGGGATAAAAGTGGGGGAGAAATCTACATTATTAAAAATCTAACTCGGGATTTTCAGTGAGCACCTTCTCTCTCTCTCCTTCTACTCCTTTGAAAAGCAGGAGGTGAAAATAGCATGATACTTTTCACTTCGAAATATTGTTCACCCTCTGCATCAAAATTTCTACCTATGCAGTTGTAGCTTCATTTTCTGCTATTGCTCGGCACCGCTGATTCAATGCAATTGGCTAAAGGCTTTATTTAACACCAAAAAAAATACACTTCAGAAAATTCCCACCATCGTCCAAGTAGCAGGCAAGACTTTGCTGGAATATATGTCATGACTAGAGGGATATTCYGAAAGAAACTAGTGACAGGACACGGTTAACTGACCTGAGATAGCAAATCCCATGGGATGGGGCTAATTTCACCCAAGGTTACTGATCTTAAGTCAGACATCTATTTAAAGCCGATTGTCTGCAATTCCTCTGGAGTCACTGGTGGTGGGAGATGACTGCTTTCAGAAGGTGATTCACCCCATCCGGAGCTGGGTGGATGAATCACCTTCTGGATGCTCTTGCCATTCCCTGCTGACAATGGCAGAAAGTGGATGACGATCTCAGGCCATGTGCCACTCCGAAATGGCTGCTGCCAAGTGGGATGGGTGCTGCGCACAGATTTCTCTCCCCCACGAGGCCGTTGACGATGTGCATGCTGGAGGGCTTGGGGATGCTTGTCTTTGCTGATGCTCCATCTGCCACGGTACAGGCAGGTCAAGAGCCGGCATTTTGTTGCCTCAGGCATATACAAAATCAKCAGCAGCCTTCAGAAGGCTAATTAAGAAAAGGTAGTCCCTGCCCAGCGTTATTAAGAGRTCGATATTAGCTGGAGAAGAAACAGACACTTCTGCGGCTGTTGGGTAGTGAGGGAGTCCTCCAAAGCTGGACTAAGTGGAAAAATGCATTACTTACTTAAAAATCCATTGTATTACCAGTCCATCTATCAGACATTAGCACCTTAAGAGAAGGAAAGGAATAAAACTACTCATAAATTCAAAGACAGAAATAAACCCAGCATTTCTCAGAGTTTGTTCAGAAAAAAAAATAATCCTGCCTTCCTCAAGCTGCATCTTGTCTCGCTGTGTCTGATTTTACGATGGTGCCACCAGTTCAGAATTGGTGAGCCCCAAGAAGACTAAAACACGGACAGGGTGCTGCTCTGCTGGGCAGCGCGTGAGTATGAAGTAAGAGATGGTTCCTGCCCAAAGGTGTTAAAAATCAGAACGGATAAACTTTGAGACTGAGCAAGGATCATCATCCATGGCTGAGCAGCAYGGCAAGAGTGAAAATAACTTTTTCAGAGTCATACAGTTGAGCCTGTGGCCRTACGGCAAAGAGGAGCCAGGACAGRGGAATCCCATCTCGGACCTGCAATCACAGGGTAAGTCCTCCTAGACCCACCTTTCTTGTATGACCTTTCAGTAAAAACAGRTATAAAACCAAGGCAATATACAACCCRTTTTTAAGCCCACTTTCCCCAAACYATATGACCCTTGATTTGTAAARTGATTTGGAATGATTTGGGTTCTGGCATCTGTAAGTAAAACCTAGTAGTGCGGAGCAGTATTTTATTCACAATAATCTTGCAGGTTTATTGATGCCTTAACACTTATCTTAGATACTGGGCAGTTGCTAGACTACCACAGAATAGAGAAAACTTGTGAAACCTGTGTTCAAATAGCTTTCTCTATTGCTTYATTTACAACTGGCATAGATGGCTGGAGAAGGCTTCTACAGCCAGTGATWCGATATATTTTTCTGTAGTATTTAACAAGACAGTCATAAGCTTTTATGAACTTTCTGCCTAGCTGAAAGTCTGATTTCTGCCTCCGCTTAACTTTGGTCTCTTAATCTTGTCCTAATCTCACTTTTTTCTTTTCTCTTTTTTTTCCACTCCACTTTTAGATCTTGACATTCCTTATTTTTGGGCAATCTTCATTATACAAGAAAAAATTAGTACTGAACAAACTAACCTTGGGATAGTTAAAGAAATAACTCTTTTCCCAATGGAAATATCTGAAATTCCTCAGCAATACCATGAGAAACTAATCTTGAATTTGATCTGATTTTGCAGGGTGATTCATGGTTTCTGACTCAAGAAAAGTAAACTTGTTGATTATAGTTTAGGTATCTCATCTTTAACAAAGAGACGCTATTTATTTTGTTACTTTCTCTCTAACCAAAGAAAATCTTTTTTTCTTTCTATGTTGCCAATATGTTATGAATATTAATAGCTGACATCCACTGTGGACGGGGTAACACGTGGAAACTTAACATTTCTCACTAACCAGCCAAAGGAGACAAGGCAGGACCCAAATCGACGGGGGAATTTGYAATGAAGCTCTTCTTGAGCTATGCAGTGAGCGGGTTTGGGGACAGCAAAGCATCGTCTCAGCTGTACTCTCCTGACCTCTGTTTCGAGTTGGCCCTGTTGTTTTTTGTTGTTGTTGCTGTTTTAATGGAACTTCTTGGAACAGACTGTGCATTTCTCAGGGTAAGGCTAATGCACATGCCATAACACAGCATGGAAGGAACGGGGCTGCTTTTATATCCTGGGTGAGGTCTTCTTGGTACTCCCTGGGATTTATTCACCCCACTGGCAGGTCTGTATGGGGAGCTAAATGCTCTGTAATCACAGAATCATAGAAACATTAAGGTTGGAAAAGACTAGTCAGTCATTCCTCAATCCCAGTRCTGTGTTTGCATTGCTATACCCAGATGTCCATCATCTGACAGATTTACAAGAGACTTTTTTCTTGTATGGTAAGTATAGTAACTTCCTACATCGCGCTTCCCTTCAGGTGTGGGTGGGACTCCTGACTTTTGGCGTGAACATGGCAAAACCATACAATCCCGTAAGCCTCTGCAGTAATAAAAAGAATACAGAGTTGAGCAGAAAGCAAATGCACGCCCCAATCTTGCCTTTGTCCTAATTCATACTTGACTTACAGACTTTCAGTAGTCCCACTGACATCAATGGATTTACCAGCTTAGGGAAAYGAGAGGGAACTGGCTTGTCCTTGCACGGTGGCCCTGCAGCGATGGGGACACACCTCGTGAGCTGAACTCAGGCACGGACACCCAAAGSACCGTAGATGTTGTCTAGGCTGTTGCAGGAGCTGAGCTTTAAAGCAGATGCTGGCTGGGGGGGGAGCTGGCTAGGATGCCTCTGCCTCACTTGCTGGGAGAGAACAAGAATATTAAATTCTGAATATTTTATTAATGTTATCTACAATAAAACAGCTATGCTCGCTGTTGTCAGAATGCTGTAGCAGAAAGAAAGACTATTGAATGATTAATTCCTGAAGGCTAATTAATAGGAAGGATGCTAGAAAAGTCTGCAACTAGAAGTTCAAAGCCCGCACGTATGTAGCTGTGGACAACCGACACCTGGCCCGGTCCTTCAGTCAGCCAATTACACCATTAGGCATCATGCAGACATCCAAATAATACTTAAAATAATTACACAAACACACTAACCTGGCAATAGAGAGCCTTTGTTAGCAGCAGAAGACAACTGAAAGAATTTGATTTACAATTGATTACCAAGGAAAAAACCAAAAGCTTCTTGCCAGCTGTTCCCTTTAACTGAGCCAATTCAGCACATGATGCAAAGCAGATTGCCCAGACTGACACAGGCTGAATTTCTGATTTCTAGACTTGTCCTCTTTTTGACATGTGCAACTGAAATCTAATTTCAGATGTTTTTTCTACAAGGTAAAGATATTGCTGTAATTATCTGCTGCAGTTGTCGTTAACTTTTTTAACTTGCTGATTCACTCCCGTGCCTTCTTCTGTAAGCAAGGTCCAAAGAAATTATGAGATTGCAAAACAGCATGTGCTGGGAAAATGGAAATTGCTTTTGCTGCTGGACCAGCACTGTTTTAGCCAGAGCTTTGGGTCGTGCTGGCTGYGGCTCCACTCGTCCTGTAGGTACAGGATCAGAAGGAACTGGGAGTTGGGAGTGGTGGGAGGAGGCAGCGGGAGGTACTCAAAACCGGGGCGGCTGCTTGCAGCCATTTACTCTTTCTTCTTCCCTGTTGATGTGTGCAACCTGGAGCTGCTCTGCAGTAGCAGCCTGGCTGGCAGAGCGGATTGGATTCTGGATSGACAACGTGGGCATCCCTGCTTGCTTGCAGCTTGGTCCGTGTAGGACGTTGAAGAGCAGTGGGGTCCATATCCCACCGGCTCATTCTTAGCTGTGCTGGAAGGAACCAGATTTATCAACAAGGTCAAGCAGAGGGTTGACAGCTTCTCCACACACAGTGGTTCCTTCTAACCTCTTTCCCTCAAGCAGGTTTCGTTTCAGTGCAAGACAACCATTTAAAAGTCACGTGCATTYCCTGGAAGCATTGTAGGGGGTTCAAGGGATACGTAGAGAGTTCTTCATAGGGATGAATATTGCCATTTTTCATTCAGATCTATTATATGACAGTTACAGAGGCAAAGCTGAGAGCATCTATGGCTGATGATAACAAGGAGTGTGCATCAAATTCCACCAAGGACAGAAAAACGTCACCAAGGGCCAGAAAGTTGTTTAGAGTCAAGGAATAAAAGTTTTGTATCAGAATAAATAAACTGCTAGAGAAGGCAAGGGAAGAGACACCTGCAACTATAAGGCACAAGCAGGAACTTCAGTAGCACATACTCAGATCACCGTTTCTCCCCTTGGTTCTGCCTTTTGGGATGATCTTGCAAAATACTGACCRTCTCCAGCTCTGATGGAAGGAAGCATAGAGCTGATGAGCCCATGGGAAAACTAGGACTGGATTTTTTTTCCTTTTTGATAAATGTACACTCAGTATTAGCAGAATGAAACAAGTTTCTTGGGTGGCAGAAGAAGGTATTATCATCCCTTACTAYTGGTGGTCATAGTGAAAGGGCAGTGCCTATGACTCAGAAACTCTGTGTACCTGGGACTGCGTGATACAGAACCAAAACYCTATCCCTGACCCAAAGATGCTGAGATTCAGCAGGCTCTTTTCTTGATAACCTCAAAAATACCTAGAGCAATAGTCATGGGGAATTATACTTACGTTAAGTGCAATTATCCTGTGGTGCCATAGCTACAGCATGAAAGCTTGTTGGGAACCAGCCTGCCCTGGCTGTTAGTTGAAGCACATGGATTCCGAGCTCTTTCTTATGACTCTGATTCCCCTTAAAGATGTGTCATATCATGTGTTCACACTCTCAGGTCACATGCAAGTATCAAATCAATTTAAGAAGAGATGTAATCCATCCATATCAAAACCRGGGTCTGTGTGAGCAGTGGCAGCATCCGCAGTTAGAGCAGCTTAGCATACATTTATTTTACATTGAGGAAATCTAAGACAGTAAAAGAACATATTTTGGCTAGCCTTAATCCTTAGCAACCTCCTAACGATTTAGACAGCTGCTCATTTCTGAAGGACGAACACATCTCAAAGAGTAAAGGTTAATATCTGGGAGAGAAACTTTTTCCTCCCCTTAYTATATTTTCTTTGCCAGATTTTTTTTCCAGATGGAGGCTGTTTGCTTGTTTGTTTGTTTGTTATAAATTGTACCCAGCAAAGAGCTGAAGAAAGTTCTCCWTTTTTTTTTTCTTTTAGGGGGAGGGGAACTAGCAAACTTAAACTGAGGAAATCCAGGCAGCCAGAGATGTCTGGACGATCCTAAAATATGTCGTCCTGATTTCTGCAAAACCAATAAATTTCACAAAGCTACATTCAGTTGACAGAACATATCCAAGGGATAAAAATTTCTTTATCTTGAGTTCAAGGATGCTTCAGCYGAAAGACTTGTTTGAGATTTATTCCAAATTCTGCTTGAATATAATCTACTTCCCCAAATATCATCTCATGACATAGCTGCTCAGTAAAAATGTTGGTGAGCAGCAGTTTTCTGTTTCACTCCTCTCTTTTTGGTGGTGTGGCAAGGGTGTTGCTCAACGCCCTTGGCAATGTAGGCACAACCATGGTCACGCACCAACCCCGCTCTTTCCTCCCCTCCTACTTCTGCTCTCCAGGCTCCTTTCCCAACCACACGCCAGAGGTCTTGGTGAAAATGGAAAATGTCCGAACGTGTATAAATACTTCCTTATGTCAGTAATATTAGCAACTTGAATAAGCTGTCCTTGGACAGGCTGCGCTGATCTTTTTTCTCGGTGTTACTCCAGTTAAATCACTGGATGGATTTGAGGGGTTTTCACCACCTAAACGGAGAGCATGGTCTGGCCCTCCAGCTCTGAGCCGCCACTGCTACTTGAATCCAAGAAGAAAGAGGATGAAATGCTAGTGGAGCTGCCCCTCTGTTGGATTGTATGCTGTTGTTACCTCCCAGTTGGAAAATAGTGCAGTATACCTTGGCCTGGAGACATCAGCCTTTAGGAAATTTCAACAAGTAAAGAAAGATACAAAATTGAGAGGAGCCCGAAGACAGTGAAATAATAAAGGAGACCTTGAAAGAAAATATTGTAACCTTGAAAAAAAGACAGCAAATTGATCTAAGGATCCATCTGATCAATGGAAATAAGAAAAAAAGTGAGATAATAAGGCATGTGATGGAAGAGGGGAGGGGTTGCTTGATAGCTCATCTAAGGAAGATATTCTAGTATATTATGCTCCATTCTGGCAGCATGATGAGCGGAGATTGCTGCCAAAGAGGAGGATAACTAGAGGAGAAAAGCAAACAGAAAAAAGGATAGGAAATTGTCAGGCCTGACTTGTGAAGAAAAGTCAGCAGAGGTACACGTCCTCCTTGTTTGTGTAGCGACAACGTTGAATGGAGCAAATTGCAGCTAGCTAAATAATTTTAAGAGAGTTGGAAACACGGGGGGATGCTGAGGCCAGCAAGCAGTTTCATCCCAGTCAAAAGCCTGTRCTAATGTATAGGTTCCGTTGCAGAGGTGTAAGGCGAGGTGCAGGAGGTCTGGGTACGGAACAGGGGATAAAACCGCATCACGCAGCGTTGTATTCCCAACTAATGTACCTGAGGGCCCAGCAGGACGGTGAGGAGGAAAAATGTCCATTGTTCAGGATGGGARAGAGATGAAAGCAGTGGGATTGGGTCACCAGGCACCTCCCAACACAGCCCTCGCCCTGCCTCGAGCAGCCCCTCGCTGCCGCTGCTGGTGCTGCAGCTCGCCTCGGTGATGGATGGACTGATGGGATCCCCATTCCCACACTTTCCAACATACATCTGCAAATCCTAAGAGGGACGAACGCAGACCAGCTGCCAATTGGCCTTACGGATTTGAGGGCTAACATCCAGTTGGCGTCCAGCGGGTTATTCACACTGGAACAGGAAGCAAACTTCTTGCTGCAATTACCCTCCAATTTCTACTGTTTACCCCAGGAATAAACTAATTGCTGCTGTAAAACACCCCTCCCACCAGGTCCAGGAGTGAAGTATGGAAGAAACGAATGTCAGCCAGTTGGTCAGTGGCCAAATGACTGGCTAGCGGCCAACTGGCATCCCATGCCTTATTCGCAATGGAGGAGGGCTYGAGTGCCTTGCTGCAGATAACCTGCCTGGCATTTTCTCCTGTTTACCCTACAAATACACCAAATGCCACACGGTAAATCAGCGTTTCCCTGGTGGCCTGGCAGAAACATGGGAACCAGCACAGGTCTTCATTCTCCCACTGAAKAAAGTCAATTTATTTGAGAGTTAGGAGCAGGGTCTGAAAGGGAAGTGCGAGCAAGCTGGAGAAGGGCTAGACAATTTCCATGGAGATGTTCAGTGGACATCTCTGAGTGATTCAGCCCTAAATGCCACCTGCCACTGTATATCTTGAGAATCTTTTTCTTCTTCTTTTATAGTTGCTTGCAAGAAACATGGCAGGGGATATTGTTCCGCACCTGTGTATGTTCTGGCGGGCTGGCAGGTRTACCAGCCGAAGAAAAGAGCAAAGCACTGCCTTGCAGTTCTTGATCCCTGCCTTTGATTTGCTGCCACTGGTTATCTCGGGCCCTTAATCCCTTTGGGAGGGGGTAGACTGGTTTGAAAGCACAGCTGTAAGCAGCACCCTGCATCCCTCCCAGCCACGCAGCTTTCTCGCAGCTCTGCATCCCATTCAGGGGCAGTCAGCCTGGATGGAGCTGGTCCACCTCTGTTTTCAGCTGTAACCCTGGAGGAGGATCTTACAGGGCTGTCTTTTAATTGCAATGCACTCCATAATCACTCCTCTAAATTCTGTCTTTCTAAATTCTGCTCAGAGTGGCAAAGCCAATTTTGGACACCGGGAGTAAATATCATTTGTTTTTCCCTTTAGTGTTGTTATCCCAGCAAAGAGGAGTGACAAGAGTGAGTCACTGTGGCATTTTGCAAAATATCCCAGGAAAAGTGTTTGTCTGAAAAAGCAAGAAACATAGACCCAGGGGAGGCGACAGGATCCTTTAGGGCCTCTCAAAAATTACAGGAATGGAATATTCCAGCACGGGTGGACAGCGATAAGCAATAAAAAGCAGCTAACTGCAGAGCTGTTTGAGTGCTTGACTTTTGCCTGGTAGATATTAGCAATTGTATCGGATTGCACGCCTGACTTTTCCTCTTTTTCCATGAGGAATGACGCTTAGCTCAGCAGCTCAGGTCCCCACGCTAACCCCCTGCTCCAGGCTGAGCTTTGCAGAGCTGCTGTCCTCCCTCCCCAACGGCATTCGGGGCTGCCCCACGGAGGAGCCCCTGCACCCCTGGTCCCTCTCCCACTGCTTCAGCTTGTCACCCGTGTCTGGGAAGGGCAAAGGACACCCGGCGATATGCCTGTGGGCAGCAGCCTCGCTCCTCACGCGGGTGGGAAGGGTGCACCGGGGCTGCTCACTGTAAAACAGCAGGCAAAAATGCAAGGGTTCACTGCTTTTGCATTTCTACAGAGCATTTCCCCCAGTTATCATCAGCCTCTCACCGCTGAAATCAGTGGTAAGGGAAGCAAATACCTGCCAAGAGGGGTTTGCTGGGCACTGAGGTGGAGCAAGCTAGCAAAGGCCAGCCAGGAGGTGAGGGCAAAACCCACCGCTCCTAAACCCTCGTCTTCTGCGTGCCCCGGGACTCGCCACCTCCCGCAGAAACAGCCGGCTGCTCCGGGTAACCTCAGTGCATCATGGACAGGGACACAGAAACCTTACAAGTGCGAAAAGATTATTAGGAAAAAAAAAAAAAAAATCAAAAATTACCCAACCTAGTTAACCCTAAAAATGCCCCTGCCTCCTTTAAAATGCTGCCTTGTGTCACTTGTTCTTAAAGCTTGCAAACACCGTAGCCTGATATTTTTTTCTTCATCGAATGTATATGTTCCCCTTAAAAGAAAAAGAAAACCACAATAGAACCTATGTACACTGCTGCAAGACTGTAAAATTTAATAGCAAACAGATTACATACTTAGCAATAGACTAAGCACAATTAGGCCTCACATTCCTCTCACTCCTATAAATAACTCTCAGTTTCCTCTCTGTGTCTGCAAATTTCATTAGTATGATGGAAAGAAAAGAAAAATACACACACACACACACACACACACGCACACACAAAAGCCCCAAGCTCTCTTTCCTTGCAAAGTCCAGAGCCGATCTCTCAATCAAGAGCTTTGTTCAGCCTGGGGGAGGGAGCGGGGAGTTAAAACACCCACCCCCACCAACCCTTGGGCCATGTGTTCCTGGCCACGAAAGGAAAATTTTCTGCAGATGGCTGAGGAATTCACCTGCAAGAAACAACAACAAAAGAATCCCCCCTCTTTGCTAGTCTGTGTGTGCAACCTGCAGCTGAGGCTGTGGGGAGCGGGGACGTGCCGCTGCCTTTTGGAGCATCATCACCTCTGCCTGTCCTTGACACCAGCAGGAAGGGTGGATGCCATCCCCAGGTCAAAGCCATCCCTCAAACATCTCCACTGTAASGTCCCTCTTCAAGCCCTCTTCAAGATCTCTGCCTAGGCTTGAAGGTTCCTGATGCTCGGATTCAGCTGTGAACTTCAGTCTCTATAAAGGAGACAACTCTACAACTGTTCACTGATTATTCGAGGCTCGGAGGTCTGTAGAGTACGGTGCAGACCTTCAGCATCTGCATCTTATCTTCACTGAGTGGAGAGTCATCACATAGCCTATGCACCAAGTGCATGTATATACAGGGTGTAGTTGCATGGGGGTAAGAGTACCTAGTGCTGACCTCTTCTATCCATGTGCTGTACTGAAGTGACTTCAGCTAAGTTATTAAGAGAAAAAAATGTTTAAAAGGTTCTTATTAACTGTAAGGAGCAAAAAAAAAGCAACAAAAAAAAAAAGATGAAGCTCAGGCAGGAGTGTACAAAGCCTTGGAAACGATGTATGACTTAACTATGACTTAAATGATAAAAATTGGAGCTGTTTCCTTGGGTCCCAGTGCTGTTGCGTTGCACTGACTGGCTATTTTGTCCAGGGTAATTTCAAACATGTCAAAATACGATGGCTGAGGTGCAAGGCAGTCTGGGCAAATGGACTTATGCTACGTGGATATGGTGGCAGTGGCATACWGGTGAGAATGTGGGGAACTCGGGCTATTTGTCCCATTAAAGGGTATCTGAAACTCTGAACCAGTCAATGTTAACTGTTAATAGCTCTTATAATGTTTGGCAGGAGAGAGATTTTGAGAGTTACACCAGGAAAAATCTCTTGAAAGACAAAACTGGTGTTTCTGCTGTGCAGAAGCTCACACTGTGCAAGGATGAGCTGTGTCACATCCTTGGAGCTGGGACCGTGTCTGCCACTGCCTCCCGTACCATATCATCCACGGCTCCGTGGCATAAGTAACAGCAAGAGGCACAGCTAATGCCGCCATCCCCTCAGTCTGTGTTTTGCTGATGTGGCTCTATTCTTTTGGGCATCCTTCTTTAGCCACCTCAGAGGTAGGGGGAGAGAAATGATGWGGTGAGTGTTTTTCTTCCCTTGACAGCAGAAGCATCTTTATTTTCCTTTCTATATGTTCTCAGCTGACTCACATGTTAGTATCCCAAAGTATGTTGCATAAATAATAAAACCCATGCASTTCAATGAATTATTTGCTCTTTTTGCTAAGAAAAAGCAAGATTTCTTTCCCTTTCTTTCCCTTCCCYTCCCACACCCTTCTCCTTTCATCTTTTGAAGAAAGACCCATATAAGAAATGATGGGCAGCCGTCCAGGAATAATGAGACAAAGATGATAATGTAAACCTCAGAAGAAAAARAGTTGGCTATTGCAGGCAGGCTTTTTGCATTTGCAGTGCTGTATACGGCCAATAGAAAGAAACACGGCCTGTCAAGCATGTAAAGCAATCCAAGATACACTAAAAGAACATGCATCAACTGAATATAAGGCATAGACACRCGCCGAAGTCTACATCTAGGTGCTAAAACGTAAGCACCCCAGCTCTCAGAGGAGCTAAGCATCTATAGGTAGGCCCAAAGTTGATAGATAGACTCTCCCAAGTTTTTTGGTGTTTGTGTTTAGGGCTCCTCATAAAATCATCGCCAGCCTCAAAAGGGTAGCACTTACCAGCTCATACTCTCTGCCATTTTGTTCTCTTTTTCTTACGTCAGAATCTCAGCGACCCAATTTACTCCTTAAACCGTTATCTTCCTCTGACTTTACGAATTCCATTAAATTTTTACCGAAGTGAAATAATTGCCTGGCTCTTTTTCTGCATTCAGTTCATTGTTGTTTTAGTCTCCAGTGGCTGGAGGATGCTGAGATTGAAAGATCCAGATGACTCTAAGGAGTTAAAGGCTAGAAGAGCCTATTGTTCTGCCTCAACATTTAATGAGTTCTTACCCAATATATTACTTTGCCTCATCTCTCCATTCCTATCAGCAGAAGAGTAGCACCATGTGTCTGCAAATAATCAGGTCCCGGTCCTAAAGCCCATAATGAGTTCATCCCAATGCAAAAGAAATGTTATCTCTAATGTGTTAAAAAGCCAAATTGCTGCCTACCTTTGAAGTAGTGTAAAGTTCCAATCAAGAGTATTGAGGAAATGAATCACTTGCGAAGCCACATTTTGAACGCCACATCGTTATTATTAGAATGGGGAAGCAGAGTTGAAGATAAAGTTTGATTCAACACAATGGAAAAATA
The DNA here is from genome assembly GCA_030449065.1 of Oceanodroma leucorhoa. NCBI lineage: Eukaryota > Metazoa > Chordata > Aves > Procellariiformes > Oceanodroma > Oceanodroma leucorhoa. The sequence continues at coordinate 4,880,117 of JASVER010000025.1, read as the reverse complement.
CTGTACAGTGGGAGAGAGGCCTGCCTGCTAAATAGATAATGCCAAGTTTGATGAGAAAATACTTTATATTTCCTCTCCCTTGAAATCCGAGTGTAGATTTTCCAGGTCGACTGGAAAGAAACAGGTTGTAAGATGTCACTCAACACTTGAGGAGAGGAGACCTCCCTTTTCCAGATGCAGTTATACAGAGGCAACATGCCGTCCTCACAGTATTGTTTTACATAGTATGAAACATTTCCATCTCTAGACTACCTGCACACTGAGGATAACCAGGCAGGCTGGCATGGTTCTGACCCATGTTTTAATCGCTTAGCTTTCAACGATTTCTCCCTCCAAGGGGCCCTTTAGAAAAATTCATTTTAATTTCATTGCACGCTTCCTTCTCTTGATAGCTAAAGAAAACAAAGTCYCCCTGACTTTGTCTGCCATCCTCAAGAGCGAGTGAACCCCTCAATTTCTGGGGGCCCATGAATTAATTTGAACCAGACACAGATGCGGGCTGTGGTTTGCTAAGATGTGATTTCTGCAGAGCAAATCATCTTTGCTATCCAAAGCAAGGATATAGTGGGGAAAGCACGGTGTGCTTCCTTCGTAGCACTCAGTAATCACGGGCCACGGGCTGACAGGGGATACAGCTTCGTCAGGTCCCTTTTACACTCATTTCCCTGCCCTGGGSACAATACCTTCTCAAATGTGGGGGAAGGGGAAGGGTGGTCTTTTTTTTTTTTTAATACACAGTACCCAAACTGAACCTCATACCAGAGTTTTGAAAGGGTAATTTTGCACTTGATGTATAAACCATAACATCCAAAATAATGTAGACAAATCTTTCCATTAAATAAATGACTTCTTCTGAATAGGTTGTAAAACTTGGTTTCCTTCACTCTGGATTCAGTTAGCCTCACCTCCTCAGCTGTCCGCGGCAGCAGCTGCCGAGGGAAGAGTGCGAAGCAGAGCTTTGCAAACCGTTTTCCCACTTTCCCGTCTTCTTATAAATGCAAAGCTGACACCAGGTTCATGGATACRCTGGCTGAGATCAAGGACACTCTCAAAACCCCTGACCTAGAGCATGGATTTGCCACAAAGCCCAGGATTTTGACCAAATTCCCGCGATCAGAGTCAAACGTAGGAAGTAAGAACTGACCAATGAGCAATGCAAAATAACATATTCCCCTGGGCTGAGGCTCACCCGGAATAGAAGCCAGCTCAGGTTCTGCTTGCTATTTAAATCCCATTTTGTCSCTGGTTTTAGCAGGGCCTGGGTAAGAGTTTGCAAGTGCGACCCACTGCTCTGGAAAGCCCCGGGAAGGGAGCAGCGATGGGACCTTCCCACACCGACATACCARCTTTGATCATGTTGTTCCAGTTACAAATTTCACATCAGAAGAAACCCTGTTGATTTGAACAGCCAGCTCCTCAACAGATATAATGTCAACTCCACTGGTTTTGACAGGTTGAACATCTGCTTTTGCTGATGTACGAGCAAGAAAACACTTGTTTCATAGATCTCAAAACACTCTTGTCTGTTAGACAGGAAGGTCCCTCTGCAGTGCAGAACACATGTATAGTCTTTCCTGTAGCTAAAATATATTCTTATTTATTCACCTGGTTTCCACTTTGGCTGGATCAAGCTGATTTTTTTTTTAATGTTCCCTTTTCACTCATGCGCTCAGTAACATTCGTGTCTTTTTTACCCAAGGATAATTGAATCTCCAAAGCACAACACCCCTATCAACATTAAATCTTCCCTGACATATACACACTTTATTGAATTTTATCAGAACACAATGGTGCTTCACTGAAATCATGAAAAAAACATCTCCCTGGAAAACTAAATCTTTTCCAAGAAACCTAAAGTCTGTTTTGAGGAGCCCAGAGCAAATGATGACAGTGTCTCATTTTACTGGATATAAGTGGATGGACATTTTCACTAAATCTGGGAAGATGCACAGGAAATGGAAATTTAATTCTCCCCATAGTGATTGTGGGCCCACATGGAGAAACAGGAGGAAGAAGAAGAAATAGGTCATATCCAAAATAAGACCAGAAAGACATTTGAGGCCACCAAATCCATGTCGGTGCTGTGCTCCATAGCTCCAGGTGGATGCTCCCTAGGAACTGTGGAGCTAGGTATAAATAATGCAGAAGAGTGTTTTTTTCTGATCCCTGAAACACACTGTCAGAGAGTCCAAGAGAAGAAACTGCTTTAGCCGTGGCTGTCAACCTCTAATTAGAAGGAAACGATCCAGCCAAAGCAATGCGTGACTGGCATTTAAGTTACTCCGCAATTAATAAAGTTTAAAGGCACTGACCTCCCTAATGGGTTTCTTTACTCACTCTTTATGCATGGGGCTGGAAAGGGGCCATGCCAAGTGTCTATTGCATGTGAGCTTAATCAGCAGTGATGTAATGTGATTACACTTGTAGACTTTTTGGTGCATATTGTGTAAGGCAGAATATCCTCAGCAACAGCTGATTGAAACCACAAAAAAGAGCCTTGACAAAGCTTTTAGAATTCGGGTTTGAGACTCAGTTCTTAACCATTCCTGCACGGCACCTAATAGTGTAAAGTCACAAAAAAACCTTTTATAGCAAAAGGAAAAATGTCCATTGTTGTTTGAGCTTGTCCTAGACAATCTCAGTAAAACCTGCTCCTTCCGATATTACACAATGGAGCACATGCTGAAATTTGTATTTTTGTTTCTGTGAGGCAGTCTTAAAGACACAGTGGGTTCTGTGAAAACCAGATGACTTTTTTCCTTTAGAGTGCCATAAACATCAGCATGTAAGAAAATGCCGTACTTGAGAATGTGCCCATTTTACAGAAATGAAGAACCAAGGAGAAGAAAATAATAAAGTGATCTGGATTAGTGACTGAGTTCTGGTGACTGCAACAGCTTCATACTTAAATGTGGAAAAAGGGCTTATCAAAGCCCCCAACTCTTACTGACCGTCCCTGGGAGCACTTTTCCCCTTGCCTATTTTTGGGAAGCTTGAAGTTAGATGACAGGCCAAGGGTCTCTCCACAGGTGATGGAGAGAGTCAGGTAATACAGGACCGTTTGTCCCAGAAGAAGGAGAATTGCTCTTTTAAAGGATGGGATGCATGTCACCTAACTGTAGGCATCGTTATTGTCCATGTCCTGGTGCATCCCAAGGGCGGTGGGTGGAGTGGGTGACATGCAGTGTGGTGGTTGTCACCTCTGATGAGGGTGCTGTGACATGTTTGAGCGTACAGATACTTTAGGAATGCAAAACCCTTACTTGTGAAGTATTAAGCTGCCTTTGCCTTGAGCCTTGCAATCAAAACAAAAGAAAATATTACTTTTGTTTTACTAATCTTCTGTAGACTTGGTAAAATATATAATACATTCCATTAAGCTCAAGTTAGTTAATTACTAGTTAGGAAATCCAATATATTCTCAGRGTTATTTTCCAGTTGTCATTTTGCAGGAGAATTTTGCTTTGACGTCATTGAGAGACAAAAAACACTCTGTGGACAAAAGAAACCACAAATAGAGGAAAATACATCAATATTGTTTTTCTTATAGCCTGCCTCTCATTGGGTGGAATTTTTTGCAATATTGTGAGCCTGCCTCTGGCAAAGCTCCTTTTTCAACCCTAATGTGTGCAATAATAGAAGACAGCTTATGGAGCCATTCCTGGAAAAGTTTTGCAGATCTTGCAAGTCCTTTAAGGGCTATCTCCAGGGAGGCTAAATACTGACCTAAGTCTCAAGGAAGAGTCCCCATCGGAAAAAAAAAACATACATACATGTATATTTTCATGCTGAAATTCAAGAACATTGTTTAATTATTTTTTCTTAAATTCTTTTACATTCCCATCCAGGTGTAAATCTGTTCCACGACCTTCATCGGTTAACAATTAGCGTCACCAAGATGCCATACTTGGAACAGARAGTTAATTATACTCATTAATATTAATCTGATCATCCACTGAATCTATTGTCCTGCTTTAGCAGTGGCCAAATTAWAATTAAAAAAAAGTCCATTATCAATTACAGACTGACTCTAGCAAGGTTTCTAATCTGATTAATTGATATCTAAGTTTATTTACATATAAAAACATAGGAGCATCTATCAAATAAAATACATGGTCATTTGTTCTGTGCACGGTGCATGTTTGTGTATGGAAGTGCTGACTGCAAAAGTTGCTACAAAAAAACATWTTCTGTTGGATTCTGCAGGGCTGAAGTGGAAGTTAAATAGAAATGCTTAACAAAATGTTGGGTTTTTTTCCTCTGGAATTTTGTTTTGGAAGAAAACCTGAGGGAAAAATTTCTTACAATGTCAAAATATTCTGTTTTGACTATTTCAGAACAAAATGTTTAGAGTTTCCTTTTTGAAATCGCTTTTGTTTTGAATTTTTTGGTTTTGTTATATTTTCTCTAATATTTTTATATATTAAATATATTATATTATAGAAATAGAAGTTAGAAAGCTATAATGAAAATAATTGGTTTTATCTACAGAAAACATTTTCTGGATTCTTCCTGTGGAAAATTTGACTTTGGAACTTCGCATAGTCTCTGGTTTGTAAAAAAGGACTAAATGCTGCGTTGGCCTTGAAGGATGCAGTAGAGAGAAACCGGCCACAATACCTTTCTTAATCCATAGGAGGACCCAGCAGACATACATTTTCTAGCATACATCCAGCTTGGGTTAAAAACACCAGGTGCTGTTTTCATGAAGGGTAAATTGAGGGAGACTGGTGTCTGCGAATCTCACCCGTTGCTTCCCTGCCATTTACCACAAGATTCCTCCAGACTTACCAGCAGCACTGTCAAATGATGAAGGAATAAAGAGAGTTTATGGACTGGTCAACATCCCATGATGGATGTGATATCTTACCGKACCGTTATTTTGACGTTTGTGATACAGACCCAGGAGAAGGCCTTTCCCTCCGAAGGCTGCATCCACGCTATGTGCGTCTAACCAAGGAGTCCATTCCCAGGAGAACAACTCTGCAAGGAGACTAAGCTTAATCTCTTTTCTCTTGGCTTCTTGTTGCTCATTATTTTAAGGGTTAATTGCCCATTTTGGACATGCTGATTGCAGAGAGATTGCCCAGAGATGTTGTGGGGTCCCCGTCCTTGGAGATACTCAAAACACAACTGGACACAGTCCTGAGCATCCAGATGCGTCTTCCAGGTTTCAGATGCACAGCATCAGCTCAACTCCTTCCTTGCATATTCCTCGTAGTGCAGGCATGCCTGTTGCTCCTTCTGCTAGCTGACAAACAAAATGCCAGCACTCTCTACGCTGAAAGAAAAAGTGTTATATTAATAAAATTATTGTCCTAATGAAATTTAAGCCTGGGGAAAAAAAAAAAAAAAAAGGCTTGTTCATGGAGGGGAAATTTTGTTTGCCATAATCTGCTTCGCTTACTTCACTCTGCTGGGAGGCATTTGGGAGGAAGGAAGGAGAATTCTCACCTGAAACGTTATAGTATAAAGGCATACTGGAGAAGGTAGATTATTTTTAAACTCTTGGTGGATAATTTAATAGATAACACGGCGTGACCTTGCTCCTGTTCCCATCTGACACTTGAAAAGGTCTCGGGCGTTCCAGGCTGGATCCCTCACCTTGACTGGCGATGTCCCCGGAGACCTGGAGCCTGGCTGAAGGTCCTGCCCCAGGAGGACGTTGCAGATCCTGACGATGCCGGCACAAGGCTGGCACGGGGCAGCGGCCACGCCGGGGAGCAGCACCCTTGGCTGGAGTATGGAAATTTGGAAGCTTATTGCTATAATCTGTGGTTATGATTTCCAGCCCTGCCAGCAATGCCGGGAATCAAACCACAGTCTCCCGAGTGCAAAGAGCCTTTATYGTAATCCGATAAAACCTTAACAGCCAGTTGTCTTCTTTTTATGGTAAATTAAGGGCCTTGTTTACTCTGCAGTGGCCTCCTTGCCCTTTTGTATAAGTCTCWATAAGAATGAGGCAGGGGAGCACGGGGAGGGAAAATGGATCCCAGATTCCCCCATTCAGCCTTGCGGCTTTGAAGAATACAAACAAAATCCTATTTTCTCAAGATATCTGGTTTCCGACTGGCACTTTGGCACCTCACTAGAGCACCTAGAAGCCGTAAACAAGGCCAGTCGCGAGGTTGCATGGCATGAACTCCAGTGCACCTACTCCGCAGCGGTGTCCAAGTTTCCCTGTTTTGTTTCTTGGAAATGCAATCAGCTCTGAATCTTAGATTTCTCCCATACTGGCAACAGCAAGCTTTTGCCTCAAACGTCTTGACTGGAAACCTTCCAGTGTAACTGTACTTTCAGCTGTCTTGGTTATTTCCATATTAAATGCTCCCAGTTGCAAAGCGCTGTCCTCTCGGAGGGAGACGTATGCATGCTGTGCGCAGTTGYGATAACTCATGGCACTAATTACAGGTATCCATTTCTTTATGGGATACAGATGGGCTACCCAGGGATGCTGCTGCTCCCCGGGTCCCTCTGCAGAAAGGATCTGTTTCCATAACTCTGGGGTAATTTATGAACTTCCTTCGTCTTTTTGGCAGACAGTCGTACTCGAACTGATCCACTGCAACCCACACTTACAACGTAATGCGCTCATCTCGCTGCAGCCAGCGATGCAGATTCATCAATCAACCCTACATCCATTTAACGACTCAACCTGTTCAAAGCCATCTCCTGACCTCCGGGGAATCCCTTTTATTCTGAATTAGCTCGTAGTTTGGTTTTGCCTTTGCCGCACTCCCCGTGCTCTCCTGTTAACTCCTCTGTTTCAGCCTTGCTGTAGCAGAGGCTTTGCTGTCAGTCGCTGTGCCAGTGTGATGGGACTGAATGCTGAGAGAGAAATATTTGGGAATAGTTATTTTTGGCGAATTTATTCAGCTGTCACAGTCCAGCGTGTGAGTGGCGATGGACACACGGAGACCAAGTACTGCCCACCTGGCGATAGCTGCCACCTCTGTGTAGTTGCATCAGGATTTGGGAGGGCTCGCCACACTCCGCATCACTGTGAATGATTCCATGAATAGGTGTCAACCCTCTCATATGCTTTATTAATAAAGGAAAAACATGTTTCGGCAACACTTTTTCTTCCTTCTCGATTATTTTTATATACTCTCCCTCAAAAAAAAAAAAAAAAGAAAAAAAAAGCAATAGTTAAAAATACTTTATGACACAAACATTAGATTACCAGTTCCTTCAGTGTGGTAAACAGGAGAGAGGGAATTATAATTTGAATTTTGTGCCCAACAGGACACAATTTTAGTCTGTTTTTAGGAGCGCTGAGCACCTTCATTTTCCAAGCAGTTCAAGCATTGTCAGGCATTTCTGAAAATCAGACCTGAGAGAGGTCAGCCCGGATGTCCAAAAAYGAAGAGACTTAAATCAGAAACCACTTAGAGCTTAAATTGGTCTTAAATGCCTCAGTCACCTTCCCTGCTTCTCTTCTTGTTACCCGGAGCACAAACTTGAGCGGAGCTCATTAGCTGCCTTAATAGTAGGACTATAGCAGAAAAGAGGYGACCAAACGCTCAGCATCCTCCCGGACCAGCTGCCGCAGGCAGGGTGAGCCATCTCCACGCTCCAGAAGAGCGCAAACATCAGAAGCAAGAAATAAAATAATCTCCGGCAAAGAGAACTATTGGACTAAAGTYGAATTGCCTAACAAAGATCTCAGCAAAGCTTCTTTTTGTCAGGTTTTTCATTGCAGCGAGTAAATCTCACTCACTTCGGGACTGGTTTTCCACGCAGTTTCAAAAGGCAGAAACAGCAAACAAAATCAGTTGGAATGAAGATGATTTCAAGCATCATAAAATGCTGAAAGTACCGATGGTTTTCAATAAAGCCACCTTGATTTATGATTTCATTTTCCAAAAACTGCATATCTTGATTACTCCTGGGATATATTTAAAAAAAAAAACCAAAAAAACAAAACACCCAACCTTGAAGGTATTTTTGTCAAATATTTTCATTCCTTTTCCAAAGGAAATAGTTGATTTTATAACTGCAGATGCCTCTTCGTGAGCTGTTCAAGAAAAATCCCATGATTTTTCCATTCATTAACCAATCCAGGCTCACTTTTGCATCCACAATAAGGTGTTGCCATTATAAATCTGGGATACAGTGTTTACATTTTTATGGTGTGCTCATAATTAGCAACTTTCTTCAATATCCCTCTGGTTACTAATTAAAGAGCAGCTGACACTCAATGGAAACTTTAAGAACATTCTRTTTTGAGATTATTCTGCCAGTATGTCCCATATTTTCTGCTTTTTATTAAAACTAAGGGTAATTCTACAAAAATAAGCTCMTTATTGTTCAAGATGAGACCTGGTGCTTCCGCATACTCCCCAACTGAAATTGTCATGTTGCTGCATGACATCATCCCATCACCCATAGCAACAAGCTCTGATGCCACAGTCACAGAGGTGTGATGTCAGGTGGGAAATGAACAGCTGGAGTAAATGAAATCTGAAATTCAGTGCAGCAGACGAATGAACCCCTGAACATGCACACACGTACACGAGGAGAAAAAGCAAATGAAAGCTAAGCAAAAATATTTTCTTCTAAAATGTCCCATGAGCAAGTGTTCAGAGGGCAGGCTTTCGCAGGTCGATTTACTGGTGGACCTTCATAGCTGCAAAAGCCTCCCATGCACTTGTTTCCATGCTGCTCCCACAGTGCATGCACAAGCGGCCCGACGCATGGTTATTTCTGCACTCAGGGCATCTTTGTGCATGAGAAAGTAAGGCAAACTACCCAGGAGAGGAAAATATGTCTCTGAAAACACCACGCACCTGCCATGCTTGCTAAAATTATAGCAAGAAGTGGRTATTTTTTTGTCGTGCTTCATACATGGGAATTCATCTGGGAYGATGAGGGTGTTTCCACCACACAGGTGCCTCTCATTTTCCATCCAGATCAAACCTGTAGACTCCAGCAGAGGCCCCAGTCCTGCAAGGTACTAAGAACCCCAAYATCTCATGCGTTCCCATAGAGTCAAGACCAGCTCCTCATCAGAGGTCCATGGTCACCAGCAGTAGAAGACCCTCTTGGCTCCTGTAGACCTTTGCAGAACTCCATTGGAGCCAACGGGAACTGAGGTTGGAGACTCTCAGCAGGTCTCTAGAGAAGCCTTTCTGATACCGCAAGTTGTTATTTATGCCTCTAACTCCAGATCTGCTATGCAAATCTGATGAAAGTTGTTCACCCCCAAATTTCATGTCCCTGGAGAAGATCTCTGTTTGGCTAGAAACTAGTGAAATTTGTCATAAAGTTGGATCYCTTCCATATAAACACTTATACGTGAATAAGAAGAGGGCTGTTAAATCCATCTGTGTATAGCATGGGGAATTTTTGCTTTATKCTCTCCCTATGTTCAGGCTTCATGGCTTCATTGCCTGCCAAAACAAAAACCAAACCAAACCACCCCCAAARAAGTTGTGTGATCACTCYGAAGTCCTTGGACTGGAAGATAATTCTGAATTAAATGWAGAACCTTACWTTTACCAAAGGCTGGCAGATACTGCACCAGAGCCTTTTGCCTTTTCYCTTGTGATGGATTATTCACTTCTAGTAAGCTGATACCACTTCCAGGTTACATGTGATAGAAAATTGCTCCAATATAGTCCTAGAGTCACCTTTTAGCTTTGCAATTCTCTTACAAATTACCTCTTTTAACTTGGTTTATCTGTCTGTGTGCTAGACATTGAAGGTAGGGAGAAAGCAAGACACAGCAGAGAGTTTGTTTTTCCCACTGGTCGACAAGTTTCAGGCTTAAGAAGGGATCACTGTGGGCATGAACTCAACTTTCCGTATGGTTCAGAGGGTAGAGTCTCCCTTCTCCTCAAGCTGAGGAGGTAGGACCATCTTCCAGAGGGCACCTCAGCTTGACAGAATATTTTTGAAGGAATTTTGAAAGACTTCACCACTTCTCTTCCTTTTTTGCTCCCTCCTGCTATGTTTGGATTCGCGGTGTTGCTGTTACTGATCCTGGCCAATGCTCCTTGCAAAAGACCATTTCTCTGCGTACTTGCTGAGTGTAAACATAATCTTGCAAAATAGAGTATGCGCTTCCAGAAGGTCTGAGGAATAGCAGAGAAAAGGGGAGTTGCTCAAAGCACATCTGATGAGACATCTTGTATTAACAACAAAGAGTTTCTCAAATAAGAAATCTGGCTGCAGGATTTCAGTGTCTCGGGCTACTGGAGCCGTTAATGAGTGAAGAAATAAATAATAGGTGGAGAGAATAAGCCCTGCAAGCAGATCAGTGTTTTATGCAAAACCTACCTACTGCATTTAGCATCCTGGCATGACGTTTCCTGTCTTACAGGTTAATGAAACATTAGTACCCCCCTTGTATCAGCTCCTCAGGGAGGTTTATCCCAAATTCACACGCCTGGGTTGCTGCTAAACAGGGACAAACCAGACAAGCCTCAGAAGAAGCCACTCACTACAGACCAGACAGAGTCCTGCCTCGTAGCCAGCCTGAATTTTCTGAATGATACATGAAGGTTGTGCAACACCAGGGCTACCCTTTGCTCAGCAAACATCTCCCTTTTTCCATCTGCCACGGCAAATTTTGTTTTTTTGCCTCTGCAACCACTTTCAGAGACTGCTTAAAATTTAAAAATAAAACACAGGTTCTGCCAAGAAAACAGGTGTCCGCTCATTAATTCCTCATCACATGGATTTTACAGCAAGTGAAGGGACAAAGAACACATGGGAAAATATACGACTCTGATAGTGCATTGTTTCTTATATTTTTATATCGATAAACACTGACTCACCTTCAAAAGCATAATCCAAAGACAATAAAGGGAAGTACATAGGGATCTCATGGTCTTTGCTGACTTTGTTTTGTTTATGACCCCAAAACACTGTAAAAGAAATATCCATAAGTGTGTCCTATGTCTGCGAAGTACGGGCTACAGCACTGTGTAAGAGCTGAAAAATCACATAGAGCCTCTGCTTCCTGACACGGAGAGCTGCAAACGTTGTAGAGTAATAGCTAATCACTTCAAGTTTGCACATACAGTTGATTTTTCCTAGCTATAACTTCTTTCAGAGAATGAAAAAGTACCATATTTTTCTCATTTGTCTTTTTCTTTCCCACCAAATGCTGCATTTCATAACATTTGAAATGTTGGTAAAATGTATTTCCGATTCTTAAAGGGGACCATGCATGAAATCAACTCCAAAAGGGGCCAGCAATGCTCATAACTAATAAACATCAAAGTGGAACATTCTTCTTCTTGCACTGCTTGCTGTAAAAAGCCCCAAAATTCCCACTTCAAAGTGGATCTGCTGTGCTGCAGCGTCGGGCATTAGGAACATGTCCCAAACACGACGTACCAGTATTTTGATGAAACGCAACAGAGGAGTGACCCTAAAAATACGGTGCAACCACATGTGCCAAGACAAAGGTGATGAGATCTCAAGCTTCACGCCCTGATCTCTTTTGTAGGGAATCAGGAAGGGCGTCCAGACCTGCAAGACCTGGAGATGGTTTGAAGATCATCTCTACGAGGTGTAGACTATTGGCAGAAGGAAGGAGCCAGGTATCCGCGGGCAGCGATGCTCCGGTCCAGCATGGCAAATCCTTCCTTGCAAAAGTATTACTCGATGTGAAAACTATTCTACGCCCCAAAAAGTCAGTGGTTATTTCTTGTTATTCTCACTAACATGAGGATATTACCTTACATGTCCTAAAGCTTACCAAAAATCATTAGAAGTTTTCTCATTAAAAAGAAAAGAATGAAAAAGGCAGAGCTTTTCCTATAGGCGCTATTGGCTTGTGATGTGTGAAACCCACGCTGCTGGGATTTAAACTTCATCCTTTAATAGCCTTCATTGAGCTCATATTCATATATTCCCACGAGGCTCAGGATGATGAGATGTAAGTACCTCAACTCCCCAACCAAAATTAATTGCACAGCTCCAAAGGGGGGTTTTTTGGTGGCAACAAGTCCTGRACAGGCAGTAGATGATGGTGAATAGTCAGAGCAGAGTCTCTCCAAACACATTTTATTGCAAACCACAGCCCGAGGAGGGGCAGGGACTGGCTCTAGCAGATACCCACCAGCAAACCAGGCTGCATCCCTGTGACCTTTGCCTGCAGACGGAGGCAAAGTCCTCTCCTCCCCCCAACACACATGCGTGTCCGTCCCCCGGGCGCTAAATGGCAATCGTGGCTGCAGTCAGCTCTCCCACCGAGACCCCAGGGCATTTCTCCTGGTCCTCCTCTTCCCTGCGACCTCGTACCGGCTCAGCCCGTGCCTCTCCCCGCGCCTTGCCCGGGCAGCCGTGAGGAAGCCGGTATCTCGTTGATGACAACTTGCCTGCAGCTGGGCTGAGGGCAGCGGGGCTTCAGGTCTCTGCTCTCAAAAAATCACTTGGTTGCTAAAACAGAGCCCTCGTCCTGTCTGCGATAGCTGTTTATCTGTTGTTACTTATACCTGCTGTTCCAAGAAAAGTGACTACTTTCTTCCTTGATTTTCCTTTTATCACACAAACATCCCACCCAAATTTTTCTACGCCTCTTTTTTTTTTTTTTTCTTAGTTACCACATAACAAAAATGTTTCTCTTACATTAATTTTGTTACTCAGGCAAAGTAAACCATGGCTCCTCAGTATGTCGTATAAAAGCCAGAAACGGAGTGACTCAGTCATGCAGGATTTTATTTAAACCATTTGTCCTGTGGTCAGAGTAGATTAAAGGCAGATCAGGTTGCCCTCGGAGCAACGCTGGGACAGTGAGAGTGAGAGATGTTGGCACTTGCTCCTCCAACCACATGCGGCTCGCGTGACTGCGGCTTCCTCCGGCCCCTCTTTGCCTCCTGTAAATGCAGCTCCCTGCGGCAGCACCTGCGTGCGCGGGGGCTGGGGGGACCGGCGTGTCCCCGGCCACCRGCGCATTCGGGGCACCGATGACCCCCAGGGATGGCCAGTGCACACCAGGGGTGGGCAGGTCGGGAGGAGGAGGTGGTGGGAAAGCACGTTTAGCATTTCCTCGCCCCTCCACGTACCCAGGGGTACCTGCTGGGTTTTTTTGCCCTGCCTTGTGCTGCTCATCTGCAGAAGGGTTAATCGGTCTGGGAGCATGGGGGCAGGGGGGGTACATCGAAGGTTTTGGGATGAAAATCCAAAGCCTCACAGAAGATCTGAAATAAAATATGTGTGGTAAGCTGGCTGTTCTCTGCAGAGACATCCCTGCTGGACCATAGTGATTGCAAAAGGATCCAGGCGTGTTTTAATTGATTTTAATAGTTGCTGTTACAGTGTCAACACCATGCACTCGGTGCAGGCTTGGGGTGAGGTGAAAGATGGGAAAAACCAAACCCGCTGGAGGTGCCCCAGACCATGGTTTCACACTATGAAGTGGTCAGGGATGATGCTGGGTCCTCTCCCCTCCCCAGCAGTGTCCGCTCGCCCTCCTACCACCCCGAGCAAGGATCCCTCCCGTGCCAGCAAAGCTGGCCACGCGAYTGCACCACGAACCAGACCGGGAATTGATCTGGCTTTAAAATAACCCAGCAGCAAAATAACATTTGGTTTAATTTTAAGGAGCACCATTTCCCTGATCTGGCTCTCAGCACGTGCCAGCGGCAGAGGAGCAGGAGCCGCAGGACAGGGAGGGAACCAGCGAGGGAAACACCTTGAGCTGCTATCGCTGCAGGTAGCCACAGCCTCCCCGAGCTCCAGGAACATTAACCATTTATTCAGAAATTTAATTTAGGGCTTTGTTAGCTCTAAACAAAGAATTTACAAACCTGAGCTTTTCTTCTTTCTCCGTCACGTGGCGACAGCAGATGGCCGGGGTCTCTTCTGGCTCTCTCACCAAAACACAAAGTACAAAACCACAAAAGTGGTGTAAAAAGAGAGAATAAAAACAAATCTACACTGTGAACTGTTGCAGACTGTCCTTTTCATGGCTACCAAGGACATTCCTAGGGTATTATATATACATACGTCTATATATACGTGCATGTATTTATATATGTATATATATGTAGCACATAGGAGGCTGGCTAGCTAAATCCAGGCAGTGCCCATTTCTCCCAAATTTATCAATCCAGCAACTCGCGTAAACAATAAGTTCCCCCATATTAAAAAAAGATGTTGAAGGCTTTGATTAACTGCCTCGTCTTTCTGAATCCACCCTTTAGATCCAGGTAATGGGATTGCAGTCTGGGATGCATTCTGCTAATGTCAAATCAACTCATTACCCTAATCCCCTGAGAAACAAAGCCTGGCAGCCTTGCATGGATTTTTATTACGGATTACAACTCCTGTGATCAGTTAATCCAAGAAATTACTCAGTTCTTCCAGTTTGTGAAGTCAAAATATGATTGCTCTTCAAAGAATGCAAACTTGTATGAATTAATCTCTTCATCTAGGGATCTAATGGTTTTTTACTAATTTTATACAAAAATATTGCCATGTGTGGGCTCCATAAATCTGTCTCACCCTGTTAGTAGTTAGTTTCCCCAGATGCTTTGAACTTTTGCAAAARGTTGCTTAACCGAAAAAACACAGCCGCCACATGTTGTAATTTCCTCTTTGGGGGCATCTGTTACCGTCTTTACAAAGGTTTTGCCAACTTTCCTGAGGATTTTTTCTCTATTTGTTGTATTTCTCAGTATCTTTTTAATTTTATCCCAGAAAACAAAGCTGCTTGTTACTGTGTTTTCAGCACCTTCCCAATACCCTGAAGGATGCAGTTGCATAAACTCAGGCTATATTCAACACTTAGTAAAGAAATTAGATTTCCCAGCCCTTTGAACTCTATCAGACAAGTTTTCCAATGCTTATTAGGTGTCTGACTTTTTGTCTGACCAACATTGGTGTCGAATTCAGGGGAGGAAAAGAGAGAGGAAAAACTTGCACAAGACAATAGATTTAGAAAAGAAAGAATAAAAGGTCATGATGTGAAATTTACCTTTATGTTCTACTGCCCAAATGCTTCCCCTTGTGCTTGTGAGTCCTTCTCCTGACTTCAAAGGGGTTATTTTCGGAGAAGGTGAGTAGGACTTGGCCTGCATCCCTGATGACAAACACTGACATTCCTTGCGTGACCTCTAAGCCCAACACATCAAAAGTTTTGCTTAAGTTGCACCTACAAAATATGTCTGCAGAGGCACAAACAGCCTCTCTATTGTAAAACGAGCAGGCGCATGCCAAAAATGTATAAAGCAACAAGCAGAAGGCCACGAAGATCACAAAGATCTCTGYTCTCTCAAGAACTGGGTCTTTGAGATGGAAATAAGAGAAATTTAGGCTGGGGTAACGTGCACCACCAAGCAATGTGGGAGCACCTTTGGCATCCCCCCACGGCAAAGAGCGGCCATCTGGAAGACGCCGTGGCGGTGGTCTGACATCTGCCACGGGGAATGGAAACAGCGGTAACGTGGTCCTGATGCTATTAGGGGCTGTAACGCACGTCAGGGGTGCTGGAGGAATCGGGGTGGTGCGCTGGAGGAATGCTGCCTCCGTGTGAAATGAAAAATTACCCAGAAGTTCGTGTTGCAGTGCAGAATTGTTTGCACGAGTGTTCCTGGGTCACAGCCGTATCSCCTCCTCACGGACCTGACGCATGCTAGTGCACGCAAACTGCTTCTCCTCTCCAAYGTTCATCTGGGGGCTGAGTGATGCTCTGCACATCACCACTTTTTGCTCTTTCCAGCCCAGAAGCTTCCCCACTTTTGGAAAAATTGGCAAAGTTTGGCAGGAAGGGCRCTAGCTGTCCTCCAGTAACCACCGCCTGCTCCTCAGGCTTACTTTTAGGTACCCTCCTGCTTGTCCTCAGCCACCACGTGCGGAGGTGAGTCACGGCAGGTTTGCAAACACTGCAGCGGTACGGAGATACAACACAAACAACCGCACGCCCACGCAGCAAATTGGCTCAATTACTCCATCTCTTCTGTAGTTTGCATTAACTAAATGGTCTAAATAACCATATCTATTTCCAGACCTTGGGGGCATAGGTACCATTTTGCAGCAACRTGCTGTTTCCCAAGAAAATACAGARCAGTTCAAGGAGCTCGAGCAGGGATCTTGACTCATTGTTTTCTAACTATACTTGGGGATCTGTTTTACTGTGTGGCCTTCTAAAAGTTTATTTCTCTCCTGACTAATATGAGGAGTGAGTGAATGATTTTATTTGGCAGATATTGCTCATTTCTCCCATTGTTTTTTTTACTGGCTTTTTTTTTTTTTTTTTTGTTGTTTCTTTTTTTTTTTTTTTTTTTTTTTTTTTTTGGTTGTTGTTTCTTTTTTAAACCACAGATAAAATTAGCTGAGTTTGAGTTTTGTTTTGCCTTCTGCAGCTTAATTTTAAGTGCAAACCTTGTCATCATTCCTCTCCCCTGAAGACAAGGAGCTGAGAGAATAGTGTGAGTAAGCCAGAGCTTATCATCTCCTTCCTGCAGAGGAGATGTGTCTCAGGTTGTCAGAGCACTGGTAAATCTGAGATAAAACATCAGCCTGAGAGTAAATGTTTGACTTTTCCTCTTAGCTTACTTTTAAAAAGTCTACTTTTTTCATCATGGCTAAAGCAAACTTGCTCTAAATCTGGCATGATTCAACAGGAATYGCCTGTAACGTGAATGTCAGGGTGCAGAGCCTGGGCGATGCAAGAGGAGCGACCCCGGTCCCCCCCTTCTCCTGCACCCTCCCACCTGAGCCACCACTTGCCCCRTCCTACAACCAACTTCCCAGCAGCCGGAGAAGCAGGAGAGAGATGGACCTACATTTGGTGGAGTTCGAGTTGTCTTCCCCCTTCCTTGTTCTTATTGCACTAATATAGCTGGGATTTTTCCTATCTCCCCACCAAGGCTTGTGGGCATGATTTGTATTGTGTCTGACGTTGCTATTTAGGGCTTAGGCGGCAATTACCAACAAGCACAAAGGGAATTATTAGACATCTCCATATCCCATATGACTGGCCATTCATTATAACCCTGGGTTTAGTACCCATGGTAGCTTTGCTCTTGGAGTAATGCAATATACTGTCAGAATCGCAGCAGGACAGTTTTTCAAACACATCATTTTATGGAATGCCAGCATGAAATTTGAAAAGGCAATAGGGAAAGAAAGGCCAGCCTAAGCTCAGCACCTCCAAGAGTTGGGCCCTTCAGAAGCGATACCCCAGCCGTGGGTCCTGCGATCCTTCGCTTTTAATGATCCATTTGACTACAATTTGCAGAAGCAGACTCTGTAATATAATTAATCTTTGACTATAAAGTAACTCACTGCTGTGCTGCAGTGAGGTTGAGAAAAATATGCCTTCTGGAAAGTGCTTTGCCTTATAATACACTGCTCTCCTAATATGTATTCTAATAACAGTGTAAAGGGGAAAACCATTTGGAAGGGTATGTTATTTCTCGGTGCTTCGTGTTGGAATTCATGTCACTGTAGAAGTTATTATTGTAATAAAAAGTAAAAATGAGTTCTCAAAATACACTATAGCATATTATTCAGGACAGCCTGTAAGCAGAGCCTTAATGTTAAGCACATGCATGGATCACTCTGAAGTCAAACCAAAGACTTCTGCTGCAAATAGGGATGAATTTAAGTTAGCTGTTTTCCTGACTCAGGACTCCACGCCGACCCTCCAGATAATATAAAAAGACAGACACAAACTCTTGGGGAAAAAAAATCCTAATCATATTAAATCAGTGGTAAATTCCCCTTCACCATATCGCAGCCCAGACTTCATTGCTAGTTTAGGAGAGAGTAAATTACTGTATTTGCTTTTAGAAAGATTTCTGCGCTAGCCGTGAAGCCAAGCATGCATGTGGCACTGCATTCGTACGCCCCTTGCCACTGCACAACACCCATTTCAAAAGGGATTAAACCCCATCTTTTGGTTGATTTGCCTCTTCTACAGGTACGTGAAGGTTGCTCCGRCCCCTCTTGCCCTGATGGTTAGAATCCTTCCCCACTGCATCCAGGATCAGTCTTGCCTTCTCCCATAGTTTAYAGCTCCTCTCACTAATAGGTTCTTCCTGATGTTCTTATATGTATTTTAAGCCTTCATTGTACAGAGCTGAGCAAAACCAACCTATCCTATTTTCCTGTTRTAGGAGGAGTTCCATGTTCCAGTCATCTAATAGACCTTCTCTGAATCCGTTCTAGTTTAAATTCATTTTTCTTGAAAAGAGTCACCAGAACTGCGGTTTTTTTGAGATGCCTTTATCTAGACTTTGCGCAATGACAGGAATATTCCCTTATCATCTCCCTTGGAAATAATTGGCTGGACACATCAAGAATTAAGTTTGCTCTATTCGTCTAATTCGTCGTTATTATGCCATAAAAGTGTAATGCTCCATCTCCTCCTCTCTGGTTTCCAGTTGATTAAATTGCTTCTCAACCTTAACTGGGTGATTTTTCACTGCTTTCACCTTATCATCCCGCTCCTGCACCTCTGCAGCTTGTAAAGCCAGAACCTCAGCCCAGGATCTTCCTGTGTAAAAGAAACCTGGGTTTCTTTATTTCTTTATTTCTTATATTCTTCATTACTATTTAATCTTACTTTCTTTATTTCTTATATTCTAAAAATAATCTTAGTTTTAAGACTATAATAAAACATTTTGGAATGATGGTCTCAACATTCGCAGTAGGAAATGTTGGGCTCTCGGTGAGGCGTCCCGCAATTTTCGTATACACCTCAACCGACGATCAGATTCRCGCTGGAAAACTCTGAATGCAGAAAACAGCATCAGACACTGCATTAGGCTTGCTGAGGATGGCTCGTGCCGTCGTTGCTCGAATTTTAATAACGGAGAAGGGAAGCCGTAACCTGGAGCGATGCGCACGCCGCGACTCGCGCTGCCCGCTGCTACCCCAGGAGCAAAACACGCTCCTGCCGCCGGCGGGGAAAGCGGCTCATCCCCAGCGAAATGTAACCGGGACAGAGTTTTTAATAGCGGGGGAGGAACACGTTGCGATGRTGTTCATTTCATACAGCATTTCAGATGAAACCAGGGTCTCTTGAGGTCTTTGTTTATCAAAATAGGAGAAAGGTTTGTTTGGGTGTTGCAGCTCAGCTATCATCTCTGGGTTTACACATATTCCTGCAGTAGGTTTCCTGGAGATTTCTCGGTTTTATTAAAGATTTATTGAGTTATTTTCATGCAGAGAAAAAAAAAACAGGATGCCTTATACTCCGGAAATACTAATAAGACCATAAGAGCCGCCCCACCGGGGCAGATGAGCTTCGACACCAGCATCCTGTCCCTGAGAGGTGGCTGCCGAGGGGGGGGGACATACAGTGATCCCGTAGGGACGGCTCCCAAAACGCTCCGCCAGCCCCAGCCACCACGGCTCGGGCACATCCCGAGCGAGAGCATCGGCCCCGCGATTCCTCGTACAGGCGCTGCTCCGAGCCGCCATCACCCGCTCCCGCAGGGCTGTGTCCCCATCCCTGTGTCCCCCTCGGTTGTTCCTGATAAAGAGGGGTGAGACGATGGCCTCAGCGTGGCCACTAACAAAAACGCAGGTGACCTCAAAGGGAACATGAGAATCCCTGACTTTTTAAGGAGTAAAGGTAGGAAAAGCGGTAAAGCAGAATATGTGGCAAATACGGACTGTCTGAAATTGCAGGAGATATTGAAATTCTGCAACTTAGGATCGGGTTGTTCAGAAGATTTACAAAGTATAGTAGTAACTCATGCAAAACATTTTAACAAACCCTCTGCATGGCGTTTCTCCATCAGAAAAACCYCACATATTGGAGTCAGCACAATGTATTTGAACTTTCACCTGGTTCAACTTCCATCACCCTGAATTGAGGAGAAAAAAATGTAATACTTTGGAAAGATTTCCCAGCACTGAAGTTTTGTGAAGAACATGCCCTGCCGTGGAGGGACCTCTAGCAGGGACAACTGGTGCCACCTAGGCCAGGAAAGCTGATAAATCTAGCAGGCAGCAGATAAATTTCTTTAATAAATAATGGAAACAAAATAATGCCCACATATACACTCATGCAAATTCATTTAAGGCTTTGACACTATATATGAATTAAAACGTTTCATTACCAAAGACTTTTAACTGAGATCGTGAAATAGGGATGCAAAGTAGACGGAAAGTGTGCCAGCAGTAAGTCTCCGGCTTTTTGCTTTTTGTTTTTAARCATAGGTGGTTTTGTAATACTTCCCCAAGAGGTGAAAGAAGCCACTACTGACCCATACCTACGCGTCTGGTGAAACCTGCCAAGACCACAGCTCTGCAAAATCCATAACCTGTCCCTGCTTTATCAGGAAATATAGTGTGTAATAACCCACGCTATTGCCAGTTAACGTGATTCAAAGATGTATTTCTCATCCTTTACATCTCTTCAAGATAGTTGCTCCTTACAAGAACTTACTCAGGCAAAAGTCAAGAGCGAAGCAGCCTTCCTTCCTATCATGCAATTTGTCGAGATAGTTAAAGGAATTTTACAAAAGCAAACCCGCACCGAGCRTCTGACTGACGAGGCAGAGAGCTGCCAAGTTGTTATTACAGCATTTCGTTATTATTTAATAGGAAGCATCCTAGACATCTTAACAAATAGGAGTYCCTTGCGGCTATTTTGCACAGTATTTCTTGGATCCTGTGACTCAGCACTTTATCAACACAGCAACAATATAAAAAATAAGTCTCGAAGAGGCAACGAACTGCAGTTGCAGCAGATCAGAAGTGCTGGGTGCACTTGTCAGGACAGCCTTGGTGGGACCTGTGGGAACCGCAGGAGCCCCCGGACCTCTGGGCTTGTCCCTTCCAACACGAAAATGTCCATCCCACTGCCCAAAGATGCTGCACTGATGCTGGGTAGACAAGGTAATGTGTCTGTCTAAAGGAAGACTCCGGTCGTGCTAGTGCATTTCCCAACCTCCTCATGGTGGCCATATGAGGGATGAAAACTGGTTTCACACCAGCATTTGCTGACAGCAAAATATAATGAAAAACATTTATATGAAACAATGTAGACCACATACTAATTGGCATTTTATGTAACCACCCCGAAGATCATAAGATTTCAATTTAGCATAGCTAATCACGGCATCGATTGCGTTCCCCTGGAGCCATGCATTACTCCGAGGGCGTACGGCTGCACTGCTGTCCTGTGGCTCCAAATCACGTCCATGGATGTATATTCTCATCTTGTCAAACCCTTCAAAGCAAAATAAATACTGAGCACAGGAAGCCTGGTGGTGGTGGCTGTGAAACAGGTCTTTTGGCTGAATCCCAAGAAAAGGAAAAAGAAGGAATTAAAATTCAGCCCAGTCCATTGAACTCGGCCACCACTGGTGTGCCAGTAGCTGTTAGGAAGCCTGAAAGTCTTTTTAATCCTCTTCAAGGGTACCTGGGTCCTGGGACCTTTGGAATTTACATCTTAGGTAAGGGCATATAAAGAAAGGCAAATGCAAGGGGACAGGAGGACATGGCTGTGGAGGACAGGAGGACACAGGCAGGTGGACACCCAGCAGTTCCTTCACCTGCTGTGTCAGTGGTTCTGCGTGGGACGGCCATCAGGCCAAGCTCACCCAGGACATTTCTCCCGCAGCCATGAGCAGATGTCCCAAAGTGAGATCTGAGCTGATCCTGTCTGAGTGTTGGATCTGTGTTTTCAAAGATACAGACATTTTAAAACGTCCAACCCRTCCTCTTGCTGGTCGGCAAGGCGAGCAAGCTCTCAGCTCTGGGCCATGTCCAGGGACGTGGCAGCTGAAGCGGCACACCCGGCGTGAGAGACCCGTCGAGCCGGCAGCTCGGCAGAAACCCTCGCTCGGTGGTTTGCACCACTCGCTAACGTCTGAGACCTGGCACTACCTCAAGACCTGGACGTGGAACCGTTTGTGTGTGCTGTGCCTTCTAATGAAGATTGCCAGGCTGAGCATCTTGCTTCAGACCTGGAGCTCATCCCAATTTTGTCCGYGAGGTTAGAAAAAATTCATGATGGACCTCTTCTAGGAGTCTTCTCTTTCTACCAAATATTTGCTAAGGAACCACACACTGATGCTGAACTGAATGAAGTAATTTCATGTGCTGGTCATGACCTGCCACTGCTCTTGTGCATGTATGTAAATAAAAGTAGTTGCATCACTCTTCGGTTTTTAAACTTCTGAGTCATTTCTGTCTAAACATCATTTTTGGCATAGCATCTCGGGCATTTTCTACCTTAAAAGTTTGGTTTTTTTCTTTGCAGGAATCCCAGCTACTGAAAAAAACTTACTTTTAATAAGAATCAGGGGTTGGAAAAAGCAGCAGAGACCCTTTTGCTCCCTTTTGCGGGCTGGTCCTCTCATGGTTTCCCCCAAGTGTCAGTCTGCTCCCCCAGTTACCCCCGCAGTTACCCCCAGCCCTCTTTGCTCCATGTCCCGAGAGTCAGAAGCAAAAAAAGACAACGTAGAARGATTCGATGGGTTTCCCTCCTGTGGCTTCGCAGAGCTCTGGCGTGGGGCTGCTCCGCTCCTCCCGCTCCCACCTGCTGCAGACCTTCTCCAAGGGAGCAGCAGCATCTCGCAAAGAGCCTGAAACCTCCAGAGCTGCATTTTGCTTCCCTCTTCTCCTCCCCCCCTGCTACAGTCCAGGGCATAAAAATACAACCAGTCACATAAGAGAAACATTAAAAAAAAAAAAAAAACCCAAGAGCCAGCCGCTGGAGCAGCAGGGGGGAGAAGGTGCTCGAGCAGGTCCACGGCCGCTCTGCAGGGCGGGTATGTGGGCGGCCGCGAGCACCGGCGAGAAAGTAGGTCCAAGGTAATCAGAGTGAAAAACAAACCCACCACGTCCCGTACCCGGGGTTGTTGTTTTCTCGTGTGAGGTTACTCAGGAAGTTTGCAGCAGGATACGCCGATGACCTCTGCTCGGGCAATCGCGTTAACGCTTCGCTTACCTTTTCTCCCACAATAAACGGCATGTTTCCTCCCTGGGAATCTGGCTTTGGCTGCAGGTTTCCTGTGCTGGGGAGCAGCTTAACCCTTTGGGAGGTCCTGTGCCCCAGCCCCCCTGGGCACCCCATGGGCTGGTGGGGCCGGGGTGCATCCCATGGGCAGGTGGGAGGGTGCAGGTGGGGCCCCTTTGTTCCCCAGCGGGGATACCAGACCCATGGGCAAGGTGGGATGGGGTCTCCTTGGAGGTGGTGGGGCTGCCATGGCGAGATTTGGGGAAAGAAAGGAAAATGGAGGGGAAGGAAAAAAGGAAAAATGGAAGAAACCAGCATTGATTGATATTTCCAAGCAGCAAGCAAGCAGYGTTTCAGCTGGGGGATGGAGGGAAATGGGCAGGTCCAAGCCCATGGGGATGGGTTCACATTAACCTTTTGTCTGAAGTCCCCTGGAGGGAAGCAGCCATGATGGGGATGCGGACAAGGCAGGAGATGTGTTCAGCCCTTATGCAGGAGCCCAAGGATGGTCCACGGGGCTGCAGGGAGATGGGGAGAGGTTCCTGCATGGGGACCTTGGCAAAAGCCAGAGTGTTGGGTGGGCTGTGGGGTGGTGCTGGATGGAGCTCACAAGGTCTCTCATAACCAGAAGAAACACTGCAAATAAGACTAAGATAACACCTACCGATAGCTACAGGGTACAGGGTGGAGAACGTCCATCTCCTACATGTGCCAGGACAGCCCGGCCGCTCGCGGGGCTGGTGGGACTCTGCCCAGCCAAGTGCAACTGTTCCCGAGGTTAAGAGAACACTTTGTTCTCATCCAAACAAACCAGAAAATAAATCTGGGAACAAGTCGTTTCATGACAGTCGGACACTAATAATATCCTGGGGTGGCTGGGAGGCACCCCAAAGCCCGGAGGGGCTCGGGCTGTGGGAGACGTGGTGCAGGAATAGCCYGCGCTGCTCAGCCCTCCCTGCCTGGCCAGTTGGATCCCTTTGGGATACTGCAGCAATTTGGACTCACTGGCTGCCAGCAATTCTGTACTCAGTGATCCGTGCTTTATAGGAGGAAAGGAAGGAATAAGTAATGAAAAACAAATTAACAAGTTGGTTTTTTGGCTTTTTTTTAAATTGAAAATKAAATTAAAGTCATTTTCAGTCAAAAAATAGCCAAAATTCAGGGTCTATGCAGGGTGCTCTGCTTAATGCCATGACCATGGAGGCCAGAATATAGGATGGTCCATTCCARAAACATGCAGAGGTTCTACCACATGGATGCAAAATAAAGGTTCCTTAGCCAGAAAAAACATCTTCATCGTGGCGAGGCCTGTGGAGGGACGTCTCTAGAAGGAGCATGAGTGACTCCTTTGCTTTGGCCCATTGCTCACTCTTATCTTGCAGCTCCTAATAAGCTTTGGACTAAATATCCAGGGCCTGGAGGGTGGAAATCACATCCTACCCATGTATTTCAGCCCTTTTGAAACTAGAAGTACCCTGGAAGAGAGCCAGGAAATATTCTTAGCTTCCACCTCTGCGATACCTGCCCTTGCTGGGTCCATCCAGGGCTGTAGCATGGCAAGAAGGAGCAGGGCAGCACCATCCCCCAGGCTCTGATGGCTCCTACTATCTTGGTTTAATTGCATTTTGTCACTGGGGGGTTGGGGGGGGGGGGGGGGCGCAACAATGGCTCGAAAACAGGCTCTGGAAAGAGCGACTCACTTGCTGAGCCATTGAGGATGTTGTTTATATGTTAGATCCTGTTTTCTTCCTCCACCAAAGTGCTTCTCCTCCCAGGTGCATCTCCCGCGGCTCCCCACCACGCCGGGGCGAGAGGCGGCTTCCTGCCGCTGTGACCCTGCGGGGAGAGGCAGGGCTCAGCCGGGGGGTCCCGGCCCCCCCCTTCGCCCMGGGGCAAAGCCGCCTTGGCCGGGGAAGAAGTGCTGCAGCCGAGGGGCCTGGGCTGGCCGACGTTGCAAGGCGATAAATAAACTCCCCCGCATCTCCGTGGCGGTGAAAGCAAGACCTGGGTTGAGCACGATGTACGCTGCTGTCTTGCCTGGGTTATTTGGGTCCGTGCGGGGCTCCGGGCATCCTTCAGGCTCATCGGGGACTGTGGGGCAGCAACACTGAGTGTCCGGGGTGGAAGGGGTCACCATCACCACGAGACCCTCCGTGGGTCACCGCTGCCCTGCCAGCCCATGGAAGGCCCTCGGGAGCTAGCGTGAGCGGCTTTAGGTGTGTACGGAGGCTCCCGATGCTAGTGCATGATTTTCCATAGCAATTATTCCTGATGACATTTCAAAATGACAGAAAATGGGACATTGATGCTGTTTCCAGCACATACTTGCTGGAGCTGCTCTGCAGGGGGACACTGACTCAGGGGGACAGGCCAAAAAAAATTGATATTTCTAATTTTACTCCAAGGGAAAGAAGCTGTGAGCCCGGGGAGGCTGCACAGGAGACTCAGCAGTGCCACGCATGAGGACATGATGGTGCCACGCATGAGGACACGGTGGTGCCACGCATGAGGACATGGTGGTGCCACCAGCCCAAGGGGCTCTCACTGCAGCTTGTGATGCCCAGAGGGACCTTGGGGGGGGGCCCCACCTCCCACCCCGCCTTCAGCATCTCCCACCTCACCGGTGGCCGAGGACGCTGCCCGGGCTGACACGTCCCCTCGTTAGGGGAGGGGAGACGGGAACCGGGACGTGGGCCGGGAGCGCAGCAGCTGCCAACATGGGAATGTTTGAACAAGGAGCGAAACCTCATTTAAACAAATAAATAAACAAGCTGACATCCTCTGGGCCCAGGTTTATGATAATAAAAACAGAGCGCACAGCTTGTGGGAGGAAAATACATCGTGTATTTTCACATCTCCCGTTTCCTCCTAGACCGTCGCAAGAATTTCCTCCGAGTCCATCACTTCCTTCTGACATTTTTGAGCTCAGAAATCCATATCTGAGCCCGGTGCCCTCTCCTTGACGAGTGACGCAGGAAGAAGTGGCTTTGAAGGATACCTCTCAGCCAGATTTTTGTGCCTGGTTGCTTTGAAGTGCTGGAGGCAGGGCAGAGACAAAGCAGAGCCAGGGATGGGAGCCGACCACGTCCCAACCTGGTGTTTTCCCCTTTTTCCAGCCTCATAACAACCCCAGAGAGCTGTGCAGGGCAGCACTGTCCAGGTTCATTTACCTCCAGGAGGGTCTTCTCCAGCCAGGCTCTTCCTACTGATTTCCAGGGGATTTTCAAGYCTAACCCCAATTCTGAGAAAATAAGATGCAGCTGGAACCTGCACTTGCACTGCTAGCTGAACCCATTCCTTTTTTTTTTTTTTATTAAAAACCTCTCTTGCAGTTTGCAGTTGAGGAGCGGATAGAAAAATCCACATCACACCGATGCTGCGGAGTGCAGCAGTCATTAACTCGGTGCACAGCCATGCTGCTTAAGTGGGTAAACCGAGGCACCAAGCAAGCCGCTTGCTTAATTGCCCTCCCAGCTCCATGGCAGAGTCCAAAATAGACTCCAGAAGCCTTTATTATTATTTTCATGTGAGGCTGCTTAAAACTACCTGTGCTTTCAGAAAGTGGGGCTGAAGCGTTTTCCCGGTGTCTCAGCGCCTCTCGTGCCAGAGCAGCGCTTAGTTATTTGCACTCAGTTGTGAATGAGCTTGAAAAAYTTGCGCTAAATCTAAGATTACAGTAAACAGGTTACGGAGATGTGAGCTGGGATATCCTGGAAAGCCCCAGCTGCCCTGAAAAGGAAAAAAAAAAAARAAAAWAAAATGTTACAAGTGCATGCCRGAGTCCTTTAAATCGAGGTGAAGTTGCCCCAACTCCGGCCCCAGCCAAGGCAAATTTTTTTCCCAGGGAGTGGATAATTTGGGCACCTTTGCCCTGAAGCAGTGACCTCCAGCTTTCACCTCGGGGCCGTGTCCCCAGGGCAGTGCCATTGATGCCGCGCTGACCCCCGAGCCTGAGAGAGACCCAGCAGTAGTATCACAGGGGAAAAAAATAAAGTCACCTTGGGAAGAGAATGCTTCCCATTTTTTGGCTCTCAGAGGTGTCAAAGGAAGCAATCTGACGTCGAAGGGCCGGAAAAAAACAGCTTCTTGGCTGATGTTGCTCATGTAGAGCGAGGTCACTTAGAAAGCTATCAGTGGCTTAAAAATAARTGCAGCATGGAGGTTGCCATTCAGCGATATCCTGTATCCGAAAGCTGCGAGGGGTGTAAGCAGGAAGAAACTGGAATGACCTTCCCTCCCCCCACCCCCATTCCCACTTTTTTTTTTTTTTTCCCTTTTTCATGCTCCTGGCAGTAAATCATTGAAATTTCTGCATTCAAGTGATTGCGCTTCATTAAAAATAGCCCAGGGAACGGCCTGCGGTGGGGGATGCCCGGCCGTGGGTGCTCSGGCTCACCTCCGCGGGTGGTGGTGAGGCACAAGCGGGTGCCTCACCTGGCACAAGTGGGTGCAAGGCTGAGCCGTGACGGTGAGCCGGGCTGGCCGGCAGCGCCGGGGGAATTCCTGCGTCCAGCTTTTGTGCTCCCTGCCCGGACACCTGCGGCTGGACGCTGAGCTGAACGTGCACACCGGCCCTGGGCAGCGCGGCAGTTAAGATGATGATGGTGATGATGACGATGATGATGACCACCAGCTCCAGGTAGTTAGTAGTCCATGCCCCCACCGCCTCTGCAAAGCAAATTCACAGACGTGCACATGGGAAAAACGAAAATCCCCTGCGTAATATATTTAGTTTTCCATCGCTGCTTCGCCAGCAGATTAAAAAGGCAGCACAAATACATSGATATCTTCCTAACGTAACTCCTCCAGGCAAGAGTCACTGCAGTTGCTGTGGGGATGTTGAGGACGAGCACGTGGAAGGCGAAGTTGTTGGCAGCGACGCAGGCAACGCTCGCTTGCTCGAACAACAGCTCAGTGCTAGGAAATGCTCCGACAGTTGCAGATCTGGCCCTGCTCACTCTTGCTCTTTGGACTTYACCTTTTTCTCACCTTCCTACCTCCCTCTGGGTCCTTCAACCTCCATCAGAGATGTGAAGGAAGCTCTGAACGAGGGGCCTGCGTCAGGCAGGGGCATGAGCGGACCCCTTTGGGAAAGAAGCCCCCAGCCCACGTAGAAGCTTAAGATTTCAGGCACTTTAAACATGGACTAAAACAATCCTTGGCCCAAATGCTTCTCGCCTAAACATGGACTAAAACAATCCTTGGCCCAAATGATACCAGGGCATCATTTCTGCCCCATCACCCAGTAGATGTTGGAAGAAGCTCCATCGCCAAACCAGGCAGCTGTAAGGCTCTGTGGGAACGGGGTGCCTGGGCTCACGGCTTCTCTCCCTTGGAGTAAAATTAGAAATATCAATATTTTGGCCTGCACCCCCAGCTTTAGTGGGGCTGCCTCGATTCATCCCAGGGATGTCCRTGGAGGGGATGATTTTGGGAGCCTGGATCTGCTTCTCTCCATGCCTGGCCACGCTGAAAAGTTGGCACCACCGTTATCAGCATCAGCAAACTGCTGGAGGCATCTCCCCACCGCGGCAGCGCAGCCATGGGTTTACTAAATCACGTCTGTTCTGAACTGCCAAGTTCAAGCTCCTTCTCTCCCTTCCGCACCCTGCCGAAAGGACCTTTCCCTTTGGAAAGGACTCCTTTCCCAACGCTGTCAGTACGTTATCCAACTAACAGTAATGATAAAAATCACCAAGGTAAACATCTGCAGACTGATAATCAGCTTGCATTTTCTCCTGAGAAACTTCAGAACTCAGGAAAGAATCAACACCCGAACAGAGAAAGAAAGAGGAAGAAGATTTATGTCTCCTATGCTTAAAGGATCAAAACCGGCCGTGATGTAAAATGCGATCGAGCCCACAATCCCCTTTTGATGTCTGCAGGAAGGAAAGAAGATGCTGAGAACTTTCTCAGCTCTGTGGACGCCAGCCCTTATTTCCACGTCCAGGGTCAAGAGGTGGTGGAAAGAAAAATACAGCCCAACTGGGAAATMAGAAGTTGAAAGAGCTCTTCCCTTCCCCGCGGCCGCTGGGCAGGGGCAGGGCCATGCCCGGGGGTGGTGGGGTGGGCAGGCGGGTGCTGCCCAAGCCCGGGGGGAGCAGTTCCATCCCCACGCCGCGCTGGGTGGGTGCGCGAGGCCCGCGGGGCAGCGGTGCCTGCAAAGCGGCTCCGAAAGTTTGCAAAGGAATTTAGAAAAGCAAACGGCTGCTGCCGCAGGTTGACCCGAGTGTCCCCGCCGCGTCCCCTCGAACAATAGTGCGTGATCCCGCTACGCTGTTCGCGGTGGATGAAACCCCTAAATTTAGATATACCAGCTGTGAGCGGTATGCAAGGTATTTAAGGGCCTATAATTTTAGACTAAGCATAATTGCGAGACATATTTAATCGTGTTATATCTGGGGCTGAGCAATGCCAAATATTTTCCACGGTTATCCATGCAGATCTTTACATGAATTAGCAATAGCCACAATCATCCCTCTCCAGAGTCCGTCACACGAGGGAGAGAAGGCGAAGCTGAATTTTTAATTTTACACCAGTTGGTGTTTGTGAGAGAAGCACTCAGRCATCCACCAGAGCAAGGAAAAGAAAAATCCCCGGCTTGCCTGGGATGGGTCCCAGGCAGACAGCCTGCCTGCAACTGGGACAGATTCTGTCCATTCACAAAGTAAACACAAATAAATCAATCAATAAAGGGGGTTTATCAAACAAGGCAAGAAATTTAGGGAAATTTTTATCTGCTCACAGATTTCCCGCAAACAAACAAAACAAAAAAAAAAAGGGGGTTGTTGGGGCCAGGTCAGTGACTGGGGTGAAGCAGCAGAGCTGCCTTGAAGTCAAAGTGCTAATGTGCAGCAGCTGAGAAAATCTGATTTTGAGATCCTGGTGGAGTTCTGCTCGTGGAGCCGACCGCTGCCCTCCCCAAAGCCGTGAGCAACCAGCACATGCCTCTCTGTCGGGGCAGATGGCCGTGCCCGGAGCCCGGGAGCATCTTGGAAAAATCCTCCAAAAATCACCTCTGCCCAGCAGCTGGGGAAACTGGTTTTGCTTTCAGGCAGGACAGTCATTTCTGCTCGCAACCCCTTGGCAGCCGTGACCTTCCTTGCATAGGGATGGATAACTCAGCTAGTCATTTTTATGCCGTTTTCTGGGCAGCTCCAAGATTTTGTAGGTACCCCTCATTTGGGACACCTCTGCATGGYCCGGTGGGAAAAGGCAGCTCCAGGGAGTCCTGGAATTGCATCRGGGTGAGAAAAGCCGGGCTCCCAGTCACTCAGTGCAATAGGCTCAGCAATGTGGCAAATATTTTACTGCCTGGTGCATGCTTGGGGATTTTTTTAAGCAGCTCTGCTCATTTTCCTAGACCGAGTGATGGAAGTGAGCCTCTCCTGCTTGCAATCCTCCTTCTCCATGCTTCAGGCTTTCATCCCTCTGCCAGAGATGCTGCGCGGCACAACCCGGAGCACCTTTATTTTTATAGYCTGCTGGAGGATCATTCCCAGTCAAGCCAGTTGGTCTCAGTTACCGACCTTGCCAGACAGTGTTTTAACTTGTGTCATTTTTAATAAGTCACAGCTAAAACGCTGACTAGATCAGTTTTGTTTTGCTGGCCGAATCTCCATGCTGTCGCCGCTATAAGCGCTCGCGTGCCTGGTTAGAGCTGACTGCCTGTGATGCCTTAAAGAATTCCTTTGTGCCAGTTCGAATTATTCTGGGCAATGGAAAACCCTCTCGGCGTGGTCCGGGGTGCTCCTCCCGACAGCCCGGCACACATCGGGAGAAGARGAGCCTTCAAACTGCACCTACAACGTCTGTTCATAAACTCTCCAGCCTCCAGAAAAAAAAAAGAAAAAAAAAGAAAGAAACCAAAACAGCTTTAAAAGAAAAGACATGGTGCTCCTGGGGCTTGGCACTGAACAATGCGGGGGAGAGAAATTGTTGCTGCGGAGAGCCAGCAAACGGGCATGGAGAGCGCTGACCTGGGCAGGGAGGGACCACAAACAACAACTGAGGCATGGGGTGTCTGAAAGAGCATCTCCCAAACCCAGTGCAGATGCCCTAAATGCAAGACCTTGCTGCTCTTGGTGCTCTTTGGTGCTGTCTTTAAAAAAAAAAATGGAAATCTGGAGAAACTAACCCCACTGGATTTTGGTAGGAATGCCAATGGGCTGTTCTGATGTGATGGAGTTATGCCAAATCAAAAGCCACGATTAGTTTTATTTGAATTGCTCTGGGATCTCCTCCAGTKCTGCAGAAAGGGCTCCTGGAGGGGTCCGTCTGTCCGTCGTCCTGTGCAGCATCCCGGGAGCTCCCACGGGAGCAYCATCACGCGTGGACCGGTCCCTCCCCTGCCCCGTGCCGTCCACAGCCGGACCCGCCGTGGCACCGGCCGATCCCAGCTGGCCCCGTTTTACAGCCGACACATCATCCGTCACGATGGCAACGAGTTCTTTTCTTCCCCCCAGTGTTTCCACAGTTTAATGCTGCCAAGGCCAAATGCAAAGTCCGCTGCAAGGTTTTAGCTCCCAGCACTTCCCAAAGAACCTCGCGCAGGATTAACAGGCATTAATAGGCATTGCGGTCTTGGGGAGACAGCAAAGCCTTCAGAGCTTCTCCGAGGAGAAAAAAATGCACTTTTTAAGCTGTCCTTATTTCCTCCTCTTGTCTCCCTCCCTTCTTCTTTACATCTTCTTGTATTTCAGGAGGGAGAGGAGGAGGAGGAAGGAAAGGGTAATTTTGACTGATGACGAGGAAACAATTTGGTGTAACTCTAGCCAGTTTTTTGTCAAACACTCAGCACCCAGCRTCATTTTCCCCAGCCTGGGGAGGCTCGTCTTACCATACTACCTGGAGGGCGTTTAACGGGCTGCCTCCATCCCCCCGGCAGGTCGGAGTTTTCCAGACCTCTCCCAGCACAAGCCTCTGCCCAGGAGCTGAAATCCAGACACTTCCAGGGAAGGAGGGGATTTGTGTTTTGGTTTTTCATGTGCTTTTTTCAAACACGACTTGTCCCCTCTGCCGTGGGGCGGGCTGGGGAGCRGCTCCCGAGCTGGCCCCACTCTGCGGGAAGCAGCAGCACCGCTTGGCAAGGAAAAAAATCCCCAACACATGGAGAGACTTAAAAATTGCCATTTTGGCTTTTGTACTGAAATGTCTTCAATAGGACACAAAAGAGGGAATGTAGGCCTGCAATATTTACRCTGATAGGAGAAGACCGAAAGGGATAGGAAGAGGCTGAAGAACTACAACTGCGTTGGAGGGACTTGATGCAACAGGCTGCAGCTCTGAGAATGGATTTTAAAAAAAGACAACACAAAAGCATCAGTGATCAGGAGCTGGTCCAGCTCACGTGGGCCACAGGGGTCTGAAATTTCCCTCTAGTGTTTGGGAGGGTTTGAGCCTCCATTTTGGCATCACTCCCTCCCCCGTGGCCCCTCCTCAGCTCATGGGGCTCCCTCTTAATTTCGAGCTGTCTTTCTACACCAGCATCTTCTCGATGRTGATAACCAAGGAAAGGGGAGATCACCCAGCCATGCTTTAGCCATACATGGCCCTCACTTCATATTCACTGTGTTGAACGCAAATCGTCTTGGCTGATAACATACTGTACAAGAAAGTATAGAGAAAAAGGTGAAGTAGCTCAGGGGAAGGACAGCTGGAAGAGAGGAGTCATTGTCAGCGCATGAATCACAGGTATAGGCAAAGACATTTGTCTGCATTATGAATAACATTCCTTCCTTAGCTGACTAAAAAAGATTAACTTTTAAAAACCCAACTGCTTTTTCTTATTAATGTTCTACCTGAGCGCCTTGCACTTGTGAATAAAATAAATTTGTGTTGGTTTCAGATTTATCTTCAGGGGGGGTCACTTCAAGAGTTTTAGAGATAAAAAGTAGTTTGCAAACAAAATAGGGATTTTTTTTAATAAGTTTATAATCAAATGGTTTCATGGACATATTATTCTCAACTCATAGAAGCTTTTTCATTTCAGTTGTTGGGTTTTTATATTTGATGATTGCTTTGAATAAAACAGCATTTGGAATTTGTTTGTTTGTTKTTTCTTCTGATTTGGGATGAATAAAAGTACACGGCATCTGGTAAAGTTGTGTGAGCATGTGGTTTAAACCTGCCTCGAAGCAGCTGCAAGTGTGTTATGCATATTTATCAGGGACAGAGGGATTATAACACAATTATTCACTACTAGTCAATAAAAAAGGAATTATCATAACAGCTTCCCCGTCACACATGGGATCACACTGCAATTAGGAAGGAAGAGCCCACAGTTAATCATTCCAAATGCTTTCTTTGTGTTTTACAAGGTACCGAGGGGAGCATTTCCAGGGCGAAGTTACAACCTGAAGACGCTGTGGTCCTGCACCCGGTGCCAGGACCGAACCGGCGACATTGTCCCACAGCAAGGACGGTGGCAGCTCCACAGCACTGGCCGTGGGCACGACTCCGCAAAGCTCTCCAGCCGATGTCTCTTTGCCACAGAAATCACTAGGRAGTGATACGACTAAGAGGATTTAGGACCCGAACGACTTCTGCAGGTCTGGGCAGATGTGGTCCTGTATCGCGGCCAACGTACAAGAAAATTTAACCCGATTCTTCTCTTGCATTAATCCCACTATGGAAAAAGAGTTTGTGCAGCGAAAGCAGAGAGGGAAAGGGCTGAGTGCTGTCCCTGGATCATTTATCTGCATTAGCGGGGGAGGCGAGGGGCAAAGGGCAGCGGGGACGGCCCCCCCACGGCAGGCTGCCGAATTACCTGCGCCGTGCCACGAAGCTGCTCCCTGCCACCGCAGARTATTTGCTTTCCAGGGATGACAACAGTGCCCGTCAGGAAAGGCAGCARTTTCTAAACCATCCCGTATTCTGATTCAGTACTGTGAAATGGAAGGAGCTGCACATGCTGCTCTCAACGTACAGAGACAGTGAGGGCTTTGCAACTCATTTTTCTCCGTTAGCTGCTCAAGTGGTTGCGAGAGCAGTCACTCTGTCATCGCCCAGGTTCGTTTCCCCGGGCCTCAAGGAAAACGTGCACTCGTTTTCCAAAGCCTGCGCTATCGTGAAGTGCATCTAGCCGTGGATGTGATAACTCTCGGAACCGCTGCTGGCGCTGGGTTAGTTTGCTGTTGCTATAGTAGATCAGTCCTCTTCCAAGCACAATAAATGCTGTGACCACCAGCCCCAGAAGTCTCTCTTCTAATTAAAGGCTTTAGGTATGGATATTCCAAGAGCTGCTGAGATCTGGTGGAAGTGGGACAATGTAAACACCTTGGAAAATGCCTCAGTTTCCAAATGAGTTCCCCACATAAAAAAACTGTAGCGGCTGATCTACCAGAGCAGACCAGCAGTGAAGCCAGTGCATTGGCCCTCGCTCTGCTAAGCCATCGGGGAGATGGAAAAATACAGCCTATTCCTTCATTCCTGATCATTACTGATCAGCAGTGGTCCAGAAACTTGGTAACTGAGAGCTATTATTTTTTTCCCAGCTTTTGTATATAAGAGTGTCTATTACTGTTATTGATTCCTGTCATACTGCACCAAATTTTGTGCTCTGGGATGGGTTATAGAACCTAAAAAGCAAAAGTTTTTCTTGCTCTGTGGGCAATGGGGACTGGAAACATTTGATCCACCTTTCCAATGTTCTCCGTGGATTTTCCTCTCCCAGGGAGGCTGTGACCTTGGGCGTTGCCCATCAGGGTAGTGAAAACCATTCTGCATACTTCGACATTATCTTCCATCAAAGAATCCCTGAGGCCTTTTTGCATTCATTAATTAAACCTCACATGCTGCCTGGGAGGTAGATACAGGTTATCCACCTCAATTTACGTTGGAAAAGGTTAATTGGCTCATTGGACCTCACAGAGCCAGGCTAGCAGGTGCCCTCCCATTCCTGCCGAGCTCCCAAATAACCTGGGGCCAAGTAACCTTGCTCTGGTGCCATTTTCTCTTGAATCCCATCACAGACCACACAGGGGAATCAAGTGAGCAATACCAAAAAACCCCCTCCTGCCTATATCCATCGCCTGCTTCCCCTCTTGCTTTTCTTAGTATCCAGAAGAGAGAAAGAAAAAAAAAAATTTAAAGGCAACATGAAACCACTCCACACTCCCAATGAGAAAATAAAAATGGATGTTGCAGGCTCATGTGTTCTATACGTTTCCAAATATTTCCATCTGCTCCTGAAATTTCCATTAGGAGTTGCCAAAAAGTCTTACAGAATTGTTAACACGATGGTAAATTTAGATTCTTTTTATGGAGAGACGTTTCCCCACCCTCTTAAAAGTCTGGTATCAATTTGTTCTGTCACTGATAAGCCAAAGGTATTGCTGAATTTGCCCTTTTGCCCTGCTCATGGGCTTAGCGCAGCCAGACCCGCTCGCTGGGACGGGGACGGGAGCAGAAAGGCAGCACCCACGCGGGGAGCGGGTCCGGCTTCACCCCTCGGTCTGTCCCCCTCCATCCTCCCGGTATCAGCAAGAACAACAGAAATACCTTGCAAGAAAATTACGGCCCATCTGTAGCCACTTTCCCCAGCCATCCCCCCATCGACCCGTTCTTCAATTTGGAAACTCCCAACTGAAGGTCGGAGGCTGTTGRTGTGTCCTGCCCATGCACCACCCAGGCTCCCAGCCCCTGATTAAAACCTCTGCGCTAATGAGCAGGTTTCTGCGCTCAGAAAGGCTCAGGACGGCTCTGCCTTTAGCTGGAGGAGGGCAGAGGGTTAAGCTGGACGTGTCCCCATCGCCTGCCAYCCATACGCCCGCAAATACGGGAGCTGGCTTGGTGGCTTCGCGGGGGGCGATGACAGAGGAGGGAGGCAGGCAGAGGTGGGGACCAGAGGGAGAGCATCACGCRGGGGCGATGGAAGCCCAAACAAAAGAGCAAGATGAGGTGGGGAAAGCAGGGAGAGGCCGTAGCATCTCCTTGGCCAGGCGCCGGCTGCCACGAGGATGCTGCTCGCTGTGTCGGCCACGTGCAACGGACGCAGTCATGAATATTTGTACCTGCGATGACAGCCCACCGGCACAGCTCTGGTGTAGCGGCTTGATTCAGATGAATTTGTGTCATTGGGTTGTTTCGTCAAGGATGGTTTGATCAAAATACCATTACTTTTTCAGTAAAACAGGGTATTCTTTCCCTCAGACAGTGCCTTTTCAGGTTGCCTGTGGTGTGTGCTCCATTCGGTGAATTAATAGTGGCATCATTCAGGGCTGATCAACCTGTTATTAGAGTAACTGAGCAAGAGCACAGTGAGTACTCTGCAATATTATTTTAAAGCAATTACTCTCTGTGACCATTTGATAATAGTCCTGTTCCCACAGCATAGCAAATAAGGGCCATTTTCCAGAGGAGGCACTTAATAGAGCTTAAAGATTCAGATACAAAGAGGCAGAAAGCACCACTCACTTCTCCGGCAGCAGGACTGATGCTGAAGAACCGGGGGAGCCCGAGCCTTACACAACCTGTTGCTTTGCATCTTGAGGTAGACCCCATATGGCTTAGACAAGCGAGCTCCCGCTACGACCTGAGCTTCTGTGCAATATCGGAGCCCTTCCCGCAGCTTTCCCTGCCCTCCTGGCAAAGCTGCTCCATTTTCGGAAGCATTTCTCCATGCGGAGAGGGATGATGTTTCTCCCGTCCCGTGTTCCCAGGCTGTCCTGCCAGGCTGCCTCCCCGAGTGACCCTCCATCTCCCGGGATTAAATACCCCGCACCAGGGCTGATTAGCAAAACCCCAGTGCAAAAAAAACCCCTTACAAGTAAATGAGTAAAACCCGGCTATAACATCCAGAGAAGTMGGATTGCTAGATGGACACTGGAAGGGCACTATAATGCACTTAGGGATACAATAAATCATAACTTAAGAAATCTGAGTTTCACTCTGGTTAATCATCCTTAAGGAAGGAGGGAGAGCTGCAGCTCCCAGGAGTACAACATGACAACAAGCCCAGGGAAGGAGAATTAGAGATGCCACATTTTATCCTTCCTACTTCTAAAATATTCCCTGATGTGTCCCAGAGCTTCACCCATCCACTTCCAGATGACTTCTCCTGGCTCCCGGCGTAACCCGTGCGGCACCGCGCAAAGGCCGGGCACRGGCTGAGAGGGCGAAGCAGCAAAATCACAGCGGCTGCCTTCAGAAATGAGCCATTCCCGCTGAAAGGAAACCTATTCGATCTCTTCCTAACCCGTTCCCTGCAATTATGCTTATCATATTTCCCTCCTGATGTATTTCTTCTTCGAGAGCAACATCCTCCGCTCTGATCCCGGCACGGCGTTCCATGCTCCGAGACGGGAACATAAACGCATTGCCACCTGCAGCCTGCTTGTAAAAGAGCCGCGCTCGGGATCGAGCTGCTGAAACCTTGCAGGCTGGTACTGAACCTGCCTGTACGCTTCCAAATCCCTAGATTATTCAGGAATGAAAGGCGTCAGCCCTTGTCTCATCATTGTATCAAGTTAATTAGTCCGCTTTATTTCAARTTTTAGAGCTTGACCTTTGTCCAGAGATGTGAGCTCGGAGGAAACGGGAAAGTTTCCATCTGATTACATGCTTGGGCAGTATGAATTATTAACTACCTGGGGYAGTGTTATTCAAGCCTCGGTGTTGAAAAGATGTGCTTAATATCTTCGCTGTTTTTAATGTTCTTGTCCATTTTCAGAGCAAATCTTCCTTGCCTTCGGTGCTAAATACACGCAGGGATCCACGGCAGCACTCCTCAGCTCGCGTTCCTGCTGCCGTGCCTTTCCAGTAGTTTTATCTTAAGCTGTTAATATTTCATAATATTGCATTTTTTAAGTATTAGTGACTGCGCTCTTAGCCAGAWTTTTTTTTTTAATATTTGTAGGCAAAAAAATTATATTTGCCTGAAAAAAATGTCAAAATTTGAACAGATGGGATTTTTTACCAAAAGAAGACTGTTTTGCTTAGAAATCATTCCATTTCCAAAACCTCAARTGAAGTTTCATATCTTTCAGCAAATCTTGGACCGGGATTATAAATTCAAAATAAAAATACAGAAATTTCCTATGTTGAGCTTATAAATGCTAGTTTACGACATTTTCTGGTGTCTTAATGAGAGCCATGTGACCAAAGTTACATATTATAGGAAATAGCCAAAAGGCACATATTATTTTACAGGTATATTTTTAAATGTAGAGGATTGCTTTTTAAAATTTTAACACAAGATGTTATTATCCTTTTTTAATTAAAAAATTACTGGGCTATTTTTTTTCCATTTTTAATATGCTCTGCACTGCACAAGAGAGTCCCCAGTGCACTGCAGATGGTTGCACCAGGGATATTTATATTCCCCTTGCAGCTCCCAAAAGCTCAGACTCACCCATTTTCTTCCCCGTAAGCCCTCACAGCATTGCTTCGGAAACGGTTTCATGAGTACAGCACCGCTGATGATGTTGGATAGTAACAGCATCATTAAAACACATTTGTTTTACTTAAACCCAGCAAACTGTGGCCACAATGGCATGTAATGGTATCGGAGGGGGAAGACTCAGGGCTGTTGCTGAGCCTTGCCAGTCATATTTTATCAGTTTTAATATCAGGGGAGACCTGAGCTCTCTGGTCCTCACAACTTGGTCCTTGTAATTATCCCCATCTCCAGCCCCATCTCCGCTTCTTTGKCCCTATTGACCGTGTTGCTATTGAATACCCAGTAATGGGTTGTGGCCTCCAGCGATTCTCCCTCTCAATTTTAGCTCAGGGAAAACACAACAGATGAGCCCATACACTAAGAGGTTGGGAGGCCGTGCTCGCTTAAGACAGTGGTTCCCTGTAAAGTCACCAGTGGAGCACATTCGGGTCTTGGGCACATGGGGCACACGCCAATGATGACCCAGTGGCGGTTTCTGTCTATCTATGTGATGTTCAACATAGGTTCAAGGTTCGGTTTGCAACCAAACCCATCAGCGAGGTGGGTATCTTGAGGCTGACCTAGGGAGAAAATACACCATGTCAGGTTCAGGAGCGATACGGAGAAGTCCTTCACCCCGGGCTGGCTCATGCTGGGAAGGAGCCACAGCTGAAATCTGCCCTGGCACCTCAAATCTCCATATGCTACCACGAGATCAACACGTATCCCTCAGACAGTCCATAGAAGCCTTCAGTGGCACCCATTTCATTGTAAAATATTTGCATGTTTTCAATTATAATTTAGCCCAGGCAGGCTCGTGAGGCTCTTTGCAATACTGAGACTGTGTAAGGATGCGTTATATCGTTCTCTTAAGCATTGCTTGGTGGGGCAGAAAAACGCTGGGTTTACAAGAGTTAAGGACTGGGGGCTGGGAATTAATTGACATCTTCCATCTTCATATGATCTCAGGTGGATACTTTATTTTTTTGTCTGAGGAGGTTTATTTTCCTCCAGATTGATTGGATGAATTGTGTTCCCAGAGATCAGAGAGTTCAGATGGCAGAGGATCCTCTTACCAGAAGATGAAAGCCAATATAATCAACTGCACAACTTCAAAACATGCAGCTTGTTCTTGTTGGCTGCGCCTAAGTTTTCCCTGCAGAGAAGCTGTCGACAATGATTTGATATCAATCCAGTAACAATCCCTGGTTTCTAATAATAATTTGCACTTCAGTAGAAATGTTCATGTGAGGCTCTGAGAACATTTAGCAGATGGTCATTAGCGAAGCTCCCCAGTTCTCCTGCAAGGAAGAGATAATAATTATTAGCCTTGTTTTACAGATGGTGACACTGAGGTGAGGCACTGAAAGGTGAAATAACTCTCCTAATTTTCCATAATGAGCCAGCGGCAACAGATCTATGAATGAAACCCAGGCATCCTGCTGTGATTACTCCACAAACCCTATATCCTTATCTCTTACAGGAAAACATGGTCAAAGAGGTGAGCCTGGAAAGCAAAAAGCAAATGACTCAAAGGCAGGATTCATGACACATTTCTGGAAATAAGGAATTAGGTCTGGGTCAATAAATAACTGGAAAACCAGGGGGACGCAATCTGAGAGGCATGTGAAATGAGGATGGATGGAAAAGAAAGAAGATAATGGAAGGGAGGGGAAGGAAAACAGAGAGTAGCTCTGACTTTTTATTTCCACTCTTGGTTTCAATCAGTGTTGTAAAATTAAAGGTTAGGGCTCTGAAAGAAAGAAGAAAGCGAGTTCCGTCTCCTCCCGTGGGTGTACGTCTAATGGGTGAGGCTTCAATCGTGAATTGCCGATAATAAAATCCTCCTCCTCGCGCGTCTGATGGTACGTCACCCCGCAGCGAAGTGCCGGCCGTGGTGCAGCCAGGGGACATGGGTTGTGTTTTGGGTGCACAGAGACACGCCTCTCCCTGGGCAGGGCAGGGGAACGGGGCTGGAGCTCTTGGGAACCCCGGCTCTTCCCAACGGCATCCGCACGCCTTCGACCACCAAAAAACCCAGGTGCTGGCCAGGCTGGAGAGGGCTCACCCCTATTTTCCTCCAGCCAGCAGCGGCCGGGCAGTAGGTCAAGCCGCCGAGCTGGAGGTGTGCGGACGGGCGCTTTGGGGACTAATTTTAGCTTTCAGTTACACTGTCTTTTCCTTTCTCACCCAGAAAGTCTGGCCTGCTAATACTGATGGACTGGCTGATACTACAAACCGCCCTGCTAACATCACATATACGCGACGAGGGGAACGCAGCCCAACTAGCTGGCCCAGCGGTGGAGTTTATAAAACAGCCAAATGGAAGCCAAAAGACTTGAGTTTAATCCCTCCAGTTAAGTCATCTAGATTCCTTCTCGCCACCAGCCATCTGATCTCAATCAACAAATCTTGGCCTTCATCTCCTAACCTAGCCGAGAGTCACAATGCTGAAGCCTGAAGTAATCTGCATGCAAAATGCTTTAGTAATGATTCCTTCAAGAGGGATTTTTTTTATTATTATTATTTCCCAAAAGCACTCTAATGTGAAAGTGGCAGGCAAACAAGAAAGGTGTCTCAGTAATGTTTGCCATGAATAATTTGTTAACACTCTGTAATGTTCTTCCATTTATTTTCAATACCTATAGTTAACAGCAGCATATTGAAAGAGACCTATTAACATGAATATGTTAAAACCAAACATTGGGTATTAAAATGGGATGCTTTTTTAAGACTGAAAATACTTCCAATTTGGCTATTCTTCTCATAACATTAGTAGGATTTGGCAAGCAAATGAAACAGAATTAAACATCTGTATCTTTAACATCAGTAAACTACATCACCTCTAGATGCAATGTATTCTTAAGAAACTTTGCAATATATTGCTTTCAGCGTCATACCATGCACTTCCAGCACCGGAGAGCCAGAGAGCCGGAACCGTAACCAGAAGTGTGTTGGAGTGGTAATACGTGGCTTTGTAGCAGGAAACATCAGGGTAATTTGAGAGAGCAGAAATGATGTCTGCGTTGGCAAGATCAAAGATACAGTTTGAAAAACCATAACCCTGAACATATCCATGGATGCTGCTATCGCAGGTGCTCCTGAGGGGCACCGGGGTCTTGCTGGAAGGAGCGAGCGCTCACCGGCAGCTGATTGGCATGAAAATTGGGATGGGGATTTCGGGGTGCTTCATTTGGCATATTTGCATGTTGGAAGCAAATATTACTGGACACCCAGAAGGGATCCCAAATGAGAGGAGAAAAGAGAAGACCGAGGAGGGGAGCACTGTGCTGCTGTGCTTGGGCTAACTAGGATCACATTTTTCATGATACAGGGAAGATGGCCGAGCAGCTCAYGCTGAGGAAGAGTGTGTGTCACCTCAGATACTCTTATTTTCATGCCCCATTTTATAAAATCTAATTGCTAAATTGCACAGCCGCAAGGAAATCAAACAGCAGTGGAGCCAACCTGAACAGCAAGAACTATATTTGAATAGGTACCGTGTGCTTAAAAAAATTCCTGCAGTTTCTTCAAACCCTTGGTCCAAAGTCCTGGGCATCTGTCACCATGGGAAAGATTAGGAAAATGCCATTTGTCAGGCCAAAGTGTGTCCCAGTAAAAGTCACAAATCAAAGCTGGATTCTAGATATTCAAGGCTATCTTTAGCAAGAAGAGTCATGAAACACATCTCTCTCCAATTTTATAATCTCTAATGACTGCAAATTGTTTATGCCTCAGCATTTGCTTTTTCTTTATCATCTCTTTCCAATTTCAGCAAGCACCACGTATATAGAAAATGAGGACACGTTCAGTGGACGAGGTACTTTCCACAAGGGCAGGGACATTTCTCTGTGAGTGCTACTTGCTATGCTGGAGGATCGCTCTTGTGCCGTGTGAAGAGAAAATAATCCACAAAATTGCGTGTATATTAATACGTCCACAGTCACCAGGCAAAGGCATTTCAGCAGCCACCTCCTTCTAGCTTTGAGGATTTCAGAAAGCCTCTAGTAGCAAATTTATCACCATTATTAGTACAGACACCGCAAAGCCAAATCCCTCGTCTTGCATGGGTGCGAGACCAAAAGGCAGGAAACCCTGCCTCACAAATGCTTCAGTTTCTGCAAAACGGCTATTCTTTTTTTAACTCAATTCCCTGAGACTGCTGCCGTTAAAAGGTATTCGGGACTCCACTCCAGCTTAATCTGCATTTCTCGTACAGAAAGTTTTACCTTTGGTGGTGGTCAGAGTGGATTAAGACAGGTGTCTGCAACTTCTGAGAACCCATTGCCAACCCAGCGTTGACCGTGCAAGTCATGTCCAGTGTGAGCGACTCTGTTTTGGGAAAGTAACCCAAAGAAGGACCGTATAAAAGATACGCTTTAGGCTGGACGCGTTTAAATATTGTCTTGCACATGGCTGGGGTTCCTGTTCGGCTGTGAGGACCTCAACTTTCCCTCTTCTTCTTTTCCTCATTTCAACGTGACGTTAGTTGTGATAACGCAGGACGTTATTTCACAATTTCATTTTCTGCACATATATGAAACACTATATAGTAGGCAAGGGAGACAGAGGGAACGAGATCTGCCACTTCACCAACTAAAATAATTGTATTACAAAGCTCAGCACAGCTTACATTATTGTGCCGTGTTCAATCAAACTCTATCCCAAAGGTGCATACGTATCTCCAGACTATTTTAGAGGCTGGCAGCTGCTTCAGTACACTTACTTCTTTTTATTTATTTTTTTTTCATCTTGGGGCTTTTAAAATTGATGGGAGGCTGAAGGCAAGAACTGATGCATTGTAGATGACAACAAAAGAGGCTCCATAAAATTGCTTTTGGCATCTCGTGTGCGTTCCGTCTACATCTTATAAATTACTGCTGCATTTCAGCGATAAAAATAGTTTTGTATTTGGAATTGATTACAGTGAGATAAAGCTCTAATAAAAAAAAAGTACTGATGCATAAATATTCCGAACATACAAGGGTAATTTGATTTGGTAAAATAAAAGTATGGCTCTTAATTTCTTCCTTTTAAACAGAACACACATACACACACACACACATACCACAGTGCAGATAAAACTTCGGCAGCTGTTTTGCTTAGGATTCCCAGAAATGGTTATGTGCCTCTTGCAACTCGTCTCTTCAGACATTTTTATGGCAATCTCCGTATCACCGGCGTTCCCATCGCCAACGCCGGGTAACATTCCCCCTGCAATCTGAAAGCGTTCAGCCCAGGCCACTGCGCTTTCTTCTATGCGATAAACATTGATTCCTTTCCTGTGCCCTTAAAGGTTATTATATTAACTGGGCTATTTTTGTTTAGTTCGTTCCTTAGCACATCAGCTCCGCAACTAGTGCTTTTGCCTTAAGTGGGACTGCAGGATCAGCAGAGGGAGCTGATATATTGTTTTCGGCAATTCTAATATAAATGGAAGCATAATTTTATTTACATGAGAAAGAGGGAAATAGCGATTCATGTTTCAGTATGACCCAGACCAGCATGCTTTACTCAAGCAAAATGCTATTTGACTTAGCCTAATAAATTAAGGGT
Organism: Oceanodroma leucorhoa; assembly: GCA_030449065.1. Taxonomy (NCBI): domain Eukaryota; kingdom Metazoa; phylum Chordata; class Aves; order Procellariiformes; genus Oceanodroma; species Oceanodroma leucorhoa. Next base: position 4,836,303 of record JASVER010000025.1, on the reverse strand, counting down.
GAAAATTGGCTTTGCATCATGACAAATGCACAGCCTAATAGTTAACCTTTAAAGAAATGCAAGGCTTAATTGCAGATAATAGTGATGGGGCTGGCAGCGGAATGAAGGGTTGGATCCATGACCTGGTGAAAGAGAGAGCACAGCATCGTGTCCATTTTCCAGCCTGCGAGCGCGGGGACCAAGAGCCGCACAAACCCCACCGCTCGCTTCAGCCACCTCGGTGCGAGGTGCTGAGCGAGTCGCCGGGCTTCCAACCCCAACAGCACGGCTTGGGGTCAGCCCAGCCCCAAGACCCGCACCCCCAGGCAATGCTGGGCATTGCAGCCCCTTGAACCCCCCCCCGTCCCCGCTGGAAAGCTGCTTTTTTTAGGGGGGGGGGGGGGGGCAGGAAGCCGGCTCCTCTCGTCGCACCAGCGCCCTGCCAGAGCCGCGGCGGGAGCCGGGGCTCGCGCCTTTGATGTGGGCTGGAGGGGATGTGGATGTGTCTGCTCTCGCCAGCCACGCTAGCCGAAGTGCAGAAAGAAAAACCAACGGCAGAATGATTGACAATTATTTCTGTAGAGCAGCTTGAGCATTCCTGAGTTTTCAGTAAYGTACAATAAGCCGTTACGAGTAAGATGATCCTAAAAACCTTCCATATGAATAGGAAAAGCAGTACAAAGCGTGTCCCCAACAACTGGTAGTACTCCCACTGGGTAAATACAGGTAGACTGACAGCACGTTACTTTTAAATTTCATTTATTTATTTTTGTGTACATTTTTCTTAATTTGACTGACATACCATTGCTATAAAGATGCCCTGCTCTTTGAATATTYAATCCAAGACCACTAGTTCAAGTGTGGTTATGAAAAGTCACGGCAAACATATGACTGGAAAGAGGTGGTTGGTTTTGACTTCCAGGCAGTTGTCTGAAGCATTTCATAGATGCACACAATATTCAGCAGAACACACGCACACACAGTGCTGAGTTTAACACACACACACGCACACGCGCACACACACACGCATCTGGAAAACGGTTACAGTGGTTGAAGTTTCAAAAAGGTGTATTGTCCCCTTCTCTCAGCAGCAGTGATAAACCTTTGGATATCCTGAGAAATAAAACTGAAGCATAGTAAAGAAGATTAACTTATTCCATCAGCAAGGTTTGGGGGTTTTTTTCAAGTTAAATATATTCTCCCAATCTAATTTTTTTTTCAATGACGAGGGTGGAGGGAAAGGATCTGGGGCAGTCGGGGTTAAAGGATACCAGTTCAGTCGTTCCACCAAAATCCTTAATCCAGCACAACACGGATCCTAAAAGCATCTCATTAACATTCAATAAAAGCCTATCTAACGTTACGCACGTGGTCCTACTGTCAGTCTCCTACTATTTATCATCTTCATAGTACGAGGAACGGCTTTGAGATGAATGAAGACAACACAGGTTAAGAGAAGTGTTTCAGAGGGAGCGGACGTGAAGCCGTACGGGTGGGCAGCCGGGCGCCCACCGAAGTACTCCGGAGCGCAMGGAGGACCCTGTGAACTTCGCGATATCTGACTGATGAAATTTCGCCTGGTTGCAGGCAGGAATAGGAGCTCGGAGCGACGGTTCATCACAGCGCGGGGCGGCACTGCCTCCTGGCCGCTTGCTGCAAACCCTGGGCAAAGCCCGAGGGGACCTTCAGCAGCACTCACAAGAACCTGGGTGCCACCTCACAAAGATGACAGCACCTCATTTCTTTTAAATATACCACTAGTACGTGTTCACAAGAAGTGGCCGAGGCAGGGAGAGTCTTTCTCAAAGCTTGCTACCTCTGGACCAATCCACCCTCCCCCAAAGCTAGGATTCGGGATCTTGCGTTAGGGCAGTTTTGATTCTCATGAGGACAGTTTCCTCAACAAGGCTAAACATCGAAAATCCCTCATATTGCATTGCCCTACCTTTTCCCCTAATACTACCTTTTCCGTCCCTCCCATCGGAACAGCAGTGCTTCTCCTGAGGAGCCGCAGAGCCCGTGCTCCCGTGAGCTCCCCTGTGCCATCGCTCCCTCGCTGCGAGAGGGGTTGCGTGAGGTTATGGGCTGCGAAGTAGCAATGAGCACTGCAGAGGAAACAGGCCAGCAAAGACTTAGACAACAAAAACAAACACGAAGCAATTAAAAGAAGGATGGGAGATGTGGTCTGATGTACTTTTGCCAAGAAATAAATATTTTACATTGCCTTTTTTAAAAACACTTGCATTGTGTTTTTTAAATTTCCAAAATGGCAGACTTACTCACTCCACCCACCCATGCACAACACGTGCGCACACACACACCCACACGCTCACACACATGCACGCRCTCTAACGCACATACGTTTCCAGCTTTGTAGAGCTACTGGATTTACTTTGAGACAAGTTTCTTGTGCATTTTGACAATTTACTTTGAGACAARTTATTTGCAAGAAGGCAAAGTTCATGCATGGCTTTGACAGCTCCACTTTCTCATAAATGGTTTTTGAAAAGCAGAAAGCAAATGAGGGCCAAAGCTCCATTTAAAGTTCACCTCAGATGCCTGAAAAGCATTTATACCCACATCCTTCTGAGGTCCCTGCTTTATGAACTTCTAATGAATTCCACATTCTGCTACCCAACATTTCTTATACATAGGGGGAAGAAAAAACAAACCAGAAAACCAATGCAAGCTGTTTGAAAACAGATGCACCACAGCATTCTTTATCAGAAAGGCTGGGGAGGCTTTTGAAGCAGTAGAGCAGCAAGGCACCTTTGCAAAGAGGAGAAAGGGAATAAAAAGAACAAAAAGCTGATGTTTTTGAGCCCCCAATCCTGCTTGTCTCACACAGGTCATGCTTACAGGATTCCACTTCAACATCTCCTRCAGAGCAAGGAGAAGCTGTTCATTAGTTGCTCCATCATTTCKGTAGGACTCGTGTCCTCCACACCCAGAGCAGATATTTGGCCAGAGGGTGCCTGGGTGGCCCTCAGCCCTGCTTCAAAGCAATCCTGGCAACCCCGAGCCTCATTGGCTCGAGGGCTAAAGGAAAACTCCATGTAAATTTGATAYAGAGAAGCCTGACATGAGACCTGGACCAACCAAGTTCATCACAAACCAGATTTTATTTTTCAGGTGGAAAATTATTGTTTTTTTCAGAATTCCCGTGTGCTTTTGGTTAATGGTGKTGTGACATAGAGCATCTTTACCAGTCAAACTGAACCCTGATGCTAGTCAATCCCCTCTTGAAGGAACAATTACAACCCAGCTGGTGCTTTTCCTATTAAAAACAAAAGTGTGAGTAGGTTTATTCAGAAGCCTCCAAGATCTTTAAAGAAAAATTGAAAAATGCAATTTTAAAAAAAAGATTCCTTATCCCCATCCCTAATTCTAGAGCAAASCAGGTCACTAAAAGAAAATCTAAATTACTATAAATATAATTTAAAATAATAATTAGCCATCTACTGCCATTCGCCATCCCAGCTGTTAGGAGATACTGCAGTGATTCCATATGGCTCGAGGGCAGGCTGGGAGATACCTTCAGCACATCTTGGATAGTACCAGAAATGGATAAATAATAAATAATAAGAACATGAAAAAGAATAATCAGCCTCCCACGTGTAAGGAAAAGCAGGGACTTTCACAGTTATTAAAYAAATGATGTTATTGTAAAAAAAAAATCCTAAAAATAAAGTAAAATAAGGACTTGCATTACAGCAGGTTGGAAAGCCTTCTCTTTTCTAACGTGTTCAAAACACAGGTGCTTTGCCTGTGCCCTCTTCAATACCAGCAGASCACTGGGAAGTGGTTGCTTTTCCATTGTGCTCATATGTTTTTTATTTTTTCTGGCTGAAAGTATGTAGAAATATCCTCGTTACAAATTTACCACCATCTCAAGAAAAAGCAGATTTCACACCTTAAGATGGAAACTCTAGAAATTTCATATATTTTGATGCTAAGTATGGACCTTTGCCAATAAAACTGTAATTCCTTAAATTGAAGATTTTGGACATTTTTAGACAGGTTTTTTTTTCTACGAGAAATAACAAGTTTTACTCCAACACATTTCCAGTTTGCAAGAAACTACATTTAGCAGCTTCCCCCCAATGTATCGCTATTAAAAAATAAATGCAAAATTCTGACTATTTTGTATGTTGTGACTATTTCCAGCAGCCCCGCTGGCACAGTGGCAGCTGTCACCAAGCACAAGCCACTCGATTCACGGTTATGGGGGAAACAAAACGGTGGCAGAGCTTTGGGAATTCACTTCTTACATAGATTATATAGGAAATGTTTGGAGCCAAATCGTGGTTTTGGTGATACTGTATTCTGAACCAGACTTTTTTCTGCCTGCCGAGCCCCARTCTGCCAGAAGCCCACCAAATGGCACGGTCCATGCTCTTAGATATTTATGCAAGACCCGTGACTAAATCTGGGCTAAATGTGGACGGAGAGCTCCGCAGCTGCACCTGTATATGTGAAAATTTGATCCTGACTTAACAGCTATGACGGAGACTGTAATTTATCTTTAAACACACCTTTTTGGCTCTTACGAGGCACTTAATCTACATCTCTTCACTCTGGCTGCGTAAATCAAGGACACCTGGCCCTTCCTGACTTTTCACAGTATCTGTCCTGAAAAAAACCATACAACTGAGCTGAGAAATACCGAAGGCTTTCAGATACTGTTCCAGGACACTCTGAGACGGCTGAATATTCTTTACTAGAGGGAAAAAACCGAGACGTGGCAGACCCTGATACCTCCATCACACAACCCCTGGGAAAACTGTATCTACCTATGTTTTTGGAGGCCATGGGCATGCTTGCTGCCAGACCGCTCTTTCCAGCCATCAGATGTTGGCCGCCTCTTACTGTAGCACTTATCTCCATCCGCCTTCTGGCACAATTTGGTGCGTACCCTCGCGTGATGGGTCACAGCGTTTTGGAAAGACCATGCTCTGATCCCTTATTTTCTCAAAAAGAATAATTATCTGGGACAAAACCAGACTGAATTAGGATAAACCCTGAGCTGGTCTGAATTATTCCTGTACAAGAAACCAAGCAGAAACTTTCCTGATCGGTTCAGTAATACTTGGGGTGTGTTTAATCTTTATTTAAAAATTACACTATTCTGAGTTTCCTGGATTTAGCTAGGCCCAAAAGCGAAAGTAACGTATCAAAATACCCTGAAATAAACTTCTAGGAAGGGTTTTCAGGTCTGGGTAAAACCACATAGCTTTGGAAATTGCCGAAAGACGTCTGATCTTTTGAGATTTCCATCTCTATTTCCAGAGCGTTTAAGACGCTTCCAAGCTTTTCCCAGCTTATCCTTGCGGTACCTCGCAGCCGCTGGACTTTTGCCCCATCGTTTAGAGAAAACCAAGAGCCTTTCGAGGAAGGAAACGCGGCCCGTCCTGCAGCCCGGCTGTCGGCAAGGGCGAGCCGCCTTGGAGCGAGGCTGCTGCAACTCCAGAGCCGCTCCACTTCCAGAAAGGGATTTTTTAATGCAATGGCAGAAAAAGCACGGAAGGAGAAGCTCTCGCTTCAGCTGGATACCTGCAGGGTAGCTAGCCCCTGGCTGCGGCTTCCCGTTAAGCAGGCACTGGAGAACAGACAGGCAGCTCCTTCCTCTCCCAAAGCGCTCTGCGGAGAGCTGGCTGGAGGCCCCTTTCTCTTGCCTTCACTCTGACCAACCGCCTAGAAAAAAGGCTGCTAGTAAAATCCCAGACGGTAAAATACAAAAYGTAAAGGTGGCTGAGACGTAAGGTGTCAATGGAGGCGAAGAGCTTTCTAGCAAGCCCGGAGTGCACTGAAGAGGCCATGTAATAAACGTCATGCAGCCAGAATTGTTCCCGGCGGAACGGCACTGGCGGCTGCATAGGCCCCTGAAGAATTCATTTATCCCTATGGCCTGTAAATTAGATATTTCCACCATTAGGCTAGTTAGAGACCACCTTAAAATGTTTACCCTCTTCTTTCTCAGCTACAGAGGCCTTTCCCATGCTTTCCCCATCGTTTAGGACCTCTGAATCTCGCCGACGAGCTCGGCAGGGGAAGCAGCAATGCACAAGGCCACGCAGCAGGCAACAAGCATCAGCTCGCTTGCAGTTTTTCCCTGTGGGTTTCTTTTGGGTTTTAGATTTTGTTTCTCTCGCTGGAAGTGGGGATGCAGTGGCATTCTGAGACTTGTGAACAAACCCATTACCTATAAATCTGGGCCTGAAAGAGAACATCACAAGAGAAAGGGGAGACAGGCTGCTCTCGCCCGGCTACGTACTCGATGGAGTCTCTGGCTGCCTCTTTTGCCCTCTCTTTCTGCTCCAGCCTTCCCCATCAACTCCAGACCTTCCCTGGCAGAATGGATTGACACCAGCTGCCTATCAGAGGACTCATTTTGCCCCTATGCCACTAAAACCACCCTTGCAGTTTACTACGCTTTCTGTAGAGTCCTCTTCATTTATACAGCACGTGAACCTTTGTGTCCAGACCCTGGCACCACCACCTCCTACCTCTGTATTCGCATCTGCAAACACATAAAAGCTGAGATTCAACTGAGCTTTTTCTAGCCCTCTTTATTAACAAAATCAACCGTTTTTATGGTGTGGGGTTATGTGTCGTTTCAACCTGCAACACAGCTGCCTACTGCACAGAAAGGATCCCTTTCAGCCACGATCCGGGAGAGTGAATCTCKCTGCACTGCAGAGCTCTGGCCTGCCAGAGCACACGTCAAATTTCATATTATCCATCTGCTCCAGTAAAGGCTGAGCTGAAATATTAATTAGGAGATCTGATCCCTTCTCACCAGAAACAATCTGGATTTTATAGCTCAGCCAGAGGCCAGCGAAGCAGACAAAGCTCTGTGATACATCCTTTGCTGCTGGTTAACGGCTTTCAAGGAAACAACCAACTTGGGGGGAGGACACAGACTGTAAAACACATGGACATCTGGTCTGTTTTGTCCACCCTTCATCTCCCCCATGCTCAACCCCCACCTCCTAAGTGCATGTTCAGAACAGAGAGAGACGACTCCTCTAACATAAACAGCTATAATATGGCAATAAAGATTAATGACTAAAACTTGCCATTTTATGTATAATCCATGGGGATTTACAATCATTAATCTTTATTAGTGTGTAATAACTGTTTAGACATTAAGGACAGATTCTCAGCTGGACGAAACTGGCCTTATTCCAGCCAAGCCAATGGAGCAATGCCAGTTTACACCCTCCATGACCCTAGTTCTAAATGAGACCCATCCCCATCTGTAGGAATCATATCACTAAGAGTATTTCCCCAACAGCAGGGACAGGCCAGTGAAGGCAACTATTTGTCTTTCTCTGTATCCGAAAAAGAGAGCTGCATGTGTCCAGGAAGCTCAACAATAGACATGTCAATAAACATGAGGAAATTCAATGAAAAAGTAACAGCAACAAAAGGAACCCCAAGGAGCAGGGAAGTGGATGATTTTTGAGGCAAGACTATAAGATCTGGTTTGGCAAGAGCGTAACTAAGAGGGATGTAGCAATCTTTGGCATGTGAAAGAGTGAAAGCACCAAGACAGGCTCCCAGAGTTCCTCTAAGAGGAACAAGATGGAAGAGAGAAAAAAAAAGAGCATCTTGGCTGGCTTTTCTGAGAGAGGAGTTTGGGGTTTGTTTTTAATAAAAAAGAGGTCTATTAAACAAGGGAGCTGGTGGGAACCTTGTCTGAACTACATCAGACCAGCCACTAAAGCAATGCTGTGTTGACCGAGCAGGATTCCTCTTCCAAAATGTCTAGGAAAGAAGGGAAATGTGTAGGTACAAACTTGTCTTGCTGCAAGCATGGAAAAATCCCAGCTAAGGCTGTGCATGCCGGTGTCTCTGCCCTCAGCACCAGGCACTGCTCCGCTGCACGGGCAAAAGGCCTGGCAGCCCCTTCCCACCAAGCCAAGGTGCAGCCAGCACTGACCCAACAGGCACACAGCCACCTCTCTCTGCACCTCCTGAAGAACTGGGACCTCAACTGCGTCTTTTTTTAGAGCTTTTTCTGAGTAGTGACCCACCAMCTGCCTTCTCCATCGCACAGGGGAGGCCAGCTGCCTCCAGAAATGGTGTTCCCACCTCTAACAAGGCAGAAATGCCTCCTTCCTCACCAGTAAACCCGACAAAAGTCAGGAAAAATGCAGAAATACAGTACGTAGATAACTGTGTAAAGTTTTGTACACCTGGAAAAACTCCAGAAAAGATGGGCATTTCACCCACGGCAGCAGCACAAACCTGGCATTTAAAAACAGTAACCAGCAAATGCCCTCCAACTTCTCTTTCAAGTTTAAGGGACCAGTGGGCTCTTGGGGACCCAGAAAATAGCTTTCCTGCCAGTGACACTTCAAGAGCTCTAGCGATGGTARGGCCTCAAGTGTCTAGGAGGTTGCAGGATAATCAGGAGCTGTATGGTGGAGGAACAAAGAGGATGAACATCATGCCCTGGTGGTCCCCCACTGCCTGGCGCAGGGGTGGGCTGTGCATCTTTCATGCAGCCCGACAACCACTGCCTGTGGCAGAGCGGAGAGGCCCTCCCTGCCTTGCAAATAGCTAACTGTGCTGGAATTAATTCACGCAACTGGTCCAGGTGACAGCTCAGTGCTGAGCTCYGAGTAGCTTTTCTCCCCTCTCCACTCCCTGGCGTGTTTTTGGTTCGTTTCAGGGTCTATGGCACAAGACCTGCTACTTTTGCAGTTTAAAACTCCCAGTTCAGGACAATCTAACATGCTGCCCCTGTGCAGTCGAAAACGAAAGAGCTTTTTGAAGAACAGCTTTAAGCCTTAACACCTTGGCTGTTCAAGGGGCATGGTTGTTGGGAAAGGCTTAACGTCCCAGAAACCATGCCTGTCCTAGGCAACCCTGTGCTCGTGTTATAGCCAAGCAAAGCTCTGAGCACTGACCAAAGGCTTTTTGTTTTCACAGAGGTTACAATCAAATGAAAGAGAAAAGAGTCTGTTTTTCATCTTGTAGCCCAGCATGTTTTCAGAGCTTTTAAGCASACAGGAGTCCCTGGCTCTCCTCCCTATGCCGAGGCCACCAGCTCAGGCTTCTCTCTAAGAAAATCCTGGGTCAGGCCAAGCTTTGTGTCCACACGTGCCACGAGGGATGCAGAGACAGCCAGCCAGCCTCTGCATCTCTCTCCTGCCATAACTACCTTCCGCAGTGATCACTCGGATCACTGTTTTCATTCACCCTGGTCGTACGGATTCACACTTACTCTGGGCTGACGCAAATGACTTTTAAAGGAACAAAGTCATGGAGAATCAGGAGGGAAGTGATTTGTTGCATGCCCTATTGTAATGTCATTAAAACAAAGGGATTAGACAACCCAAGCACTGCAAGAGCAAAAAGCATAAAAGAAAGCACTCAGCCTGTAGTGTTGAGGCATGTAGGAATCATTTTAGAGGGTTACTAGCTGCAGACAACACTGACATTAATTTTCTATTGGAAAATGCTGGTGACATTAATATCTGCTATTAATACTGAACTTTGACAGTATCTCATAAATTCAACCTGTCAATTACAATGGCACTGAAATAAAGGTGCTCTGAGGTCAAGGAGATGTGGTGTCCAAATGAGACTTATATTCCAGGAGAAAAGCGGCAAAAACAATCTTTAACAAAAGCATCAGATCCATATGTAGGAAAACCAAAGGGTGGTTTTAAATGTCATGTTTTTCAAAGCGAGAATTGATGCTGGAACCAACTCTATAAACTGGCTGGCTGGACTTTTAGCTGCAGCTGAGGACAATCAATCAAAACAGCTCTGCAACTCTGAGAAAGTGAGAGAGAGAAAACACACACACACACCATGGAATATGAGAGGGCAGATTATGAGCCATGCGAGGCCTCTTAAAATTACACTGCGAAGTAAAACATCCTTGTGTTTCATCCGCAACAAAATGTAACCTGAAAGGTTCCCCTCGACACAAAGTGGAATATAGAGCTTATCGTTACCGAGGGCCGGGCAGGCTTGTGAAACATGGCTGAGGAAGGGGAACCTCTTCCCCAAAGTCTGCACGACCCATGAGCTCTCTGCAGCAAGGAAACCCCCACACCCCGACTCCTGCGAGCTCCCCTCAAACCACCCTGCTCTGCAGCTGAGGGGCACAAGGATCGATGAATCCCCATGAGCAATGCTCCCCTACCTCCTTCGAYGCTGGCCCCAGGGCAGAGCTGCACTATTTTAGGGTTCACAGCCACCTCCGTGGGCACTGCCAGCCGCGGCCGTGGCRGTGACGGTGGCAGCCCAGGCACTGACGGTGTCTACATGCACCTCTTCAAAGCGGTCGGCATGTCCCTAGCACAAGAGGTACCACCGTTCGGGAACCCCTGCTCTAAATACTGTCCTACCCATCAGCCCTTCCAAGGGATTGCTTCCCAAACAGATGCTCAGGCGAGTCCAGAAGCCCAACCTGCACCAACAGAGACTGGAGCCACTAAACTGGAAGAGAAAGGGCTGGATCCCAGGCTGAATTACATCCTGCACAACTTAAATATTGCAGAGCAAGGCATGCATCTAGTTGGGATTTGACTTYGAGAGCCTGTGCTGAAGCAATGGATGGGGAAGGGAAGCACGTGGAGGGGCACGAGGCGTGCGTGGATGCTCCGGCACAGCCGCACGGACAGCCACTCTCCTTCGCAGGGCCRGGGGACGGAGCCACGGGCAAAGGCAAAGGACCTCATAGCCGAGCGAGGCAGCTGTGCGGGTTTGGCTCAGTCAAACCAGCGTCAGTCTGGAGCCAGTGGCCTTGCTCCAGGCTCACAGCAACACCTTGCAGTGCACGGTCCCCCCCTTTCTCTAGACAGCAACCGTGTTACCTAAAAGCAGCGTGATCTGCTGTCTTCCCCTCCCACCCCGACAGTCCCCGCGCTCCTGCCCGTGGCTAGCAGCTTTTCTCTGAGGACCTGGCCAACAGCAACGAGCTCCTGGTACGGGTGGGCTGTGGTTTCCCTGCGTGGTTTCCCAGGCTGCAGCTCTTGTGGGGGACACCTGCAGCCCGTGCCGGAGCCCAGTGCTCCTGGCTGCCTTCAGCATCCCAACCAGAGCTGGATACGGCCCAAACCGCATGCCGGCACAGGCTCCAGGGGAGCTCGCTAGCAATCCCAAAGTCTGTGGGCAAGCACAGAGGGATTGCTGCAGATGCAGTGCCGAGAGCCCTGGAAACTCGCACTGAGATATCCCATTTTTCACAGATGTCGTGCTATGCAGACTGTTACCTTTTCCCGTGTGGAGAAGGAGAGAGGAACTCCCTTTTAGGCCCAATGCAGCTCATCCCCAGCCCAAGGGAGCCCCAGACGCTGCAACGCTTCTGGGCTCGCGGGCAGGCGGGGACTGACCACTGTAGCCTCCTCCTGATCTTTGTGCAACTTATCTGACAATCTATTTCCTTCTGGGGCTTTTGTCCCAGACACTATCCCAGCAAYGTCTGCCCACTCCAGACCTCATTACCCACCCGGTATAGCAGAGTAAGTCGGTGGGACGCAGGGCAGGGGCTTTCCCTGGGCAGGAGGCTGGCAGTGCACCGCAGGCGGCAGGCTGGGACGCGCCGGCCGGACTCGGAGCACGGTGCCCGGAGAAGAGGCGACCTCGCAGGACGCTGGGGCCTGCCTCCCTTACAGTGCTGCTGCCTCGCACCCTGCCTGCGAAAGCAGCTCGAGTAGCTGAGCTGAGATCCTTGTTTATAAATTCTTTTTACGATGCACATTAAATATTTTCCACAACACAGACACTTCTCTTCTTTCTCTTTTCCTTTGACACCTTTTCCCCAGCAAAGCCCTACAACTATTGCTTGCTGTGGCCTCATTTAGCATCATCATCATCACCACGCATTCATCCTCATATAAAACAGAAATCTATTCCATCAAGCACTTAACATAAATATTAAAATAATGGAAGGGACAAAATATAAATCTACATACAACTTCATGACTACCATAGCACCTATTACCATGACAAAGCAAATTCTGGTTCAGGGGGAAGGGAAGGGGGATGAGGAGAAAGTTAGGAAGAGGGACTTCGACTGTCATTAAATATGTAAATCACTCTTTCAAATTTTTTTTTGTTTTGTTTTTGTTTTAAGGTTACCAACCTTATTAAAATTCATTTCACTAACCAGCTTGTTCTATGTCACTATGGATACCAAAGAACCCTTTTAAAAACTTCGGCGAGGCGGGGGTTTCTCAGAATAAAAACAAAACAAAACAAAACACRGCGACTTTCTGTTGGTGCTTTCATGACAAGTCCTGCCACGCGCCCCTCCCCTGCACCCACCAGTCCACAGAAGGGCAATTCATTTACAAGTCCAGTTCTCAGTCTCCCAGGATGAGTTTGACAAAAGAGGCGACGTCTGTCTCTTTGGATTCGTGCAGGGTGAAGAAAGGATGTTGCTGGGAAAGAAAAGAGAGAAAAAATAGAAAAGTTTATTATTCACAACGCTGAGGACCAAACCRAAAATCTTTTCAGACACTTTTCTAGACAGTGAAAAAGATTTTGCTGCTAGCATCATAACATTGGGCTTTCTATGTTTTGCAGCTGAGCCAAGTTGGGGAGCCCGAGGGGCCACTTCATGAAGGCTGCAGATYTGTGCTGCCCTCTCGGATTCCCTCTAAACCCTGCCCTGGCTGGGAGGGCTGAGCTGGGCTGCTCTCGAAGCAAGGGAAAGTATTAAAAAACACTGCCTCCATCTCTAGCACATCATGCCCTTCGGCACACGCTGGCTCGCAGCTCTGCGGTGCCCCGGGAGGAGATGTGCTCCTCCTGAGAYGGTGGTTACCCACCCCACCGCGCGCCAGCTCCGACGGGAGCAAGGAAAACCTTGCAGGAAGGCTGACTGCAGTGGGTTTTCCCTCAGCTTCCTGCTTTATCTGTGTATTTACCCTCTGGTGACTTTTGAGTCTCATTTCTTCCCTGCAATTGCTCATACTCGTAGCAGGAGATGGCTACTTTACCCCTAACCACTGCAAAGAGGAAAGCCATCCCGGCTGGAAAGCCATCCGCAGCTGTATGTTTAACTACTTAATCGTGACCAACATGGGAAGACATCCTGCCAGAAAATCTTGCCTACATTTCAGCACAAATGGAAAAATATGTGTAAGGAGAAAAAAAACACAACCAAATGCCCCCTGACAGCAACAGCAAAACCCCTCTCCGCTAGCACCAGCGATTCAGTTTTCTACGGGGGGCTGCAACACAACAGCTGAGATCAGCCAACTTCCACCTGAAATCACCAAACACTGTCTGGCACCCACTGTCCTGGCAGTTAATTGTATTTATTTGTATGGAGGGTGTCAGAGAGAACCAAAAGGCAGCTGGGGCCCTGCAGGGCTCCCAGGTGACCTCCGCTCTGTGCAAAATGCTGTTGTGCTTCCCATCCACAGTCTGGGGGAACTCAGTTTAATTCCTGACCCTCTCATTTCAAGCCAGATTTTTAAAGACAATTTGGGGTTTCCAGGGTTTTTCAAAGCTGCTCCCCACCTCAGTCCCTGAGCGTTGGCTATTTCAATGATCGTTTATGGCAGTGGCCAAGTAGAGGGAGAAGAGGAGCAAAGAAATTGGACTTTCCAAGGTGGGCTTGAGCGGAAAGTTATCCAGTGAATAAAAAGAGAGAGCTCTGAGCAGCCGGGAAGCGACCCAAAGACACACCATCAAGGAAGAGGAAGCACAATTATGTGGGAAACAGAGCTGAAATGGGTTGAGGCAGGGATCCAGACATAATTTAAGGTCTCCCTGGGTCAGACAGTCACGGGAATCAGTGTCCTGAATAACTCTCCGAGAGATGACCCAAACGGCCTGCTGTGTTAYTATCCCAGCACGATGCCACTGCTTTCACATCCCAGCTAAGTTGCACCCAAAGCAGAGCTACCGCAGCCTGGAAGCACCCACAAGCGTGACATGGGTGGCAACGGAGGCCTCCAGCCCCGTCTCCCAGTGAACCCAACCCCTTTGCAATGACTGRGTCTGGTTATAGCACAAAACACCCCGTGCCAGGTGGGATGTGCTCCATGCAACGTGCAGACCACCRTGGAGGAGTCCTGCAGTAGTTTCATGCTCCACTTCACCTGGGGAAGTGGGTTTTAAAATGAAATTAAGCATCCGTATCAGTTTTCCTGATGCTCAAGATAGTACAGAGTCATATTTTCCATGAGAAACCTCAATTCCACAGGAAAGCAAGGGAGAAGTCTGGTCTAAATGACAAGTCCAATCCAGTACCGCAACTTAATGCCATAAGAGAGAGAGGAGGGAGAAAAAAAACCCAACAAAACAGCAACCCTCAACCACAGGACCTCACAACATTCATGTCAGCCATAAAATACCACAGCATTGAGATACTCTGGAGAGGTGATCCAAGAACCTAATTCAATAGAAATGCGCTCGCTTGCCAATGGGTATTAATGCTGCAACAGACGGAGCTGCTCCGGTGAACCTTTTTGATAAAAGGCCATTTGGCAAACGTCAGAAATTTGCTTAAAATATATATGTATTTATTCAATAATAAAAAAAAAAAAAAAAGGAAAAAAAAAAGCCATAAACCTCAGGCCTCCCTTTGTCTGAAACCAGTATTTGGGCAAACTGTGTGTAAATCAGGTCTATATATAGTTTAATTGCATTACAGGGCCCAGCAAGAAACGCCRCAGGAGCTATTCACTGCTTACAACTCACGTTCAAAAGGTACATGGATTTCCAGCACGTCTTGCAGCTAGGGAGCACCTTAAACCCTGGCACCTTCACACCACAGAGGTCCCAACACTTCCGAGCGGACACTGTGAGGTAGCGATGAGGCAGACCCCCTGGATGGCATAACGCACATCCTACAATTTATGGAGCAGGAGACACCGATGCCTGAGGAAATTCTGCAGCAGTTTCCACTCTTAACCCAGAAAAACTTACCAGTGGCACCAGACAGGGCTGGGCACGTAGGGACAGGCAAGCGTTTGGGTCAGGATCTTCAGAAATAACGAAGTTAGGCACCTTCCTGACTTTAGCAAGCTGTGAATCAGGTGAGAGTAAAAGAGGGACTAGATGCTTACGGGAGTGAACCACTGAATTCCTAAGCTCTCCTGCTTTTTGCCAGCTATTAGGAGTACCAGGATCAACACCAGAAAGTCAGGAGAGAGAGAGGCCGTGAAGCTGTGGAGCCCTAGCAGAGAAATCTCACCACAGACCTTGTTCTTGCCAGCTCCAGCCAGAGCTCTGGCTGAGTATACACCAGTGTCTGCACTGCTGGGAGTTCATCAGCAGTTAAGTGCATCTGACCTCAAAGCCCTGCGCTGCCTTGCATTTCCCCCGTCGTAAGCCTTTATCAGCATTTTCTTCCTTAGTTATTCCTCTGTCCTAGACATGCTCACAGCAAACAGTCTCTAAGCAGCAGATGAAATTCAATAACCGGAATTATTAGTCACAGACTCGTCTCTCTCCCTAACATCCAGGAATTACTCTGTCCAAAACGTGTCCTCTCCAAGGCACCATGACAGTAAAGCCTATCAGGCCACTCAGCTCCTGTAGCCCATGTGGAGCATCCGTGGTGCATCCATTTCACTTAGGTGTTTGAAGCCATCACACAAATCCAAAAAGAGGATTTTATCCTCGGTAACTGACTCTTCACAGCCTCATTGTTGTCCCTTAGCAAATTTGTTAACTGCTTTTACATATTTTTGTCCCGTGATCTGGTTGGAATAGCACCTGAATGACATTTCAAAGAGCATCTCTGATTTGCAGTCTCCCTCCCAAGACCCTGAAGTGCCATGATTCTCACATCTGTTATGAAAATAGAGATGCTAAGTATCCCAAATCACCAGTCACTATTGGAAACCCTGTCCTCAGCATCTCATTGTAATCCMTCTCAGCTCTGAACCAATACACTGCTTAATGCAGGCACACTCACCATAAGCTCTGGGTATGTTGGCCGTTCTTTGGAATTCTTCTTCAAGCTTTAATGAAAAAAAAGGAGAAAAATTTTTAAAGTTACGTTCTGTATGCAATTTAAGCAAGGCCATAAAATTATATCATGACGAAAGCAAGGTTTCAAGTCCCTGTAGAACAAGTTCAACTTAAGTATGTTAAGCGAACAGCTTAGGCCTGGAGGACACCTATAGCCAACACAGCCTGGACACGGCCCCCGTACGGTACACAGTGCTGGGTACACACAAGCGCAGTGAGCTCCAAGGTCAAACAAGAGGTCYGGAGACACCATATAAACCAGTCAAGACACTGCCTGTTGCTGGGGGCCAGGTACAATTGCGTTTTTGGGTAGGCCAGTGACTAAGGGAATGGATACAGCCTCCAACCTCTGATTGGGAGCGGTGACCGAGTGGCTCTGAAGCACGTGTACAACTATTTGTTTATCACCGTGCTGTTATCAGCGGGGACGGTTACATGGGACATCCTTTTTTTCTCCTCTCCTACAACAGATGGCTCTGGAGGGTTGTAGCTGGAAGTTATTTTGGTTTCCCTCCAGCAGAAAATAGCTTTTAARAGACAGGACGTAATCTCTGCTCACTTCCTGACAGTGTATTTAGGGGAAAGACACTTGGAGCAACTTGAAAAGATCTTCACACACGTACACGTTGGTGGCGGGGAAAAGGTGTCACACTGAGCAAAACAAAAGTGAGAACCTCGGCGATGATAAGTCGCTCCTCTGCTGGGATTTGCCGGAGCCCAGAGGAAGCGGAGGACACACACTGAATAGATATTTCCTGCTTGCTGTGTGTAGMGGGCTCATGTTCAGTGTCATGTTGTGAATGAACAGAGGAACCTAGTAACGATACGTGCCAATATTGCCGAACTGAAGGTACGGGATGTGTCACATCCTCTGAGCTCAAAAGCAGCCCAAGCTGAGATGCTAAGGTGAATTCGAAGGTTAGGTGTGTCCAGAAGCAGGATTTGGGTATAATCCTCCTAATTTAGACTCTCTACAAACAAAAACGTTGTTCCCAGGTTACTAATACCAGGAAAWCTGGTGACAAGTTACTGAAATCAATGTAAATCTTCAGGAATGATGAGCCATATTTGGATGTGATCCTGACTCAGACATCCCAGGAACTTCCCTGCAGTGGCTACAGGTAATCAGACTTTCGCTGCCCCAGGCAGCAGATGGTGWGATTCACTCTGCGACCTCTTGAATTTGAGACAGGCCAATCTTGATACACTGAGTTGATGTGACCTGGTTYGGTGTCAGAAGAAATTCTGAGACTCCAACAACACAAAACTAGTGCAATCTGCAGCCAAAGCGCACTTTTCCGAGTTCATGCCACTCCACTGACGTTGAGGGATCTTCAGTGATCCTGGAGGATCGGATTAGCAAAGAAAGAAACCGCTCCCCAAAACATGAGCTTTCAAGACATGAGTACTGCTCAGCAGGGTCATTCTTCTCACTGCAACCATCATGAACGGCTGTGGATATCTTACTCCTAAATCAGCCCAGAGCTATAGCTGCAAGACACGGTGCTTGCAAAAGCAAAATATTCAGTGGGGAACAACAGCCTGCCTGGCACAAACAGGCAACTTTGCATAACAAGTAGCGAGCCAGCAGCATGGGAGAAAGGCAGCTGGTCCATAATCTCAGCGTGGGCCTTGCAAAAACGGTGGGCATTTTGTGAGAGGGTTTTTCAAAGCCAGCTCCCACCTCTGATTGATAGACACAGAACAGTGTGGGCACAGGCAGGTATTCCCCAGCACAAGTCTGTAGAGAGGCGTGCAGCTGGATCACGGGGACCTCGAAAACATGTTTGAACAAGATTCCGAAGAATCTGAATGTCGGTACTTAAAGTCCCCGGGCAGGAGTGGCTGATAATCCCCTTCCTGGGTCACAGCAGAGCCGCCTGGGCTCCAGGCCCTGATGCTGGCAGCTCAGGAACAGTCTCACATTTCTGTATTTGTCGATTTGCCGTCCTTTCTTGGCTACCACGCAAACCCACCATCCACCTGCCAACTTGGCAAGCCGCGGATGGCACTGCAGCGCCTGGAAAATAAAAACGCCTCCCAGGCGGTTTCCAGGGAAGCTGGAGGGAGAAGCAGTCAGGAGCCGCGGGGCCGCCGCCAGCTCTCTTTGAACCATACGATGAGGGCAGCTGTGAGTCTTCTCGGGTGCTGGGAGAGCCTGTGCTTTCATGCAGCTCTCGCAACCTCCAGACAGCGCGCATCTGCTCCAACCCTTTTCCTACACCGCAGCCAAACTCTCCTGCTGCTTCCAGCTCCGAGTCCCACGGAAAGCAGGGCAGCAGCCGGAGGGCCCTGGTAGCGGGATGGCCGACAACGGGGGGGCACCAGGGGGCAAAGTCTGTGCTGTCACTGCCCTCAGAGCCACGTCCCCCCCGGGAGCGGGAGGCAAGAGCCATGTCCCCCCCCGGGAGCGGGAGGCAAGAGCCATGTCCCCCCCCTGGGAGCAGGAGGCAAGAGCCATGTCCCCCCCGGGAGCGGGAGGCAGGAGGACGCAGCCAGCCCCGGGGACGTGAGGGGCCCGACGGACCTGCCTGCCCGCACCGGCCCGTGCTGCCGGCCCAGCCACAGACACCCTGCGCTGTTGATATGGGGACGACTGGATGAGGAAGTCTCCTAAATCCCTTCCTCCTGCGTGTCCTCCTCAAAGAGACCGAGCCTGTTCCTCACCACCTCAGGGGGGGAAGACCCCCACAGCCGCCATCACCGGTGCTCTGGCAAAGGGCACGCATTGCCTGCACCGCGCCAGGCCCCAGCCTGGCCCTCACGGCTCAGTGAGGGCATGAAGGCCTGTCCCTTCCCCCGGGAGGGAATGTTTTGTTCAAAAATTTGGGTTGTACCCCAGAGAGACGCCTGTGGGGACGGGGACGCAGGAGGCTGCCAGCGCTTGCCCTCCTCCGCCTCCCCAGAACATGGCGGAGGCGAGCAGGGCCAGGGTGAGCGGGATCAGGACGAGCGGGGCTGAGGGGTTATTTTACCATTGCGAGGTAAAATCGACGAACTCCGCCGAGAACTTCTCTGCCGGGAGCTGCGGCGATGGCTCCTCCACCACCTGTTTGAGCTGCTGGAATGGCGTCCCCCAGGAGTCGTAGGGAAAGCGCAGGATGGCCAGCTCGATCTGGGGAGACAGAGCCCGCGCCTCAGGCATCGGGGGGGGGCAGACGCCCCACGGCTCGCCCTCCCACCCCACGGATTTTGGATTCCTGTGTGCCCACCCAGGGGTGTGTTTTTTTAGGCCCTGCACAAATACGTGGCATTTCCTCACCCCACCTGGCCACAACGACTTGCTTAACCTCCCCCAGCAAAAGCGAGAGGCCTGAGGAGACCCAGCAGTCTCCATAGTCAATCCTCCGTTACCCTCATGTTAGATGTCGCTTGGGAAAGGTTAAAAGTTAAAAAAACAACCCCACGTTGCAAAGGGTAACTGCGCTATAAAATGACTCTGCAAGCAGATGGATTCCCCCTAAACGCTGCGTGGGAGACGCTCCCCATCCCTYCTCTTCTGAGGGGGACTTTGCTAATTGCTAAGTGCTGGGAATATTTTTTTTCTGCTTGAAATCCAACCTGTTCCAAGGCGACAGACGTGCGGCGCCGGACACCCTCGCCTTAGCCCATGCTGCCATCTCCCGGCAGCCCGGGGCCACCGCAGCGGGGTCGTTGGCACCCCACCAACGCGTCCGAAGACAGCAAGGAGTTGACAAAGCTGCTCCATCCTTCTTCCCTTCAACCCTGCGGCATGCTCCCTGGTACCCCCAGAGCTGTATTCCCATTCCCACCCCACCACCTTCCCAGGGAACCAGTGCCACCAGTGTCAGGGGGGCTATGGGGAGGAAAATTAACCCACGAGCAACGCTCAACCCTCCTGGCATCGCTGCGAGCCCCCAGGTCACCCTACCATTGTGATCCCCAGGCTCCAGATATCGGATTTGACGCTGTACCCCTTCTGGTTCAGCTCCGGGTTAATTCTTTCAGGCTGTGAACAGAGACAAAGGCGGCTGAGGAACAGGGATGGCCCCAGTGTGATGCCTGCACCCAGGGCTCACCGACCTCAGAYGGCTGTTTCATGGTGGCAGGCCAGGACCACTTAGCCCATGCCACCAGCTTGCTCCCTTGGTTATCATGGGGCCAGATCTGGTCCCACATCCTTGCCAGCAAGGGCAGGCAGTGAAATGGGTCACCAGAAGCAGATGGTACCTACACCAGGGATTGGGGTGGTGGAGCTGAGCTGGCACATCTGGCACGTAGGGGGTGACAAGCCTCAATTCTCCAGGACCATTTTCCCCCTGTGCAAGTGCTCCACAGAGAGCGAATCCTGAACAGCAGCTCCCGGGAGGAGTCTAAGGGACCCAATCCCTGAGGACTGTTTTTTCTCCCAGATGGAAAGTACTATTGTCCCCACAGGGCAAACAACAAAAATGCAACACAGAGTAACTACAGAGCCTTCCTCAAAGTCACAGGGAGGTGATAAGGCAGCAGGAAGCTGTGCCCAGGAGATCTGATCTGACCCATGAGCTCTGTCTCCCCTCTCTGCCCCTTTACAAGTAACTTCAGGGATACRTCTTCCAAAAGGAGTCCCTAGGACACATGCCGGAGGCTGATCCTTCCCCCCTTTAGGATGACCTGATGCCCAGGCTCATGTTCCTCTGGCTCTCCCGCAGCAGCTTTCACACGCAGCTTCGCCGCGGCTCAACTTACAGCCATGTAGGGTTTGCATCCTGCATCCATCGTTTTAGCAACCGAGTCAACGAGGTAACCGCTAATTCCAAAATCGCACATTTTCACCTGCCCCAGCGTATTGATCAACACATTAGAGGGCTTTACATCTGCAAGAAGGAACACATACCACAGTCACTGTCAGGCAKGGGTGGCTGTGCCAAGCCAAAAAAAGCCAAAGAGCTTCCTATCAGCAGAGGGCACCAAAGGTGCCCGTGCAAACCCCTGCGCTTTGTGCACGCCAGAAACCCAGCTGGCTGCAGATACTGCAAGTTCAGGTGACTGCCTCATGGGCCTGTCATATGTCCTGCAAACGACCCTTCACTTGCAGACTCCCCTCGCTGATTTGGGGGGGGTGTGGGAGGTAACCCTGCATGTAGCCATCGTATCCCACCGCGCAGGGGATGGCCACGGACATCAGAGCGCTCACAGGGGAACAGCTCAGCAGGGCTGGAGGCATCTCCAGAGGGTGTCTGCAAACGGCTGGAGCTCTGACAAGTCCCCAGCTGGATCTGGTCTCACGCCAGCAAAAGGAAAAACCCATGGGAAAAGGATGAGGGGCAGGCAGGAAAGGGTGAAGAGGAGCAGGGGTTGCAGGGAAAGGAGGGAGCAGTAAACTAAGACAAGGATCAGGATTTAGAAATGGCCTCTAATTTTAAGGATACCAAGCTTGAAGGCAATGTGAACAGCAGCAGGTGTGTGGGTGCTCCACACCTTATGGAAATCAGGCCAGTGTCTCATCTATTTATTACTGCCAGATTTATCTGCTTCCCATCACGGCCTTATAATCCTTGGTGCATTCACACTTGCATCACACTCACGAAGGCAGTTATAATCGCCATCAGAAAGGGAAATTAAGGCACAGAAAGGAGCTAGTAAGTGATATCCACGAGAGGTGCTTTCCTGCACAGCAGGCAATCTCTCCCTGTGAGGCTAATCCCAGATGAAATCTCAACACAGCACAGGCTACCCTGTTTTCTCTTGTCCCAGCACTGATCCTCAAAAGGGAGCAATCCTCTCCCTGTTGCCACCCAGAAATAAGAGGTCTCTTCTGTAAGAAGGTCTTCTGTCTACATGTGATAAACTATTAAATAGAAGAGCTGAAACACCATCTGAAGGAGGCCAGAAGCTGCTTTTGAGTCCTGCTTATTAGAATTGGGTGGTTTACAGCTCGCTAACATCTGCTCTCTAATCAGCATTTTGCAATCAAAAACTTCAGGTATCTGAGATCCTCACCCATCTGTTACTATGCTGAAATAAGACAATTTTCAGTGGAAATCAAGCAAGTAAACAGAAATCCAGAAGCCAAGCATCATTTTCCACCTACTGTAAATGATACAGAAGGCAGAAACTCAACCCCCAGCCACAGGCAGAATGTACAAAAGGTGGCTGCCTGCTAGAGCTGAACTCTGTTCGCTTCAGATGCTCCTTTCCCCGGCAGTCACACACTCCAGAGAGGGCTTTTTCCTCCTCATGACAAATTGAAAATGACCCTTTAAAAATAAAGGTGTCAAGCAGCAACACTGCAAATTTGTTTCTTTCTAAGTGTGTTCATGGCATCTTTGAGATGCTCTAGAGGGGAAAATGTCAGAAGAGTTTAAGGAGGGTCTTTAAGACTTCACTTGAGGCTATTTTAGGTGTCAAACTATTCTGCCCCACCAGTGCTCAGGGAAGCTCACAGAAGGGGATGAGGATGGTGAGATCACTGCATGAGGCATCATGCTGGCACGGAGACGCCTCTCACTGCACGTCAACATGGAGCCATCGAGCTAGGGGAGAAGCCTTCGCAAAGCCTGACCCAAAGCCCACCAAGGTCAGAAGGAAAAGTCTGTTTTAATTTTGCAGGGGTGTTGAAGCAGACYGTGGATTTAGACCGTGCATTAGGGAAATGCAACCCAGGGGGAAACAGCCCTTTCTCTGCCAGTACAGTCAGGCTGGAGCTCGCTTCTCCTCCACCTCGGAGAAATGCTGGGACCAGCATGCAGGTTTTTTAAAGAGCAAACCTGCAGACATTTCCTCTGACTGGGTTTTGCTAGTCATGAGATGCTGGGGAATATTTTTGCTGTCAAAGGCCCATTTTATCTCGGGTATTTTGGGAGCCCTGTGCCTGGCCTCAAGGCCAGCCCTTGCGAGGCTGAGAGCGCGCGGCGCGGACCAGACACCAGCACGGTCATGGCTGTGTGCCTGGCACTTACCTCTGTGGATCACGGAGAGCTTACTGTGTAGATGTTCTAGTGCTTTTACGATCTGAAACAACAAATCTAGAGTGAATCACAGCTGGCAGCACCATGAGGAGGAGGAAATGCTATCTGGCTTCACCTGCCCCATCCTCACCAGACCTCCTTGGAGAGAAGGAACTACATCTCCCACGAGTCCTACACCCTCACAGCAGCCCGAGGTGACGGTGGGTACCCAGGGATCTCCCAGGGGCACCAGGACCCTAATGAGAAGGCAAACGAGCTGCAGGCCCCTCCCTACATCTAACGCTGTGCCGCCTCTCAATTACATGTACGGGCACATTTGGGGTATTTATGCCTTATAAATAACATCACCTCAGTCGAGATACTGGAAGCCGGCTAAGAATGTTCCCGTGGGCTGGCCCATGGACCATGCTCTTCCCRGTGCAAATACAGCAGGGAGACTGGGTCATGTAGGACTTGGTTTAGAAGAGAAACACCCTTTCCCTTCCCTCCTCGCCCTGCTAATACTCACAGAGACAGCTATTTTTCCTAAGATGTCCTCAGGAATCGTCAGGCCTTTGTCAATGACATGTTTGTAGAACTTGTCCAGTGAGGTATCCATCAGCTCCATGCAAATCCACACATCTCCCTGGAGAATAAAGAAAGCAAATATCTGCCCACTGGAATGAAGCATCCCTTCCTTCCTTTCATGCACAAAGATCTTCTTTGGCACTTGCCTTTTGCTGGTCTGTTTGTCTCTTCCTTGTCTTTTAAAAGTCATCCAACAAAACTGTACTGGGCTTTCTCTTTCCCTCCTCCCCAGCGGGAATGAAGTGCTGTCCACTACCATTTAGGGTGTATTTTCTGCTGTCTTTTCCCAAAGCAGAGTCCCAGTGATTTCGGAGTCCTGAAAGCTATCAGGACTGAGGTTCCCTACATGCTCAGGTCACTGCAAATGCCCAGCCAGGAAAAGTTCAGCTCTGCAGAGCTATCTTAAAACTCTTCAATAAATCTTGCTCTTCAGAGCTTTCCACACTTTTCCTCCATGTGGCTTTCTCCTTGCAAGTCAGGACAATATTAACACTAACCKATCAGGCTGTGAGTCGGTTGTCCCCATCACTCAAACCCACCACCAAGCCCCAACCATCTTGGCACAGGGGCCTCGCACATTCCTGGCACTGGGGCTTGGCTGCCCTTGGCTCCTCCTCGTGTGGGACCGCAGCTCTCCTCGCTCGCCAAGAAGTAACTACATGACAGATCCTTAAGCTGGGATTGTACAATCCATATTGTACCAAGTCTCCATGTCTAGATAAAGATTAAATCCCTGGCACTTGGAGGGAGTCTAGGCATGGGAATTCAGAGCCTGAGAGAGGATCCAGACTCCCAGGGGAAGCGCAGCTGATCTCCAGGATGCCATACCTCTCGGAAAAGTGCCCCGTAAAAGGTGACAGTGAAGGGGCAATCTACCGTCCTCATGGAGATATCCAGATCCATCAATAACCTCTTCTGCTCCTGACTGTTCACTGTGGCTCGAATCCGCTGGAAGACAAAGCATTTTAGCGTTGGCCGTCAGCACCTCCGTACCACGCTGCTGCTGCTGCAGGGGACTCGCCACAGCCATACTCGTGCTGGCCACAGTGCCTTGACATCACGCCTTTACTCTTTTATCACACYTTGCGTTACCCTTTTATCATATCTCTTTGTCATAGGCACATCACAAGCACAGCACCCCGGTGCAACAGAGGGCCATGATGGCTGAAGGAGTCTTCTCACCTCAGCCCAAACTGCAGGTGATTTTGCTCTTCCCTGCAAATGCCACTCTTTTTGCAACAGCCAAAAGTCAGTGTGGCTTGGGAGAGGAGAARGGAGCAGGAAATCAAATTCTAGGCTGGTGGAAACCCATGACTTTAGGAGCTGCAGTGGACATCTACTTACATCAGCAGACTTTGGTGATGAGATAGGGCTCCAGCCCTGCAGCCAGAGCCCATGTGCTCCCCATGGCTTTGGAAAATGGATATTTCCCAGTCTCCCAGGGAAGAGATGTCATTTATGTGAAATACCTGGAGACTCTCAGCTGGGAAGCACCACAAACAGGCATGACACAGTTCAACACAGGTCACACATATATTCCGGGCTCCTTGGCCAAAGCCACTTGAGGTCAGTAATGTGACARAATTAAACTGTTCAGCATCGCACATGCAAGTAATAGCCTGAATGTTCCTGCTGTGCCCTCTTCAGATCTTCCATCGCACTCACAGAGGTCTTTTGCAGTTTGGTGAACACCAAAGCAAACAAGAAGACCAAATGCAGAGCACAGAGGCCCTGAGACACATCCCACCATCCACAGCAAAGTCTATCCACAACTGAGGAGGTAAGAATTTTCCTCCAGTTTGCTCATAGATGCTCTGCATCTTTTTTTTCTTTTTTCTTATTCTGAAAGGAAACTTGAGCTAAAATTCAGCCAAGCAAAAATTGGTCCTTCCCACAATACAAATTTCCCATGACTATTTCCCTAAGCTGCAAGCTTATGAGTCTAAACTTTGTTATGAAAACTTTTCATAATAGTACCTACAAGCCTGTCATGAATCACGATCCCACTGTAGCAGACAAAACGTGAAAATCCCAACAAAAATTTCCTGTTCCAAAGAGACTAAAAAAGTCCCAGCTGAAGAAAATTATCTTCTGCAATTAAATTTACAGTACACTCTTCTTTACAATTACAATTAGTGTGCAGAGCCCTGAATCTGAGGGTATATCTACATTAGAAAAAAATACGCATGTTTAAAAAATTATGGCAAATAGTTCGTAGACAAAGGTGAACAATATGTTTGTATGCGCTACAATGCTGGAAACRCATTAAGCATCGTACTTTTAAAACACATCCCTTTTCTTGGTTAAATGGCCCAAATCTACCTCGGCACTCTTTGCCCCTGTGTAGAAAGAGGATTTCATAAGGAAAGTAGTAAACCTCGGTAAAGGTATGCGTCAGARCAAGCGAGATTAGAAATGTGCACAAACGAGAGCGCAGAGGGTGTCCACACACAACGATACAGACAGAAGCACCTCGGAGGCTCACTCTACCTTCACTGCCATGATCTGCCCGCTAGGCATGTGCCGCATCTTCTCCACCACCCCGTACGCACCTCGTCCCAGCTCGGAGATGGGCTCCAGGTCATCAGCTTTCACCTCAAAGTTCTGCAGGGGAAAAAAAACCGTCAGCACAAAGGCGGCCGCTGCGAGTACGTGCTATGCAAGGAGCGAAATGCCCCTAAAATCTAGCTCTGCTTGGCACATAAATTCACCCCTGTGCATCCCCCTCCCTATCTGCGTTCATGAGGCTAGGAACAAAATCATGGTCCTCAGGGGCTGTCAGGAGGATTAACTACTGTGCAGTAATTAGCAGAGTTCTGAAGAGGACGTGCCTCGTAGCGGCATGAGCAGGGAGCCTGTGTCGACGAGCACCCTGAGCAGGGCGGGCGCAGGGAGGACCGCTCCTTGGGTGGGATGCTCTCCCCCCGGCCACCCGCACCCAAGTCCCCTCCCAGCCACCTTTAGCTGCCAGCACCTTCAGCTTCTCCATCCTCTAAGGGCTGGGATGGAAAAATGCCGCGGCAGCTTCTCCCCTACGAATCACCTTCAGTCTTTTTTTTTTTTTTTTTCTTTCCATCCTCCTCCTCCCACAAACAATCATGGAAATACCTCCAGGTTTATTTAAGGCCTGTAAATGCTTATTTCTCCAGACCTGTAGATGGGCCAAATACCAGCTGAGTGTGCCCCATTTTTAAACCACGGAGGATTTATTTTGTCTAGCATTCGRGATCTCTTTCTCCTGGCCTTACACAAAGGATGACTTTGTTTGGAACCCTGCATTCTAACCTGCCCTTCTCCTTTCTGCCRCGATATTGTGCAGCAGCTCTATTTTTTGCTTATTATTATTTTTGGAAGTTTTAAATACGCCTTTGCTACTAAAACCAGCCATTCTGTTTGCTGAACGCACAACCACATCAGTCAATCAGCCTACAGAAAGAAGCGGGTTATAATGAACTGATTCACAGTGCATAATCCCACACCGCTTTTTGCCGGCACAGCAGAAAAAAACCTGCAGCCTGAAATGTGCTGGCTGGGGATGCCGCGGCGTGCAGGGCCCATACACTGCGTTACTGTGCGCTKGGGCTCCTCCTGGTCATTCACTCGCAGCTATGCTGCCTGCAAAAGGAGCCCTGAGTAACATTTTTGTGCTACAGCAGAGATTTAAGCATCTCTGACTGCCAGACACTGCTCCTACTGTTCAACAGGACCCTCTCCAAAAAAGCACTTTGACTCTCTCAAGGCCACTCTTAAATTTAGCAGCAAAGTTTAAAGGGAGAGGAGGGAAAGTGCCTTTCCCTAGGGATCAGGGGTGAGTGTAGAAAGGCTGGTGGAAGAGGGAGCACATCCTAAAGGAACTTGGCTGGACAGACAGGTAACAGATCTAYGGGAAATGCAAGCCATGGCATGTCAGTCCCTCCAAGATAGCCACATATCTGCGTCTGTAAAAAAGGCTGTGCTCTGGGTTTTACAAGTGCGTTTCTCTTTGCAYCGTCCAACATGGGCTCTCTGCCTCCGTGCATGGAGTCTTTTTGGAGCGCTTGAGCTCTTCCTCATCCCTGCGACTGCAGGGGAGAAATGATTTTCTTGGAGCGGGCGCTTGCTCTAGCAGCAGGCATTTTCTCTGCCTCGGTGCTGCACCCTTTTGCTCCAGAGGCATCTCACACTCTTTCCACCTTCCAGCCCCTGCTCCATGCCAGGGAAAATACAAAATCCAAAATGAAAGAAAAGCATCCAAAGATAGACATTATAAAACACTATTGGATTAGCATTTCACTTCATAAATTAACTCACTGACACTGAGGCCTATCTTTTGCACCTAATAAATTTATTGTCCAGCTGTAAAGTGCTTTTATGAATGCTGCTGTGCCATTTTCTCCTATCAAAATAGCTGTCCTCAGTTTTGTTTTTTCCCTGMTATTTTTTGAGAACATCAGGTGGACTGATTTCCATGCTGTCAGAAAGATTTGCTTCCAGGACAGAAGATCCACCCTGAGTTAGACTCCTGATGAGATTGCCTTCAATATTAGCAAAGGGAAATATTTTGGATGAAGGCTTTAAATTAGCAAAGGAACTGCAAAGGAGAGTAAAATCTGCTGTTAGCAATCCCCTTGTTTTATAATCGTTATTTCCAGGRGATTAGCTGCACCTCACTGAGGCAAGGAAGGAATTTCCAAGGTGGAAAACATGGAGGGGACCCAGGTGTCACGGGATGCAAAAGGTGAGCGTTTGGGGACATGTTCATCAGAGCGGTGACAACCAGAAGGTCACACTGCAGCTGGCCATGGGGCCATCGGTCCCACACAGACAGCCCTTGTTGGAGAAGCACAAACCCCAGGCGCAGGCTGGCTCTCTGTGGCTGGAGGTGGCTCTCAGGGCTCACACAAGCTCCCAGGCTGGCTCTTCTTAGCTTTTATTCATCCAGCAACTGCCTCTCATTTCAAGCAAAACAGGCTACATTTTTTTGAAGAGCTGGTGTTTATTAATCTGCCCTTTTCTGGGGGGGCTGAAGTTAAGCAATCCCAYGAGCAGCCTGCCTGGATAAGCAGCCAGCACCACAGCAGCCAGCCCAGGATGGTCACCTGTCCCCAGGGGTCTTCTTCTCACCATAACTCCTAGTCTTACCTCCTCGCCAATAGAGATGCAGGCTTTGGAGTCTAGATCTCTGGGTGGCCTGCAGGAGAGAAAAGGGAAAAGATATGAAATGTTCCTTACAAAGACCAATTTTCCCTCAGTGAGTAAATACAACCCCTACGGTCCCCCAGGCCATCCCCTCGCACCTTCAGGCCACCAGCCCTCGCAGCCCTGAGCAGCCTAACCAGTCTCCTAGCTTTGCAGGATCAACAGATACAGCCAAGATCCACAAAGTCACCCCAAAAAGGGGTCAGGAAGGAAGCTGCTAGAGTTGGCATTTCTCACATCCAACTTCCCCGTGCGGGAACCCAGAGAGATTCACTGCGAAAGGCAAGCCAGGTGGCAAGCACCAAATCTCTGCCAGTCTGTATGAAAAATGGATTAAACGGGCATAAAGGTCTAAAACCACTGTAAATTATTACCTAAGTCATACAGCATGGGTTAACAGGCTAATAAAAGTCAATCCTCAGGGAAGCAAAGAAAGCCAAGCAGGCTGGAGTTGCACAAATTGCCTTAAAAACACAGGGTTTCCTTTTGCAAGGCTGAGTATGTAGGGAAGGGGATGCGTTTTTATGCCTTGACCAAACGCACGCTACTCAAACTGGGTGGCAGAAGTGCTACATCCGTTAAAATTGGGTGCCCATTCTGTTTTTTCCTTTTCCTGGGCACATCATTAAGCAGCACATGAGACATGTACCACAGGCAGTGATGGGTAGAGGGTGATGAGCTGAGACCCTCTGGCTGTACCTGGGGCTACAACAGAAATACAAAGGGTGTTAAATTATCATCCTCCCTAATGGTGCCAAAATGAACCTAGGCGCTTTGCCCCCGTTCCTCGTGAAGGGTCCCCGTTATCCCAGACCTGCAAGCACGAGCCCCGGGTGCTGGCCGTGACCGGGGGCACAGCGCAGGCGCTAGCAAAGGCTGGAAGGCAGCTGGGCTTCGTGGTTTTCTTTTTATTCTGCCTTAGTGTTTGCAGACTTACGTGGAGCTTGTCTGTGGTTGCTCAAATGCTTCTTTAGGAATTTTCAGCCCAGGGTTTCTCTTCTTGCCTGTGAAACAAGAAAGAGGCAGAATTAAAGAAAGGCTTTTTTTTGTTGTTGTTTTGTTTTGTTTTAATTTGCAAAACACAGCTTGTCTATATTTGTTGACCTTATTTAACATAAATGCCCGGCCAGGCTGGTGGCGTAGACTCAGGGCACAGAGTTCAAAACATAAAGTGCCTTTGTTCAGTAACGCTTCATTTAGACCTGCAAGGTCTGGCTGCCAACTTGGTACAGAAAACAGGCAAGAGCTCTGGCAAAGGCAGGCCATGTGAAAATGCAAAGAGAAAGGTATTTCTCCTTCGTCAGCCCTACCCACGTAGGATCCCTTAAAATGTTTCTTAGATTTTAAACGATTCCAGATACGTAACTGTGAAGCAGGATTAAAAACCTTTTTAAAATTGAATCTGAAAGTCCAGAACCAGGTTCTGATCGTGTTTAAATGGATGTTTCACCTCTTGGTCATTAAAGTTGTGCAAACCCAGCAAAAATAAAGCAGAATTAAGTTTGCAGGCTTCAAAGCCATTTGTTTCTGTTCACACTGACCAGCCAAGCTTTTCTGAGCTGGATGAAGCTCAAGCTCTGAAGTAGTTCAAATGCAGGCTCTCCTGTAAAGGGGGTCCAAGCCGGCAGACACGAGAGCCAGGCAGACTAGAGAAATACAAGAACCTTTTTATGACTAAACATATACAGCCACATTTCAGCACGGCCTTTTGAATTCATGGATAAAATAACCTGAAAACATAAGTCATGTCACCAAAACCCCAAGGTAAACATCTGGCTGTTTGGCTGTGTAATAAAATCCCTGGTCCCCCAAAACGGCACAAGCATCTAATTTAGGCATTAAACATTTTTAACCTAATACTTTATATCCATTACTGTCTTTCTTTTAAGCGTGAGTTTTACTCCGTATTCCCAACACTCTCTTTCAAACTTTACCTATACATGTTGGAGTTTGTTTTTCCTCTTGACACAAACTCATGTCAACAGATGTCTGTGCATCCCAGTGCCGGAGGGGTGCTAGATCAAAGTTCAGGCACCCAGAACTGAAAATGACCTTTCTGAAGCAATTAGTCAATTCAAATTGCCAATCTTTTTTCTTTTTTTTAATCTTTTTCTCTTTTTCCTTCTCTGCTCCAAAAGACAAGATCACACTCTCTCCTTTTGGCAAAGAGTCATTCCAGGATGGGACAGGCTGCGACAACCCAGCTGACACCTCGTGGGAAAAGCATGTATTGGAAACCACTGTGCACACTCGCTATTGTTATTAAAAATCTACAGAGCTGCAAATTTACAAAAGGGGGAAAAAAAAAAAAGCCAATTCTCTGCTCCAAGGAGCTTCCAGTCAAAATAAAAGAAGCAAGGTCACTCAGAAGTATGAAGAATAGCTCTCAGTTTTCCCAAGAGGTAAAAGCTGGTCTGTAAGGAAGTAAAAAGCATTGTAAAAACAAGTGGAGGAATTTCTACAGTTAGCAGAGCTGTTCTTTGACCCTTTTCCTTCTAGTTTTCTTAGCTGTACTACAAAGGTCTCTAGAAGGCACAAGTGAGAAGCAAGCCCTGCTGTGCAAGATGCTCTAGCTACCATTTCTTGCCCAAGCTGCGCCAAGTGCACATTGGATCCAACAGGATACTAAATGGGTAACGGTGTTCTTGATGTTGTCATGTTTTAGCTAAAAAAGGAATCTCAAAAATACAGGTCTTGCAGCGCAGGCAAACAAAACCCCTGTTTCTTTGGCAATTTCTAAGTCTGCCATCCCAGTGACACCTCTGCCTCCAAAAACCTGCCTGCATCCTCTTGCAGTTCAAGCCAACAAGACAACCATGGGCACAAGAAAAGCAGTATCTTCATCCTTATTTTGCACGTGGGAATCAAGACAGAAATTTGCCGACTTGCCCCCGGAGGCAGGAACTGCCTCTTTAGCTCTAGAGTTGAACTCTTCCTATTAACACTGACCAGCCGCCTCTTGGCATACTTCTACTCATTGACCACCCATCCACACTGCTGCAATGACATTCMCACAACAACCAAAATCAAAAAAGAAACAAGCACAAATTTGCTCYGTTCTTTCCTTTTTTCTTTYTTTTCCTKTGTGGATTTGCTTGCACAATCCCATGTGCTGTACCTGTACCTCAGGAACCTGCTCTCAGCTCTRGGAGGACGAAAATGAACCTACTGGAAATTAGCCTAATTTGAACGTGAACCAGAACAGGTTGTACAGCATTTAACCTTATCATGGTTCACAAGCGGTGTCAGCAGAACTAGGTAGCAAAATGCCAAACCCAAATAAATATTAAAAGCCTTCCGCCTTCGGGTGAAATAAAATCTGCACTTTGGGGAGTTTATTTTCCTTGTCTCTTCTTCACAGAATACAATATTTTGAAACTTTGCCATTTTTTTGAAGCGCAATCTGTTCGCGTATTCGAGTTGCCAAGACACAGACACAGTTTAACGTTCTTCGGGGTTTTCTTTTCAAGAAAGAAAAAAGCAACAACAGTAGTAAGAACAAAACACGGATTTCACAACGGCACCAGGAGAAGGGATTGCAAACGGGAATTGCCACAGCCGGGACTTGCACCTGCAGCACCAACACCTCCTGCGGGATTAGCTCACGGTGCGGAGGGGGAAAGCGGTTACCTCCGCACCGCGGCTCACCGCATGGTTATTTAATGAAAGTCTAGGGCTGCGATCAGGCAATTTCATGCCTCTCAACTGGGTCAGGCAAAGTTTCTGAGCTCCTTTTGTTACAACATGCAAAATGCTTGTCTCTCCGAGCCTTCTGGGGCCAGTGTCTGCAAGTGTCTCTCATGAAGCATTAGCAATCCTGAACATGACATTGCCCTAAAATCAGAAGCACGGAGCAGCGGTCAGCATCGCTCTGCAGAGCCGTGGCTGCCACCCCRGCAGGTTGCAGTGGGGTGCGGGAACCGGGGTCCCCCCCTTGCCCCRCGCCCCAGCTCCCCGGCTCCCAGCTGCAGGTGGGGGGAGCTCAGCTGAGGCTCTGCAGCTGCTCCGAAAAACAAGGGTCCAGGTCACACATGCTTGAAGGAGTTTCTCCCCAAAGGCAAACACTGACACTTAGAAGGCTTTTTTTTTTAAGAAAAAAAAATAATTGGAAGTCCCAAGATCAGTTCTCTTCAATAACAACTGCCAACCAAGTATCTCGCTGTCAAAATAAAATCCCCCAGTTTACCATCTCAGACATCAGCTTTGAAAGACAACGCTGTATTAAATTGCAGTTTGCAGAGAAAGTCATCTGTACAGGAGCTCAAAATGTGGAGGCAGCTTAATAACAGACAAAATTGGATGTAACCTGTTCCATCCACCAGAAAACCAGTATTTTCCATAGTGTYTTTATGAATCATTATTATTTTTAGCTTTGTTTCCTGAAGAAAATCACCGCATGTGTGTATTTGACAGTCTCTGTCCCTTGTGGCAAGTTTAAATCCACCGGCCAATTTCAGCCTCATCTGACAGAGAAATTGAGCTTTTGGAGACTGCAAATCTGATAAAAACAGGTGACTAAATAAAGAAGTCCCCAACTCAGAGGCAGGCTGAAGCACAAAAGCAACTCATGCCAGACACCAGAGATTGTGCAGAAGCCCCGGGTGTCTCAGACACCAAAATCACAGACCGAGGCTCAATCCTGAGGCACAAACCRGCCGGGGCCTGAGCATCAGTGCGGGGGGCTCACGGCAACTCCTCGGGATTTGCAAGAAGCAAAGCCCCAGTGAGCCACCATACAAAGCATGAAGTCTAAACGTGGCTCCTTCTGTGGAAGGTCCACARTCCTGGTTGATCAACAGATGGGATCATATATCTACTCCCCAGCATCCAAAAAGTCATGAGTTTTCCATGTAAACAACCACCAGTGGTTTTCTAGTCTTGGAGCCTTCACGCTAAAGCTCATTTGATAGCTCTCACTGCAACTTTCCACACAGAGACTTCCACAACCMCTTGACTCAAAAGCCAGGTGTGAAGAATAATTGAGGGAAAAAAAAMCAGACTGGTTTGGAGCGATGCTGAGAGACATCTCCAGAACCGAGTTTTGATTCAGCAAAACATCCAGGGTATCTGTAACATTAAGCACAAGCTTAAAACAACTTTCTTTTAGCAAAGCAATTGCCCACAGTAAATATTGAACCGACTGATGCTAGAGAAGTCGCCACCTTTAAAAAACCTCAGCGCTCTCTTGGCAAGCGCACCGATCAGGACAGCAGTAACGCAAGCAGTTAGCTGCAACATCACTGCAACCTTCTGGGCGCAGCTACCCACCCTGCGTGCCTTCTGCACCGGCACCGGTTAGACCAGCCCAAGAAAGTCAACGCTGAGAACGAAGGGAGGTCTGAAAGCAAAATTGTAATAGGAAAAAGAAAACCTGACTTAATGAAAACACATTAAATACTTCCCTGTGAAGGTCTTAAACCCAATTCCTGAGGGAGGGGAGAAAAATACAACTTCCAATGGGCTTGTTAACCTCTTCCCACCAGCACTGACAGAGTGTAGAGAGATTAATGTTGCTAGCCCCTTTCAATTAGGGCAGCGTTAAATATCAATATTGAAAAAGGAAACTTCAAAGTTTCACAGCAAAAGGGTAGGAAGCATAACAGAGAATAATAAAGAAAGGGAAGACAGAGGAATCCACTACCCACATACCCTGTAACAGAAAATAAACTTTTACTTCTGAAGGAAAATCCCATTCCCCAGTCTCCAGACTTTTCACTGCAGTCAAAAACTTTTTATGATATAACCCAAAGTAAATGGTTCCTTGCCACAAAAAGCTCCTATTTCCTTCAAAGGATATTAACCAGTTCTGTCTTTCCCACAATTTATTACTAAAGCTGTGTTCAATAGCCATGTAGCAACACTTTCTTTCAAATAACACTCTTTAGCATATAATTTGCTGGTAAAATTTCACAGGCGGAAAATGCCTTTCTCCCACTTTTTTAAGAGATAAAAGAGGCTCATTTACTATTCCTSTCTTTCCTAAGGATTTTTTTGTCTGATTTCTTGAAAGGTTTTGAAAGCCAAATGATCTGCTTTTCCCCTATCAGCTGTACTCAACTGTGTAAGCAAAACCCCCACCCCTAACATGAAGGCAAAATGGAAATGCTTGGTGTGTTTCCATGGAAGAAGAGTGAATCGGCATCTCACGGGCTCTGCAAAGACAGCCCTGCACCATACGCCTGCGCAACAACGTCTCGCCTGATACTGAAGTGCCACTRTGCCACTTTGCAGTGGGAAAGGACCCGTGGCCATGGCTTAGGTGCAAAACCCCAAACTGAGATGGTTCTTGCAAAACCAARAAATTAACTTTTTTTTTGTCCCAGATGCCCTGGAAATGCCCAGCAGRAGACAGCTCTTCATGCAAAGACTTGGTATTCAACTGCAAAGAGCATCTCTTATCCATAGTCCAGTTCCAGCCCGTATTTCAGCAAGCAATGGTAGGTTTGATGCTGTCAAAGAGAAGTTCAAGCCTTGCAGGCCAGGTGGAAATACCCAAACCTCTGAGAACTTTGCCCATTAACAGGCCTGGACCCAGGCACATAAACACTGAGGTATCTTAAAGCTGCCCATGGCACCCAGGGCAGAGCAGGGTCACCAGGAGCAACTGCTGCTGTAGAAGATGTAGCAACCTCGTGTTTAACATCRGTCTCACACAGGGTGACCAAAGAGGGGGAAAAAAATGTTTTTTAAACAAGTATTAAAAATCTTCTCACAGGTTTATTATTTATGCTTGCAAATGATTAAAGGTTAAGGCACACGTAGCGGTTAGAGCTGATAYAAACCCATCCTGGCACACATGAGAGCTCAAGGGCCGGTGATGGACTTGCCCATCTCCTTTGGTCCTCAGTCATCTGCCCCAGTAACAGCTCGTCACAGCTCATCAGTTCTCAAGGTGAAAAGCCTTTAATTCTGCCCAGGTCTCTCCACCAAGGAATCCCACAAGTGGGGCTGCCCCAGCCAAGCGTAAGAGGAGCGGGAAGGCTGGGTGCATTCCTGGTGTCCCCGCAGTCAAACACTCACCGCCTCTAGACTAAACAACAGTCACCGAGCAAAGATGCTTGATATTCCCTGCCAAATCATTGCGCTTAAAAATTAAAATACATGTAGATAACAAAGTATATTTTAAATGAGTGGGTCTGAGGGAGAAGCCACACTGCCAGGGCTGTACCTGGACTCGTTTTTACAAGCTGGCTCCATTCCAGCTGAAATGGAAATCAAGTCCTCAGTCAAAAAGAACAAACAGAAATGGGTGTAAATTCATGAACTAGCCACTTCTGGTGGTTTTAGTAGTAGCAATGTTATCTTCCTGGGCGGCCACTTCCCAGAGGCAGCACCACTTGCCTTCCCGTGGGTTGTTGTGGCATCTCCACAGCCGTGACCACAGTGACTCTGGCGTCACCACTGCCTTCCTCCACAGGCTTTGGCTGCGTGAAAGCCTTTGAATTTTGCCATACAGGCAATCAAGGTACGGGTCAGACCACACCTTTTCGATTTAAATGTCTTTGGGACAGATCTGCAGGTCACAGGGAGGCTGGTGTTGGTGACAGTGGTTTGGCGGCTGGGGTAGGGAGGCGCGAGGGAAGTTCTCTCACCGCTTCTGCCTTCATGGTTGGGTTGCGTCTCTTAGTCACCCTTTGGTAAAGCTGCATAAACCCACATTGTGTGATGCTCAAAGCAGGGTGCCAGGGACAGGGCAGGCGGGTGCCTGAGCTGTGGCCACCACTCAGTTTGTAAAAGCAGAGCTTTAGCCAAGCCCTAGTTTCCGGAGAAAACCAAAAGCTAGATGTTCATGTAAGCACCAATGATGTGGAAGTGGGCCTGAAAATCCTTTTTCCAGCCCTTCATTAAGCCACAGAAAAAGTATTTCATGTGCAAGAAATTCTTAAAACCTGTTGAAGTTTCAACCAAATGCCAAGGGAAGAGATGAAGCAGATGTTGTGCTTTATTTGCCTCCTTGAAATATAATTCAGCTGCTCTCTCCTTAGCCCTGTCAATAAGTAAGAGTGGCCAAGCACCACTGGCTGCTCCTCCATCACCGCCACGAGCAACTGGGTCAGTCGGAGATGCTCCAGTGAGGAACACTGTACATCCTCTGCGCAGGACAGGGACATTTCCTGCACATCCTTTATCTGTGTCTTCCCTCGCAGTTGTTTGCAATAACTCCTTGGAAACGGCAAACTTGAAATCTGTTTCCTTAACAACTCATTTCAGGGCTGCTCAGGAGAAGGGAGCCGAGCCTGTCGCGGTCATGGGGCTGAGACATCTCCCAGCTCTCGGCTTTCTTCCTCTCATTTTGGTGCCGCGGAGCTGCTGGCTCATTTGGTGGCCGTTGGCACATCCAGGTCCAAGAACACCATCGCTGCTGCCAGCCCCATCACTGCGCCCCGTGTCCGTGCTGCAACTCACACTTTATGTCTCAAGAATTGAAGCATTATTTATTTTTCTTCTTTTTTCCCCAGGAACCACATTTCAGGACAGGAAGCAGGAAAGGCAAAAGCACTTTTATGACCGTGATGGATTTTGCCAACGCGTACCGGAATCAGGATATGCCTGAAACACTGCGCCAGGCACAGAGATACCACGGGACAGCCCTAATTGCCTCTGAAGTCCTAATCCTCCACTCCTCCTCTTGGGTGCTTTTTTCCAAAAATAAATAAACAAGTAAATCTCATTTCATACCAAACCTGGAAATGCCAGCAGGCTAAAAGGAGTGCTTGAGTCACTTCTCCTTGCTCTTTCCCTCTGCCTCTCCTTTCTGGCTCTGACTGATGGCTGAGACACATTGCACTGAGCGGGAGGAACCTGCTCCTAAAGACACCTCCCAGAGACTTAACGCAGCCAACACATCACCCCAAGTGCAACCAAATTTGCTTTGGCAAAGAGGAGATGACCTCAGAGCCCCAGCCCAGGGGCGGACACTTTCTTTTCTCAAAGCAATGAGAAATTGAGATGCATTGAGATGAAAAAATTCAATGCTTTTCTGAGCAATGAAAATACGGAGACAGAAAACCCCTGCATCTCCACCTGGAAAACCAACATCTGGACAACCTAAACAGTAGGAAACCCTGAACCGCTGGCACAAAGCCCGAGCAGATGATGCTGCACTCATCTTCCATTTTAATTCCCAAGGCTCCTGCAGATAAGAAGAGCATGGCGTGCCACGGCCTGGGCACAGCTCACCCAGTAACCGTGTACCGGCCGATCCCAAACTACTTGCCAATACCGTTAGCACCCGCATTACAATGCTGAAAATGCAATTCGCTGTCCTGCCCCGTCGGCGGCCGTGCCCCAGCACCCAGCTGTGCCGGCGGCTGCCCCGGGGTTTCTTTGTCGCAGGGCTCAGCTCGCTCCTCTGACTCAAATCCTGCAACCTGTAATAAACCCAGCGCAGGAGAGGCCCCAAACCAAAATAGCAGGGCTTTTGCAAGGAGCGACGGAGGTGCACCGAACAAACCCCGTGGCAGAGGTTGTGCAACGCCTGCTCGGATCACGCCAGGGTTATTTGCGTCTCGGGGCCTGTCTCCGCTGCAAGAGCGAGCTGCGTTTTCAACTCGCGGCGGCTGACGTAGGTCAGCTCTGCTGAGGCACAAACACAAYGGAGACAAAGATCTCCAGCTTTACTGTGAGGTAAATTCACAAGGTCAGTCCTTCRTGCCTGCCTCAAGATTGGCCTCCAGCAGGAGACAAGTTTGGTGGCGAAGCTCTGAACAGCACAAGAACAAAACGCTGGAAGAAGGTGAAGCAGAAAGCTTTGCAATAAGGACTCCAGCAGACTAATCTCTAGATCCCGCAGTGCAGAAACATACAGAAATGTCACCAAACTGTGCAAATATCAGAACCTATTTGCCCTGCCTTTCAATAAGCTCTGTATTTCAGTAATTCAATTCTGAAGGTAATTTCCTGATTCAGGCTAATCTCTCTTACTCTGCCCATTTTCCTCTTAACACATCCTGCAAAAGGGCTGCAGGCTGCTGTGTTTATTCGTGTCAATATAGAAACCAGAGGGATGCAATTTCTTCTTATCTATCTGCACATTTCGGTTATGAGAGCCTGAGAAGAGTGCATCTCTAAATTTTAGAAGAGTTAAGACCTTCTGAGTGTGAAGCGGAAGAAGACACTTTGATAGAGATGAGACATGAGATCCTGTGCTAAGACATGCACTGAATGCAGGGCTGCAGGGACTCTGGGAAGGGGGCAGGGAGCTGATACAGATTTTGGCCAATTCTGTACCCTCCTGCAATCCCCCACCAAACAAAACTGAGCCCCCCTGCAGCTCTAGTCCATAGGAGCTTGCAGGGAGCACTGGGGTAACGACGTGCTGGAGCAACATTCCAGCAGGTTTTGTGGGACACCAACACCCAATGCCAGTTTGGAGATGAAGACTGTCCGTCTGATGGAGGGGGTAATACAACACGGCTGCAGGGGTGAGGGTATGATGGTTTAGGATGATCTTTTGTGGCCCACAGAAGTTGCTGCCACCTCACTGAGTTGTTTCATGGGCTCCAACACTGGCTTGGACCTTCCATTGCCAGGACCTTAGACCTCACTTCCCAACTGGACTCTGCCCTGGTGTGTTCCCTGCACCCCACTCCAGTGTTTGCTTGCAGGAATACCAACCTGAGAGAGGGAACGGGGCCTTCAGCGCCCATTTTCATGCTCACAGACCAACACAGAGCAGCCACATGCTCCCTTCTGATGCTAACAGTTCAGAGGAAATGGGGAGGTGACAACAAACAGCTTTTCCAGATAATGTCCCTCCCCAGCCCAGACGCAGCATCACTCCCAATCTCAGCGAGGGAACTGCAGGCACAGCGTGGGGCCACCCATCATGTTCCTGTTGAGCTGGTGCCAAGAGCACGTTGGTATCTGCAGACATGACAAGGCAAGACAGAGTCCTCCCCTGACATCCTGCACTGCCGAGGCAGCCTTTAGATTAGCCAGTTTTTCTTTAGAAAACAGATGCAATGCAAAACAGCCCTAAATCCATGGTACTTCAAGTGCTAATGTAAGTGGGAGATGGTAGATACGAGAGTTTTGCCTGCCTACGCCTTTCAGCATAGGGCACAGGAGACTTTAATATTAAAAACCCTGTTACAACACTTTGGCTGAACTCATCTGGCGTGTGCATCCAGCTGCTTGAACTTCGATGGCCTGGGGGAAAGGGCACGGCTCCTCCCAAAGAGCAGCACCTCTGTGCGAACGGTGGCAACATCACCTAGCAGGAATGGCACTCGATGCAGCAGAGCTGGGAGCATCTGCTGCCAGGAAATTCCACCCAGGTTGGGGCTCGGTTGCCCCGAGCTGACCTCCAGGACCAGCCCTGCTCCTGCACAGCTCTCCAGGGATCAGCATCTTCCTCCTCGGTGCTGGGATCTCCCAGGTGGGTGCAAGTGGAAATGTTCAGCTCTCCGCTGATTCATGCGAGCTGCGAGATGCTCTGTCAGGGACAGGCACTGMCTTGTGACCCATCGGATACAGAGGRGAGGAGGTGGTGGATGGAAGGGACTGGRCACYGGGATGCGCACGCTCCAGTTTCGGCTCTAACGACCCCGTCCATGGCCACAGGAAAGTTAATCATAGAATATCTYGACTTGGAAAGGGCCCATTAAGGATCATCGAGTCCAACTCCCGAAGTTGCACAAGCCTTGTTTACGTGCGTGTCCCCTCTCTGCCTAGCGCGCAGGTGTGCTGCAATAATGAATTAAGACAAAAACACCTCTGTYGCTTTGGGCTCTGACTCACATCCACCAAAGCAAAGGACTTCCATGGATGAGGACGTTGGCAGCTGCCGAAGGATGCTGCCCGCGTTGCACGRGGGG
Organism: Oceanodroma leucorhoa; assembly: GCA_030449065.1. NCBI lineage: Eukaryota > Metazoa > Chordata > Aves > Procellariiformes > Oceanodroma > Oceanodroma leucorhoa. The sequence continues at coordinate 4,795,889 of JASVER010000025.1, read as the reverse complement.
GCAAAAAGCAGCACAGGCTCACACCACCGAACCGTTCTCCTTGGCACCTGAAAGCATCAGCCCAAACCCATTGAGGTGGTGCAAGCCAAGGATGGGACAGCAGCACCAATCCCCACCAGGCTTGTGAGACTTCTGTGACAGCCTTTAGCTGCAAGGAGACACCTGCCCATGCCAAGGCTGCAGCCATAGGTGTCTTGATGCTCCAGACATGCTGGATCCTCCAGAGATGGTCGTGGAGGCACATGCATAAAAACACAAAATGCAAAAATTCAACAGTTTGCCTACGCGTGCCCCATCTCCAGTAGTCTGATAGAAATCCTATAGGAACCAAAGCCTCTTCCTTCTTCTTACCTTGCTTTGCCTAACTATTTTTCCACCCATCAACTTAATTTCATGGGTGTGCCCAAGCCTTCTTCGTCACACACAGAGAAAAACCAYTTCCACTCCTCTCCTCCCGTCACGCCGTCTCAAATGCCCTCAAATCCTGCAAATCACTCGCGGCTGTCCAACGTGAGGCTGCAAGAGCCAAAAGCTCAGGGAGATCTTATTGGGGTCAAAGTGATGCCAAAAAGGACTTTGTTTTCTGCTCCTCGTGGTTGCTGGAGCGGGTCACAKCCCTCGCGGGGCTCCTGCGCCTCCGGCATTTGGGCAGCTGCATCCTCCCATTGCTCTGGGAAAGACGCGATGGTGGCAGAGACCCCACGGAGCAACAGAGACCACCGGGAGCCTTGTGGCCTCTCCCCTCGCYCCCACTATCACGAGAAATCACAGCAGTGGAGCTCTGGGGAGGCAAGCGGCAGGGGCAGTCACTCCCTCCAGTCACCAGAACACCGTAAATCAAGCCCATATTTTCCCTCTGCCAAGGTCCGCTGGCTTCACTGCCTCCCCATCCCAGAGCCTGTTTTCTTTGCTGCTTATCTCAAATTAGGAAATCCACAGGAATTGCAGGCCGGGGAAGCTGTTTGTCAAGAGCCTCCAGCCCTCGTGGGGATTTTTTATGAGGGACTTTTGGTTTAGTTGCTGCTTTGTTTTCAAACCCTCGTCTGTCTGCTTGCAGTGGGAGTTTGCTGGAATCAAAACCGGAGAAAAGCTCTTGGAATTCACCCGGGGAACAAAAGGGCTTTTGTGCAGGAGGATTTGGAGGACGCGGCTGCTTTCATTGCYGCTACCTTCATTTCTATTTTCTCCCTGCCAAAGAGCACCTGCCAGCGGCGCCGGAGGAGGTGGGCTGCTGCCCGTGCACGGGGGGGGGGACGCACGGGCAGGAGGATGGAAGCAGAGCGCTGCAGGCAGAAGGGTGAAATGCTTTCCAAACTTTCATGCATCGCGGCGTGCAAGGCTCACCCCAGACTTTCGGCCAAGCTTCGCGCTCCCTGCCCCGTCTCCGTCCCTCGCAGGGAAGGCAGAGTGGGCTCTGCTCCGCAGTGCAGAGGCAGCACCCCATAAAGTCTCCCAAGAACTGGGCAGGCTCTGCCGTGCCGGTGGGTGCTCCCACGCGATGCAGCCCCGGGGATGAGGGGCTGAAGCTCCCCCAGCCAGCGTGTGAGCGGGGATGCTGCGGGTTCGCCCACAAGCTGAGCATCACTCCCGCTACTCTGCTTGGTTTTTTTTTACTTCCCCTTATCCRCCGAGATTTCACCTCAAAACGCCACAGTGAGTGACCACATGCAGCTACGGGGCTCTGACCAACTTCCCATACGAATATTTAGCAGGCGGCAGCAAGTCCCCTATACGCAGCATAAAAGCAGGTTCCCTGTCCGCCTCAGCCACGGTGGGAGCAGGATTTGCCTTAAATCCACCAGCCCCAACGCAAGTACACGCACTTCTACACTTCCCAAACCCACCGCTCCCTGGAAAACTCGACACAGTAAAGAACTATCCACCTCCTTTCCCCATTGCTCTGCAGAGCCTCAAAACSCAACTTTCTTAGGTCTGGCTGCAGGGAAGCAATGAGAATGCCCTCCCCATCAGACAGACTTTTTGCTTGAGGTCTCCCTCCAGTTTCAGTTTTGACTTTCAGGTTTTTTAAATGCGCTTGGTGTAGCTGGGATTTTCTCCCAGCAGGTCCTGCAAGGTGTTTTTAAAGAAGCGTCGCTGGCGGAGGGAGGGCCCCGCAGCAGGGCTTCATTTCCCCTGAAAAAACAGATCAGCTTCTGCATCTGCCCCAGCTTCCYGGCCGCCGAGGGGTGACGAGTCCGTGCACCCACACGAGCGGGCAACGGGCGGCCGCMCCGGCACCGCGCTTTCCGAGCCAGGGCCTCTTGGAGCTGTCAGATGTGCTGCCAGCCCGGGGAAATGCAAATTGCTTTGGAAAACGAAGGTGACATTTCCACCCGCTTGCTGATTTCTGCTGTGCTGCAGACTCAAAAGCCCGATTCAGGCTTGTGGCTCCAGCTATGAAGGTTCTTATGTCTTGATGGTGCTTACATTTAAGCACGTGCTTACTGTGAGCATGCTGAGCAGGAATATGTACGTAAAGGCTGTGCCAAGACTGTTGTCTTAGTCTTTGCAATAGCTGCAGCAAGCGTGAGTCCCCTGGGTACCCAGCTGCAGGCTTCAGCCCGTTTCTCGGCCATGCCCACCAAAAGGGACAACCCGCAGACGGGCAGAAGTCCCTCTGCAAGCGGTGGTGCCAAATTCCTCGTCCTTGCCTCCCTGTGCCTGAGATGCAGCCCTGTAGCATCCGCTGGCAAAGCTACGTGGGCAAGCGCTGAGGCTTGTTCAGCCAAAAATSAGCCAGGAGGCTTAAACACAAGAAAAGCAGGACTTTGCTAAATCAGGAGGGTGTGACGGGCCAGGAAGGACTCCCCTGGGGAGCTCAGCAAACTGGCCCTTTGGGGTGTCATTGTCCCCAGGAAAGCATGCACAGTTATTTGTCCTTCAGCTCTGAACCGCTGCTCCCCACGTGTTAATGCAGCCCCATTTCTCTGCAGATTCCTTTGCTCGCTGAGCAGCATCGCACCTTATCTRTGGGATACCGGTCTTGGTGTCATCACCCTCGCAGCAGGACAGAATAAAATCTAATCAATACCACAGGGCAATCTGAGCTACGGTTTTATTTCTGTTACCGGGTGCTCCAGGCAGCCACAGCAGTCTCATTTTACCAAGCACAGATTTAATTTGTTCAGCATATTGTAAATGTTGGACATTTAAACTACACCGCTATCAGCCATCTTCTACAGCTGATGCGCTGCATATAAAACTCGGGCTTATCATTTTCTGCTCATGAGTAAAGCCACCGTAGGACAAGATGGGCAATTTATATGTTCCATAGAGAGAAAGTTGTCCATTGATTTTGTCATTCTGCGAGTTATAGAGTATCAATAACTGTTACAGCCAAATGGGAATATCCATGGAAATAGAGGAATGTGCCACAAGCCATTTCTTTAGCAGGTATCCTCACTCTCTGCAAAAGGTCCCTGATGAACAGGAGGGCTGCGTTAATCCACTGTGCTACTCAGGGGAAAATAGCACCTCTGGGTTGAAAAGATTTAATAAATACTGACAAAGTTGTACAAGACACCTCTAGACTGAATTAYTTCTGTTCAGTTCCCAAGTTGTGATGTTCTGTGTGGCAGCTGGCAACTGTTTGTTTCAACTAAAAGTGTTGAACTGAAGATAATTTTAGGACCACTTTCCTCTTTTGTGGTGCAAATAACACTCAGAAGAATTTCAAATCAACACCTAATTTTCTTCCCAGGGATATGCTGCTCATGCTCTGTCCTTCACTTGTGGTTTGGGCCAAACAGATAAGTTGATTAGAAATCTGGTGGCAATCTCGCCCAGAGGTTTTCCTGCATTAGCACAACGCCGCGGCACCGGCAGCACTGGCAYGGAAGGAGAGGATCTGCTTCCTTGCTTAACATTTTGTCACGGGGAATTTTTGTAAAGRCTCAGCCAAATATTGTGATTAAGTTTTCAACACGGTCAAGACTTTGACCAATCTGCCTTTGTGCTACCCCGTTAGACAGATCTCTTTTGCTATTCTTTTTTTCATTTATGAGCTTATTTGCTAATTTTTGTACCTAAATTATTAAYGATGGTATTTGACAGTTCTGGACAGAGCAGATGGGAGGAACTAACTCATGCTCCCTCTGCTGGCAATGCCTCCCAGCAAACGTGTAGGTCCTACTTTAAAAACACACAGGAACCCCATTCACAGTGAGAAGCCAAGGGCAACCGCAGGAAAGCCAAACCCACGACCCCTCGGAGCCCCGGCACCCCCCCAGCTCTCCAGCACTGCAGCTTTGGGCACTACCCCAACAGCGGAGCAGGACAGGAGGCACTAAGAGAATAACTGCAACCGGTTTGCACCGTCAGCAATAACAGCAGCTGCTCCAAGAAACCGCCGGCAGCAGAGATGGGCGAGAACCGGAGCTGCTCCACCACCACTACGGCAGCAGCAAGTCTGTCCAACCGCGAACATAAAGTCTCGGTCCTGCAACCACTTCAGGAATGTATCTTTGCACATGCAAGAAGTCTCAGAAGCTCAAAGCCATGCACGTGAAGGTCTGTCAAGATTCGAGGCTTCCAGGGAAGCTCTTTCAAGTTCAGACAGATTTTAGACTGTCATTCAGAGAGCATGACCTTCTAGCTCTCCTTCCAGACACCTGCTAAGAGCATACACTTGCTTGTATGTCATATAATAAAGTAAAGCAAGCAGTATGTAAAGAACAAAGCCTTTCCCCAGGTTTTATCATGCAATTTTATTTCAATTTGGAAAACATGTTGAAGAAGTGCATTATGGCATAGTACCCTGGCAGAAGACAGCAAGTCGTCTCCTTTTTTTTTCCCAATAAAGTGTCCCTGACGCAACTGGGCAGATTTTTTTCTATCCACGTGTGTCCACGTGGATCAAACCCTGTCAGGTTACATCTCTCCACCCAGACTTCTAAATCAGGAGCTGTAAATACAAAACTCCCTTTATAAGCCTTTCTATCAAAGCCTCTATAGAACTCCCTGTGCGAGGTTCAAGGCTGTAGTTTCAGTTATATACATACACGCTCGCAAATACGTTACTGCTTATTAAGTTGCAAGAACAGATAAGCAGAAATGGGGAAGAAGAAACCAAGAGAAAGCAGGGTAGGATAAATCAACTACGCAGATCCATAACGTCCATCCTCCTTAGCAACCAGGACAAAATACATCCCCAACCTTGTAAATTCTTATGTGTGTGCTCAACCCCAAGCACATTCAGTCCCACTGACTCCTGCAAAAGGACTCATATGCTCCAAGTTTAGCACGTGCACAAGTAGTTTCAAGATCAGAGCATGAAAAAAAAAATCCTATTTAGCTTCTCTTTTATGGGGAAAGAAAAAAATTCTTCAGACCCCACTCGTCCAAATGAGGGCCCTGCTTGGCTACAGCTGCTCTGAATCGGCTCTGATTCAATCTCCCAGATTGCTCCTTGCGTTTCAGCTGCGGCAATGCCTTTTTAAAGCCAGCTCCTGAAAAAAAGAGCCCCCCCCCCTTTGCAGGAGGTGCTGGCTGAGGGAGATGCTTGCACAGGATGGGCCCTAAATGAGCGTGCTACAAGGTAAACGAAATGCTTGTTGATGCTGGAAGTGCTGGCATTGTTCTGAGGTCCGCACAGGAAGAGCGAGAGGAGGAATGCTCTCCTATTGCAGGAAGCTGTTCCAGCCTCTTATCAGACATAAAGCTTCTGATTTCTTGCGGGGGAAGTACCAAATGTTTTTGAGGGGAAGAAAAAAGGAAAAAAAAAAAAAAATCAGATGCTTAGCTATAAAGGAAGCTGCCTAATGACATGAATGAAACTGAAGTCATGCTACGTGGAAGCAAGCTCGCTGTGCTGCCCAGCTCAGGTGGCTACGAGCAAGGGCACGTTCCCATGCTGTCACCCTGCAAAGACCTGGAGGGGTGCAAGCCCTGAGGTCCTTCTCTCTGCCAAAAAGGTGCCTGCTGCAAATTGAGTCTTTCCTGTCTCCAGAAAGCAACTTACTACTAATCATCTTTGAATGAAGCGTCTGTCTCACCCACCCCAGCTGCCAGGGACTATTTTGGGCTCTCCCTCCAGTTCAGATGCTGCTCTGTTGGGGGGGCTGTTTTGCGATGTCCTTTCACGCAGTGCACCGCACCGATCTGGTCTTTTAGTTAATTTGTAAAACTGATTCCTTGGCAGGAATTCAAGTTCTCTGTAGAGATGTTCCAAGTTTTATTAGCAATGAGCAAATTACTGGTGTCCTTGGGAAAGGTAAGGAAGTCAGAGTCTGTGTTAATTGCCTTTATTTTTTTCTAGAGGGTATCTCCCAAAGGACAACTCTATGTCACATAGAATGGCTCTCTGGTTACATGAGTACCTGTATATATAGTGGCTGCATAGATATCTGTGTAAACCTCAGTTTTAAGTATGTTCACTATTTTATCAGACTTTGCACTTTATGTGAGCCAAGCCAAGCACTCTTTATCTCCAGCTTGGTTTCTCCTGGTAGGTTATTAGGGGATTATGGTTTCCATCTCTTATAGCTAAAAAGCAGAAAACACTCTGGAACAGGTTGAAAAACAACAGTATCTAGAGCATTGCCTTTCTTCTCCTTTAATAGGCTACTCTGTCAGCCCTGTGCTTGTTAAATGAGAGAAAAATCTGTGGGCATGCAGTGAAGGTCGATCTTGTGGTTTTTGAAAACATTTAATTAGTACAGCTAAGTACTGAGGTCTGTTTGGGAGTGAGCTTCTGCATTAGCCATCAGCATCTTTCAATTCTGAGAAACAAACCTGCAAGAGGGGACTGCAGGTTAAGTCTACAGCTCCATGTCCAAAACTTCAGCGGTGGCCAAGCTTACGATGAAGACTGTTGCAGCTTCCCTGTCCTGTTGCTAGCTCCAAAATCTGTCTGGGGTTTGGAAATCCAGCTCAGATCTGTGCACATCACTAACAGCACAGAGTCCCAGCTGGCCAGATCCTTGCCTTCTTGTGCAGGGGCTGGGGTGACCCACTGCACCTTCAGGGATCCATCAGGGCTACCAAAAGCCCTGTGCTGTGGCTTGTGCTTCTGCTGAGGCATTTTTGCTAAGTGCTGAGGCTCAGTGCTTAAACAAACCTACTTAAGATGTAGCTTTGCCCAAAGGGGTTTTGGCATTTTGATGATAGCGTGTAAAGTCCCTGTCTTTTCCTTCATGATGCATCTAACTGGAAGAAGGGGGACAGCTGTTCTCAGCTCCTACAGGTCTTTCACTACTTGAATAAAACTACCAAAAAAGTCACATATCTGTGCTTTAATCCCTGGGCAGCAGCAGGCATAAATGCTCTGATCACAGGCTGACAGTTCCTTTTTAAAAGGCCACAGCATCAGCTGTTTGAAAGAAGAAATCAATTCCAGCCCTTTCAAAGCCAAATTTGGGTTTTATTTCTTCATACTTCTGCAGCATTGTAGACCCTAATTGTAGGCAATGAAAGCAGCCCTAGGAAGAAAGGGCTGTGTTGAAATCAAAGCTGGAAAGTGTGCCTCTAAATGGGTGCCAGTTGCCAGCACTGGAGAAGCGCCCCRGGAACAAGGAGCCGGTGCCAAGGGCAGTGCTAGGTGCTGCACAAGCCCTCCACGCAGAGCTGGTGCCAAAAGGACCTTCTCATCTCATGTGCCCTGTTGGTTTTTTGGGGTTTTTTTTTAAGTGAATGCTTCACCTCCTACACACAGGTACTTGCGTGAGCATGCAAGTCTAGCGGGCTCTTACTGGGGCTCCTGTGTACGAGAGATGGGAGATGCTGAGAGCTGATGAGAGCAGATATAATGGAGCAAGTCCAGGGAAAGAAACCCAGTAATCAATGCTGGGTTTCCCTTTAAAATTTTCTGTCTCCCTTTCTTTTTGATGTTGGTACTCTGGCAAGGTTTGTCTTTGCCAGATGGGGACTTCCATTACTTTAGATCTGTCAGAACAACARAAGACTTTGAGTCATTTTCTATATTTGACCTTGAACTACTGGAGAAGCAATAAACATTCTTAAGAGGAGTGATAACATGGAGGGAAGCTGTAATTTTTATAATATAACTTGTTGCTTGAGTGTCAAATGAGCCCTGCTGAAAACACACGAACGAGGAACTTCAGGATCAGACCCCACTGCAGGATGAAAATAAGCACAAAAGCATGTTGCCTGGGACTTCCACAGAAGAACAGCCAGATGATGCTCTGAGGCCATTTGGCACTGATAAGCATTGTTTCATTGAGTGCAATTACATATTTTTGTGTAGAAACAGATTCTCCTTCAAAAGCAGCTACTAAGTCTATGCTGATTCAGCTTTCATTAAAGGCCTCTTACTGCAGACGCAGTGAAGTGTTGACTCCTGTACTTATTTTCTATTGCTGCCTTATCTTTGGCATCTCATCTGCAACTTCTGCTGGTTTGTTGTGTTTATTTTTATTTTTTTTTCCACTGGTTTCATCTGAGTGCAGTAAAAGTAGATGCTGCTTGGGCTTCAGTTCTTCTAATGATTTTTTGATCTGCTTGGGTGCAGGCTAGGAAAATCTAGCCTCGATTATAAAATTGCAAGCTAAGTAGGCTAACAAAACAGCAACAGCAAGGAACTGGATCAGCTCTGCTCAGTGAAGTTTTCCTGCTCAAATGGGGGAAAAAAAAAAAAAAAATGCTTTCTCTCTGCAATCTTTCTTACAAATATGAAACTCKCAGCTGCCGAGGCTGCTCCCTCCGGCTGTTTGCACAATGCTCCTTGGGCTTCGCTGCACTCAGCTTTTTGCAGCAGCCTAACAAGCCACAGCCATTGCTCCTACAGCAACTGCGGGGGGGAAGTAGCCCAAACCATTCTCCTGATGCGGTCGGATGCTGCTCTTACCATGCTTATACAAGTTCAGGCCCTTACTTGATTACGGGATGCAAATCCAGAGCGATGTTCAGCTGCAGCTTCGCTAGCACCAGCAGACCAAGACGCACAACTGGCTTCTTGGAGCTTCCATGAAGGATGTTCAGCATCTGTTTGCAACATCTCCGAAGTAAAGGTGACTCAGAAGTGCTTTAGCACCCCGGAGACTTTCATGGTGGGATGAACCCTCTGAAACATCAACTGGGTGTTTGGAATTTCTAGCTTAAAAGGAAGGATAGCTTTAATTTTGGCTCYGAGACAAAAGAAAGTCCTACAAGCAAGAGTCTCAGGCTTCCCCTCTCCAAATTGCTTTTTACTGAGCCAGGATTACTGAGCAGAAGACACTTTTCCATTCGCACTTGTCAACATGCAGAACATTGTGGATTTGGAAAACAAAAGCAAAAAAAAAAAAAACAGAACCTTTTTGCACAATGAGTAGAAATGGCACTGAATGGCCTTCACCACTCTGCCACCACAGAGCATGGTACCTAACGTGGCACAGCTCCAGGGTCCTAGATCTGCTTTCCTGCTAACATTGCTCTAGCTGATAATGCTAATCTCTTAAACTATTCCCAGACAGGCCCYAAGGAAGGGAGCTAAGTAACTCTACAGGTAATGAAACTTTTTTCTTTTTTTAATTATAGCTCTGGCCATGTCTAAAATTAAAAGAACCGTCCTGCAATTTATCCGGCCACCGACACAACACTTTTATATAAATGATGCTGCTGGTGGCCACGCTGCCAAACTTGTACAACACCCTGATCGTCCCCCAAAACGTGAGTGACCGCAGCGAGGGTCACCTCTGTGCTCTGCCTTCTACCCCCTTTCCCTGACTCAGAATTACTCGTCCTACCCGCTGCCAGCGGGAAGCCGGGACCTGCCCAGCCCGAGCGGGACCTGCCCAGCGAGCGCTGCCCGCGGGTGCTTCAGCTCCCCGTCAGACGGGAGCAGGGATGCGGAGCTTTGCCTTCGGAGCTGGAGGAGAGCTGTGGGCAGGCTGAGCATTAGAAATGCAAGTTCATGGGGTGAAGGTAGGGAACCCCACGGGAAAGGGYTGGGAATCATGGCCGGGCCCAATGAGCAGGGTAACAGACGCTGTGGTCCTCCAAACGCATTCACAGAGGAGGGCTGCAAGTGTGCTCCCGCTCCTGTGCTATCAAAGCTCCCATGCTGTTTTTATTTTTTTCCCTTCTTTTTCTAACTTAAAAAAGGGATCGGAGCTTGTTTCAGAGGTGGTGTTTTTAAATCCTTTCCTGAGAGGCTTCTATAGGTGTTGTTATGGATCTTTTCAGCAAGAGAAAATGGACAAGTGACATCAAATGCATGTATTGTTTGGGAAAAAAAAAGGCAACTTTTTAGTCATCTTGTGTATTTGCAACCACAGTACACAGAATTTGCAAATCTGCCATGTGACTTTGAAGGTAATTGTGTTCCATTAATACCAATACTCTTGGAGGAATGAAGTGTCTCATCTCTCTAAATTACTGCTGTGGTTTTAATTGAGTATCATTTGCCTCACCTTAGCAGCTTATGGATGTGTCATGGGAGGGAATTCACCCCAAAGGAAGCTCCATTTTTTTTGGCGACTAAAGTAACAAATGAGCAACACTTACTGTGGCAGTGAGAAACCTAAACTTTTTTCAGCTGGGAGGAGAAAACGGATCTTTGCTCCTTTTTCCCGGCAACTTATCACTTTTATTGCTATAATTACTTCTATAGTTTGAGCTTTTAAATGCTTGTGTCCTCCTATCCCTGCCAAGCAGCCTGCTTAGCACCGGGGAGCTGCTGCCCTGAGCAGCCCATTGCTGGCTGTCGGGGACGGGGGGACAGGGCACCCTGCAAACGCGCTCTGGTTTTTGCAGCCCCAGCGTTGCTGCCTGGGGCGGAGGAGGCRAGAGCTCCTTCCCCGCCCGGCGAGCAAATTCCTCCTCGGTGCAGCGCAGAGGGAGCAGGCGGCAAAACGCAGCAACCGGAGGGGCTCAACTGGGTGTCTCKGTTCCCGCTCGCTCAGCTCTGTAGAGCCGTGATTTGGCTTGTGTCAGACTTCATTTCTAGCCTAATACTTTCTACCCCAACTAGTTGGTTTTCTTTTTCCCCCCCCCATGCTGGTTAATTCCTCCACCACTGCATCGCATGAAACTTTTAAACCTCTTTATAAACGTTTGACCCCTCTTAACCCAAAGTGAGTACAGAGGCACTCCATCACAAAGGTGGTACAGCAGAGCAGGCGGCACATGCAACAGGCTAAAATAGTATTCAACATGATATCCTTAAAAAAAAAAAAAATAGAATTAGAAATAAATCAACAACTCAATCTGAAATTGGCTGTGTTTGCTGCTAGACTCGGCTTTGCTAGGCTTGCACCTCACTAACCATGCCCCAGCTTTGCTCACCGTGCTCTGGCAAAGCCGGCCCTCGCCAAGCGCCTGTGTCATGGGAGTGTGTTAATGGCGAGAAGCTGAGGTGGTGCTGACGAGGCAAACTGCACATTGCACAACCAACGGCAGCCGCACGCTGCTTACGGGTTAATTTTATACTAGCAAAAACCTGCCACCTACCTAGGATTTAAAAAAAAAAAACAAAAAACCACTACCATTTAGGCTTTACATCTGTTCCACTGAGACTTCCAGCAGGAAAAAAAGAGCATTTTACATAAAATGTAGTATTTTGAATAGGTGCAGGGCCTTTGGTCAAAGTCCATAGGGTACACATTCAGCCAGCATCACGTGGGACATGGTTCTCATAATCTCAGTATCCCTTTTCAGCTAGAGCACAAAAAAATCTTATTTGAAGCATCAAAGTCTAAGAATGAAGAATGAGATCACTGGACAGCAATATTTAGTTAAATGTAGCTCATTTCAATGTACTATTTATGAATTAGTGCTCTAATGGGAACTCCTCCCCCTTCCTTTTTCTTCTTTCAATGGAGAAATTTGCATATTTGCAGGTTGCTTCTCTGATGTGGGCTTCGTGAGTGAATAATTCCCCCATTACGATGAATTTGGAAGACTCTTGAATGTATCTGCTGTCACAAGAGTTCAGATTTATAGCCTCAAACTGTGTTTAGCTTGTAATTAATATGGACTTCCGCATTTTTTTTCTCTTCCAGAATAATATCCTATTAGTCATGATAGCCAAATGTGCCACATTTGGGCAATGATTCAACAACTTCTGAGCTACCACCAGCATCAAGTCCCACTTGTCCAGAGCGGGCTCCTCTCTGAAGGTGAGAAACAGGCTGCAGGCACCTGCTGTGCTTGGGAAAATCTTATTTTCTATTAATTGCTCCATGCAACTAAAAATACCGTTTTGCAACTTAAAAGAGGGAATGAAGGTAGAAATGAGCACGGGGTAAAATGCAGGAGTTTGCAGGTGGTGTCTTTCTGACTYGATCTGCATTTTGTTGACCGCAAAGTCTTAAGGACCCCATCAGGGCAAAGGTAACGTGGCTGAATACTGCAAGCGYGATGCTGGAGGCATCTGCTGGTTTCTGCTATGGAAAGGGTCAGAATAAAACTGTTGCTTCCAGACTCCAGGAAGAGTTTTCTCTTCTACATCCCATGCGATGGTTGTGCAGAAAGCAGATCACATCTCCTTCTTCGCGTGGCACAGGTAGGGTCTGAGGAGCGGTTCTGCCCTCTTAACTAGGTGAGATTCCTTGTTGGGAATAAGTCTTATCAGAGAATAACCCTCCCGATTACTGTCCCCCTGACAAGCAACATTAAAAAAAATTAATCTCTGGCAAAYTCTCAGAACAACTTTGGAAATGATTCAAAGTAGGGAGAGGGCTCCGGAGCTCAGCAGCTGGCTGAAGCTCTGTGCAGTATTTTAGAAAGCTGACGAGGAACCTCCTGTGCAACACGTGAAAGCTGATCCTGAAATGCAGATTATGCCTCCCTTAATTCATCCTGAAGAACGATACCTCTGGTGCAAACCCCGGAGCTGAAACCCCTTCCCGAGCAAAACCTCAGCCTGAACAGCTGAACTTGGAAAAGTTATCTGTGTAAGGAATTCAAACTCAGACACTCGTATTGCAGAGCGTGAGATGGACGGAAAATGGATTCAAGAATGATGCCATTCATTGAGATCATGTTTTGTGGGTTGGCTACTTGTATTTTCCCATTTTCCTGGTACTGAGAAGGACGGACAAGGCCGGGGCTGGCGAGCGTGGGGGCTAAGCGTCACGCAGGGAGGGTGGGTGGCAGGGCCACCAGCACAGGTCCCTGCCCGTCACCGGCTCCGCGTGGTCAGGCTTTCCCACCCCGAGGCTTTGCGGGGACCCCCGGGAAGCGGCTGCTCCCCTGCCCAGCCCCTGCCCCTCCGTGGGTCTCCCAGGGGCCCTCCTGCGAGCGGCAGCATGCCGTGGGCATCGTTTGATTCAATTTTGCATTATCAAACTTCCTTGGCTCTTTCTATTGGAAACTTTTACAATTCTCTGCTTGGCTGGAAAAGATGACTGCAGCAAACCCAAATTAGGAATAAATTATACAACAACTTTACATTTTTCTTACAAAGGAAAACTGTGTGGCAAGAGCTGTGAAAGCACCTCCTTCCCATGTCCTCCCAGCAAGGCTTATAGTAGAAGGCCACTGATTTCACAGATGTTAAAACAAACAAACAAACAAAAAAAAAAAACCAAAACACAACAACAAGCAGCCCCAGTCCCACTTTGGGAACTGCTCTCCCACCGGGCCATGCACTGTCTCTCACCCCCCACTCCCCAATACGTGCAAAGGCTGCAAAATGCAAGGAGAGGCAGCTGCAGTATCAAATCCAAACATTTAAAACAAGCTCCAAAAGCTGCATCTGTGTGGCCAGTCGCTGACATATGTGCATCTATTTTCACAATGAATGGCCAGAGCAACTCCTCCTTAAACATCTCAGCCTGGTCTTGCAGGGACTATTGCATTCCCACAGCATTTTTGCAATATTAAATTCTCCACCTCCTCCCACCACCCCCCTTGCAGGACACAAGGCACTCCGGAATAATCCTCAAGTTAAAAAGCAAAGATCAAGCCTTCCCCACCGCGCTGGCAAAAAAAAAAAAAAAAAATAAAATCAAAATAAAAATTAAAAAAAAAATAAATCACTGTTGTCCCCTACCCAAACACGCCCCTCCGGCTCCATCCCAAGTGCCGAGCCCCTGCTCCTAAATGCCAAATATATAAAGCAGCCCTCCTGCATGCTCTTAGCGATCTGGTGTTACAAACCACACTGCTGCCTCTGACCAAAAGTTACCAAATATTAAGGGGGGGGGGAAAGAAATCGGTGGAAAATGATCTCAGTCCTGGCACAAGAACAATACTTTCCCATGGAAACATAGGTATATATTTAATTCCTGGTAACTCCACTCAAGTTTCACCTTTCATCTCCTCCACGGACTTCTTTAAAAGTTTCATTTAATTTTGCACTTGAAATCAGCTGCAATTCGCATGCATCGTGCCCATTTTGCATGCATATATACAGTAGCGAATGCATCTGCTCTTCAACACCCTTTATCTGTCCTGACTGTGCAAAAGGCAAAAAGGGCTCAGTAATCCCCGCAGAAGAATTCAAATAACGTCAATGCACAGCTGAACTGCAAGCCCTGCCTTACAGGAACTGTGTGTGTGAGTGTGTGTGTGTCTGCAAAAAGGCACATACTAAACAGGAAATGCAACTGAGAGCCATTGAAAGCCTCAAACTTCAAAATGCAATTGCATCCCGAAAAATGCATGCATGCACTTCAAAATGCATGCACGACTTTTTGCATATTTGCAACGAACAGAAGTAGGAGCCTTACCTCTCGACTGAGACATTTTCCCCTTTGCTTTGATGGGGGAGGGGAAGCACAAAAGACTTTGCCTTGCCTCTCTTCTGGAGCTAGTTTTGCAACAAAGATGCAAACTGCAAGCGCTCAATCTTCATGCAACTGGAGTTTTCCTGACTTGCTGCAGCAGCTCTCCTTGCAGCGGGGAGGGGGGGGGAGGGGGAGGGGGCCCGTGCAATTGCACACTTTGCAGGGCAGCTTGCAGAGCGGGGGGTTTCCTCCCCCCCTGCTTGCAATGGCAGGGAAGGCTCTGCTGCACCTACATGATGGGCCAGGGCTGGCAAGCTAAAAGCTCCAAACTTGGAGCTGGGGGCGCAGTGCGCAGGCGCGCTGCCGACGGCCGCCGCGCGGCCGCCTGGGGGCTGTAGTCCCGGCGCCCGCCGCTTCCGGCAGGGGGCGGCGCGG